>CM077150.1:108250569-109450569 GCA_039583875.1 Platanthera guangdongensis
CCTACAACCTCCCCCTGGCTGACCATTGTCTTTGACGAAGTCCAAGCGCTTACCCTTGACTGGATCACAGCATCGTACCTTGACAACCAGTCCATGCCCAAAATACGTCGAGTCCTCCAGGTCAATCACCTTAAAATCTGCTTGGCTAGAAAATCTCCCACAAAATCGGACAATCAGGACACCCAGGTCCGTAACCCAGAGTCACCGGAGGGGAACTTAACGCAGAAGGCACAGCAATACGATCTAGGCCCAACTGAAACGCTCCACGAAGGCTCTAGCCACAAACGAGTGGGTAGCGCCGGAATCGAAGAGAACGCGCGCCCAGCGGTTCTTTACCTTAAATCGTCCTACGAATTACACACGCATCTAAGGCAACAAGCTCTAAAACAAAAACTACAACCAAAAGGAACGTAACGAAATGACTGGGGAGGAGTCGAACCTGGATAACCTGGGTCGAGGTCTGCGCTTCGTCTGCCGAAAGCATATTCAGCTTCCCCTTTCCTTTATCCATTTGCTGAGGCGGTGGCAAAGCCTGGAGGGGAACTAGCTGCAGAATAGCTGGGTCTGAGGGTACCTTGTCTTGAGATGACCCTTCTGGCCGCACTAAAAACAACCTTATCTTTTAAACAACAACGGGCAGCCCTCATGCCCTTCCTTCCACAAGGCACACACTAAGTCTCCCCTGGAAACAACCCTGAATCGCGTGCACCTGTTTTCTTCTGCGCTCCCAACCTTTTGAAACACTTCTCAAGGGTGGCCTGGCCGGCCACAAAAGCTACAAATCTCTTTGATCTTCTTTCTCGAGACAGCATCAGGTTCCTGAGGGCTCTTCCCTCCACCGGACTTTCCGCTTATCCTTCCTTAACTGCTGGCCTCTATTCTTGGCATCTCATGGCCTCAACTCTCAGGCAGCTTCAACCACGCTGGCATAAATGACTGCTCCATAGGCATTCGCTAACTGCTGAATGTCGCGTTCTTAGTCCACCCAAAATCGCTTACTCGGTCTCCTCAACACTCACCAGACCCGGAGCAAACCGACTCAACTTACTAAACTCAATCTCATACTCCTAATTGTGAGTTTCCTCTGCTTTAGATGAAGAAAGTCATTCATTAGTTGGTCCCCTCTCGAAACTGAAGGCATAAACTTACTTAACAACATCACCTTAAATGACTCCCAAGTGCAACCTGCCACTAAGCTCTCTTTCTCCCAGCCCACCAATTCTTTGCTAAGCCCTTAAGCTGGTAAGCAGCAATCATCACTCTCTAATCGTCCGTAATCCCTGAGTAAGAGACATCTCTTCGATGGTAATCAGCCAGTCGTCCAAAATCATGAAATCTGCCGGCCCGTCATAGGTAGGGGGTCTCAGCCGCTGAAACTGGGATATGAACGCCATCTCCGGGGACACCACAACCAAAGGCACGGGAGGAGCAGGAGGGGTAGGATAGCTACCCCCTCAGCGGGGTCCTGAGCTCTCGGGTCTGCCCCGCCACCACTGCTACAAGGGACTGAATCTGAGCCTGCATAGCCACTACCTGCCTCGATAACGAATCATTGCTCTGCTGCAAGGCTTTCTACCAATGCATCGCACTGCGCTCTTGACGTCTCACCCTCGGATTGGGGGGTCTATCTCGTCGCAGGACGTCTCGCCATCCTAAAATCGCACAAGCTTTAGACAAAACCTAGCCCATCAGCTAGAACAAACTACCCGGTACGGATAACACACTTAACATATGAACTTCACTGCAAACTTGCTCTGGGAGTGTTTTTACCATGATGATTTATGCTTAACCTAAGATGGCTCACCACCTCATACTATCTAACTCATGCCTAAACCATGAATGCATGTATTTGTATTCTTTTGACTCAAAACCATGTGTGTACATATGTCACCTTGCAAATCTTTAGCTTTGCACGTTGTGGTTATGAAATGTTATGCTATGCATGATGTGCTATGCATTCTAAAAAGCCTTAGTGCATGCCATGGGTGGCGTACACATGAAAATGTTATGCATCCCATACTACATAAATTCCCATGCAACGAAAAAAAAGAAAACGTGCTAGCCGCATTCATGTGGTGAGGTTATGCATCCCATACTACATAACCCCATGTTGCCTCTTATGGTGGATCCATATACAAACACATATTATGCATCTCATACTATATAATATTCCCTGTATACTTCTTTATGCTCATGAGTGTAGTGTTCGTGCTTCGGCCAAGACGTGCTGATGACATATCGGTGTGTGTATGGTATGACGCTAACCACTAATGCAGACAAGGGAAAGGTTGCACAACCATTTGTCAAGCAACCTCCCTCTGATACCAACTGTCACGATCCGCATTTTCTCAACGGTAAATCGTATCATAGTAAGAGAAAACACGTGCCGTGATGCCACGTCGTGCAGGGGATAACTGCACACGCTCAGGCAAAACTCCAGACCTTAGATTTTAAGGAAAATCGTTGATTAATATGAAGGAAAATCAGTTGAGTTGAATGGCCGTATCCCTCGGCACGGTGGATCAGCTAGTCCACAGTTAAAATTATATTTATACGCAGCAGAAAATACTTTGGTTCAATAAGTTGACACCCTAAATAAGCATAAGTGTCCGGGGGACGACTCATGGTATGCACGACCCTAAGGTCAATATAGTAGGTATGAAAAAGTGTTTTTACGTTGAGGAAACATAGTGCCTTTGTTTTAGAACATGTTATGCATGGGTACATATAATAATACTTTTAGGTTTTAAAATATATAACATGCAACTAGCATAAATCCTTCCCAGAATCAAGTACCAACCACAAGTAGCAAAATCAGCAGTTTAAATTCATACCCAGCATCACAAGGAGCCACCAGTGGGCGTCAACACCTGACACGAACGAACCCCTGGCGAGTATGTATGTCTATACAGAACGTAAAGAGTAAAGAACTACCTCACAACAAACGGGGATCAGCTATCTCAGCTACCCTGGAGGCCACCAACAAGCCCCTCCAAAAGAACTAGCAGCTGAACTGGCTACAACATGGACCTGAGGCATTCAAGAAAAGAACACCTCACAATGAAATAATCAAAAGGTAAATATAGCAATAGATTAATGAGCAAATAAGAAGAAGGGTTTACCAACCCGACAACAAACTGCTATAAGCAAAAAAGGGGGTGACAGTAAGAGGAGAGTACTGTCTAAAGCACATTAGAGCACACCAAAAGCGAGCAATAAAACCATTATGCCCTACCAAAAGAGTCTGCAACAGCAACAGACATATACATATATGCCAAAGAAAGGAAAATCATAAACAGGAAAGGGACTAACAGTCCTAACACGTGGGTAAGTGGCAGTGGTCAAATATGGGTTTGAATACATAACCAAAATCAGACCCAAAAAAAGGAGTAAGGAGTCAAACAGAGGCAGCTTTAGGGCTGTGCACGCCCAAATCGGGGCAAAAGGTGGTGGCCACAGCTCTCCATATAACCCCCTCCTCCCAAAAAACTCCACCATTTTAAAAAATAGTCGGCATGTAGAAATTAAGCCGAACACCCAAACCCCCCGAGGTCACACTACAATCCTTGACCCCATCAACAAGCGCAGGCACCAATGTCCAACAGACGCGGATTGCACGACGCCAAGAGACCAACCCGAGCCTGCCGAAACAAAACAAGTGTCGTCCTTCGATGTGTGCACCCATGCCATAGTGTCGACACAGGTGTCGACACTGCCACTGTCGGTTTCGACACCACTGCGGCCGGTGTTGACACAAGGTGTCGACCTGCCGCTGCCGGTGTCGACACCAAGTGTCGACACCACTGCGGCCGGTGTCCACACAAGGTGTCGACACTGCCGCTGTCGGTGTCGACACCAAGTGTCGACACCACTGCGGCCGGTGTCGACACAAGGTGTCGACACCTTCCGCTGCTGGTGTCGACACCAAGTGTCGACACCACTGCGGCTCGGTGTCGACACAAGGTGTCGACACTACCGCTGCTGGTGTCAACACCAAGTGTCGACACCACGACTGGCCGGTGTCGACACCAAGTGTCGACACCACGACTGGCCGGTGTCGACACAACGGTGTCGACACCCCGTTTGGCCAGTGTCGACACAACGGTGTCGACACCCGACTGGCTACAGGCGCCAGATCCAGCAAACAACCAGAAACGAGAACGAGGACTCTCTCTAGGGTACAACATCCATCGACAATCGCAACTGCTCGACCTGAACCGAACCAAATCTGTCCCTAATAGACACAATCCCTCAGGAAAACTGAGATTTAATTGGAACTTTCTACACTAACCACGACATGATCGGGAACGAACCTAGCGTACACCTAAGATCTAAGCTGGAAAGAGATAAAATTAAATCAAAGAAAAGACAAAGATCAACTTTGGCAAGGATGAGGGGACATCACTTGCCTCAATACCAGAAAAGCTTGGTCGGCGGCATCCCCCACTCTCGGATCTAGCCGCAGAGCACCAGCTGAGGAGCAGAAAGAATGCAGATCCAGGCGAGGGAAGTCCAGATCCACTGTCGAAATCGAATGTCGACTGCTAAATCTCCAGGAAATCGGCGTCCGAAGGCTAGGGTAGTCCGGCGGTTCTCTTCCTCTCGCACAGGCGGCGGCTTCTTCCAAGCAGAGAAAAAGAACGGAAACAAAAGAACCGAGCCCTATTTCTAACCTAAGGCTATATATATATACAACAGTTTAATATTAAACAATCAACATATTAATTACTTACACGCAAAATCAAAACAACACGAGACCCGAAACATCTCGGAAAATGACGAATTCACGGCGCAGCTAAAAACCCATGCTACGAACACAACTGCGAAGTCAAATTAGCATTCGACGAACAAAACCCGGTATAACACCACCCGAAGCCAAAACACAAGCATTCCCTAAGAGGCCCACCCGAGTCATCAAATGGACACCGGATAGCTGGGGAATCTTGCTAACAGGCTACAAACAGGCTACACAGGGAAACCTAAGAGCTAAAGACCACGCTCTACAATGGCAAAAATCCGGAAATACGCCATCGTAATGCCAGCCAAAGATCAAACAAAACACAGAAAAATCGGGGCGTTACAAGTAGTCTTATTGGATTGTTTGGTTATTCATACATAACCCTTCCGACTGTCCGTGATATAAGACGTCGGGTTAAAGCTAGACCTTCTGTTATATGCCATACGACCGATGGGGGTGTTACAATTTTGTATCAGACTTCGTTTTATGGTCAGGGTTAAATGAATTCATGGGCGAATTCTTTTTAGGGTTGTGAGACAACATATGTGCGTCATCGTTATAACATCAAAAGAACCATAAATGTCACTTAGGAATTGAAAAAATACACTTGTTTTGTGGAACCTGAGTGTTCTACTGATTGCTTTTAGCAATTTGTGTGTCGTCTAATCTAGGTTTTTGTATCTATAGGAAGCTATAGAGCGGTGTTTTTGTCAATCGGAGCATCTGCAATTGGCGAAAAAGTTGTGCACCGAGGGATGTGCATACAACACCTCCTTCAGTGGAATCCATCATGTTGGTGGCTAGAAGCAAAGTATTTGCCATGATAAATACCCAACCTGCAGGGCAGATTGCATCACGTATTCCTGTGAATGAGCAAGAACTGGTTAGGGTGGCAGAGAGAGGAGAGTGGTGGAGCGCTTGGCAGTGGATCGGTAGAGTCGAGGAGGCTATGGAGAGACAGCTCAAGAATGTAATGGGCTTTAATCCTCCGCTGTTTGATGGGATTAGAACTCCGCTCAAGCTGAGGATTGACTCTCTACGATAAAGAGGGTCTTGACGACCAAGCTAACTGAGGAGTGGCAGAAGACCACCATAGTGACCTTCCTTTTGCTGGTGAGGCGAGGCTGCTGGGTGGGATGAGTTGGAGTTTCATCTCTTAGTGGGACTGCATCTTGCTGATATGCTGGTGCCATGTTTACGGAAGAAGAAGAGGGAAGACCAACCAATTTTATGAAGGTCTACGCCGCGACCTACAGTTACTCCTTGCTGGGCCCTAAGGCGCAGGGCTTCCTATCATTGGTCAATTCGGCGCCGGTCATTGGAAAAGGTTGTGAAGAAAGTGCATGAGAAGGACCCAAGGGAAAAGAAGGCAGAGTTCAAAGTGCCAAATACAAAGTCAGGATTCCGCAGGTGGAACAAGAAGTAGAGGACTTCGAACTCAGCCCTTCGTCTGGTGCGTCGGGGGCAACTATGAGTCGAGTCCCAGGAGCTTGCTACAACTGTGTGGGAATACGGGGCACTATGCTCGTTTAGTGTTGGAGCGGACGTGCAAAGTCCTAGTGGGAGTCAACCGCATCCCATCATGCTCTAGCCAGCCTAGAGTTTATAATCTTGGTCTGCAAGAGGCCATGAAACAAGCTGACGTGGTTACATGTATGAGTTAAATTATAGCAGTTTAACTTTATGTAGTTGTTACCTTTTTATATGTTAGCTTATATTTGTTGGGTGCTAGGCTTCGTGTTGATTTTCAATTGTCCGGCGAGAGACCTATTTGATACGGGAGCATCGCATTCCTTCTTGTCTGAAAGGTTTATATCGCGCATCGGGGTCCCTTCCTCGATGGCAAAAGACAAGTTGGAATGTGTTGTTTCCCAATGTGTGCTCAATGCGCGTGGATAAGTTCTATGTGGTAAAGATTCGGATTTTGGAGTAGGAGTTTGATCTGCGAGCGTTGGTTCTACCGTTAGTGGAGTTCGACGTAATATTTGGTATGGACTGGCTCTCGGAGCAGCGATCTTACATCGATTGCAAACAAAAGGAGGTTAAGTTGGGGTTGCATACTGAATGGGAGACTATATTTGCGGGCATGAAGGAGTCGGGTAAAGTTTTAATGTGGGCCCTACAAGGGATTAAGTCAGTTCGGTCTGGTGCAGAGCTATTTGTAACCTTAGTGCAGGCTTCAACGCCTAGGCCAAGTCTGGACAGTATCCCAGTTGTGTCTGAGTATCTTGATGTGTTCCCAGATGATCTCCAGGAGCCCCTCCTCAGCGGGAGATTGATTTTACAATTGAGCTGGTACAGGGTGCCAAATCGGTGTCACGCTCTCCGTATCAGATTGCGCCGCGAGAGATGGCAGAGTTGAAGGTGCAACTGCAAGAATTGTTGGAGCAAGGGAATGTGCGTCCAAGTTCATCACCTTGGAGCACACCAGTTCTTTTCATTAGGAAGAAGGATGGGAGCTTGCGACTCTGTATTGACTATCGAGATTTGAACAAGCATACAGATAAGAATAAATATCCGATCCCGGGATTGATGATCTATTTGATCAATTTGTTGGGTCAACAGTATATTCGAAGTTAGATTTGAAGTCCGGCTACTACCATTGAGGATAAGGGAAAGCGATATCCCAAAAACAGCATTCACCACGCGGTTTGGGCATTACAAGTTCACGGTCATGCTGTTTGGGTTGACCAATGCGCCATCTGTGTCTATAGATCTGATGAACAAGACGTTCAGAGAATTCCTGGATCATTTCGTGATAGTATTTATCGAGGATATCTTGGTATACTCGCAGTGTGAGGAGGACCATTACAAGCATCTACACATGGTATTGGAGACGTTGAAGAGGAATTAGTTATATGCTAAGTTCTCCAAGTGTGAGTTTGGTTATCCTCAGTAGCGTTCCTTGGTCATGTTATTAGTGGAGAAGGGATAGCGGTGGATCCGGCGAAGATAGCAGTGATACAGGAGTGGCCTGTATTTTCTACAGTGGCGGAAGTTCGGAGCTTTCTGGGGCTTGCCGGCTACTACAGGCGCTTCGTAGAGAACTTCTTACGGATAGCATTACCACTCACGATGTTAACAAGGAAAGATCAAAAGTTCGTGTGGTCGGTGGAGTGTGAGCAGGCTTTTGAAGAGTTGAAGAGGCGGTTGACCACGACGTCTATTTTACATTAGCCAAGTGAAACCGAAGTATTTGAAATTTATAGTGATGCTTCAGGCAGTGGTTTTAGGCTGTATTCTACTATAGCATGGGTGTGTGATAGCCTATTGATGGGCCCGCGAACAGACTCTTACTGTGGTTGGTTCGGTGAGTCGATCGCCGCGGGCTCGCTCGGGTAGGCAAGTGCACCTATCGCAAGTAGTACTCGATATTCGGGGGAATACCGAGGTCGTATTGTTCTCGGGGTCGCGTTGACTATTCTTACTCCTCCGGGAGGACTATTATTTTACTGAAAATAAGGTGGATTTTTTTTACTTAATAAAAGGCGAAAAAGCAAAGGAGCGAAAAAACGATTTAGAGAATATTCGATGAAGGGTTAACGCTCGGCATCGAATCGGATTAAGACTAAAACAATTTTTAATAATAAAAAGACTTGGTTTTCAAATTAATAATAAGACAACTTGGCCGTGGAGGTTCCACAAATGTGAGCTCACCTAGCTATAGGGATATCGCTCACCTAAACGTTAAGACTATTCGACCGAACGTTAGTCCGACGAAGGATTCCTCTTAACGCCCGCTTTACGCTAAGAACCCCGCTATTGGGTGGGGGACCCAATCCGGTAGAATTACGCTAGTCCTCTCTCGAGGGAATGCACGCAACTCTATTTACCCAGGGGTGATCGGTCCATATGCACGGCCTCTCGGCTAGCTAGCATATGGACTACGGAAATAGGGCCCACACATCGATTATGTGGTCCTACGCGTCGTAAACCCGGGGTAAACCCTAAGTGCTTAAATTAAAATGAAAATGAAGAGCTTTAATTATTATAAATCATTTTAAATGTCCCAATGCTCTTCGATGCCGAGGCTAATAGCGATTAGCCACACATCGGTATGGGGACGGCTTATAATTTAGTGAGGCGCGAGTTCGAAATTAAATGCTACACGATTATAAGAAAGGGACAAAAGAAAAATAACAATATTTAGAGAGCTAAAAAGTTAACTAAACGAGAACTCACGCACACTCCAAATTATAAATTAAACAGAAACTAAGTTACACATGAATGAAATTTGCATAATTTAAATTTGCGAGTCCCACTCAAACGAGTGGGGGCGGTAAATAAAGGCTGAAAATTGCAAGTCCTACTCAAACGAGTAGGACTGAAATGAAAGCGAGTCCTACTCAAATGAGTAGGAGAAAATAAATGCGATTACAGGGCTAAAAAGTCCGGCCATTTAACTCAAGTGAGTAGGCGGAAAAAAATAAAGAAAGTAAAATTGCAAGTCCTACTCAAACGAGTAGGACTGAAATAAAGTCCGGCCATTTAAACTCAAGTGAGTAGGCGGAAAAATAAAGAAAGAAAAATTACAAGTCCTACTCGAACGAGTAGGACTGAAAATGAAAACGATGCGCCATTTAACTCTTAACGAGTAGGCGGAAATAAATGCGCACGAACACACACACTCCATATGAAATTCAAGAAAGCAATAAAATTATACACCTACACTCACACACTCTACATAATTGAACAAAGCATTAAAAGAAAGCATTAAAACAAAGCATGAAAATTTAACACCTACACTCACACACTCTACACAATTTAAATCAAAGCATAAAAATTATACACCTACACTCACACACACTTCATGAAAAATCAAAGTTACCTAAAAATTAAAATTTTAACTATTTCAAGCATAGGTTTTGCCAAAAACAAATAAAAAGAAGAAATTTAATTTTTAGAAGACAAAAGTTTTTCAAAACAAATTAAAAACCAAAGTTTTTGGAAAATAAAAATTTCAACATTTTCATTCCTAGGATTTCATAAAAGAGCTAAAAAAGTTGAAATAAAAGTGAAAGAAGAAAAAAAGTTTTCATTCCAAAATGAAGCTAAGTAAAAAAAAAAACAAAGGAAACTATAGCTCTTTTACACACTCATAAGAGTGAAGATGTTGAAGAAGATAAGAAAAAAAAGAAAACCTAATTCATCATTTCATCATTTTCAAACAAAACCTAACTTGAAAAATCAAAGGCATGTAAAGAGGAAATCCTAAACCTAAGCATGAAAACAAGTAAAAAAAAGTAAAGTAAGCATGTTACACTCATACACACACACACACTTTTCATAAATGAAGAACAAGTGAAGAACAAGTGAAGAACAAGGATAAAACCAAGGATAAAAATGGGAAAGAAAGTGGGCACAAGTTTCATTCCAAAGCTAAGTAAGAAGAGAAAATCTAACATTTTATTGAATTTTAGGAACTATTACAAGCTATTACAAGGGTTAAAGCTAACAAAACAAGAAATGAAATAAAAAGGGAGAAATCTCCTTACATAGCCTTGAAAATCACGGATGCAGCCCACAAAAAGACACTAAATTGGCCCAAAAATCTGAACCCTTGGACCTTACAGAACTGGGCTATTTATAGGAAAAAATTTCTAAGTACACGCCCTCGGTCACGGGCGTGACATGGGGGCGTGACAGTACTATTCATGAAGGCGGCTGGCGATTGGACAGCAAAGTTGACTTCGGGCTGAGTTCGCAGCAGTCACGCCCTAGGTCACGGGCGTGACTATGGGCGTGTCGGGGAGGTAGAGCCGGGCGCGGGTTGCGTCAAATGTCCTCGGCAGCATCTTGTCGGGCCAGCTGGAAAGGTCACGCCCCCTGTCACGGGCGTGACTATGGGCGTGACAGTTGGGTCGACACTCGACGAATGTCGAGCGGAAAGTGTCGAGTCGAAATCGTTGAGCTGAAATTTGGTCACGCCCCAGGTCACGGGCGTGACTATGGGCGTGACAGTTGGGGTCGACACTCGACGATCGTCGAGTGGAATTCGTCGAGAGGAGAGGACACGGGCTTGGGTCACGCCCCGTGTCGGGTGACACGGGCGTGTCGCCAGGCGTGTCAAGCCTTTTCTTCAGAAATTTTCCGATTTCACGGGAAATGCACAGTCACGGCTCGGTCACGGGCGTGACCCATGTGTCACGGGCGTGTACTCCCAATTTTTGGCAGATTTTGGAATTTTTCTGAAAATCAAAATAAAACAAGTTAGGAGAAAATTTACAAGAATAGGAACATTTTATTGAACAAAAATAAGTAAAAACGACGAAAATAAATGAAAATGACTAAATTAATGTGCATAAAAATACGCATATTTACAGTTCATCAAATACCCCCATACTTAGGCTTTTGCTATTCCAGAGCAAAAGTTTGAGGTGAATCTATAAGGAATAAAAAAAACTCTAAGTTTTGGCTATCGCTTAATTAATTATAAGAGAGATCGAAATAAATATACGGGGTGTAAGAGTTAAGTCCTAAAATTATGTAGATGATTTAAATAGCGCAAAAGTTTTGGCCAAAAGACTTCTTGATGTAATCAAATAGAAGGCAACATTTGTAATGGTTAGGTTAACGAAAATAGTTTGGAATTATAAGAATTCTAGCTTATACGAGTGCTACCGGAAATAATACAATTTACTAATTATGCTCTCAAAAAGATTTTTGAATTAATTCTAGAATCGTGTAATTGGCTAAGGGGGTAGTGTGGTTTATGAAGAGGGTTTTGATATTTGAGGTGAGGTAATTTTTTCTCGAACCTCCATTTTTTTTTCTTTTGGATTATTAGGAAAACGAAATCTTATTTTCCTAATATGATTTTTGTTTTTCAACTTCATAATAATAAAAATTAACCCAATGTATATTTGCAGGAGTAATGAATTTTATCCTCTTACTCCCTATATAATCTTTTAAATTATTGGGTGCCTATGTTTACGGAACGAAATCTTGTTCCCATTGACATAAGATCTTTTAAGGATAAAATTTTTCATGCCAAGTAGGTCATGAAAAGTGAGGGGAGAAAGGAAAAACTAGATTGTAATCCTAAAAATTTTTGAGAGCAACCTTAATAATTTGTACGTTCCAATGTTTTCAGAAAGCTAAAAGTAAGTATAATTGAATTCTATAGTCGTTATTTCCTAACATAATATACGTGCTCCTATTAATGAAAAATTAGAAGTAGTGCCTAAAACGAGTCCGCTAGTTTTAACAAAGCATAAAGAATTCTTTAAAACTTAACCCCGGCTATTTAAATGTTTCAATCGATAATTAACAAACGGGTAGTAAACAGAGAATTAATAGTATTCACATATAAATAAACTCAAAACAGAATTTTTGGATAGCAGAAAAGTTAAGTATGGAATATTTAATTTATTTGTTGCAAAACATTTTTTTGTTTTTTTATAGTTTTTTTTGTAAACATTTTTTTTTTGTGTTTTTCATTTATTATCTTTTTTTTTGTATTTTTGTTTTTCTCGATTTTTTTGTTTGAAAATTTTTTGAACTATTATCTTTTTTTTGTATTTTTTAAGAGAATTTTCATAATATGTACAAAAATAAGGGAGAAAAAGAAAAATGTTTGTACAAGAATGAGGAAGGGGGAGAGAGAAAAAACAAAAAATATATACAAAGAGAAACAAAAAAATTTTTTTTTGTTTTTTTCATAAAATTTTTTTTTGTTTTTTTTTTTAATTTAAAATTTTTTTGTTTCATTTTAAGATGTTTTTTAATTTTTTTGTTGTTTTTTTTTTGTTGTTATATGTATTTTTTTGTATTTTTCTTTTTTTGAGATGCAGAAAAATTGAAGTGCAGAAAATAAAGCACGAAAATACCCCCATACTTAAGTCCAACATTGTCCCCAATGTTGTATCGTAAGTATGCGGAACAGAAAAGAAAGACAATATGTACAAAGAAAGAAAAGGAAGGGGGTAGAAGCTTCCCTGAAACGCGGTGGGGAAGGCCGATCAGAAACCCTGCGTTTATTAGAAAAAAATAACAAAGATAATAAGGAAAGAGCGAAAAAGATAAGCGAGGGGTGCCTCCCAGGAGCGCTTTGTTTATAGTCGTGTAGCTTGACTATTTTGGCGGGTTTATAATGTGGAGGAAAGTTATGGTTTCGCTAAAACCGATCACTGGGTCGCCCGCGATGTAAGACTTTAACCGATGACCGTTTACTTTAAAAGAGCCTTTGTCCGGGTGGGAGACGAGTACGGTTCCATAAGGAAAAACTTCTTCAACTAAGAAGGGACCGGACCATCTAGATTTTAATTTACCTGGAAAAAGCCTAAGACGTGAATTGTAAAGAAGGACAAGATCGCCCGGAGAAAATAATTTTTGGGACTTGATTTTTCGATCGTGATATAACTTAGAGCGCTCCTTATAGAATTTATTGCTCTCGTAAGCGTTCGCACGCCATTCATCGAGCTCGTTTAGTTGCAGTTTTCTATTCTGAGCGGCTAAGTTGGAGTCGAGGTTTAAGAGTTTTAAAGCCCAAAGTGCGCGATGTTCTAATTCTACGGGTAAATGGCACGCTTTGCCGTAGACTAACCGGAACGGCGTACATCCAATAGCGGTTTTGTATGCCGTCCGATACGCCCACAACGCATCGTCGAGTTTAACGGACCAATCTTTCCTATTTAGCGAAACGGTTTTTTCTAAAATTCGCTTAATCTCTCGATTTACTACCTCGACTTGGCCACTTGTTTGCGGGTGGTAGGGGGTGGCAAGCTTGTGCGTGACTCCGTATTTAGCTAACGTCTTAGCCATAAGAGCGTTACAGAAATGCGTTCCCCTATCACTAACAATTGCGCGAGGCGTGCCGAAGCGAGAAAATAATTTTTTAAGAAATGTAACGACGACTCGCGCATCGTTGGTGGGGAGAGCTTGCGCTTCCGCCCACCTCGATACGTAGTCGACCGCCACTAAAATATACATATTTTTGAAAGACGGAGGTAGGGGGCCAACAAAATCTATGCCCCACAAATCGAAGACTTCGCATTCTAAAAACATGTTTTGGGGCATCTCGTCGCGACGAGAGATGTTACCCGACCGCTGACAGCTATCGCATGCGCGCACAAAATTATGCGCGTCTTTGAAGAGAGTGGGCCAAAAGTAGCCCGCCTCTAGCGCCTTCCGAGCGGTCCGGTTGGCTTGATAATGCCCACCGGCTGGACCCTCGTGGCAGTGCTTAAGAATTTGCAAGCACTCCACACCCGCAACGCATCTTCGGACCGCTTGGTCCGCGCAGATACGAAAAAGAAATGGGTCCTCCCAAAAGAAATTTTTCAAGTCAGAAAAGAATTTCTTCTTTTGATGACTGGAAAACTCTTTTGGAAGGACCCGCGCTACTAAGAAATTTGCAAAATCTGCGAACCAAGGCGAAGATGACGAAGATTTATTAATGGCAAGAAGGCGTTCCTCGGGGAATCTGTCATTTATTTCAGATTCGACGAGCGCTTCCGCACCCGGATTTTCTAAACGGGAGAGGTGGTCTGCCGCTAGATTTTCCGCTCCCCGCTTATCTCGGATCTCCAAATCAAACTCTTGTAGGAGGAGAATCCATCGAAGAAGGCGGGGCTTCGCATCATTTTTAGCTAATAAATATTTAAGCGCGGAGTGATCGGTAAAAACGATAACTTTAGATAGCGTTATATACGAGCGAAACTTATCGAAAGCGAAAACGACGGCTAAGAGTTCCTTTTCGTTGTCGTGTAATTTACTTGTGCGGAAGTGAGCGTCTTGCTAGCGTAATAAATAGGATGAAAATGTTTTTCTACGCGTTGGCCAAGAACGGCACCTAAGGCAATATCACTAGCGTCGCACATTATTTCGAACGGAAGGGACCAATTAGGGGCCACTAATATTGGTGAAGAGATAAGTTTTTGTTTTATTAAATTAAAGGCGGACTCGCATTCGCTACTAAAGATGAAGCGTGATTCCTTTTCCAAGAGGTGAGTTAGCGGCTTTGTTATTTTTGAAAAATCTTGAATAAAGCGTCGATAAAAGCCCGCATGGCCTAAGAAACTCCTAATAGATTTTACGTTTGTTGGATGCGGAAGTTTTTCTATAATTTCTATCTTGGCCTTATCCACCTCTATCCCCTTAGACGAAATCATATGGCCGAGGACCAAACCTCCTCGAACCATAAAGTTGCATTTTTCCCAATTTAAAACAAGGCTTGTGTCCTCGCACCGTTGAAGGACACGATCTAAATTGTTAAGGCAATCGGGAAAAGAGCGTCCGAAAACAGAGAAGTCATCCATAAAGACTTCCATAATGTCTTCTACTAGCTCGCCAAAGATCGCTAGCATACATCTTTGGAATGTAGCTGGCGCGTTGCAGAGTCCAAATGGCATTCTTCGATATGCGAAGGTGCCGAACGGGCAAGTAAAAGTTGTTTTCTCTTGATCATCGGGGGAAATGGGGATTTGGAAAAACCCCGATAAACCATCAAGAAAACAATAATACGGATGACCGGATAAACGCTCTAAAATCTGGTCTAGAAATGGCAGAGGGAAATGGTCCTTGCGGGTGGCGTCGTTAAGTTTCCTATAGTCGATGCACACTCGCCAACCCGTAACAGTACGAGTTGGGACAAGCTCGTTATGCTCATTCGCCACTACGGTAAGACCGCCCTTCTTGGGCACGACATGCACGGGACTAACCCATGCACTGTCCGAAATAGGGTAGATAATCCCCGCATCTAATAACTTAATGATTTCGGCTTTAACGACGTCTTTCATGTTTGGGTTAAGACGACGCTGCGGCTGAATCGTTTTGCGGCAATTATCGTTTAGGAAAATCTTATGGGTGCAAAAGGAGGGGCTAATCCCCTTTAGGTCAGAGATTTGCCACGCAATTGCGTGGCGATGTTTAAATAAAACTTCCAATAAATCGGAAGTCTCCGAATCACTCAAGTCCGAAGAAATGATAACGGGGAGCGTATCACCTTTTCCCAAAAAAGCGTACTTGAGCGAGGCGGGTAAGGGTTTGAGGTCTAGGATGGGCGGTTCTTCTAGGGAGGTTTTAATTCCTATGTCTTTCTTACCAATTGGTTCGAAAGGCAAGTCTATAGACGTATCCTCATCGCAGTTAAAATTTTCGAGCGCATAAATATCGTCATTTAAAAATACGGACTCGAAAATGGGAGAAGAACGATCTCCGAAAAAGGTATCTAAAGAATAGCAGAAATCGTCGCTCGATGACAAATTGTCCATCGAGGGATTAATAGAGAAAGTAACTTGGTCATCGCCTACTCGGAGGAGAAGGCTACCATTACTAACATCTATTAGTGCGCGGGAGGTGGCGAGAAAAGGGCGGCCGAGTATTATTGGTACCTCGGCGTCCTCCTCGATATCTAAGATGACGAAGTCTACCGGGAAGGTAAACTTGTCGACTCGGACAAGGACGTCCTCCACTACCCCGATAGGGAACTTAACCGAGCGATCCGCTAATTGGATGCGCATATTCGTAGGACTAGGAGTACCCAAACCTAAACGCGAAAAGAGCGAGAACGGCATCAGATTAATGCTAGCCCCTAAATCAGCTAAGGCGTACTTTACTAATATATCGCCAAAAAGGCACGGGATGGAAAACCGTCCCGGGTCGTTTTGTTTTGTGGGCAATTTATTAGTAAGGGCCGCCGAGCAGACAGCGTTGAGAGATACATGCGAAATATCCTCTAATTTGCGTTTATTAGAAAGTAGTTCTTTTAAAAATTTCGCATATTTGGGCATTTGCGAGATAGCCTCGCAAAAAGGAACATTAATGTGAATTTGTTTTAATAATAAAATAAATTTTTCATATTGCGCGTCCTTACGCTCGTTTTCTAACTTATGCGGATACGGGAGAGCCTTGTTTAAAATAATTTTTTCTTTTATAATAGGTAAAGGCGGCGTGAGCGAAGAAAGAGGAAGAGGGGTCGGAGGTGAAATATGTACCTGAGGGTCGGTCCGTTTTGGATCGACCACCTCCTTTCCGCTACGGAGGGTTATAGCGTTGGCGTTTTCCCGCGGATTGGGCTCCGTGTTTCCCGGCAGTGCCCCGAGCGCGCGCTCGGACATCATCCTCGCCAGCTGTCCAACCTGTTGTTCGAGTGTTTTTAGCGATCCGGTGATGTTCCGGATATTTGACTCGTTGGACGCAATATACTTCGAAAAATTTACCTCCATCGGGGAGGGTTTCGGAAGAGGAGGGGGAGGAAGAAATCCGGGCGCATAAGAAATAGGGGGTGCTGAGCATTATTCGGGTTGCTCCACGAGAAGTTGGGGTGATTCCTCCAACCCGGATTATAGTTATTACTATAAGGGTTGTTGTTGGGGTTGAAGGGAGGACGACCCGAATTTCCCATGAAGTCCACGAACTCTTCAGCTACGCAGACGTTGGGGGGAATAAAACAAGGCGGAGTGGAGGAGGCAGCAGACATCTCCGCCACCTGCTTTGTTAACCTTTCAACTTGAAGGGTCAAGAGAGCAGTGGCATCCACTTCAAAAAGACCAGCCGCCGGCTTTGGCCGTCCCCGCGGGACGTTCCATTGATAGGCGTTCATAGCCATCTCTTCGAATAAAGCCTGGGCGGCCTCGGGGGTTTTGTTGTTAAGCGTACCCCCGGCAGCCGCGTCAATCATTTGACGCGTCTGAAAATTCAGCCCATTATAAAAAATTTGAACTTGCAACCACGTTGGCAGCGCGTGGTGCGGGCAACGGCGGAGGAATTCCTTAAATCGTTCCCAAGTCTCGTATAGAGACTCAGGATCGTTCTGCACAAACGAAGAAATGTCCGCCCGCAACTTTGCAGTTTTGGCGGGCGGAAAGTACTTCGTTAGGAACCGTTCCGTCAACTCAGCCCACGTGGTGATACATCCTCGCGGGAGGGCATTCAACCACGCCTTGGCTTTGGACTTAAGGGAAAAAGGAAATAAGCGCAAACGAATGGCGTCATCAGTGACGCCATTGATCTTGAAGGTGTCGCATATCTCCAAGAAATTGGACAAGTGGACATTCGGGTCCTCATCCGGCAGTCCATCGAACTGCACGGCGTTTTGGACCATTTGAATGACACTTGACTTTATTTCAAAATTATTATTGGCCACCGCAGGGCGAACAATACTCGACCCTGAATCATCCAGGTTAGGCCGGGCGTAATAAGACATAGTACGCTCGGCCGCCGGGGGAAGGTTAGGGGCGGCCATAACTACAACAGTGGGTTCTCCGATAGATTCCTCGGGATCTAAAGAAGGATTTCGGCGATGAGATCGGATACGCGCAAGAGAGCGTTCGATCTCAGGGTCGAAGTCTAAATCTTCAGACTCTGAGGGTTGTCCTCGGGTCATACACCCAAACAAAAATAAAACAAAAATAAACTTTTTTTTTTTTTTGCTTTTAAAATAAAGTTTTTAGTTTTTTTGTTTTTTAGAAAATAAGTAAAATTAATAGACTCCGGAATTCGAAATAGCAACTCGAAAAGAGAGCTCCCCGGCAACGGCGCCAAAAACTTGATGGGCCCGCGAACAGACTCTTACTGTGGTTGGTTCGGTGAGTCGATCGTCGCGGGCTCGCTCGGGTAGGCAAGTGCACCTATCGCAAGTAGTACTCGATATTCGGGGGAATACCGAGGTCGTATTGTTCTCGGGGTCGCGTTGACTATTCTTACTCCTCCGGGAGGACTATTATTTTACTGAAAATAAGGTGGATTTTTTTTACTTAATAAAAGATGAAAAAGCAAAGGAGCGAAAAAACGATTTAGAGAATATTCGATGAAGGGTTAACGCTCGGCATCGAATCGGATTAAGACTAAAACAATTTTTAATAATAAAAAGACTTGGTTTTCAAATTAATAATAAGACAACTTGGCCGTGGAGGTTCCACAAATGTGAGCTCACCTAGCTATAGGGATATCGCTCACCTAAACGTTAAGACTATTCGACCGAACGTTAGTCCGACGAAGGATTCCTCTTAACGCCCGCTTTACGCTAAGAACCCCGCTATTGGGTGGGGGACCCAATCCGGTAGAATTACGCTAGTCCTCTCTCGAGGGAATGCACGCAACTCTATTTACCCAGGGGTGATCGGTCCATATGCACGGCCTCTCGGCTAGCTAGCATATGGACTACGGAAATAGGGCCCACACATCGATTATGTGGTCCTACGCGTCGTAAACCCGGGGTAAACCCTAAGTGCTTAAATTAAAATGAAAATGAAGAGCTTTAATTATTATAAATCATTTTAAATGTCCCAATGCTCTTCGATGCCGAGGCTAATAGCGATTAGCCACACATCGGTATGGGGACGGCTTATAATTTAGTGAGGCGCGAGTTCGAAATTAAATGCTACATGATTATAAGAAAGGGACAAAAGAAAAATAACAATATTTAGAGAGCTAAAAAGTTAACTAAACGAGAACTCACGCACACTCCAAATTATAAATTAAACAGAAACTAAGTTACACATGAATGAAATTTGCATAATTTAAATTTGCGAGTCCCACTCAAACGAGTGGGGGCGGTAAATAAAGGCTGAAAATTGCAAGTCCTACTCAAACGAGTAGGACTGAAATGAAAGCGAGTCCTACTCAAATGAGTAGGAGAAAATAAATGCGATTACAGGGCTAAAAAGTCCGGCCATTTAACTCAAGTGAGTAGGCGGAAAAAAATAAAGAAAGTAAAATTGCAAGTCCTACTCAAACGAGTAGGACTGAAATAAAGTCCGGCCATTTAAACTCAAGTGAGTAGGCGGAAAAATAAAGAAAGAAAAATTACAAGTCCTACTCGAACGAGTAGGACTGAAAATGAAAACGATGCGCCATTTAACTCTTAACGAGTAGGCGGAAATAAATGCGCACGAACACACACACTCCATATGAAATTCAAGAAAGCAATAAAATTATACACCTACACTCACACACTCTACATAATTGAACAAAGCATTAAAAGAAAGCATTAAAACAAAGCATGAAAATTTAACACCTACACTCACACACTCTACACAATTTAAATCAAAGCATAAAAATTATACACCTACACTCACACACACTTCATGAAAAATCAAAGTTACCTAAAAATTAAAATTTTAACTATTTCAAGCATAGGTTTTGCCAAAAACAAATAAAAAGAAGAAATTTAAATTTTTAGAAGACAAAAGTTTTTCAAAACAAATTAAAAACCAAAGTTTTTGGAAAATAAAAATTTCAACATTTTCATTCCTAGGATTTCATAAAAGAGCTAAAAAAGTTGAAATAAAAGTGAAAGAAGAAAAAAAGTTTTCATTCCAAAATGAAGCTAAGTAAAAAAAAAACAAAGGAAACTATAGCTCTTTTACACACTCATAAGAGTGAAGATGTTGAAGAAGATAAGAAAAAAAAGAAAAACCTAATTCATCATTTCATCATTTTCAAACAAAACCTAACTTGAAAAATCAAAGGCATGTAAAGAGGAAATCCTAACCTAAGCATGAAAACAAGTAAAAAAAAAGTAAAGTAAGCATGTTACACTCATACACACACACACACTTTTCATAAATGAAGAACAAGTGAAGAACAAGTGAAGAACAAGGATAAAACCAAGGATAAAAATGGGAAAGAAAGTGGGCACAAGTTTCATTCCAAAGCTAAGTAAGAAGAGAAAATCTAACATTTTATTGAATTTTAGGAACTATTACAAGCTATTACAAGGGTTAAAGCTAAGACAAAACAAGAAATGAAATAAAAAAGGGAGAAATCTCCTTACATAGCCTTGAAAATCACGGATGCAGCCCACAAAAATACACTAAATTGGCCCAAAAATCTGAACCCTTGGACCTTACAGAACTGGGCTATTTATAGGAAAAAATTTCTAAGTACACGCCCTCGGTCACGGGCGTGACATGGGGGCGTGACAGTACTATTCATGAAGGCGGCTGGCGATTGGACAGCAAAGTTGACTTCGGGCTGAGTTCGCAGCAGTCACGCCCTAGGTCACGGGCGTGACTATGGGCGTGTCGGGGAGGTAGAGCCGGGCGCGGGTTGCGTCAAATGTCCTCGGCAGCGTCTTGTCGGGCCAGCTGGAAAGGTCACGCCCCCTGTCACGGGCGTGACTATGGGCGTGACAGTTGGGTCGACACTCGACGAATGTCGAGCGGAAAGTGTCGAGTCGAAATCGTTGAGCTGAAATTGGGTCACGCCCCAGGTCACGGGCGTGACAATGGGCGTGACAGTTGGGGTCGACACTCGACGATCGTCGAGTGGAATTCGTCGAGAGGAGAGGACACGGGCTTGGGTCACGCCCCGTGTCGGGTGACACGGGCGTGTCGCCAGGCGTGTCAAGCCTTTTCTTCAGAAATTTTCCGATTTCACGGGAAATGCACAGTCACGGCTCGGTCACGGGCGTGACCCATGTGTCACGGGCGTGTACTTCCCAATTTTTGGCAGATTTTGGAATTTTTCTGAAAATCAAAATAAAACAAGTTAGGAGAAAATTTACAAGAATAGGAACATTTTATTGAACAAAAATAAGTAAAAATGACGAAAATAAATGAAAATGACTAAATTAATGTGCATAAAAATACGCATATTTATAGTTCATCACCTATGGATCACGATAGTTGAAGGTTCACAAGAGGAATTATCTGCTGCATGACTTAGAGTTAGCGGCCATGATATTTGCTCTAAAACTGTGGAGGCACTATCTGTACGGGGTAAAGGTCGATATATACACCGACCATAAGAGCCTGAAGTACCTGCTAGATCATAAAGATCTGAACATGAGACAGCGTAGGTGGACAGAGGTCTTGGGGGACTATACCTTCAAGATTCATTATGTACCTGGGAAAGGAAACGCGGTGGCGGATGCGTTGAGCCGCAGGGCTCCTGCGCAGGCTAGTTGGTTGTCGGGACATGATGAGAGATTGGTTCGTGATTTGGAGGCATTAGTGATTTCCTACGTCGATAAGAAGTCTAGTGCCGAGGTGATATTGTGTTGGATAGAGGTGCAGTATGACCTGGCTGATAGAGTTCGACGGGCTTTGGTTCAGGATAGCAGCATGAAGCGGATCTTAGATGAATCTTTGGATGGGTCAAATTCCCAATTTGCGGTTGAGGATGGACTGCTAAGGAAGGACGGTCGTCTATGCATCCCTAGTGCTGATAATCTTCGGGAGGAGTTGATGTATGAGGCTCATCATACCAAGTACTTAATGAACCCGGGAAGCACGAAGATGTATAAAGACAAGAAGAAGTTATTCTGGTGGCCAGGATTAAAGAAGGATGTAGCACTTTAGGTGGCTAAGTGACAAACTTGTTCCTTGGGCAAAGCGGAGTGCCAGAAGCCCGGAGGCTTCCTAAACTCCTCGCCTAACCCGGAATGGAAATTCGATGACATTTGTTGGAACACCCTATTACTAATTTGGGTCAGGATCACTATGTCTCTAGGAACCTTTGCTTGACCTCCTGTATAGCTCAATAGGTCAATTAGAATTGAGTCTAAGGGTTAGAAGTCTAGGTTTGGAAGCTGCCCTGAAGACCAAGATTTTGTGTTTGGAGACTAAGTCATATCGTCGAGCTCAGCACGACGATTCGTCGAACTCCGGTCGATGATCGTCTAGCTCAACTTCGACAGATCGTCGAACTCCATTCGACGATCGCTGAGCTCAACTTCATTATATCGTCGAACTCCATTCGACGATCGGTGAGCTCAGGTCAACGATTTTGACTCTGCTTTGGATCTTTATCTCTGAGCTCAGTTCGACGATCTTTGAGCTCAGATCGACGATATTTTGCTGCTGTATATTTCCAGATCACTGAGCTCATCTCGATGATAGCAGAGCTCAGTTTGACGATTTCAGATAACTTCCAGGATGTTTCTTAATTCAAATTCAAATCAGTTAAGGAGTTATTCTGCATTTAATTCAGAGATTTCCTAGCCATTTTCATTCATTTTTGGACCAAGTTTCAAGTGATTTTTCAAGGAATATTTCTGTTGACTTTCCTCTAGAAGAGATTGTGCAATTAAGGATGCAATTAATGCAGGCCAACGACTATACTTGAAAGAGAATGTCATTCTGTATCAGAAAACAACAGAGAAGAATTTTTTTTTGAATCTCTCATAGAACACACAATACAGATAGAGACACACAGATTATAGAGACACATTCAAAAATATTCTGTCTCAAAGATTTCTCAAGAACACACATCCAAAGAGATCAAGCTTTCTCAAATCTTCAGATCTTTTTAGTTTCAAAGTGTTCAAGGCCAACATATTTCCAGACTCCAGACATCCAATATTTCAGTCATTGCTGAAATAATCTATTGCTGGAGTTCAATCTTTAAAGGCCTATCACCCTCAGCAAAGCTTTTCTTCCTGAAGATCTCAAGGATTCAGGGGGAGCTTTGACATCAACAATCCACATAGTCTTCTCAGTTGTTTGAGAAAGAGAAGACTTCCATCACTCTCTCACCCCCTCTCTGTAAAGGGTTTCTCAAACTCCCTTCAAAAGTTTGAGCTTGGTTTTTGAGCACCTTGTCAAAAGCTCATTGGTGGCAAGACACCTGATCAAAAAATCTGCTTTGGTTTTTGAGCACCTTATCAAAAGCTCATTGGTGCCCAGGACACCTGATCAACTCATCCTGCAGTGGATTCCTACCTAGGGTGGTAGAAGAGTGGATGTACCCAAGTTTAGGGGAACCACTATATTTCCTTGTGTCTTCTGGTTTTGCTTATGTTTATGTTTGTTTCTGTCCTTGATTTTTCTGTGCTTAGCTTTTGTTTAACTTAGTTCTGTGATTAGATTTATTATTGCTTCCCTGCTAACTCTCATTACAACAGTTGTTGTAAAAAGTTTCAAAGCACCATATACTCTATTCACCCCCTCTAGAGTATATCAGATCTAGCTGCACTTTCAATTGGTATTAGAGGGAGGTTGGTTAAACATACCATACCTGATTGGTTGTATAGGCTAACACCTGAACCCAAAGATCCCAAGTTAGATCTGTTTTTCTTTGGTATTTTATTACTAGATTTTGTTTTCACAAATCATGGCCCAAAACAAAGATTATGCTAGCACCAGACCTCCAGTGTGCAATCTATCCAAGTTTGCACTCTGGAAGGCAAGGATTAGACTTTACATGAATTCTATTGACGAAGATATCTTTAACTCTGTTTTGACAGTATGTCCAAGACCCCCAGAGAACACAAGTACAAATGCTGTTCCACCTCCATCAGGAACAGATGCTGATCTCAAGAGATGGAAGGTAGTTGATGCTAAGGCTATGAACATCCTAGCCCAAACAATGTCAGATGATATATTTCAAAAGGTAGCTGAATGTAATTCAGCCAAGGAAATTTGGGACAAACTCTCAGAAATAGTCTCAGGCTCAGCTGATCAGAGAAAGGATAGGAGATCCCATCTCATCTCTCAATATGAGAATTTCAAGAAGGGAGAGACTGAGTCAGTGGGAGACATGTACAACAGGCTAAGTCTAATTGTCAGTGAACTTAGGACATTGGACAAAGAGATCTCTCTAACTGAACTTAATGACAAGATCCTAATGTGCTTCCCCAGCACTTGGGATTCAAGAATCTAGCCAATTAAGGATGCCAGAAGTCTGAATGAGATCACCACTGAAGCTCTATTGGGTAAGCTCAAATCTTATGAGCTACTCATCAAAAATAGAGAGGAAGAACAGAAGGCTGCATCACCAGCCACAAGAAAAGAGAAGACCATAGCATTCAAGGCAACTGAAGATCTGCCTGAAGACAAAGCCACAGGCAATGATGAACTACTCAGCTTGTTGGCCAAAAGATTCTACAAGATGGACAGAAAGGATTTCATAAGAAGATCATACAAGGAGCAGGATAAGCCAAGGTATGACAAGTCCATTAGCAATAATAAAGACATTATTTGCTTTGGTTGTAGGAAACCAGGGCACATAGTTCATGACTGTCCAGAGAACAAGAACAAGGACAGAAGGGACAGGAAAGAAAGAAGAAAGGAGAAAGTCTCCAAAAGGAATGGCAATGACAAACCTTCTTCAAGCAAAAACAAGCATACAAGAAAAAGGTTTGTTGCTGAATCCTGGAGTGAGACTGAAGAGGAGTCAGAAGCCTCATCCAGCTCCAGTGATGATGAGGATGATGCAGAAGAAAAGGAGTTCTGCATGATGGCAATCAATGCCTCGCAGCACAATTCAGAGGAAGAGGAGTCAGAGTCAGACTCAGATACTCAACCTGAAGAAGATCAGGTAATTGGCTCTTTTGATTTTAGTTCAGAGCATTTTAAATCTGAATTTAAAGCACTGTGTTTAGACCTGCTAAAGTATGAGAAAGAAATTATCTCTCTCAGAAATCAATTATCTGAACACAATACTTTAAAGTCAGAAAACCTTAAAATCTCTCAGGAGTTGGAGTGCTATAGGGAACAGATAGCTTCACTGAAAAGTGAGCTCTCTGAGGCCAAGAAGCTTGAAGAATCCCTCAATGGGAGAAGCATCAAGCTGATGGACATCACAAGCACAGTGAACTCCAGATTCAACAGTACACTGGGCTTGGGTGCTTCATCCAGCCAACCTATAGTTCTAACAACTCCAATCAAATTCATTTCTGACAAAGAAAAGGGAGTTGTAGAGGTTGCTAGGAAAAATTCTGATCTGCCTCAAAAAACTAAGTCCCAGCAGATATCGTCGAACGGAGATCGACGATCGCCGAATGAAGATCGACGATCGCCGAACGCAGCTCGACGATCTCAGGCAAAATCGTCGAACGCAGATCGACGATCTCAGCCAAAGTCGTCGAACGCAGGTCGACGATCTCAAATACCTGACCTCAGCCATAGTTGACCGTCGAACGGAGCTCGACGATCTGACCCAAGATCGTCGAACACAGCTCCAAGATCGTCGATCAGAGGTCAGAGCTCTGGAAAATTTTTGAAAGGCAAATCATAATTGAATCCTAAGGGTCCTTCATCCCAAAGCTTTAACCCTTATACTGAATGGATTATACCTCCAAGGAGATATCATCCTGAAGGATATAAGAGTCAACCTGGGATGTCTTTCATTTCAGAATTTAAAGGCTATCAACCTAGGCCCAAGGTAAACTGGGTCAAAAACAAATGAATTGTCTTATGTGCAGGTGAAGACCTATCCAACATCTAACCAGCAATGGTATTTGGATAGTGGGTGCTTTAAGCACATGACAGGGAACAAGGACAACCTCACATCCTTCAGAGCCAAGCTTGGACCCAAAGTTATCTTTGGTGATTCAAACTTTGGACAGACTAAAGGATATGGTGCAGTCCAGATTGGTTCAGTAACTTTCAAGAAGGTTGCTTATGTGGAAGGACTGAAGCACAACCTAATTAGCATCAGTCAGCTGTGTGATGAAGGCTACCAGGTGACCTTCAGCAAAGCCTTATGCAAAATCAAGTCAGAGGACAACACAACTGTGTTGACAGGTAAAAGGAAAGGTAACATCTATCTAGTAGATTTTCTTTCAACTGATGTAGATATCTGCTTGTTTAATTCTGTCTATAGACCAAATATTTTATGACATAAGAGATTAGGACACCTAAACCTTAGAACTATTGCTAGGCTATCCAAGGACAACCTTGTTAGAGGACTACCTTCTGGCCCCTACAAGAAGGAAGGACTCTGCAGCGCTTGTCAATTAGGCAAGCCAACTAAAAACAGCTTTAAGTCACTTAATAAGAGTGATTCACCTAGGATATTGTATCTGTTACACATGGATCTTTTTGGACCCATCACAGTACAAAGCCTAGGAGGGAAATCCTACACTTTAGTAGTTGTAGATGACTTCTCTAGATTCACTTGGGTGTTCTTTCTAAGGAAGAAGTCTGATAACTTTAAATGTCTGACAGAGTTTCTCAAATGTATACAGATTGAGTTCAATACTCACATTGCCCTAATCAGAAGTGATCATTTGACAGAGTTTGATTCTCTTCTTATGCAAGAGTTCTGTCAGAGTGAAGGGATCAGTCATACTTTCTCAGCTCCTATAACTCCTCAACAAAATGGGGTAGCTGAAAGGAAAAATAGAACCCTTATTGAATCTGCCACTACATTGTTGTCAGATGCTCATCTTCCTCTATCCTTTTGGGCAGAGGCAGTGAACACCTCCAACTATGTGCTGAATAGAAGTCCGATACATAAACTGAAGGGAAAGGCTCCCTATGAATTACTCAAAGGGAAGAAACCTAAAGTTGACTATTTTAGAGTCTTTGGTTGTATTTGCTATATTCATAATAATGACAAGAAATATTTAGCAAAATTTCAAGCCAAAGCTGATGAAGGAGTGTTTCTGGGATACTCCATGATCAGCAAGTCTTATAGGGTCTATAATAAATCATCTTTAAAAAATTGAGGAATCTGTTCATATATCCTTTGATGAAACTAACATGTCTTTCAAGGAGAAGATTTCTTCTACCATAGAACCTTTGCAGGAACATTCTCTAGTTGAAGGTTTGAACAAGTTACAGGTTACTCAAGAGGATGAAAGCAGTGAAGATGAAGGAAATGCTCAACATATTGAAGAACAACTGGAAGAGCCAGTTGTTGTACTACAAGAGGAAACAACAACACAGGTTGGTGAACAATCAACACCCCCTGTTGATTTAGTAACATCAAGAGACCATCCAATTTCCCAAATAATTGGAGAAATCTCAGCTGGTGTGCAAACCAGAAATCAGGTCAACCAAAACCTGTTGCACACCTGCTTCCTATCTCAAATTGAACCTCAGTCCATTCAAGATGCAGAGCAAGATCCACACTGGATCATTGCAATGCAAGAAGAGTTGCTTCAATTTGAGAGAAACAAAGTATGGGAACTAGTGCCAAAGCCTAAGGATCACTCCATTGTTGGAACAAAATGGGTATTCAGAAACAAATTGGATGATCAAGGAGTAATTATAAGGAACAAGGCAAGGCTACTTGCTTAGGGATACTCTCAAGAAGAAGGAATAGACTACGACCAGACTTTTGCACCTGTTGCAAGACTAGAAGCCATCAGAATATTTCTAGCTTATGCAGCACACAAAAGCTTCAAAGTATATCAGATGGATGTCAAAAGTGCTTTCTTGAATGGAGACATCAAAGAGGAAGTTTATGTCAGACAACCTTCAGGTTTTATCTCTCCAACTTTTTCTGATTATGTTTTTAGACTGAACAAAGCATTATATGGTCTCAAGCAAGATCCTAGAGCATGGTATGATACCCTAGCATGCTTTCTCTTGGAAAATGGTTTTATTAGGGGTATAGTAGACCAAACTCTTTTCATTAGAAATCATAAGTCTCATACCCTACTAGTACAAATTTATGTACACGGTATTATTTTTGGTTCTACTGACTCCAAATTGTGCAGAAGGTTTTCTAACCTGATGCATTCTAAATTTGAGATGAGTAGCATGCGTGAGCTATCCTTCTTCCTAGGATTGCAAGTCAAGCAACATGCTGAAGGCATCTTTATTTCTCAAACCAAATATGCAAATGAACTGGTTAAGAAATTTGGCATGTCTGAAACATCTTGTATGAAAACACCCATGCCTACTAATGCTGTATTGGATGCTGATGAACATGGGAAACCTGTTGATCAGACAACATATAGAGCAATGATTGGCTCTTTACTGTATCTTACAGCTAGTAGACCAGATATAATGTTTGCTACATGTATATGTGTTAGGTTCCAAGTAAGCCCTAGAGAGTCACACCTAACATTAGTAAAGAGGATTCTCAGGTATGTTAAAAGTTGTCCAAATCTAAGTCTTTGGTATCCAAAAGATTCAGCATTTGATTTAACTGGATTCTCAGATGCTGATTATGCTGGATGCAGAATTGACAGGAAAAGCACCAGTGGAACTTGTCAGTTCCTTGATGACAGACTTGTCTCTTGGTTTTGTAAGAAACAAACATCTGTGTCAACTTCAACTGCTGAAGCTGAATATATGGCTGCAGGCAGTTGTTGTTCATAAATCTTGTGGATTCAAAACCAACTCCTAGACTATGGCTACAACTTAGAGAAGTCTAAAATCTTTTGTGACAATACTAGTGCTATTTCTATAGCTCAAAATCCAGTCCTCCATAGTAGGACAAAACACATAGAGATTAGGCATCATTTCTTAAGGGATAATGTTGAAAAGAATAAAATTGAACTACACTATATCCCAACTGATTTACAAAGGGGAGATATTTTCACCAAGCCATTGGATGAAAAGAAACACACCTTCCTAAATCAGTTAGGAATGTTAGATGGAGGAAGTCTTAAATAATATCCAAGATTTTGAAAGCTTAAAAAGTGACCAAGACTAGGCAAACATTCTGATTTTTCTTAGTGTCTAGAATTTTTCTAATCTCTGAACTGCGCTCGACGATTTGCCCCAAGATCGTCGAACGTAGATCGACGATTTCGGAAATCGTCGAACTATGTTCAGCGTCTCTTAGATAGTATGAACTATCTCTTCCGGTCAACGATCGTCGAACGGCGCTCGACGATTTTGTTCTCTGAACGATCGTCGAACGGAGCTCGACGCTCTCCAATATCGTCGAACGGAGATCGACGATGTTGAAGACTCTTCAGATTCCTTTAGTAGCCTCGATCGTCGAACTGAGTTCAACGATCTTTCCAATTCTGCGTCGAACCCTAATATAAATCTCATTTTTCGCCGTCGTTCTCTTTTGCGCATTCGATTTCTCTACAAGAATTTTCTTTCCCTCCAAACAGTTCTACACTTGGTCGTTTTGTTTGTTGAATTTTTTGCAGGTACCCATGGCTGTGTAAGTTGTTGTTCTTGCTGCTATGAAGTTTGATGATGGTTTTGACATCGACCTGGAATCATTCAACACAACTGACCAGGTTTTTCAAGATATATTGGGATTGTTCAAAGACCAGAATCTGACAGCAATAATGACCACCAGGATCAAGCTGGCATCTGATGAAATAAAGGAGTGGGTTTATACTGCCCATAATCAAGATAACTCTACCATTGTTCGATCTATAGCTGGAACTCAGGTACCCTTTACCCCAACAATTCTATCAGAAGTTTTTGAGTTGAGAAATGGAGAAGATACTGCTGAGTTATCTGGAGATGAGTATTCTGAACTGCTTGCCAGAATGGGTCATTCAGAGGGAAACCCTAGCAAGCTCTTCAAAAGAACCCTATCTGTGGAGTACAGATTTATGGCAGATGTTGTTGGGAAAGTGCTACTGGCAAAGCACTCTGCCCATGATACAATTTCAAGGTATCAGCTCTGCCTCATGGGAGCTCTTGTAGATAAGAAGAATCTGAATTGGGGTGAAGTTTTCTTTGACCTCATCAAAAAGAAAATCAACAAAAGTTTTGTTAACTTTGGGAGAATCATTTGAGTGTTTCTGCAGCACAGGTGCCCTGCCTTGCTGGTCTCCTCTGGAATTCATATAAATACCTCCAAGAAACTGTCTTGTGCCCTCTTTGGAAAGTGGGACATACAAATCAGCAAGCCCAGCAGGCCCTCCTCCAGTACTCCTTCAGGCACAAGGACTCTAAGAGTCACTCCTCCACAGGTCTCTGCCCCTGCAGATGACCTGCCTGCTGTTGTTGCCTCTCCTCCTCCTCCTCCAGTTCCATCCCTTCCCATACCATCTACCACTCCAGCTCCATCCACCATCATCATATCCAACCCATCTCCAACATCCACACCTTCTCCAGTACCTAATCTACCACCACCAGAAGAACAATTCCACCCATTATTCTCCTACCCTCCACCAGATGTCACCTCATCACCCTCCATTCCATCCTTCACCCTACTTGATGATTCCTTTATGGATGATTCCCCATCATCTCCTCCTGAGCTACCCTCCTCCTTCACTTCATTTCAAGACCTTCTACACCAAATCATTGACCAACCAACATTTACCCCATCTATCTCCATCCCTATATCCTCCATTTCCACCTTGCCAACACCTCAGCCATCCCTTCCACCATTATCCAGCTCTCCACTACCAGAACCCTCAGCTGCTCCTATCTCTTCTACCTTTGCTCCAGCCCTTGAGCAAGTAGACCTCCCAGCCCTTGCTGACAGGCTGTATGAGCTGCTTGACCCCAGGCTCTCTCTATTGTTGGAGACCTCCTTGGCTCCACTCCACCTGTCAGTGGCAGCCCTTTCTGCCAGGCTCTCTTCCCTCTTCCCTCAGGCAGCACCTACAGCAGTGTGCCTTGATCCAGATATGTCTGCATCTAGGCAGGGGGAGATGCCATATGAAGTGAGTCTTCATGCTGCTGCTGTTGCTACTGCTGCTTCTGTGACTGCTTCTGTGAGCCTGTCTGCTGCTGCTGCTGCTGTTATTACTGCTTCTTCAGTTCCTCCTCTTGCTGCTGTTGATGTGCCTCAAGCACAAAGTCCTCCTGCTGCAGTCCTTGCAATAGACCTCAGGTCTTTGCTATCAGATTTTGATCAGTTTTACTTCAGATGTCTGTCAGAGATCAATGTTGTCCAGCCTCCAGAATATTTATCCAAGGCACTTGTGCCATTTTCTTGTTGTGACCCTAGCATTATCACCTCCTTTGTAAATTCAGTAATTGCTGCTGCTGAAAATGTTGATGCTGTTGCTTCTTCTGAAGAATGTATTATTGTTGCTTCTGACATCACTGCCTTTACTGCTGCTGAAGTTCCAGATGTTTCTGATGAACCAATTTCCAAGGACATTCTTATGACAGAGGCACCTGAATTTGAGCCTTCTGCAGTCCTTGATGATATTCCTTCTGTTTCTATTGTTGTTAGTGAATCTGTTGTTACTACTGTTGTCATCTCTCCAGTATCTGTTGCTGCTGTTGTTTCTGCTTCTACTCCTAGTGCAACACCTTCAACATCTGTTGCTATCTCTGCTGTTACCATTTCAACACCTGCTGCTACAACCTCTGCCTCATCTGCTTCTGTACAACTCAAGAAGGATCTAATGAAGAAAATAGATGCTCTCTATGATGACCAGAGTTCTGAAAGTGATGAATTTAGAACAGACTCTGATGACTCTTCTGCTACCATTGCCAGGAAAATAAAGGCAAGGAGCAAAGCCATGAAGAGGGTACCTCCTGCTAAAGTTAAGGATAACAATGATATTTCATATTACATTCTACTTGACTGCCAAATTACTGAACACTGGATGCAATACTCTAAGAACCAGCTGAAAGCAATGAAGAAAAAGAGAAAATATGAGAAGGGTTCATCCCAATTTCAGCACTCTCATCCTCCTCCACCACCTCCTCCCGATGTAGGTGCAGGTGGAAGCTCTACAGCTCAACCCCCAGCCAGAAGTCAGGCTCCCTATCAGCCTCATGCCAGATCTTACCATAAGGAAAGCCAATCCAGGGGTTCTCATTCTAGGAGAGGAGGATATAGAGGAAATCAAAGACATATTCAAGTCTACTCCAAAGGTTACTCCAGGCAACACCCATATTCTAGGGGAGGACAAACTTCTTCTGATACAACATCTGGTCCTTTCCCTTATAAGCTGAAAGAAACTGTGTCTGCCAGGCCTTCTCAAGACAATCCCTCCAACAGATATGAACCACATGTACCTTTTGAGGATCCTGAAAACAATCCAGCTGCTTGGACTGCCAGATTAAAGGAATTAGCTGCACTGGATCAGATTAAAAAGGCTAGAGAACAAGGAATAGATTCTTCCAACATTTCATCTATGTCTGAACAGAGACAGAAAGAGCTAGAGAGATATGCTTCAAGTAAATTCTTTGATTCTGACAGATATATGGAATTACATCCTGAAGCTGTAGTTCCCAAGCCTAAAAAGCAAACATATTTGGGTGCAGCAGATGATACCAAATCAAACAAAGAAGCCCTCAATCCTAACAGAGAGATTAAACTTGTCAAAGGCAAGGAGAAGAAATGATATTGTAAGGTGACAATTTCTGTGATTTCTGATTACTATCTGGATGCTATATATCTCTGTGATTCTGCAATGTCTAGCTGTTGTTTTTCTGTTTTGCTGATTGTATGTTGTTATTTAAATTTTTCCAAAGTCTGTAAATAGTAATCCTAACCCAAATAGGGGGAGATTGTTGGAACACCCTATTACTAATTGGGGTCAGGATCACTATGTCTCTAGGAACCTTTGCTTGACCTCCTGTATAGCTCAATATGTCAATTAGAATTGAGTCTAAGGGTTAGAAGTCTAGGTTTGGAAGCTGCCATGAAGACCAAGATTTTGTTTTTGGAGACTAAGTCATATCGTCGAGCTCAGCACGACGATTCGTCGAACTCCGGTCGACGATCGTCTAGCTCAACTTCGACAGATCGTCGAACTCCATTCGACGATCGCTGAGCTCAACTTCATTATATCGTCGAACTCCATTCGACGATCGGTGAGCTCAGGTCGACGATTTTGACTCTGCTTTGGATCTTTATCTCTGAGCTCAGTTCGACGATCTTTGAGCTCAGATCGACGATATTTTGCTGCTGTATATTTCCAGATCGCTGAGCTCAGCTCGACGATAGCAGAGCTCAGTTCGACGATTTCAGATAACTTCCAGGTTGTTTCTTAATTCAAATTTAAATCAGTTAAGGAGTTATTCTGCAATTAATTCAGAGATTTCCTAGCCGTTTTCATTTATTTCTAGAACAAGTTTCAAGGGATTTTTCAAGGAATATTTCTGTGGACTTTCCTCCAGAAGAGATTGTGCAATTAAGGATGCAATTAATGCAGGCCAACGTCTATACTTGAAAGAGAATGTCATTCTGTATCAGAAAACAACAGAGAAGAATTTTTTTTTTGAATCTCTCATAGAACACACAATACAGAGAGAGACACACAGATTACAGAGACACATTCAAAAATATTCTGTCTCAAAGATTTCTCAAGAACACACATCCAAAGAGATCAAGCTTTCTCAAATCTTCAGATCTTTTTAGTTTCAAAGTGTTCAAGGCCAACATATTTCCAGACTCCAGACATCCAATATTTCAGTCATTGCTGAAATCATCTATTGCTGGAGTTCAATCTTTGAAGGCCTATCACCCTCAGCAAAGCTTTTCTTCCTGAAGATCTCAAGGATTCAGGGGGAGCTTTGACATCAACAATCCACATAGTCTTCTCAGTTGTTTGAGAAAGAGAAGACTTCCATCACTCTCTCACCCCCTCTCTGTAAAGGGTTTCTCAAACTCCCTTCAAAAGTTTGACCTTGGTTTTTGAGCACCTTGTCAAAAGCTCATTGGTGGCAAGACACCTGATCAAAAAATCTGCTTTGGTTTTTGAGCACCTTATCAAAAGCTCATTGGTGCCCAGGACACCTGATCAACTCATCCTGCAGTGGATTCCTACCTAGGGTGGTAGATGAGTGGATGTACCCAAGTTTAGGGGAACCACTATATTTCCTTGTGTCTTCTGGTTTTGCTTGTGTTTATGTTTGTTTCTGGCCTTGATTTTTCTATGCTTAGCTTTTGTTTAACTTAGTTCTGTGATTAGATTTATTATTGCTTCCTTGCTCACTCTTATTACAACAGTTGTTGTAAAACATTTCAAAGCACCATATACTCTATTCACCCCCCTCTAGAGTATATCAGATCTAGCTGCACTTTCAACATTTCTATGGATTTTGTGCATGGTTTGCCAAAGTAGCAGAGGGGAAACAACGTCATCTTGGTGGTCGTAGACAGGTTGACAAAAGTATCGCATTTCAGCCCGAATAGGATGGAAGATCTGGTGGAAAAGTTAGCCAAACTCTACGTGGATAATATCGTATGATTGCATGGTGTGCCCAGCAGTATTGTAAGTGACAGAGATGGACGCTTCACGTCGAAGGACTGGAGGCTGGTGCATAGTTTGTTGGGAACTAAGCTGAGTTTCAGCACATCCTTCCACCCACGAAGGGACGGTCAGACCGAGAGGCTCAACAGGACGATGGAGGACATGCTTCGCATGTGCGTCCTAGATTTCGGAAAGCATTGGGAGGATCACCTGTACATGGTGGAGTTTGTGTATAACAACAGCTTTCAAGCGAGTATTAGAATGGCACATTTCAAGGCCTTGTATGGGAGGAAGTGTCGTACGACGTTGTCTTGGTTGGAGACAGGCGAGTCGAAGTTGTATAAACATCAAGCGGTGGAAGACGCCACTTCAATGGTACATACAATTCAGGAAAGGTTGAAGATCACTCAAGACAGGCAAGCAAAGTACTATAACGCCAAGCATAGGAACATGGAGTTCGGTGTTGGCGACTGGGTGTATTTAAAAATCAAGCCGTTTAAGGGCGTTTCGCGGGATCGACGCTGGAAGAAACTGAGTCCAAGATACCTTGGACCATTTGAAATCCTGGAGCGTGTTGGCGAAGCAGCGTATAGATTGAAGCTGTCGGTGGAGTTGAGTGGGCTGCACGATGTGTTCCATGTATCTGTGTTACGTAAGGCAGTGCAGGATCCTTTGCAGATAGTTGCGGTCGATCAAGTGCCGGTTGATTACGAGTTGACGACAAAGGTGAAGAATATACGTATAGAAGACGTTGAAGTCAAATGACTCCGCAACAAGGAAATCTGAATGGTTAAGGTTCATTGGGATAACTCCGGATGTGAGGAGCTTTTGATTGGTATTTTGGCTTCAAGTACGAAAACTTAATGCGGTTAAAACTCCAAAAATGGGTGAGGAAGCGCGGCGCCCCGGGCAGTTTTATTTAGAAAGCTGGTGATTGGTTTTTTATTTAGAAAGCGGGGCGCGCGGATTTATTATTTATTTGGATATAAAAAGGTGTGATCGAGTTTTAACGAAAGGAGGCAAGTGCACCTATCGTGAGTAGTACAGGATATTCCGGGTAGAATATCGAGGTCGTATTGTTCTCGTGGTCGGTTCGATTATTTCTACTCTTCCCTGGAGGGGACTATTATTATGCCGATAATTTTATCTTGTCGGGATATTATTTATATAAAGAAAAGGTAGAAAATAAAAGCATAATAAAGGTGGAGTCGATGAAGAGCTTAGCTCGAGGGCACCGAAAAGACATTGAACTAAAATAAACTTTGAATAAAAAGATCTCCTAAGTTTCTAATTAATTAGGGCGGAGACTTGGCCGTGGAGGCTCCACTAAAATGAGCTCACCTATCTCTAGGACTATCGCTCACCTAAACATTAAGACTATTCGACCGGGCTCTCATCCGACGAAGGATTCCTTTTAATGCCCGCATTTCGCTAAGAACCCTGCTATTGGGTGGGGAACCCAATCCGGTAGAGTTGGCGCGCCTCCTCACTCGAGGGTTAGTGCGGAACTCCATTTACCAAGGGGTGATCGGTCCAAATGCACGGCCTCTCGGCTAGCTAGCATATGGACTACGGAAATAGGGCCCACACATCGATTATGTGGTCCTACGCGTCGTAAACCCACGACAAACCTAAAGTGTTTTTAATTAATTAGAAAAATGAGACCTTTAATTATTTAAAGGAATTTTTTCTGTCCCAATGCTCTTCGATACTGAGGGCTAAGAACGTTAGCCACTCATCGGAATGGGGACGGCAGCGGTGAAAAAAACAGAAAATTAAAGCAGTAAAATAAAGCAGGAAAATGAAAGCAGTAAATTGAAAGCAGTAAATTGCAAGTCCAACTCAAACGAGTAGGACTGAAATGAAAGCAGGAAAATTGCAAGTCCCGGCTCAAATGAGTGGCGGGACAAAATAAAGCGAGTCCTACTCAAACGAGTAGGAGAAAATAAATGCATTTACAAGTCCATTCCAATTATTACAATACAGACCGGCCCTTTAACTCAAGTGAGTAGGCGGTAAATAAAATCCATCCATTTAACTCCTAGTGAGTAGGCGGAAAATAAAATCTAGCCATCACGCACTCGACATAAAATTAAAACATACCCACTCTACAGAAAGTAAACACACTCTACTGAATAAAATCCAGCCATTTAACTCAAGTGAGTAGGCGGAAAAATAAAAATACACACACTTGCTTGAATAAAATCCAGCCATTTAACTCAAATGAGTAGGCGGAAAAATAAAAACTACACACGCACACACTCTACATGAATTGAAATAAGGCTATAAAAACTAACTCATAAACGCACACACACGTACAAAAAATAGGAAAAACAAAGTGACTGAAAAATTAAAACAACTACATTTTTACCGCTAGAATGCAGTAGAAATGAAAAAAAAGTGAAAATAAAATTTAAAGGAACAAAAATTTTTGCAAAATAAACGAAAAGTGCAAGTGCTCGAAAAATTGAAATGAATACATTTCTACCGATAGAATGCGGTAGAAATGCATAAAATGAAGAAATAAAATTTTAACGGGGAAAAAGTTTTTGAAAATAAAAGCAAAAAATGAAGTGTTTGAAAAATTAACACGCTTACGTTTTCATTCTTATAACTTTATAGAAACGCATAAAAAGTGAAAATAAAACTAAAAGAGAACGAAAATTTTTACGATCCTAAAGATCCTAAGTTAAAGAAATTTAAAAACCACCTTTTAAAACATTTTTTTAAACTCATAGGAATGAAAACAAAGTAAAAAGAATAAGCTAAACCTAAACAAGTTCAGTGCGTGAAAATAATATTGCGATTACAACAGCAAGAAAATTGATAAATTTCAAAGTTATATTAGGTACAAAAGCTAATAAAAAACACAAAAGGGAACGAAAAATTACTTAAGTTAGGGCACTTGGGCAGATTTTCATACATCAAAGAGGAGAAAATGAACATTTCTATTAAGTAAAAAAGGGTTACAATAAAGCAAAAAACAAATACATAAAAGAGGGGGGGGGAGAAAGTTCCCTTACAATGCATAAACAGCCCCCAAGAACAGCCCTAACCTAAGCAAAGTGGTTCAAAAAGTGGAAGAGTAGCTCAAACAGAAGCTGGAAATTTATAGGCAAAATTTTTCATCGGACACGCCCTATGACACGAGCGTTTCTGGGGGCGTGTCAACACTATTCACAGTTAATATCGGTGATCTAACGACGATTTGATGTTGCGGTGGAAATCGCAGCGGTCACGCCCCTGGTCACGGGCGTGACGGTGGGCATGTTGTGTGGCGATTAATGGCGTTGTTGACTTCGGGAGGTTGCCGGCGGCAGTTTGTCGGGCCAGGTGGAGGAGTCACGCCCGTGTGGCATGTTGACACGGGCATGTTGGTTGACTCGACGATCGTCGAGTGAAGAATGTCGAGAGATGGTCACGGGCTTCGGCACAGGGCGTGTCGTGCTGACACGGGCGTGTCCTATGGGGTCGACGAACGTCGAGCACAGAACGTCGAGCAGGTTGACACGGGTCCGGTCAAGGCCGTGTCATATTTGACACGGCCGTGTGATAGGGCGTGTCACATGATTCTTCTTCAGATGCGCTGATTCACTGGAAATGAGTTATCACACCCCGGTCACGGGCGTGACCCATAGCACACGGGCGTGACCCATAAAAAAATTTTACTTTTCCTGAAATTTTTCAGAAAATCAAAAATAAATTAAGTTAGAAAATATTTATAAAATAGGAGCAATTTATTACACAAAATTAAGTAAAAATAACAAATATAAAGTAAAACGACTTATTTAATGTACATCAAATTAGGAATATTTAAACTCATCAAATACCCCCATACTTAAGTTTTTGCTATTCCAGAGCAAAAGTTGGAGATGAATTTATAAGGAATAAAAGAAATCCTAAGTTTATCTACAGCTTGACTTAATTGAAAGAAGGATCTAAATAAATATCCGGGGTATTAGAGTTAAATCCTAAATTATGCCAAAAAATTAAATAAAGGAAGAGTTTTACTTAAAAACTTCTTATATGATCGAATAGATAGCAAAAAATTGTATTTGTTAGGCTAACAAAAATAGATTGGATTTATGAAAACTTGAGCTTGTAAGAATTACAGGAAATAATTTAATTTGCAAATTATGCTCTCAAAAATATTTTTTTTTAAATTAAATCTATAATTATTTGAGATTGGTGGAGTGGGATATCGTGGTATATGAAGAAGGCTTTGGATTAGAGGCGAGGGTATTTTTTTTCGCTCGAACATCTAATGAAAATTTTTTTGCTTTGAATGTGGATGTTAGGAAAATGAAATCTTATTTTCCATAACATAATTTTTTTACAATCTTCATAATAATCCAATGCATATGTATAGGAGTAATGAATTTTATCCTCTTACTCCGTAACATATAATCTTTTCAAATATTGGATGCCTATGTTTACGGAACGAAATTTTATTCTCATTGACATAGGATCTTTTAAGATCGAAATCATGTCAACTATGACATGAAAAAAAGTGATAGGTTTTTTTTTCAAAAATAAAACTAGATTTTAAAAAAAACTTTTGAGAGCAACCTTTATAAATTAAACATTACTAAATTTCAAAAAAAAACTTGGAGTTATCATAACTTCAAATCTAAGATTGTTTTTTTTAACAAAATAAATATGCAACTATTTAGATAGATTAGCAGTGGTGCTGAAAACAGGTACCTTATTTAAATAAAAAAAGGCATACGAAAATTTTTGAAACTTAAACACAGATATCTAAATCTATCGATCTCCAATTAATAAATGAATAGTAAGCAAAGAATTAAAATAATTCGCTTATAAATTAACTCGAAACTAGATTTTTAGAAAGCGAAAAGGGTTAAGAAATGGTATATTCCATTTTATTTGTTACATAATTTTTTTGGATTTTTGGGGTTTTTATTATTATTGTTTTATTATTATTATTATTTTTGAGTTTTTGTAAAAACTCGAAGGTGGCCCGCGAACAGACTCTTTGTGTGGTTGGTTCGATGAGTCGAACGCCGCGGGAATGCTAAAAAGTGAGGTTTACAAATAAGAAGAGGCGGGGAAGAAAGAGAATTATTTTTACAAAAAATATTTACAAAGGAAAAGAATAAGCTAAACCACCTTTTAAAACAAGAAAAATAAAGTACGCTTACGTTTTCATTCTAATAATGTTTTTATTGGAATTAAAATATTTTCACTTTTTGGAAACTTTTCATTCTCTTTTTAAAGCGTGTTAATTCGCTTATAGAATTGTTTTATAAATTTTTTTTGAGTTTTTAGATTATAAAAACAAGGAGCAAAAAAAAAAATTGTTTTTGAGTTTTTGTTTTATAAATTTTTTTAGTTTTTGTTTTATAATTTTTTTTAGTTTTTGTTTTATAATTTTTTTTTTTGAGTTTTTAGATTACAAAAACAAGGAAAAAAAATTTTGGTTTTGAAAGTTTTAAATTTTTTTTTTGGGTGCAAAAAATATGAAACTAAGAATACACCCCCATACTTAAACACAACATTGTCCACAATGTTGCAATCTAAGTATGCGGAACGATTAATATACAAAATATAATATGGGCAAAATAAAGGGGAGGGGGTCGGAACTACCCTTACACGAGTTCGGGGAGGCCTGGGTTGAAACCCTGCATGTTTTTAGAAGAAGTAGCAAAAACATAACAGAAAAATAAAATGAAAAAGATAAACTCGGCCTAAAGTGTGCGGGCGGTTGGGGGCAAATGTGTAAGTGACGCGTAAGCTCACGTCATAGCTGTTGAGTGGGACAGATAAGCGAGCCCCTAGTGCACACAAGAGTGTGACGTGCTGAAGCGATAACAAAAAGTTTTATTTATTTAAAGTATTGATTATTTTTAGGTATTTTTCAAAAAACATATGTTTGCGTTTGGAAAAGGAAGAAGGCAAAAACCAAAAATACAGACGAAAATTTGTTTTTGTGGTCTTTTAGGAGAGTTTTTAGTGTTTTTTGTTTTGTGGTTTTTTCTTTTTTTTTGGTAAGTTTTAAATTTTTTTGGTTTGTTTTTGTGTTTTATTTTTTAGTTTTATAGTTTTTTCAAATTTTTATTTTTGAAGGTTTTTCAAATTTTGTAGTTTTATAAGTTTGTTAAAAATTTTTTTTTTTGTTTTATACTTTTGTAAGAATACTTTTTTTTGATAGTTTTTATTATGATTATGATTATTATTATTATTATTATATTTTTGTTGGACATTTTTTTGTTTTGTTGAAATTATATAAAATAGGTAAAATTAATAGTATTCTAGAGTTCGAAATAACGACTCGAAAACTCCCCGGCAACGACGCCAAAAACTTGATTGATATTTTCGCATCAAGTCCGAAAATTTAATGCGGTTAAAACTCCAAAAATAAGTGAGGAAGCGCGGCGCCCCGGGCAGTTTTATTTAGAAAGCTGGTGATTGGTTTTTATTTAGAAAGCGGGGCGCGCGGATTTATTATTTATTTGGATATAAAAAGGTGTGATCGAGTTTTAACGAAAGGAGGCAAGTGCACATATCGTGAGTAGTACAGGATATTCCGGGTGGAATATCGAGGTCGTATTGTTCTCGGGGTCGGTTCGATTATTTCTACTCTTCCCGGGAGGGGACTATTATTTTGCCGATAATTTTATCTTGTCGGGATATTATTTATATAAAGAAAAGGCAGAAAATAAAAGCATAATAAAGGTAGAGCTGATGAAGAGCTTAGCTCGAGGGCACCGAAAAGACATTGAACTAAAATAAACTTTGAATAAAAAGAGCTCCTAAGTTTCTAATTAATTAGGGCGGAGACTTGGCCGTGGAGACTCCACTAAAATGAGCTCACCTATCACTAGGACTATCGCTCACCTGAATATTAAGACTATTCGACCGGGCTCTCGTCCGACGAAAGATTCCTCTTAATGCCCGCATTACGCTAAGAACCCCGATATTGGGTGGGGAACCCAATCCGGTAGAGTTGGCGTGCCTCCTCTCTCGAGGGTTAGTGCGGAACTCCATTTACCAAGGGGTGATCGGTCCATATGCACGACCTTTCGGCTAGCTAGCATATGGACTACGGAAATAGGGCCCACACATCGATTATGTGGTCATACGCGTCGTAAACCCACGGCAAACCTAAAGTGATTTTAATTAATTAGAAAAATGAGACCTTTAATTATTTAAAGGAATTTTTTCTGTCCCAATACTCTTCGATACTGAGTGCTAAGAACGTTAGCCACTCATCAGAATGGGGACGGCAGCGGTGAAAAAAGCAGAAAATTAAAGCAGTAAAATAAAGCAGGAAAATGAAAGAAGTAAATGGAAAGCAGTAAATTGCAAGTCCTACTCAAACGAGTAGGACTGAAATGAAAGCAGGAAAATTGCAAGTCCCGACTCAAATGAGTGGGCGGGACAAAATAAAGCGAGTCCTACTCAAACGAGTAGGAGAAAATAAATGCATTTACAAGTCCATTCCAACTATTACAATACAGACCAGCCATTTAACTCAAGTAAGTAGGCGGTAAATAAAATCCATCCATTTAACTCCTATTGAGTAGACGGAAAATAAAAGCTAGCCATCACGCACTCGACATAAAATTAAAACATACCCACTCTACAGATAGTAAACACACTCTATTGAATAAAATTCAGCCATTTAACTCAAGTGAGTAGGCGGAAAAATAAAAATACACACATTTGCTTGAATAAAATCCATCCATTTAACTCAAATGAGTAGGCGGAAAAATAAAAACTACACACGCACACACTCTACATGAATTGAAATAAGGCTATAAAAACTAACTCATAAACGCACACACACGTACAAAAAATAGGAAAAATAAAGTGACTGAAAAATTAAAACGACTACATTTTTACCGCTAGAATGCGGTATAAATGAATAAAAAGTGAAAAAAAAAATTTAAAGGAACAAAAGTTTTTGCAATATAAATGAAAAGTGCAAGTGCTCGAAAAATTAAAACGAATACATTTCTACCGATAGAATGAGGTAGAAATGCATAAAATGAAGAAATAAAATTTAAACGTGGAAAAAGTTTTTGAAACTAAAAGCAAAAAAAATGAAGTGTTTGAAAAATTAACACGCTTACGTTTTCATTCTTATAACTTTATAGAAACGCATAAAAAGTGAAAATAAAACTAAAAGAGAACGAAAAGTTTTACGATCCTAAAGAGCCTAAGTTAAAGAAATTTAAAAACCACCTTTTAAAACATTTTTATAAACTCATAGGAATGAAAACAAAGTAAAAAAGAATAAGCTAAACCTAAACAAGTTCAGTGCGTGAAAATAATATTGCGATTACAACGGCTAGAAAATTGATAAATTTCAAAGTTATATTAGGTACAAAAGCTAATAAAAAGCACAAAAACGGAACGAAAAATTACTTAAGTTAGGGCACTTCGGCAGATTTTCATACATCATAGAGGAGAAAATGAACATTTCTATTAAGTAAAAAAGGGTTACAATAAAGCAAAAACAAATATATAAAAGAGGGGGGGGGGAGAAAGTTCCCTTACAATGCATAAACAGCCCCCAAAAACAGCCCTAACCTAAGCAAAGTGGTTCAAAAAGTGGAACAGCAGCTCAAACATAAGCTGGAAATTTATAGGCAAAATTTTTCATCGGACACACCCTATGACACGGGCGTGTCTGTGGGCGTGTCAACACTATTCACAGTTGATTTCGGTGATTTGACGGCGATTTGATGTTGCGGCGGAAATCGCGGCGGTCACGCCCCTGGTCACGGGCGTGACGGTGGGCGTGTCGTGCAGCGATTAATGGCGTTGTTGACTTCGGGAGGTTGTCGGCGGCAGTTTGTCTGGCTAGGTGGAGGAGTCACGCCCGTGCGGCATCTTGACACGGGCGTGTTGGTTGACTCAACGATCGTCGAGTGAAGAATGTCGAGAGAGGGTCACGGGCTTCGGTACGGGGCGTGTCGTGCTGACACGAGCGTGTCGCTCATGGGAAACGGGCATGTCCCGTGGGGTCGACGAACGTCGAGCACAGAACGTCGAGCAGGTTGACACGGGTCAGTCACGGCCGTGTCATATTTGACCCGGCCGTGTGACAGGGCGTGTCACATGATTCTTCTTCAGATGCGCTGATTCAATGGAAATGAGTTATCACGCCCCGGTCACGGGCGTGACCCATAGTACACGGGCGTGACCCATGCAAAAATTTTACTTTTCCTGAAATTTTTCAGAGAATCAAAAATAAATTAAGTTAGAAAATATTTACAAAATCGGAGCAATTTATTACACAAAAATAAGTAAAAATAACAAAAATAAAGTAAAATGACTTATTTAATGTACATCAAAATAGGAATATTTACAACTCATCAGCTTTCTTGGGAGCGAGAGCAAACTATGTTGGAGGAATACCCCGAGTTATTCCACTCAGGTAACCTATAATTTTGTGTACATTTACTTAATTTCGGGACGAAATTCCTTAAGGGGGAGAGATTTGTAACGCCCCGAAAATCATATTTGAGCTGATCGCGTCAAAAAGAAATTTTGGTGCCTGTATAGGGGTATACAGCCTAGGACACGGGCGTGTCCAAGGCCGTGTCTTGCTTGGTTTTTTGGACGGCTGTGTCCAGAGAAGGACACGGCAGGAAACACGGCAGCGTGACAAGGGCGTGTCATAAGATACGGGCTTGTGCCTACCCATGTCACTACCCGTATTCCCAAGAGACGTGACGGTTGGCATGAAGGTTATACATGACACGCCTCCGGTCACGGGCATGTCGAGGACCCTACACGGGCGTGTCAGGTTGAGACACGGGCGTGTCTTTGCACGTGTGGTTTTTCTGCATTCGACGATCGTGCTTGGATCGAGGCACACGGCCTGGGACACGGCCGTGTGTGAGGCCGTGTTCGGCCTAGGTTTGAGTATTTCTGTACAGATCTGATCCGTTCGTTTTCTCTAAGTAAAATCTAACGGCCTAGGCGTGTTCCTGCTCTGTTAAGGCCTGGAATGGTGGTTTAACTCCTCATTTCTTCATTAAGCTTTCTCTTTCCAAGGAGTTAGAGCAAGGAGGAAGAAGGAGGAGGATTCTGGCCGCTGGCGGAGCATTGTAGCACCGTTTAGAGAATCGAGAGCGTATCCATTGAGGAAATCTAGTTGCAAAGACTTCTATCCGGATAGTTTTCCATGGCGCAAAAGCGTACTACAAGGGTAATGATTCTCTACTTGAGCATGTGAATCTCTCTACCTTTTTGCAGAGGGAAACCCGCTCCCGCGAGTGTGCGGCGAGTGTGCGGTGTTCCCTAGGGTTGACGGGAATAGTCCACCTTGTGTTGCATATAGAGTCCGGAATCGAAGTACGGACATAAGCATTGTTTGTGAAGCCCACCCGGACATGTTGGTCTGGATCGGTGATGTTGCATTTGTTATGGCTTGCCGGAGAAGAATTCGTGCTTTGTGTTTTCGGGTTTCTACGCGGTAGATTACAGCAGGGATCCTTGGGGATTAACACCAAGGCGCACCCGGAAAACTGAGCGGAATCGTTGTTCTGCTAACTTGGCGGTCAGGGAACCTGCCTTGAACATAACTATGTTATGTGATTGTTTGGAAATGTTAGGATCCGAGAGAAGCTTGGCCCGCGCATAGGTATTAAAGTGACTAGGCGGTGTGAGCAACGAGCAAGTGGAATCGGACTTGGGCTATGTGGTTTGGTGCTAAAGACCCATTGATGGGGACTAGCCGTTAGAATATTCGGGAGCCTTAGACAGTGGTCAGAAAGGGTAAAATGCTCATGTTATTGCCATCCTAGGGATGGTGGTGAAGCCACGGAATTGACTGGATTAACCGTTAATGTGCCCTGAGTGCATGGGGTGTTTGGCCGTGCGAGCCTACACCTGTGGCGAAATATATTTATACTTAATTGTTTAGCTCGGCTAATGAAATGCAGGGAAGGAGCACCGTCATCCCGAGAAAGGGGCGGGGTCGTTATAATTTGGTCGGCTTTGGCTCACCGTTGCTTTGTTTTCCACCGTGCGGTGGAATGTTGCTTGCAGGTGCTGCGGAGTCAGGTACCAAATAGCGGGCTGGAGCCCATGTTGCTGAGTTGGCCCTCGAAGGCCCAAGCGAATAGTTGTTCTTTATTTTGTCATGTGTTCTCGGCCTGCGAGCTGATGTATGGAAAACATTATAATATTAAGTGAACTCCTGTAAGGCCATAAGGCCAAGTATTTTTCAGTGTATTTGCATTTCATTCCAGTTGTAGTGGTTGTGGACATTCATGATTTTTGGATTACTATTATGGTTTCTTTCAACTATTTAAAAGCTTTCGCTAGAATACTCTGTGTTAGGATGATTAATCTTAATTGGATAGTTTGGTTATTCATACGTAACCCTTCCGACTGTCTGTGGTATATGGCGTCGGGTTTCAGCTGAAGCTTCTGTTATATGCCATACGATGGATGGGGGTGTTACAAGTTGTTAGCCTTTTATTTTCTTTTTCCACAAATATCAAAACACCCATCGTTACCGCAAACCTTGAGGACTTCAATCTCAAGTCCCCCTCAACATTAACTTCACCTTATTGTCTTCCTTGAGAGATCGATACTTGGGAAAACTCTCCCATTTTATATTACATGTGCGACCGGTTCACTGTCGTGATCTTTAGCATAACTGACCAATGCGCCATCCGTGTTTATGGATCTGATGAACAGGAAGTTCAGAGAATACCTCGATCGTTTTGTGATAGTATTTATCGATGATATCATTGTATACTCGCAGTGTAAGGAGGACCATTACAAGCATCTACACATGGTGTTGGAGACGTTGAGGAGAAATCAGTTGTATGATAAGTTCTTCAAGTGTGAGTTCTGGTTATCCTCAGTAGCGTTCCTTGGTCATGTTGTTATTGGAGAAGGGATAGCGGTGGATCTGGCGAAGATAGTGGCGATACGTGATTGGCATGTTTTGACTACAGTGGCGGAAGTCCGAAGCTTTCTGGGGCTTGCCGGCTACTACAGACACTTCGTAGAGAACTTCTCGCGGATAGCGTTACCACTAACGACATTGACAAGGAAAGACCAGAAGTTTGTTTGGTCATTGGAGTGTGAGCAGGATTTTGAAGAGTTGAAGAGGCGGTTGAACACGACGCCTATTTTATGTTCGCCGAGTGGAACCGAAGGATTTGAAATTTATAGTGATGCTTCAGGGGTGGTTTGGGTTGTGTTATGCTACAGCATAGGAGCGTGATAGCCTATGGTTCGTAACAATTGAAGGTTCATGAGAGGAATTATCCTGTTAATGACTTAGAGTTAGCGGCCGTGATATTCGCTCTGAAGCTGTGGAGGCACTACCTGTACTGTGTGAAAGTTGATATCTATAATGATCACAAGAGCCTGAAGTACTTGTTAGATCAGAAGGATCTAAACATGAGGGAGCGGAGGTGGATGGAGTTCTTGGGGGACTACACCTTCGAGATACATTATGTACCTTGGAAAGGAAATGCAGTGGCGGATGCATTGAGCTACAGGGCTCCTGCGCAGGCCAATTGATTGATGGTACATGATGAGAGCTTGATCCGTAATTTTGAGGTATTAGAGATCTCCTGTGTTGATAAACGGTCTAGTGCCGAGGAGATATTATGTTGGACAGAGGTGCAGTATGACCTAGTTGATAGAGTTCGACGGGCTTTGGTTCAGGAAAGCAGCATGAAGCGGATCTTAGATGAATCTTTGGATGGGTCAAATTCCCAGTTTGCGGTTGAGGATGGACTGCTAAGGAAGGACGGTCGTCTATACATCCTGTAACACCCCCTATCCGTCACATAGCATATAGCAGTAGGTCCGGCCGGGGCCCGACGCCGTATGCCACAGACAGACCGGGTGGTTACTTATGGAAACCAATCAACCAATCTCAACGTCCTACACAGAGCATTCTAGCAGAAGCAGTTTATAAAAGTTATAACAAAGAACCCAGCATTAGAGCACGAATGTCCACTAATACAAAATAGGAATGTTATACAAAATACCCAAAATAAGCCTTAAGGCTTTACAAAAATGTTTCACTTTAAAGTACATGTTTTACAAACCACGGCACGCAGGCCGGTCACACATGAATAAAGCAGTAAACACTTCCAATTAGGCCTTCAAGGGCCGGCTTCGCATTCGGGCTTTAGCCCGCTATTGACCGCTTGGTCCAGCTGCACCTGCAAGCAACAAACCACCGCATGGTGGCAAAACAAGGCAACGGTCAGCAATGCTGACCAAATTATAACAATCCCGCCCCCACCTCAGGGCGGCGATGCTCCTTCCATGCATTTCATTAGCATAAGCGAGCAATATATAATTAGCCATTTCATCACAGACATTGGCTCTCACGGCCACACGCCTCGTGCTCTCAGGTCACATTCTCGGTGAACCGGTCGATTTCAAGTCAATTAAAGCCATAGACATTCCGGACTCGCCACCGCCACTTTGACGGCCAAACCTATGAGCAATTTGTCTTCCTGGCCTAGGTCATGACAATTTAAGCCATTGACCGCCAAAGACCCTAATCTATGCCAACGGCAAGTGCCACATGCCTTTAGGTCTCTTTAACCGAACGACATAGAACGGGTACGGTTCCATCTAACCCGTGCTCACATCGCAATGACAATTTAAGTCATATGCGCGGGTCAAACTTCCACCGAGTCCCATATCCATCACAATTCACATAACCCGGTTATGTTCAAGTTGGCTCTCAGGGCACCAAGTTGGCAAGATCTCGTATCCGCCCAGTTTTTCGGGTGCACCTTTGGGTTAGTACCCAAGGCACCCTGCTGCAATCTACCGCATAGAAAACCCGAAAAACAACCAATAGCACGGAGTCTTCTCCGGCATTATACAGTGCAACATCACCGATCCAGACCAACATGTCCGGGTAGGCTTCACACATCATGCCTATGTCTGTTCTCGCTTACGGACTCTAAACAACGGGGACTTCGCATATCTACCCGAAGGAACGCCTCCAACTCTCCGCAAACTCGCGAGAGCGGGCTTCCTATGCAAAGAAAGAGAGATACTCATGCTCAAGATGAGGATCGTTACCCTAGCGTTCCTCTTTGGCGCCATTGAAAAGTTATCGGATGAAAAGCACCGCACTAGCTTTGCCTCCGTGGATCCGCAGTCGGCTCGCGATTTGGAGCTTCGAAGCTCCTCCAATGGCGGGATCTAGCTCCTTCTTCCTCCCTTGGCTCTCTACTTTCTCTAAGGTTGTAGAAAGCTAACCACTCATGAAAAGTGAGGGTTTCTAAGTCCAATCTTGGGTATATCCCTTCAGGAACAACCCCCAGCCGTTGGATCTCAATATAAGGAAACGAACAGCTTTGATTCGGGACTGAAATGCCCAATCTAGACCGAACACGGCCTGGCACACGCCCGTGTCCAGGGCCGTGTGCCTCATTCGCCGTCAAAATCGGATCGCCTGGAACCTCACACGGGTATCGAACACGCCCGTGTTTGAGCTGACATGCCCGTGTTCCACCTGACACGGCCGTGTGGCCGGCCGTGTACCCCCATCATTTTTCTCCAAACTCAACCCGAGCACCGCACGGGTTCTAGGACACGCCCTTGTCCTTACCCGTGTCACCTCAACACGCCTGGACCCCAGGCCGTGTACACGGTCTCGACACTCGACACTTCGTCGAGTGAAGATCGTCGACCTACTGACACGGCCTTGGACACGCCCGTGTCCTAGGCCATGTGCCTTGTCTCGACACAATGTCGAGACCAAGGTGTCGACTTCCCGGGACGAGTGTCGACACGTGTTGACACGCCCCGCGACACGCCCGTGTCGCAGGACGTGTGCCATTTCTAGACACTTCGTCGAATGCAGAGTGTCGACTTCGCGGCTAAGTGTCGACACGGGTCGACACGCCCTGCAACACGCCCGTGTCGCAGGCCGTGTGCCCAGTCTCGACACAATGTCGAGACCAAAGTGTCGACTTCCCGACTGAGTGTCGACACAGGCTTGACACGCCCTGGGACACGCCCGTGTCCCAGGCCGTATGCCTGCTGCCAGAACACAAACTGGACCAAAACGTCCCCCTTTTCTCCTTTGAGTTTTGGGCGTTACAACTCTCCCCCTCTTAAAAGAATTTCGTCCACGAAATTATGTAAAGGAAAGACATGTACAAAACCAAAATTTGTACCTGAGCGGAACAACTCCAGATACTCGTCAATCATAGTCTGCTCTCGCTCCCAAGAGAGCTCCTCACGACCGCAATTGTCCCACCGGACCTTGACCATCCTGATCTCTTTATTGCGTAGCCGCTTGACCTCCGAGTCCTCAATCTGCATGGGCTTGACATTTGTCGTTAGCCCTCTATCCACCGGCCCTTGATCAACCGCGATCACGTGCGTAGGCTCTTGCACCACCTTCCGAAGCACCGAAATGTGGAATACATCATGTAAACCACTAAGCTCCACTGAAAGCTTCAACCGATAGGCCGCTTCACCAACTCGCTCTAGAACCTCAAACGGTCCAAGGTATCTCGGGCTTAGCTTTTTCAATCGCCGCACCTGCGAGACACCCTTGAATGGCTTGATCTTTAAGTATACATAATCGCCCACAACAAACTCCACGTTCCTGTGCTTGGCATTATAGTACTTTGCGTGCCTGTCCTGAGCGATAAGCAACCTCTCCCGAATGGTTCGCACCAAAGAAGTAGCATCCTCCACTTCAGATCGCTTATACAACATTGACTCACCCGTTTCTAACCAAGACAATGGCATGCGACATTTTCTACCATATAGGGCCTCGAAAGGCGGCATCTGAATACTTGCTTGGTAGCTATTGTTGTATGCGAACTCCACCAAATAAAGGTGGTCTTCCCATTGCTTTCCGAAATCCAAGACACACATGCGGAGCATGTCTTCCATAGTTCTATTGACCCTCTCGGTCTGCCCATCCATTTGTAGATGGAAGGCTGTGCTGAATTTCAGCTTTGTTCCCAACATTTGCTGCACCAGCCTCCAATCATTGGACGTCAACCGCTCATCTCGGTCACTCTCGATGCTGCGGGGCACACCATGAAGCCGTACTATGTTATCCACATAAAGTTTTGCCAACTTCTCCACCGGATCATCCTTCCTATGCGGAATAAAATGCGACACCTTCGTTAATCGATCAACCACCACCCAAATGGCGTCGTTTCCCTTTTGCGACCTTGGCAAACCGTGCACAAAGTCCATAGAGATGTCGTCAAATTTCCACTCCGGAATAGGCAAGGACTTAAGAAATCCTCCCGGCTTTTGGCACTCCACCTTTACCAAGGCGCAAGTTTGGGGCACTTCGCTACGTAGAGCGCCACATCCTTTTTCAAACCCGGCCACCAAAACAGTTTCTTCACATCACGGTACATCTTCGTGCTCCCCGGGTGAATCGAGTACTTGGTATGGTGTGCCTCGTACAACAACTCCAGCCGCAAATTGCCCACACTTGGGACGCACAGACGACCGTCTTTCCAAAGTAATCCGTCCTCCACGACGAATTGGGGATTTGACCCATCCAGAGCCTCTACCATGAACTGCTTCATATGAGCATCCATATCCAAAGCCTGCCGAATACGATCAGCTAGGTCATATTGGACTTCAGTCCAATTCAAAACTGCTTCAGCACTTGATTGTCTGTCCACACAAACAATCTCCAACGCATCCAACTCTCGCACCAACCGCTCATCATGCACCGATAGCCAATTGGCTTGAGCTGGGGCTCGGCGACTCAACGCATCCGCAACCGCATTCCCTTTGCCAGGCACGTAGTGGATCTTGAATGTATAGTCCCCCAGGAACTCCATCCATCTACGTTGTCGCATATTCAGATCCTTCTGATCAATAAGATACTTCAGACTCTTGTGATCGGTGTAGATATCAATCTTCACACCGTACAAGTAGTGTCTCCACAGCTTCAAGGCAAAAATCACGGCCGCTAACTCCAAGTCATGGACCGGATAGTTCCTTTCATGCACTTTTAGCTGTCTCGAGCCATAAGCTATTACACTTCCGTGTTGCAATAGCACGCAACCCAAACCGCTGCCCGAAGCATCACTATAAATCTCATAGCCTTCGGTCCCACATGGCGAACTCAGCACAGGCGCCGTGGTCAACCGACACTTCAACTCCTCAAAAGCTCGCGCGCACTCCGGCGTCCAAACAAACTTATGCTCCTTCCTCGTCAATGTAGTGAGAGGTAACGCTATCCGCGAGAAGTTCTCTACGAAGCGCCTATAATAGCCGGCAAGCCCCAGAAAACTCCGGACTTTCGCTACCGTAACAAGCTCAGGCCACTCCCGTATCGCAACAATCTTCGCCGGATCCACAGCAATACCCTCTCCACTTACTATATGCCTGAGGAACGCCACTGAGGATAGCCAAAACTCGCACTTCGAGAACTTGGCATACAACTGATTTCTCCTTAGCGTCTCCAACACCAAATGAAGATGCTTGAAGTGATCTTCCTCACTTTGCGAGTACACCAAAATATCGTCGATGAAGACGATCACGAAATGGTCCAAGTACTCCCTGAAAGTCCTGTTCATCAAATCCATGAACACTGACGGCGCATTAGTCAGCCCAAACGGCATGACCGTAAACTCATAATGCCCGTATCTTGTACTAAACGCTGTCTTCGGGATATCACTCTCCCTTATTCGCAGCTGATAGTACCTGAAAGTCCACCTAGTGTCAACTATGTGCACCTTTGGGGGGGAATAGGTGACGTGTAGCGCTTTTGCGGAATTTACGAATGTACCTGCACAATAAAAATAAAAAGCACAGCACACAGAATACACAGACAATTTATAGTGGTTCCCCGACTTGGGTACATCCACTTTCCCCCTTCAACCTATCTCCCAACAAGGGACGACTCGGTCTCTTCTCCAACAGGATTGAAATCCAATCCCTGCACTATCGGAAGGAACCCTTCCACACGTGAGAGTCAACACTCCCACAAAACGAGTTGCACCCAACCCTTACAACACGGAACAAACGTTCCTTTACAACAAAAGTAAATATAGAATGTACACGAGATACAAACTTCGTTTGGAGACTACGGTGTTCCTCTTCGTTCGACGACGTGTTCGTGAAGTCAACGAAGAGTCTACAACCTTGGTCTCTCTTGGATAGGATCTCCCCGGAACCGGCGGCGGCAACACGAGCGGCGGCTAGCTTCGGGATCGGCGGCTATGATGATGAGCGGCTGCTGAAAATAGAGATCCAATCTTCGTAGCGAAGCAAGCTAGGTCTACCAACGGTCACACGAGGATCGGTCGTCTCGATCGATTCGGATGGGAAGTTTTTCCCGATCAACAAATCGAGAGACAAGGGATCTCTGGATAGACGCGTGAGACTCAAGCTTTGCTAAGCTTCTGTTGCCGGAGATCGGGAAGAAACACGATCAACAGCGGCGACCACTTGACGCGAGCGGTGACGGCGAAGCGGAGCGGAAGCGGCGACTTAGGGTTTTTCCGTGCTCGCGTGTTTCTTTTCTCTGTCTTTTTACTGTTCAAAATACCCGTATATATATATACTGTAGATAGATTCAATTTGACCATTGTGGGTCCCACACGTAGACCCCCGAAATCCGGTTCAAACTAGTCCAGCGGCAGAAACCGGTCCAGCACCATCCAGAGAAAACGACAAGTAAAATTCGTCGAGAATCGTTGGTGATTCTCGACGAATCGGCGAGAATCAGTTGACGATTCTCGACGATTCGTCGAGAATCACTAGTGATTCTCGACGATTCCCTTGTTGATTCTCAACGATTTTCACTTGGTATTCATGACCTGCTCAGCGACGGGTTCGGCGAGAATCATTAGTGATTCTCGCCGAATCTCACTTGGCACCATTTTAAGGTAGCCGGAAGGAGTCGGCGAGAATCACTAATGATTCTCGACGATTCGGCGAGAATCACTAGTGATTCTCGCCGAATCGGCGAGAATCACTTGGTGATTCTCGTCGACTTTCACTTAGACGAATTTTCGTCATTCCACTCAAGAGCTGCTCCTTGACCCATCCTTGCTCCTTGTCTTCTCTTGCATAAACATGGCCCTGTACTTGAAAGTAAGTGCACTCCAATAGAGAGAGTACACGTAGGCCAACACACTGATCTGCTCAACGAGGGATTACGTCGTGCAGACCCGTGTATATTGACCTACTGTACCCTGACATTGGTGTGCACTTAGCGTGGAAGAGCTGCAAGCACAACTTAAGATGTTTCATCAAATACATTGTGAATTCATCTTAGCTTGACAGGTGGCTTCCTCAAATCCAGGTAATTGTGGATACAATACCCAACAATCTCCCCCTATTTGACGAAGCCAAAACCCTACTAGCTAAGATGAATAACACCTATCAAATAATAAACATAGCATTCAGAAATTAAACATGCAGCACAAGAGAATATATGCAACCAGATCAGGACTTGAGTCATTCACAAATTCAAATACGAATGTATATATATATATAATCTCAGAATTGTTCATATCATAACAATAATCATTAAATGTTTTTAGGAGAGAATGACAAGCTACAAGTTGTTGACTATCTTTCCTTAGCTAAGTCATCCTTGAGTTTCTGCGCCAAAAACTTCTTCCTTTGTCTCTCCATGTACTCCTTAGGCTTCGGGTAATATCTGGGAGGAGGAACTTTATCTGCATCCGTGTTGTTTCTGAAGAATATGTTCCTTTTGGCTTCATACGTCTTATGCCTCTCCCATTCATACTGGCTGTAAACTTCGTTCCGATTGAGTTCTCCCTGATCTTGTAGCCAGAAGGTGTCCAAGATGATGTTCTTTGAAACTGGACTCCACTTTTCGTTTCGAACTTCCTCCTCACTCATTCGAGTTCTCTTTTCAGCCTGTGTCTCCTTGGAGGTCCCTTCTTGAGCTTTTCTCTTTCCCCTGGCTTTTGCTAAAGCCTCTTGGTCAAACATGCTCCTCAGTTTAGCTTTGGAGAGAGCCCTAGCATCAGCTTCATTTGTGGGAACATCTGCAGCACTTGCACTTATTCCTTCAGCAGCACCTACTCCCTCAGCGGCCGTAGAAGTCTCAGGAGGATGAATATCTGCAGGATTTTCAGCAAAGGGGATGCCTAACGCCTGGTGGAGCATCCACCAGTTGCTGTCATAGACGTACTTGTTTGACTGTTCGAAGTTTGTGATCATGACTTCTCGTAGCTCAGCCATCTTAGCTATGTAGTCCTCCTCCCCCTTTTTGGCTTCAACAGCGATACAGTTTGCATAGGAGTGCAAGGAGTCATCAATGTGCTTGGTGGTCCGGGAGAATTCATTGACTAAGGCTTGCTGATTGGTGTTAAGAGTTACCATATTACCGTCAAACTTTTGAATGTTGTTGGCTACAACATGTGCATTCTGATTTACGACAGCAAGAGTGTCGGTGTTCTTCTTCAATCCGGCCATAAGAAGTGTGACAGCTTCGCCGGCCGCGGTATACTTCTCTTCAAATTTCTTCTCCATCACGTCCAGTTTATGGTTGATTTCCACCATATTCTTGAGCATGAGCTTTTCAGATGTCTTAATCCTTTTCAGCATTTTATTCTGAGCTTCATCAAAAGAGGCTTTAAGTTCATTCACAATGCCCTGAATGACATTGACGGTGTGAGTGGCTAGCTCATCTCGTAACGGAATAACCGGAGGCACTTGTGGGCCTTGCCCTTCAGCAGACGCATCTGTAGAGTTGGATACAAGCACAGTCTCTAATGGAGGAATGCTGGAGGCCTCTGTAGATTTATCTGACTCCCCCTCCACTGGTGCAGGCTTGTCAGATGGAGGTTCAATAGGATCCGGAGCCTCAAATACTTCATGTCCCTCATGCCCTTCATCCTTTTCGTCATCATCCATGAACTCAACTTCATCAGCAGCCTCTTCCAATTCTTTGTCAGCAGTCTCCAGTACAGTGTCACTTTCTTCTCGAATTTCGGCCACAGCATCCCTGGCCACCTGGGAGATGTCAGATACTACCTCAGTATGAGGGGGTAGAGGCTCCCCCTCGATTCCTGCAGTCAAGGTATCAGGAACTTCATTGGGGGTGACTGCTGAAGATACTCCCTGTTGCTCTTCCACTGCAGTCTGCCCAATACGCCTCTCCCATCAATCAAACACACTTGAGTCCATCTTCTTCAAGTAGTGGATAGGGACACCTTTACTCATGTCAAATTTGTCTCCATTTAGCTGGTTTAGATATAGACTTATGATGCGGCCGAAACTCGGAGAGCCCAAGGTGTCCTTGATCTTCTCGAACAACAACTCCCCCCAGTTGAACCTTTTACAGCAGACGACAGCTATCAGGATCTTGAACATATCCGCTGAGATATAGTCGTGAGAGCCCGGCTTGCAGATGAGCACCTTTCCAATAATGTCAGACAGGAGCTTCCCTTCTTCATTCATATCCTTTCTCTTTATGGACCTAGTTCCTCGTGGGAGACCGCAGAATGAGAGAGTTCTGGCTTTGTCATCGTCCTCCAGATAGTCTTCATGCTCCGAGCTAGAAAGATGCTGAAAGCGGGTCAGCTTGCTGGCAGACATCTTGACCTTTGCCCCAGCCACCTTGCTTTTGATTAGGGAGTCGTCATTTCAGAGTCTTGCGGTAGCGAAGAACTCCAGCACCTCTTTGTCTAGGATTTTGCAAGGGTGCTCCAGGACGAATGTTAGTCCAGCCTCTTCCAGCATCAGAATGATGTTGCGGAATTCGTCCGAGGCGTGAGAGAACCCAGTCCGAACAAGCTCGCAACCAGTGACCAACCTAGCAGTTGTCCTTGGGGCCATTGCAGATCTAGAGAGAGAATCCCTACTCTAAGCTATAATGATCAATCAAAAGGAATGCGTCACAAGTGATAACGTCCAAGTATGGGTGAGGAAGAGGTTACCTAAAGGCTTAGACGGAAATGAGTTGGTGGGCTTCCTGCGAGAGATCTTCCTTGAGCATCCTTAGGGAAGACCTTCGGTGTAGGCCTTGCGGGAAACAGCGAGGACGGTGCGGGATCCGACGAGTACCTTGCGAGAAGATGATCGAGCTTCCTGCGGGTTTCGGCGAGTCGGTGGATAAGGGAAGATTCGGCGGAAGAGCTCTTGCGAGACGATGATTCGACAAGCTTCATGCGGGTTTGTGAGAAGGCGGTGCGGGATCCGACGAGAACTTTGCGCGATTCCTACAGGAGACACCTTGTGGGAACTTTGAGAGATTCGACGAGCTTCCTTGCGGGATCCGACGGAAGAAACCTTGCGATTTGGCGTGATTTCTGCGAGAGTCGGCGGGACTCGTGTAGCTTGCTCCTTCGGCGGGATCCGTAATGAAGTTGAAAGGTCGGCGAGATTCCAAGTCTATAAAAAGTCGGCGGGATTTGTCTAAGTCGAAATTGAAAGATTTCTTGACTAGGAATTTTCACGTTAAGAAGTATTGCAACATTTTTGAATTCGTCTGATGTCAAGTCAATAAAAAGACGATAAATATAGATATATTTTAAAGCCAATCTATTTGGGTTTGAACGAGGCTTTTCCAAAAAAAACCTTTTTGATGTCAATTGTGAGTTGTCGAGATTCACAATGACATTGCTTTGATAACTCTTTATTGATGTAAAAAGGTTTGCATGTATCGAGTAAACCCATCCTTGGATGTGCATACATACACGTATATACAAAGATGTATCTATATATAAAGATATATATATATATATATGTAATTGTCAATTGAAAATGACTCACGTCTTGTAACTGATCATGACTACCTGGGATTTTGAGAGTCATCGTTTTAGTCCCACAGGTAGAACATATTAGAGGCTCAATGTGAGTATGCTCAAATAGATATCACATCTGTTATTGCAGACGCTTGTTCCAATTTAGTCTTGAGCCACCTACTGTCTAGTTCCCCTCATATTTATGGGAACCTAGACTACCCTGCAAGAAAGAATTACCTTACCTTAGGAACCCAAATCATATTGGGTCCTAGGTTCCTGTTAGCATAAGCACGCAACTGCCTTCCTTCAGAAAACCTGTCAGGAAGACTACCTCTGTCCCGTGAATGTGGGTAAGCACTTGTCGTTGGCACAGAGGGGTTGTGCCAACAGTCGATGGCAAAGTGTCCAACTTTGCCACAGCACCAACATGGGTGAATATTGTATCGCCGTTTCCGACCCGATCTAGTGACTGAGGTAGTCACGGTCCTAGGTCTAAACGGGATAGAGCATGATCTCCTCACAAAATTTCCTCTTCCATCGTGACACATGGAAGGGCGGAAGGAATGCATGTTGTGAGCGTCATGAGGCCGGGAAGGTGGTGCCCTCCTTTCAGGCATCCCCCTTTCAGAGGCCCCATGAAAACTTACACCATGACTTCTAACCTCCCTATCCTGTGTCCTCGGGTGGTGAGAAATGTTCTGTGAGCTAGGACATGCAGATTCGCACCGAGTTGAGGCAGTGGCAGTGAATACAAAGGGCTCAGAAGGAGCCTTAGGTATTCTCTCATGGGTGGCCACGACGGCCCTTGCACTACGGGTGTCTCCACATGGGGACAGATCACCCTTGCAGTGACCACGACTATTCCTGTGGTCATACCTGAAGGCATGATGAGTTGCCTTCCTGCTTGGAGTGGGGGGTCGGAATACCGTTTCCCCATTTCTCCACGAATTAATAATCCGGGAGATCCACCCGTTTTCTTGCTTTCTCTTTATAGCATCAACCTTGGAAAAGTTTGATACTATTCTTTTCTAATTTTCTAGACTACTCTCTAGAGCTGAGATCTTAGAGTCCTTGACCTTGTTGGACGCCAATTGGAGAACCAACAAGATCTTCAGTCGAGCAATCTCTTGAGCTTGCTCCTCAGCAAGTAGGTTGCTTTCCTGAAGGGCTCTCTTCAGGGAATCAGAATTTTCTGGAGGAGAGCAGTTTCTGTCTTCAGAAAGTTCAAAAGATATGGGGCAGGATGAAGATGTTACCTGCTCATCTGTGTTATAGTCATTAGAGCCAGTGACCATTGTTTCATCCTCATCAGAGCTGCTTTCCTCACTGGCCTCGTCAGTCTCTGACACGGACACTGGAGCTCTGATGCTGTCCGAGTGATGCTTGCCTTCATCTTCAGAGGTGAGGACCCCCACATAGGCTTCCTCCTCAGGTTGACAGCATATTCCAGCTTTCTTTGACTCCGCCATCCACTCTGATATCATCACCCACATGGATTTACCAGTCCTATATTTTGCTAATCTAGAGCGAGAAGCTCCAGACCAGATATCCAAGATAATTTGACGAATCCTCTCGTCCAAGATAAATAGGGACAGTTCCGTCTCTGACATCTCAGCAATGCACATGGGCACTTGGATCCCAGAGTCGGAGGTCTTCATGGGAATGAACGGACCCTCTTCCAGGATGAAGGATGCTCGAGGATCGATAGCATCAAGGTGAAACGACACTCTCATCCTCCAGATGGGATAATAATCCTTTGTGCATGCGGGGAGTTTGAGTGGCGGTATCTCATAATCCAGCTCCATGCCTCTAACACTGGTGGCAGGATTCTACTCAAGGTGTTAACCTTTTTGATGAGCAACCTGCCTCTGATACCACTTGAAAGTCCACCTAGTGTCAACTATGTACACCTATGGGGGGGGGGGGGAATAGGTGACGTGTAGCGCTTTTGCGGAATTTACGAATGTACCTGCACAATAAAAATAAAAAGCACAACACACAGAATACACAGGCAATTTATAGTGGTTCCCCGACTTGGGTACATCCACTTTCCCCCTTCGACCTATCTCCCAACAAGGGATGACTCGGTCTCTTCTCCAACAGGATTGAAATCCAATCCCTGCACTATCGGAAGGAACCCTTCCACACGTGAGAGTCAACACTCCCACAAAACGGGTTGCACCCAACCCTTACAACACGGAACAAACGTTCCTTTACAACAAAAGTAAATATAGAATGTACACGAGATACAAACTTCGTTTGGAGACTACGGTGTTCCTCTTCGTTTGACGACGTGTTCGTGAAGTCAACGAAGAGTCTACAACCTTGGTCTCTCTTGGAGAGGATCTCCCCGGAACCGGCGGCGGCAACACGAGCGGCGGTTAGCTTCGGGATCGGCAGCTATGATGATGAGCGGCTGCTGAAAATAGAGATCCAATCTTCGTAGCGAAGCAAGCTAGGTCTACCAACGGTCACACGAGGATCGGTCGTCTCGATCGATTCGGATGGGAAGTTTTTCCCGATCAACAAATCGAGAGACAAGGGATCTCTGGATAGACGCGTGAGACTCAAGCTTTGCTAAGCTTCTGTTGCCGGAGATCGGGAAGAAACACGATCAACAGCGGCGACCACTTGACGCGAGCGGCGGCGGCAGAGCGGAGCGGAAGCGACGACTTAGGGTTTTTCCGTGCTCGCGTGATTCTTTTCTCTGTCTTTTTACTGTTCAAAATACCCGTATATATATATACTGTAGATAGATTCAATTTGACCGTTGTGGGTCCCACACGTAGACCCCCGAAATCTGGTTCAAACTAGTCCAGCGACAGAAACCGGTCCAGCACCATCCAGAGAAAACGACAAGTAAAATTCGTCGAGAATCGTTGGTGATTCTCGACGAATCGGCGAGAATCAGTTGACGATTCTCGACGATTCGTCGAGAATCACTAGTGATTCTCGACGATTCCCTTGTTGATTCTCAACGATTTTCACTTGGTATTCATGACCTGCTCAGCGACGGGTTCGGCGAGAATCATTAGTGATTCTCGCCGAATCTCACTTGGCACCATTTTAAGGTAGCCGGAAGGAGTCGGCGAGAATCACTAATGATTCTCGACGATTCGGCGAGAATCACTAGTGATTCTCGTCGACTTTCACTTAGACGAATTTTCGTCATTCCACTCAAAAGCTGCTCCTTGACCCATCCTTGCTGCTTGTCTTCTCTTGCATAAACATGACCCTGTACTAGAAAGTAAGTGCACTCCAATAGAGAGAGTACACGTAGGCCAACACACTGATCTGCTCAACGAGGGATTACGTCATGCAGACCCGTGTATATTGACATACTGCACCCTGACATTGGTGTGCACTTAGCGTGGAAGAGCTGCAAGCACAACTTAAGATGTTTCATCAAATACATTGTGAATTCATCTTAGCTTGACAGGTGGCTTCCTCAAATCGAGGTAATTGTGGATACAATACCCAACAGTGCCCATCTTTGAGATCCAACTTCGAGTACACCGTCGACCCGACTAACTGATCAAAAAGATCATCAATCTGGGGGATCAAGTACTTGTTCTTCTCCGTCAGCTTGTTGAGCTCCCGATAATCAATACATAGCCTCAAGCTTCCGTCCTTCTTCTTAACAAAGAAGACCGCCGCGCTCCAAGGCGAAGAACTCGGGCGCACATACCCATGATCCAACAACTCTTGCAGTTGAACTTTCAGCTCCGCCATTTCCTTAGGCGCTAGCCGATAAGGAGATCGTGACACAGGTTTTGCACCTGGCACTAGCTCGATCGTAAAATCTATCTCCCACTGAGGCGGGGCTCCAGGAAGATCTGCGGGGAACACATCAGGGTATTCCGATACCACTGAAATATAATCCAACGCGGGCTTCGGCTTTGCAACCTCCACTAGTGTAAAGAACAGTTCTGCTCCGGCACAAACTGCCTTCACCACCTGAAGAGCAGACATCAACGTCTTGTTCGACCCCTTTATGCCCGTAAAAGTTGTCTCACGACTTGCACCCAGCTTGACTTCCTTGCTACCGCAATCTATATGGGCCTGCTGCTCCGAGAGCCAGTCCATGCCGAATATGACATCGAACTCCACCAACGGAAGTAAAGACGCCGGCAGGTCGAACTCCTGCTCCCCAATACGAATCTTAACATCGCAGATCCTATCCGCTCGCATCGAACACCCATTGGGCAACAACACATCGAACTTATCCTTCGCCATCGAAGAAGGGACTCTGATGCGTGATATAAATCCTTCGGACAAGAAGGAGTGTGAAGCTCCCGTATCGAAGAGTGCTCGTGCCGGATTTTCACAAATCAATACAAACCCTAAACAAGCAGTGGTAAGGTAACATGTGCATAACAAGTATTTATAGAAATGGACTTGCTATAAATTAAACCGTACCTGTCACCACATCAGCCTGTTTGATGGCCTCCTGTTGTCCAAGATTGTAGACCCTTGGTTGGGCCGGAGCATAATGGGATGCGGTCGACTCCACCGTCTTTCCCTTCTCTTCATAGGTAGCTCCCGGCTTCCTCTCGGACTTAGGACGTCCGCTCCAACAGTCACGGGCAAAGTGCCCTGTCTTTCCACATGTAAAACACGCGCCCGGGGTCCGACTCATAGTCGCCCCTAAAGCACCAGAAGGAGCTGGACCCGAAGTCCTAAGCTTCTTGAAAGCCCTCCGATAGCCGGACTTTGAAGTAGTCGGCACTTTAAATTCAGATTTTATATCGCCCAAGCCTTTCTTTGCTTGCATATTCTTCATGTCCTTCTCCAAGGACCGGGCAGTATTGACCAAGGTTAAGAAATCCTGCGTCATTGGCCCCGAGAGTAGTAATCTCAACTCATCTCTCAACCCTTCATAGAAGCGATTAGTCTTGCGCTCCTCATCCATGTTGGTGGAGCTAGCATAACGACTTAAACGAGTGAACTCATGGAGATATTCATCCACGCTCTTCTCACCCTGAACCAACTTCAGAAATTCGTTCTCCATCGAAATCCTCTGACTAGAAGGGAGGTATCTTGCTAAGAACAATCCCGAGAACTCTTCCATCGGAACGTCTATCAGTTGTCTACCTCTCAAATGATGCAGCTCCAATCCTACCCACCACATTCTCGCTTCACCGTCCAAAAGGAACGTAGCGATGGTGGTCATTTGTCACTCCTCCGTCTCCATCGCTGTCATGACTCTCTTCACCCTGGAGAGCCAGTCTTCAGCCTGAGATGGGGTTCCCAACCCCGAGAATAACGGAGGGCTAAAGCTCATTACATGCCTAAGCTGCCTCTCAGTTGCCCTCCTTGGCACCACCGGTTCCACAACCACTTGCTCCACTCTCCTCGGCTCAGGCTCTTGAAGTGGTTCCTGCTCCATCACAGGAGCGGGCTGCTGCGTTTGCCTTGCAGGCTGCGCATTTATCACGGCCAACACCGCTTCAGCCACCAATCGAATATTCTCAGCCGATAGAGGTGTTGCAGGAGCAACATCCAGTGCACTACTAGCCTCAGAAACTCGGCGTTCTGACGGCCCAACACCACTTATGGTCACCAATAGTGGTACAAAACACCGTTAAGCGACCAAATAAATTACAAACAGCAATTATAGGAACACGCAGGTTCCTCAAACACGAGTATTTTCATTCCTAATTGGACATTCATGGGTTCTTTTTACTGTTATTACGATGACGCACACAATGTGCTCACCACCCCTTAAAAAGAATTCGCCCACGAATTCACTTTAAGCCCAACCAAAACCAGTAGTTTGATACCAAATTGTAACACCCCTATCCGGCACATAGCATATAGCAGTAAGTCCGGCCGGGGCCCGACGCCGTATGCCACAGACAGACCGGGTGGTTACTTATGGAAACCAATCAACCAATCTCAACATCCTACACAGAGCATTCTAGCGGAAGCAGTTTATAAAAGTTGTAACAAAGAACCCAGCATTAGAGCACGAATGTCCACTAATACAAAATAGGAATGTATACAAAATACCCAAAATAAGCCTTAAGGCTTTACAAAAATGTTTCACTTTAAAGTACATGTTTTACAAACCACGGCACGCAGGCCGGTCACACATTAATAAAGCAGTAAACACTTCCAATTAGGCCTTCAAGGGCCGGCTTCGCATTCGGGCTTTAGCCCGCTATTGACCGCTTGGTCCAGCTGCACCTGCAAGCAACAAACCACCGCACGGTGGCAAAACAAGGCAACGGTCAGCAATGCTGAGCAAATTATAACGATCCTGCCCCCACCTCGGGGCAGCGATGCTCCTTCCCTGCATTTCATTAGCATAAGCGAGCAATATATAATTAGCCATTTCATCACAGACGTTGGCTCTCACGGCCACACGCCCCATGCTCTCAGGGCACATTCTCGGTGAACCGGTCGATGTCACATCAATTAAAGCCATAGACATTCCGGACTCACCACCGCCACTTTGACGGCCAAACCTATGAGCAATTTGTCTTCCTGGCCTGGGTCACGACAATTTAAGCCATTGACCGCCGAAGACCCTAATCTATGCCAACGGTAAGTGCCACGTGCCTTTAGGTCTCTTTAACCGAACGACATAGAACGGGTACGGTTCCATCTAACCCGTGCTCACATCGCAACGACAATTTAAGTCATATGCGCGAGTCAAACTTCCACCGAGTCCCATATCCATCACAATTCACATAACCTGGTTATGTTCAAGTTGGCTCTCAGGCCACCAAGTTGGCAAGATCTCGTATCCGCCCAGTTTTTCGGGTGCACCTTTGGGTTAGTCCCCAAGGCTCCCTGCTGCAATCTACCGCGTAGAAAACCCGAAAAACAACCAATAGCACGGAGTCTTCTCCGGTATTATGCAATGCAACATCACCGATCCAGACCAACATGTCCGGGTAGGCTTCACACATCATGCCTATGTCCGTTCTTGCTTACGGACTCTAAACAACGGGGACTTCACATATCTACCCGAAGGAACGCCTCCAACTCTTCGCAAACTCGCGAGAGCGGGCTTCCTATGCAAAGAAAGAGACCTACTCATGCTCAAGATGAGGATCGTTACCCTAGCGTTCCTCTTTGGCGCCATTGAAAAGTAATCGGATGAAAAGCAACGCACTAGCTTTGCCTCCGTGGATCCGGAGTCGGCTCGCGATTTGGAGCTTCGAAGCTCCTCCAATGGCGGGATCTAGCTCCTTCTTCCTCCCTTGGCTCTCTACTTTCTCTAAGGTTTTAGAAAGCTAACCACTCATGAAAAGTGAGGGTTTCTAAGTCCAATCCCGGGTATATCCCTTCAGGAACAACCCCCAGCCGTTGGATCTCAAAATAAGGAAACGAACGGCTTTGATTCGGGACTGAAATGCCCAATCTGGACCGAACACGGCCTGGAAGACGCCCGTGTCCAGGTCCGTGTGCCTCATTCGCCGTCAAAATTGGATCGCCTGGAACCTCACTTGGGTATCGAACACGCCCGTGTTCAAGCTGACACGCCCGTGTTCCACCTGACACGGCCGTGTGGCCGGCCGTGTACCCCCATCATTTTTCCCCAAACTCAACCCGAGCACTACACGGGTTCTAGGACACGCCTTTGTCCTTACCCATGTCACCACAACACGCCTGGACCCCAGGCTGTGTACACGGTCTCGACACTCGACACTTCATCGAGCGAAGATCGTCGACCTACTGACACGGCCTTGGACACGCCCGTGTCCTAGGCCGTGTGCCTTGTCTTGACACAATGTCGAGACCAAGGTGTTGACTTCCCGGGACGAGTGTCGACACGGGTTGACATGCCCTGTGACACGCCCGTGTCGCAGGCCGTGTGCCATATCTCGACACTTCGTCGAATGCAGAGTGTCGACTTCGCGGCTAAGTGTCGACACGGGTCGACACGCCCTACGACACGCCCATGTCGCAGGCCGTGTGCCCAGTCTCGACACAATGTCGAGACCAAAGTGTCGACTTCCCGACTGAGTGTCGACACAGGCTTGACACGCCCTGGGACACGCCCGTGTCCCAGGCCGTGTGCCTGCTGCCAGAACCCAAACTGGCCCAAAACATCCCCCTTTGCTCCTTTGAGTTTCGGGGAGTTACACGTCCCTAGTGCGGATAATCTTCGAGAGGAGTTGATGTACGAGGCTCATCATACCAAGTACTCAATCCACCCGGGAAGCACGAAGATGTATAGAGACATGAAGAAGTTATTCTGGTGGCCAGGATTAAATAAGGATGTAGCACTTTATTTGGCCAAGTGCCAAACTTGTGCCTTGGTGAAGGTGGAGTGCCAGAAGCCCGGAGGTTTCCTAATGTCCTTGCTTATCCCGGAATAAAAATTCGACGACATTTCTATGGATTTTGTGCATGGTTTGCCAAAGTCGCAGAGGGGAAACGACGCCATCTGGGTGGTCGTAGATAGGTTGACAAAAGTGTCGCACTTCATCCCGAATAGGAAGGAATATACGGTGGAATAGTTAGCCAAACTCTATGTGGATAATATCGTGCGGTTGCATGGTGTGCCCCACAATATTGTTAGTGACCGAGATGGATGCTTCACGTGGAAGGACTGGAGGCTGGTGTATAGTTTGTTGGGAACTAAGCTGAGTTTCAGCATAGACTTCCATCCACAGATGGATGGTCAGACCGAGAGGGTCAACACGACGATGGAGGACATGCTTCGCATGTGAGTCCTAGATTTCGAAAAGCATTGGGAAGATCGCCTGTATATGGTGGAGTTTGCGTATAGCAACAGCTTTCAAGCGAGTATTGGAATGTCACCTTTCGAGGCCTTGTATGGGAGGAAATGTCGTACGCCATTGTCTTGGTTGGAGACAGGCGAGTCGAAGTTTTATAAACGTCAAGCAGTGGAGACTCCACTTCAATGGTACATACAATTCAGGAAAGGTTGAAGATCGCTCAGGACAGACAAGCAAAGTACTATAACGCTAAGCATAGGAATGTGGAGTTCGGTGTTTGCGACTGGGTGTATTTAAAAATCAAGCTATTCAAGGATGTTTCACGGGTTCGACGCTTGAAGAACCTGAGTCTGAGATATCTTGGACCATTTGAAATCCTAGAGCGTGTTGGCGAAGAAGCGTATAAATTGAAGCTGTCGTTGGAATTGAGTGGGCTACACAATGTGTTCCACGTATCGGTGTTGCGTAAGGCGGTGCAAGAACCTTCACAGATAGTTGCGGTCGATCAAGTGTCGGTTGATTACGAGTTGACGACAAAGGTCAAGCCTAAACGTATAGAAGACGTTGAAGTCAAGCAACTCCGCAACAAGGAAATCCGAATGGTTAAAGTTCGTTGGGATAACTGCGGACGTGAGGAGCTTTCATGGGAGCGAGAGTAAACTATGTTGGAGGAATACCCCGAGTTATTCCACTCAGGTAACATTTAATTTTGTGTACCTTTACTTAATTTCGGGACGAAATTCCTTAAGGGGGGGGGGAGATTTGTAACACCCCGAAAATCGTTTTTGAGCTGATCGCATCCAAAAGAAATTTTGGTGCCTGTATAGGGGTAAACGGCCTACGACACGGGCGTGTCTAAGGCCGTGTCTTGCTTTGTGTGTTGGTCGGCTGTGTCCAGAGAAGGACATGGTAGGAGACACGGGTTGTGCGCAGTTTTGACACGGGCGTGTCAGGGTGACACGGGCGTGTCAGGGTGACACGGGCATGTTCCTACCCGTGTCCCCACGCGTGTTTAGCAGGGACGTGACGGTTGTTGTGACGGTTATACATGACACGCCTCCGGTCACGGGCGTGTCGAGGACGCGACACGGGCGTGTCAGTTTGAGACACGGGCGTGTCTTAGCATGCATGGTTTTTCTGTGTTCGACGATCGTGCCTGGATTGAGTCACACGGCCTGGGACACGACCGTGTGTGAGGCTGTGTTCAGCCCATGTTTGAGGAATTTTGTACAGATCTGAGCCGTTCATTTTCTTTAAGTAAGATCTGACGGCCCAGATGTGTTCCTACTCTATTAAGGCCGGGAATGGTGGGTTAACTTCTCATTTCTCCCGTAAGATTTCTCTTTCTAAGGAGTTAGAGTAAGGAGGAAGAAAGAGGAGGATTCCGGCGGCCGGCAGAGCATCGGTGCACCGTTTAAAGAACCAAGAGCGGATCCGTTGAGCAAATTCCGTTTCGAAGACTTCTATCTGGATAGTATTCCTTGGCGCAAAAGCGTACTACAAGGGTAACAATTCTCTACTTGAGCATGTGAAGCTCTCTTCCTTTTGTATAGGGAAACCCGCTCCCGCGAGTGTGCGGCGAGTGTGCGGTGTTCTCTGGGGTTGACGTGAATAGTCCCCCTTGTGTTGCATTTACAGTCCGGAATCAAAGTATGGATATAGGCATTGTGTGTGAAGCCTACCTGGACATGTTGGTCTGGATTGGTGATGTTGCATTTGTTATGATTTGCTGGAGAAGACTTCGTGCTTTGATTTTCGGGTTCTACGCGGTAGATTGCAGCAGGGATCCTTGGGGATTAACTCCAAGCGCACCCAAAAAACTGAGCGGAATCGTTGTTCTTCTAACTTGGCGGTCAGGGAACTGGCCTTGAACATAACTGGGTTATGTGGTTGTTTGGAATAGCAGGATCCGAGAGAATCTTGGCTCGTACGTACGTCTTAATGTGAACTACGCCGTGTGAGCAACTAGCAAGTGGATTCGGGTCTGGGCTATGTGGTTCGGTTTGAGAGAGCCGAAAAGGGGACTGGCCGTTGGCATAGTCGGGAGCCTTAGACGGTGGTCAGAAAGGCTAGTTTGCTCACGAGGATGCCATCCTGGTGGTGGTGGTGAAGACGCTGAAGTGTCAGGATTCACCGATAATGTGCCCTGAGTGCACGGGGTGTTTGGCCATGCGAGCCTACACCTGTGGCGTAGTATGTTTGTTCTATACTGTTTAGCTGGGCTAATGAATTGTAGGGAAGGAGCACCGCCGTCCCGAGTTAGGGGCGGGGTCGTTATAATTTGGTCGGCTTTGGCTGACCGTTGCTTTGTTTTACACCGTGCGGTGGAATGTTGCTTGCAGGTGCTTTGGAGCCGAGTACCAAATATCGAGCAGGAGCCCATGTTGCTGTGCTGGGCCTCGAAGGCCAAAACGAATAGTTCTTTATTTTGTCATGTGTGGCCGGCCTGCGAGCTGATGTATGGAAAACATTATATTGCTAAGTGAACTCTTGTAAGGGCATAAGGCAAAGTTTATTTCTGTGTATTTGTATTTCATTCCATTTGTAGTGGTTGTGGACATTCATGATTATGAGATTACAGTTATGGGTTCTTTCAACTGTTTAAAAGCTTCCGCTAGAATACTCTGTGTTAGGACAAGTAGTCTTAATTGGATAGTTTGGTTATTCATACGTAACCCTTCTGACTGTCCATGGTATATGGTGTCGTTTTCCAGCTGGACCATCTACTATATACCATACAATGGATGGGGATGTTACACATACTCAGAAGGAGTTGAACTTGAGACAACGGTGGTGGTTAGAATTTCTATGCGATTATGAGTTCACCATGAACTACCACCCTGGAAAGGCGAACTCGGTGGACGATGCATTGAGTAGAAAGGTACCAGGATCTAGCCCAGAGTCTCGGTTGATGAGTATGGAGTTGGCTCGGATGATTGAGGAGATGGAAATTACATTGATCTTTAAGGCTCCTTCGGCAGAGTATACGGAGTACTTGGCAAGCATGAGCATAGTTTGTGATACCCGGGACCGAATCAGAGTGGAGAAAGGAATGGATGCGGCTCTGGCCCCGACAATCAAGTCAATCGAAGATGGGACTACGGATGATTATATGCGAAAAGATGGCCACGTTTATTTTCGTGGTCGGCTCTACATTCCCAAGGGCGGTAAAATCCGGGAGGATTTCTTGAGAGAGGCACATTGCTCTAAGTATTCTGTGCACCCGGGTATTGTCAAGATGTACGCCGGCCTACGAAAGACCATGTGTTGGCCGGGAATGAAGAAAGATGTCCGATATTTTGTTACACATTGCGAAGCTTGTCAAAGGGTGAAGGAGGAATGTAAGAGTCTGGGTGGTTTGCTACAATCGTTGCCCATCCCCGAGTGGAAGTTTGAGGATGTCTCCATGGACTTCATCCATGGGTTACGAAGCTCACGCTCCGGGAATGATTCGGTGTGGGTGATAGTTGATCGCCTAACGAAAGTAGCCCGGTTTATCCCAATAAAGAAAGAAGCTCATGTGGATGTCTTAGTACGCCTCTTTGAGGAGCAGTTCGTACGGTATCATGGCGTGCCTAAGATGATCGTTTCGGACCTTGATGGTCGCTTTACCTCAAAGGAGTGGAAAGCAGTTCAGGCGTATCTGGTTTCGCGCCTTATCTTTAGCACCGCGTTTTATCCCCAAACAGATAGGCAATCTGAAAGGACCATCCGGATATTGGAGAATTTGTCGAGATTATGTGTGTTGGATAGAGGAGAGCCGTGGGAAAGGCTCTTACAATTGGTAGAATTCTCCTACAACAACTGCCACCAGGCTAGTATCGGTATGGCTCCTTATGAAGCTCTTTATGGAAGGAGGTGTAGAACCCCCATGTCTTGGGTGCAATATGAAGACCCGAAGACTTTGGGTGTTGAATAGATTGATGATACTGATGCGGTGGTTAGACTGATACGGGATCGCATGTTGGAGGCTCAAAGTCGGCAGGCGAAGTATTATAATGCAAGGCACAAGATGCTGGAGTTTCAAGTGGGTGACAAGGTGTTCCTGAAAATTCGACCGGTGCATGGAGTGTCACGTGTACGTGGTGCGAAAAAGCTCATCCCAAGGTACGTTGGGCCTTATACTATATTGGAAAGGATTGGCTCTTTGGCCTATCGGTTGGAGTTACCGTCCGAGCTAGAGAACCTCCACGACGTGTTCCATGTGTCGTCACTTCGAAAGGCACTGTTGCAGCCCGATCAATACATCCCCACAACTGATGGTGTTGTGGCGTCTGATAGGTCTGTTCGACTAGAGCTGGTGCGGATCATAGATAACGAGAAAAGAATGTCGTGATGCAAAAGTGTTCCCTTGGTGAAGGTGCTACGGTCTAATCATGGGAAGGAGAAATATAAATGGGAGCCGATGGATTTGATGCAAAAATACTATCCGGAGTTGTTTGCTCAAGATAATTTTATTTAAAAGCATATTATATTTTATGTTATGCTTTTCTCCCCATAACCTAAGACTGATTTCGGGGACGAAATCTTTTATTTTATTAATAGGATTTGTAACATCCCAAATCGCACTAGGCCCCTCGTGCGTGTTTTTGAGTCAGGAGAGCTGACTTGGGTTCAGGGGGAGTGCTGACAACTGGGCAACACATGTGATAAGGAAGAGAAATCAGTCAAGCATAGGACACGGGTAGAGACACGGGCGTGTCCCTACCCGTGTGGGAGTGTCCAGCTCTCGAGTCGATGACTCGAGTATTGAAAGATATGGTACCTAAACACCTAGAGGGGGGGGGGTGAATAGGTGACCTAAACCTTTTTGCAATTTTGTTGGCAGCACAACAGTTATTTCACAGATTATTACAACTAACAGCAATTACAGAAATCAAACAGTCAATCCACAGCACAGCTCAGCACACCACAGCAGACACACTAATTTATAGTGGTTCCCCAATCTTTGGGTACATCCACTTTCCCCCTTCGCCTATCTAGCAGTGTACTAGATTCGGCCAAACTTCTCCACTATCTCAGAACCCAACTAGGTTCCTACACCTCAGGCCCAAAGCCTTACACTCAGCCACTAAGGCCTACACTCAGCCACCCAGGCCTACACTCAGCCAATTAAGGCCTACACTCAGAGTTCTTCAACTCCTACACTCAGGCAATCAAGCCCTACCCCCAGCCTTTATAATATAGGCTTACAATTCTCTCAGATCCAATGGATCCTACAAGTTAAAATAGAAATACAATTGCTAACTCTACAACTCAGAAAATAAGAGAGGAGTTGAGAGTTTCTTGAAGAGTTCTTGGAAGAACTCAGTTAGATCCAAACTGACTTAGCTTCCTTCAAAGCTTCTTGAGTTAGAACTGAATTAGTCTGAATCTTCTGCAGTTGTTCCTTGACCTCTGCTTCTTGAGATCCAGTTGTTTCTGAATCCTTCTTCTCAGCCTTAGTTCCAAAGACTGAATTCTTGATTGGAGCTCTCTCTCTCCAACTTCTTAGATCTGCAGTTGAACTGACAGACCTTCTTGTGTTGATCCTCTGTGTATCACTTCTTGATTTAATCTGATCAACTACTTTAAATATTCTCTCAAGCTGTAACTCTTGTTTCTCAATCACAACCACTGTTTCTGTAAACTATGGATGCATATTTATAGGCTTCCTTCATGGTAACCGGCTGGTCCGGTTCATAACAAACTTCTGATTTCTCTGACAGTTGATGTAGACCGGCTGGATCGGCAGCTGTCTTGTCAACCAGTCACTTCTTGAAATTCTCTAACTGTCAGATAGTGTCGAGACTTTCTGTTCTTAAGTGTCGACACTTATAGATTAAGTGTCGACACATGTTGTGTAAGTGTCGACACAAGTCTACAAGGTGTCGACACAATTCCTTGTATGTCTCGACACAGATTCTTCTGCATGTGTCGACACTGAAATTGAGTGTCGACACAAATACTTGTACTTCATTCTTTAACTGTATTCTTCTAAGTGTCGACACATGTTCTTTGTGTCGACACATCTTCATGTGTTGAAACTGTCAAGTGTCGACACTGCTTCTTGGTGTCGACACAAGTCTTTACTTTTGTTTCTTCAGCTGAGTGTCGACACATTCTTTTAGTGTCGACACTTGTACTTAGAATATTTTGTAACTTTTCTGTTCTTTGCTAAGTGTCGACACAGCTCCTTGTGTCGACACTTTCTTCAAGTGTAGAGTCTTCAACTAAGTGTCGACACATTGTGCTGGGTGTCGACACTTTCTTCAAGTGTTGACTCTTCTGGTTGTGTGTCGACACATTGTGCTGAGTGTCGACACTTTCTTCAAATACTGACTCTTCAGCATAGTGTCGACACATTGTGTTGAGTGTCGACACTTTTACTTAGACTCTGCAGACTTTTGCTGAGTGTCGACACAGCTCCAAGTGTCGACACTTTCTGGTGTAGACACAGCTCTTCTAGGTGTCGACACTTCTGCTAAGTGTCGACACAGCTTTTCTGCATACTTCTTCACTGAGTGTCGACACAGCTCCAAGTGTCGACACTTTCTGTCTGGTGTCGACTCTTCATCCCAGGTGTCGACACAATGACTCCAAGTGTCGACACTGCTTGTCTGGGTGTCGACACAAGCTTTCTCAAGTGTCGACACTTTTCCTCTGGGTGTCGACACATGGACTTAGAAACTTTTAGCTTCAGTCCAGTGTATACCTAACCTGCACAAGTAACTCAAACAAACATCAAATACATTATGATGCATATCATTGAGTTAGGGAAGGCTTCTTCAAATCAGGTACATTTGACCAATGTACCCAACAATCTCCCCCTATTTGGAGAAGTCATAACCCTTAGTCAATGATATACATCACTCATAATTAAAAATTAGAGAATGATGTAAAGCAGGTATATATCAACAGGGTATACTTAAACATGTAATAAAGCACACATGTATACTCATACAGCATTACAGAACAAACAAGAATTAGACACATTCTACTAAACAATCATGAAATATATATTTATCAAAAATTGTTCATACATTGTTTGCAATAGATTTTCAAAGATTTACAATAATGTTTAGATGTAACAGAGTACAACATTCTTCAGTCTAAGCTTAGTCTAATTCTGCTCTGGTTCTTTTATGACTATGCCTTTTCCAGCTTGCACTTTGGCCTTTACAGCAGCAGCAGCAGCAGGCTCAGTATCAGCAACCTTCTTCCCTTTGGAGTCCTTCTTAAGTTCTTCAGCCTTGATTTTCTGCCTTTCAAAATAATGATAGGGCTTAGGAAAGTACTTGCTAGGCTCCACAGTTGTAGGAGGTAGCTTTCCTAACTTAGCCTTCCTTCTATATTGGACAATGGCTTCCTGCCTGATTTCATGCTTCCTCCATTCTGCTTCTGAGAACCATTTATTCCTCTCATGTGCATTGTCCTTGGCTGCTTTCCAGGCTGTGAGAATGATATTCCTAGAAGTAGGGCTCCACTGTTCAAAATCTGGTTTTTGCTCAGCCAGTTCCCTGAACTTCTTCTTTGACAGCCTTGTCTCTTCTTCTTTGTCCATAGCCTCTTGCATGGCTGCTGTAATAGGTTGAACAACCTTTTCCAGAATAACATTTGGCTTGCCAGCAGTTGGGCTATACATTGTGCTTATCTCAGCATGAACCATGTCAAAATCTGGAGGTGGATAGATCACCTGAGCTACTTCCTGTTGCTCTCCTCCAAGATATACACTTTGAATACCAGATTCAGCTACATTGTCATCATCACACAGGGGAGGATAGCCCAGTGTAGCTCTGATGGAATTAGAAATCCATTTGGCATGGTCAGAGCTAGCTTTGACTAACACTCTCTCCCCCTTTATGACTTCTTGTGCTACATGATCTCTCACATCATCTTTATGGAACCTGATTTGGCTGTCCAAGTACCTGATTCCCTCTTTAAAGAAAGGTCTAAGCTTGGTAAGTTGTTCTGAAATGACCTTCTGGGAATCCTTGATTGCAGTCTTGATAGCAGCAAGTTCTTCTTGAAATACTTTATCAAATTCAGCTTTGGCAGCAGCAGATGATGTTGAAGGTTCAGCAGACTTACTCTTCAGTTCAGTGACTATTGCATTGTGAGAAGCTGTCAGATTATCATTCATTCTCAATTGATTTTCCAGCACATAGCCTTGCTTCTGTGCTATATCATCTACTTGAGACTTGATTTTCTCCTGGTGAGTTGCCAAATAGACCACTGCATTACCACCCTTGTGGAAGCAGTCAGTCATTTCCTTCTTATTCAAATTCATTTCAAACCTTATTGATTTGATATCTTGAGCTAGATCAAATTGTAGGGACTTTTGGCTTTCATCAATATACGTATCTATGGCCCTCCTTTGCTCATCCAGCTTAACTTGCATTGCTACCAGTAGGCTACTGTAATCTGTTGATGGAGCTTGTTGGACTAGTGAGTGTTGAGCAACAGTTTGTAGAGCTTTCTTATAGCTCTGACTCCTTCTTTTGAAGACAAAGAACTTCTTCTTCTTATCTTGCTCAGCTTCATCATCCTCAGACTCTGAAGTACTTGCTATATTTACCCTATCCTTAGGGCTTGAGGGTCTGTCAGCTTGCACATCTAGTGCCTTCTCAGTATCTAGCCTTATAGGCTCTTCCTGAACTTCCAGATTCTCCCCCTCAACAGCAGCACCCTTCTCTTCAGTAGCAGCATTCGTCTCTTCATCAGCAGCAGTCTTGTCCATGTCAAAGTCCTCTTGATCTAAATTCAGAAATAGATCTTCCATTGTATATTCTGAGGGTGACTGTGCAGGAGATGTACTGGGTACATTAACTACAGCAGATGTGTCTTGGAGAACAACATCTGGTGCTTGGTTTGCTTGCTGAGTTTGCTGATAAATATCAGACAAATCAGAATCTATTATAGAAAAATCTAAAGTATTGAGGTCAGAAAGTACCTCTTGGATAATGAGAGTAGCTTGCTCACTCTCCAGTGTAGAGGGTTGTTCTACAGCTGGAGGCTCCCCCTGGATGTCAGCTGGCTCTTGAGGAGCAGGTGACTTCTCTGCAGCCACATCTATTGGACTATCAGGAGTGAAAACAACATGTTCTTCACTGCCTGAGCTGCTGGAGGACTCCTGAGTCACAGCAGCAGTCTTCCTCTTCTTCCTGGGAGGAGAGTCTTTCTTTGAAACTTGCTTTTCTGGGGTTGGAACTTCTTTGGACAGCACTCTTTCCCATCTAGAGAATATCCTTGAATCCATTCTCCTCATGTGATTGATTTTAGTTCCAGCAGCAGTGCTCATTACCTCTGGAATTGATCCAGCCAGGTAGAGACTTAGTATCCTGCCCAGATTGGGCTTCTTCAGACTTTCCTTCACTTTCTCAAATACAATCATAGACCAGTCTGTTTTGAGGTTGAAGATGATTCTGGTCATAATACTGAACATAGAGGCTGACACCCTGTCATGTCCTCCTGGTTTGCTTAGTATAACTTTGCCTACAACTTCAGACAGGAATTTGCCTTGATTATTCAATCCTTTCCTGTTGAAAACTGATCCTATTTTCATCTTAGGATCAAGACCACACCAGGTAAGTGCTTCTCTGGTCTTAGATGTGGTCACCTCCTCTTCTTCTTGAACTTTAGGTAGCTGAAGTACCTTTCTCAAGGACTTGGGTGAAATCTTGACCTTGGTGCCATGCACCCTTGACTTAATTCTGTAGCCTGAGTCATCTACAGACGCTCCAGTAAGAAATTCTATAACTTCCTTCTTCCATATCTTGGTTGGTTCTGAAACCAAGAACTCCAATCCTGAATTGGTGACTAGGGTTATCACCGACTTGATTTCTTGATCACCGTCGTCGAATGCGCCACGCACCAGTTCATAGCCTTCGTTAACGTTCTCTTCCAGCTTGGGAGCCATTAGGGTTTGGAGAATTAGTCTTTAGAGAAGAGAAATGTCGACACAAGAGTTTTGGTCTCGAAACTTTTGAAAACGTGTCGACAAACAAAGACAGAACCCTTTTTATACCTTTCTTGTTTGAAGACGAACAGGCGGGATGAATTTCGAAAGATGTGTCGACACTGTCAATAAGTGTCGACACTGACTTATAATGTCTCGACACACATGTGTCGACACAAGTTTAGTCAACAGATTTTATGTGTCGACACTTGGTTAAGTGTCGACACCACACTACTCGACATGTAGTCAAGACTTTACTTAGAAAATTCTGAGTAAAACTTAAGTGTCGACACCGTATTGAATGTGTCGACACCTACTCGACATGTGTCGACACTAACATTCTGAAGTGTCGACACCAGCTTTCTAGATGTGTCGACACCATTTTCCTGAAGTGTCGACACTTACTATTCTGTGTCGACATAGACTTGTCTATGTGTCGACACCTTTTTACTTAGCCAATTTTTAGTTCTGTAAACTTAGTCTAAATTTATCATACCTAGTTCAATTTTGAACCTATTGAATTTAGCTTCTTCTAAGGGCTTAGTGAACATATCAGCTATCTGATTATCAGTTCTAACATATTCAAGTGCAATATCATTTCTTTCTACATGCTCTCTAAGAAAGTGATATTTAATCTCAATATGTTTAGTTCTACTATGTGATACAGGATTGTTAGCTATTGAAATAGCACTAGTAGAATCACAGTAAAGTGGAGTTCTACTTACCTGAAATCCATAGTCTTCTAACTGATGTTGAATCCACAGAAGTTGAGCACAGCAACTTCCTGCAGCTACATATTCTGACTCAGCTGTGGAAATAGCCACACTAGTCTGCTTTTTACTGCTCCATGAAATTATTCTTCCACCTAGGAATTGACAGGATCCAGTAGTGCTCTTTCTATCTTCTTTGCATCCTGCAAAGTCTGCATCAGAATAGCCTGTTAGATCAAAATCTCCATTCCTAGGGTACCAGAGGCCTAGATAGGGTGTGCCCTTTAGATATCTCAAAATTCTTTTGACTGCAGTCATATGAGACTCTTTAGGGCAGGCTTGATACCTGGCACAAACACATGTAGCATACATAATGTCAGGCCTACTTGCAGTCAAATATAGTAGGGAGCCAACTATCCCTCTATACAAGGTTTCATCTACAGGTTTCCCTGCATCATCCTTGCTAAGAGACATACTTGACCCCATTGGAGTCTTCATGGTAGTAGAAGAATCCATACCATACTTCCTTATGAGTTCTAAGGTGAACTTAGACTGACATATGGATAGACCACTTTCAGTCTGTTTAACTTGGAGACCCAAGAAAAACTTCAGTTCTCCCATACTACTCATCTCAAATTGACTTTGCATCAGCTTTGCAAACTTTTTGCAAAGGCTACTTTCAGTAGACCCAAATATAATGTCATCTACATATATTTGGACAAGTATGACTTTGCCTCTAGATTCCCTAAGGAATAGAGTCTTATCTATTTTCCCCCTTGTGAACTTGTTCTCAATGAGGAAACTAGATAGGGTTTCATACCAAGCTCTAGGAGCTTGCTTTAACCCATACAATGCTTTCCTAAGTCTATAGACATGATGTGGAAGAGTAGGATCAACAAAACCTGAAGGCTGCTCCACATATACTTCTTCTTTTAAATTACCATTAAGGAATGCTGACTTCACATCCATTTGGTATACTTTGAATCCTTGGTAGGTTGCATAGGCCAAGAACATCCTTATGGCTTCCAGTCTGGCTACTAGAGCAAAGGTTTGATCAAAATCAATACCTTCTTCTTGCCTATATCCTTTTGCAACCAGTCTTGCCTTATTCTTAATGATGACACCTTGTTCATCTAACTTGTTCCTGTAGATCCACTTTGTTCCGATCACATTGTGATCTTTAGGCTTAGGAACCAGATCCCAAACCTTGCACCTTTTGAACTGATTAAGCTCCTCCTGCATTGCTTCAGTCCACTGTGGATCTTGTATAGCTTCTTCAAATTTCTTTGGTTCTATTTGAGACAGAAAACTTGAATATACTACAGCATTCTGATTTCTGCTCCTAGTCTGAACACCTTGTCTTGGATCTCCAATGATCAGCTCTACTGGATGATCTCTTAGATGCCTGTTGGCTGGAGGCATCCTTACTTCTGGTTGAACTTCTTCAGCATCTTCATCAAGCTGAGTTCCTTGTACTTCTACAGCTCCTTGTTCATGTAGTTCTCCCCTGGACATAAGCCATCTTCTTCTACTTGCTGTCTTGCAGCAGGTACATCTTCTATGGTTAGCTTGTCCATCTTCTTAGTAAGACCTGTGGGGCTGCACACACTACTAGACAACTCATTGTTAATTAGTTGTGTCTCATCAAAAACTACATGCACAGATTCCTCTACAACTTGTGTAGTCAAGTTGTAGACTCTATAAGCCTTACTATTATTGCTGTACCCAACAAATACTCTCTCTTGGGATTTGGCAGCAAACTTAGTTAAGTAAGACTTTCCATTGTTAAGTATGAAGCATTTGCAACCAAAAATCCTGAAATAGGATAGGTTTGGTTTCCTGCCTTTCACAACTTCATAGGGGGTCTTGTTTAACCTTTTAGTGATGGTAGCCCTATTTATCACATGGCATGCAGTGTTAACTGCTTCAGCCCAGAAATATTCTGGCAGTGATGAATCACTTAATAGGGTTCTACCAGCCTCTATCAAGGTCCTATTTTTCCTTTCAGCAATGCCATTTTGCTGAGGTGTTCTAGGTGAAGAGAATTCTTGAAATATCCCATAGTCTTCACACAGCTTTGTCATGCTTTCAGACTGAAACTCAGTACCATGGTCACTTCTAATTTTGACCACTGTACAGTTCAATTCATTCTGAATTTGCTTAACAAAACTATAGAAGACACTAGGTGTTTCAGATTTCTGCTTTAAGAAGAACACCCAGGAAAACCTTGAGTAGTCATCAACAACTACAAAGGTATAGACCTTCCTACCTAAGCTGTGAACTGGCATTGGACCAAATAGATCCATATGCAAGAGGTATAAACACCTCACAGCATCTTTGTTGTCTAAGCTTCTAAAGGTGGATTTAGTCTGCTTGCCCTTTTGACAAGCTGAGCAAATGCCATCTTTGACACACTTAACTTGAGGACCATTCCTCACTAACTCTTTGCTAAAGAGTTTGCTAATAGTCTTGTAGTTAAGATGAGCTAGCCTCTTGTGCCACTTGACACAATGAGAGATTGTCTCATTAGCTACAAGACAGACAGGAGAACCATTGTTCTCAATCATAATGTCTAAACAATAGACATTTCTCTTTCTATATCCTGTCAAAATGATCTCTTGATCACTTGACCTCTTGATATGACAACCATTTTTAACAAATGAGATGTCATACCCTACATCACTTAACTGACTTATACTAATGAGGTTGTGTTTCAACCCTTTAACATAAGCCACTTGAGTAATGGTAACAAGGTTTGAAGAGATGTTACCAAACCCTTTGATGATTCCTTTTTCAGAACCACCAAAGGTCACTTTAGGACCATTTTTGATTGGAATGTAGTCCTTCAGTAGTCCCCTTGTTCCAGTCATATGTCTGGAACATCCACTATCCAAGTACCATGTTGGGGTATGGCCACTTGGATTCACCTGCAAAACAAATTAATGAACCTTAGAACCCAAAGTAAACTTGGGTCCTTGGTGATTGTTAGTTTGCAACTTGACATAGCTACCTACTGGCTTTCCATCAGGTAACTTGCTACTCAACTTGGCACTGGCATTGTGCCAACAATCCAAGGCAAAGTGGCCAACCTTGCCACAGCACCAGCATTCAAACTTGTTGTACCTTTGCTTAGATACAACCTTTGCTGTCTTGACTACAGCAGGCTTGTTGAATGTTGGGGCTTTACCCTTGGACTTGAACTTGGACTGTACAGTCCCTGCAGGTCTAACAAAACCTAGTCCAGCTTTGCCTTTTTGATGAACAAATTCATCAATTAATGGTAATACTGATTTAGGTTTTGAAAACCTGGCAGCAAGTTCTTTTTCCTTCTGGAGATTGATCTCCAGTCTCTTAATTTGATCATTCTTAAATGTAATAGTACCCATCTGAATCACTGTAATGTGTTTCAGCCTGGCTACTTCATTCAGTTTTTGATCATACTGTTTTTCAAAATCTGTTGCAGCTGCCTTGAGATCAGCAATCTCCTTTGCCTGACTTTTGGCAAGGGACTTGCTTTTCTTATAGGCTTGCAACAGTACTTTATATTCATCTAAGAGCTGATGAATATCTCCCTCAGATTCAGAAACACTTCCATCACTTGATGAAGATGAATCTGACTCTGAACTAGAACTGAAATCTGAACTTTGAGTTGGACTTTGTACCTGACTAGGTCCTGGCTGCTCCAGGATTTTGGTACTTTCAGTCAATGCCATCAGTCCTTGGCACTGACACTCTTCTTGTTCATAGATTGATTCCATGATCTGCATAAACTCTTCTTCTTCTTCAGCAAATAGCCCTATGTAGGCTTCAGCATCTGTCTCAGTGTCTGAAGAAGAAATGTCTGAAAGAGTCTTCTCATTCTTTGCAACAAAGGACTTCTCCTTCTTTCCTTTGAAGTGAGTCTTCTTTTTGTCACTGGATTCTTTTCTTCTCTCAGGACAATCTGCAATAACATGCCCCTGTCTATTGCAGCAGTAACATACTATCTTAGACCCAGTTGCCTTACTAGTCTTTGTCTTTTTCTTATCCTTCTTTGAAGGCTTCTTCTCCTGATACTGGACTTCTTTCCCTTTGGAATATGAAGGTCTGGACCTCCACTGTTTCTTCTTAAGGAATTTCTGAAAATGTCTGGTGAATGCAGCAAAATCTTCATCACTTTCACTGCTTGTAGATTTAGTGCTAACAGACTCATCAGATTCTGATTCAACTTCCTCTGGAGGAGGAGTTGATGACTTAGTCCTGTTCTTTCTAGGTACTTCTGACTTAAAGGCAACAGTCCTTTCCCTGTGTTCAGTCCTTGTTGACTTTTCCTCCTCTTTTCTTACTGACAATTGCATCTCATAAGATAACAACTTGCCAAACAGTGTGGGAGGAGGAATTTCTCCCAACTTTGCCATTTCTCTGATGGCACAGATCTTGGTATCCCAGTCTTTGGTTAGGGACCTTAAGAATTTATCATTCAATTCATAGTTAGAGAACTCTCTTCCATAGGACATGAGTTCATTAACAATTCTATAAAACTTCTTGTAGCATTCAGTGATACTATCTCCTCTTCCTTGCCTAAAGCTCTCATATTCTTGATTAAGCAAGGACTTCCTATCTTGTCTTACTTCTTCAGAACCTTCCATGTAGACAATGAGGGTATCCCACATTTCTTTTGCTGTTTTACAGTGGATAAGGTTCTGGAAGGTGGCATCATCAATTGCACTAACTATGATGTTCTGTGCCCTTTTGTCCATTGTAGCTAGGACAATCTCATCCTTGGTCATCTCAGAAAAATCCTTTGGAGTTCTCTGTGTAGCATCCAAGACTGAAATCTTCATGGGCACATAAGGCCCTTCTTTGACTGTGATGTAGATCCTAGGGTCAGAGGCCTCCATGAACAGCCTTACCCTTTCTTTCCAGATTCCAAAAATCTCTTTTCTGCATATGGGCAGTTTCATTGAACCCAATTCCTTGTGATTCTCTGAAGACCCCATGTTTCTTGATTTTCTTGAAACTGTTTCCTGACTTACACTGAATCTGCCAAACTGGATCTCCTCAGACAGTTAGTCCTTTTTGAGGAACCTCCCTCTGATACCACTTGAAAGATATGGTACCTAAACACCTAGAGGGGGGGGGGTGAATAGGTGACCTAAACCTTTTTGCAATTTTGTTGGCAGCACAACAGTTATTTCACAGATTATTACAACTAACAGCAATTACAGAAATCAAACAGTCAATCCACAGCACAGCTCAGCACACCACAGCATACACACTAATTTATAGTGGTTCCCCAATCTTTGGGTACATCCACTTTCCCCCTTCGCCTATCTAGCAGTGTACTAGATTCGGCCAAACTTCTCCACTATCTCAGAACCCAACTAGGTTCCTACACCTCAGGCCCAAAGCCTTACACTCAGCCACTAAGGCCTACACTCAGCCACCCAGGCCTACACTCAGCCAATTAAGGCCTACACTCAGAGTTCTTCAACTCCTACACTCAGGCAATCAAGCCCTACCCCCAGCCTTTATAATATAGGCTTACAATTCTCTCAGATCCAATGGATCCTACAAGTTAAAATAGAAATACAATTGCTAACTCTACAACTCAGAAAATAAGAGAGGAGTTGAGAGTTTCTTGAAGAGTTCTTGGAAGAACTCAGTTAGATCCAAACTGACTTAGCTTCCTTCAAAGCTTCTTGAGTTAGAACTGAATTAGTCTGAATCTTCTGCAGTTGTTCCTTGACCTCTGCTTCTTGAGATCCAGTTGTTTCTGAATCCTTCTTCTCAGCCTTAGTTCCAAAGACTGAATTCTTGATTGGAGCTCTCTCTCTCCAACTTCTTAGATCTGCAGTTGAACTGACAGACCTTCTTGTGTTGATCCTCTGTGTATCACTTCTTGATTTAATCTGATCAACTACTTTAAATATTCTCTCAAGCTATAACTCTTGTTTCTCAATCACAACCACTGTTTCTGTAAACTATGGATGCATATTTATAGGCTTCCTTCATGGTAACCGGCTGGTCCGGTTCATAACAAACTTCTGATTTCTCTGACAGTTGATGTAGACCGGCTGGATCGGCAGCTGTCTTGTCAACCAGTCACTTCTTGAAATTCTCTAACTGTCAGATAGTGTCGAGACTTTCTGTTCTTAAGTGTCGACACTTATAGATTAAGTGTCGACACATGTTGTGTAAGTGTCGACACAAGTCTACAAGGTGTCGACACAATTCCTTGTATGTCTCGACACAGATTCTTCTGCATGTGTCGACACTGAAATTGAGTGTCGACACAAATACTTGTACTTCATTCTTTAACTGTATTCTTCTAAGTGTCGACACATGTTCTTTGTGTCGACACATCTTCATGTGTTGAAACTGTCAAGTGTCGACACTGCTTCTTGGTGTCGACACAAGTCTTTACTTTTGTTTCTTCAGCTGAGTGTCGACACATTCTTTTAGTGTCGACACTTGTACTTAGAATATTTTGTAACTTTTCTGTTCTTTGCTAAGTGTCGACACAGCTCCTTGTGTCGACACTTTCTTCAAGTGTAGAGTCTTCAACTAAGTGTCGACACATTGTGCTGGGTGTCGACACTTTCTTCAAGTGTTGACTCTTCTGGTTGTGTGTCGACACATTGTGCTGAGTGTCGACACTTTCTTCAAATACTGACTCTTCAGCATAGTGTCGACACATTGTGTTGAGTGTCGACACTTTTACTTAGACTCTGCAGACTTTTGCTGAGTGTCGACACAGCTCTAAGTGTCGACACTTTCTGGTGTAGACACAGCTCTTCTAGGTGTCGACACTTTTGCTAAGTGTCGACACAGCTTTTCTGCATACTTCTTCACTGAGTGTCGACACAGCTCCAAGTGTCGACACTTTCTGTCTGGTGTCGACTCTTCATCCCAGGTGTCGACACAATGACTCCAAGTGTCGACACTGCTTGTCTGGGTGTCGACACAAGCTTTCTCAAGTGTCGACACTTTTCCTCTGGGTGTCGACACATGGACTTAGAAACTTTTAGCTTCAGTCCAGTGTATACCTAACCTGCACAAGTAACTCAAACAAACATCAAATACATTATGATGCATATCATTGAGTTAGGGAAGGCTTCTTCAAATCAGGTACATTTGACCAATGTACCCAACAATCTCCCCCTATTTGGAGAAGTCATAACCCTTAGTCAATGATATACATCACTCATAATTAAAAATTAGAGAATGATGTAAAGCAGGTATATATCAACAGGGTATACTTAAACATGTAATAAAGCACACATGTATACTCATACAGCATTACAGAACAAACAAGAATTAGACACATTCTACTAAACAATCATGAAATATATATTTATCAAAAATTGTTCATACATTGTTTGCAATAGATTTTCAAAGATTTATAATAATGTTTAGATGTAACAGAGTACAACATTCTTCAGTCTAAGCTTAGTCTAATTCTGCTCTGGTTCTTTTATGACTATGCCTTTTCCAGCTTGCACTTTGGCCTTTACAGCAGCAGCAGCAGCAGCAGCAGCTCTGTATCAGCAACCTTCTTCCCTTTGGAGTCCTTCTTCTTAAGTTCTTCAGCCTTGATTTTCTGCCTTTCAAAATAATGATAGGGCTTAGGAAAGTACTTGCTAGGCTCCACAGCTGTAGGAGGTAGCTTTCCTAACTTAGCCTTCCTTCTATATTGGACAATGGCTTCCTGCCTGATTTCATGCTTCCTCCATTCTGCTTCTGAGAACCATTTATTCCTCTCATGTGCATTGTCCTTGGCTGCTTTCCAGGCTGTGAGAATGATATTCCTAGAAGTAGGGCTCCACTGTTCAAAATCTGGTTTTTGCTCAGCCAGTTCCCTGAACTTCTTCTTTGACAGCCTTGTCTCTTCTTCTTTGTCCATAGCCTCTTGCATGGCTGCTGTAATAGGTTGAACAACCTTTTCCAGAATAACATTTGGCTTGCCAGCAGTTGGGCTATACATTGTGCTTATCTCAGCATGAACCATGTCAAAATCTGGAGGTGGATAGATCACCTGAGCTACTTCCTGTTGCTCTCCTCCAAGATATACACTTTGAATACCAGATTCAGCTACATTGTCATCATCACACAGGGGAGGATAGCCCAGTGTAGCTCTGATGGAATTAGAAATCCATTTGGCATGGTCAGAGCTAGCTTTGACTAACACTCTCTCCCCCTTTATGACTTCTTGTGCTACATGATCTCTCACATCATCTTTCTGGAACCTGATTTGGCTGTCCAAGTACCTGATTCCCTCTTTAAAGAAAGGTCTAAGCTTGGTAAGTTGTTCTGAAATGACCTTCTGGGAATCCTTGATTGCAGTCTTGACAGCAGCAAGTTCTTCTTGAAATACTTTATCAAATTCAGCTTTGGCAGCAGCAGATGATGTTGAAGGTTCAGCAGACTTACTCTTCAGTTCAGTGACTATTGCATTGTGAGAAGCTGTCAGATTATCATTCATTCTCAATTGATTTTCCAGCACATAGCCTTGCTTCTGTGCTATATCATCTACTTGAGACTTGATTTTCTCCTGGTGAGTTGCCAAATAGACCACTGCATTACCACCCTTGTGGAAGCAGTCAGTCATTTCCTTCTTATTCAAATTCATTTCAAACCTTATTGATTTGATATCTTGAGCTAGATCAAATTGTAGGGACTTTTGGCTTTCATCAATATACGTCTCTATGGCCCTCCTTTGCTCATCCAGCTTAACTTGCATTGCTACCAGTAGGCTACTGTAATCTGTTGATGGAGCTTGTTGGACTAGTGAGTGTTGAGCAACAGTTTGTAGAGCTTTCTTATAGCTCTGACTCCTTCTTTTGAAGACAAAGAACTTCTTCTTCTTATCTTGCTCAGCTTCATCATCCTCAGACTCTGAAGTACTTGCTATATTTACCCTATCCTTAGGGCTTGAGGGTCTGTCAGCTTGCACATCTAGTGCCTTCTCAGTATCTAGCCTTATAGGCTCTTCCTGAACTTCCAGATTCTCCCCCTCAACAGCAGCACCCTTCTCTTCAGTAGTAGCATTCGTCTCTTCATCAGCAGCAGTCTTGTCCATGTCAAAGTCCTCTTGATCTAAATTCAGAAATAGATCTTCCATTGTATATTCTGAGGGTGACTGTGCAGGAGATGTACTGGGTACATTAACTACAGCAGATGTGTCTTGGAGAACAACATCTGGTGCTTGGTTTGCTTGCTGAGTTTGCTGATAAATATCAGACAAATCAGAATCTATTATAGAAAAATCTAAAGTATTGAGGTCAGAAAGTACCTCTTGGATAATGAGAGTAGCTTGCTCACTCTCCAGTGTAGAGGGTTGTTCTACAGCTGGAGGCTCCCCCTGGATGTCAGCTGGCTCTTGAGGAGCAGGTGACTTCTCTGCAGCCACATCTATTGGACTATCAGGAGTGAAAACAACATGTTCTTCACTGCCTGAGCTGCTGGAGGACTCCTGAGTCACAGCAGCAGTCTTCCTCTTCTTCCTGGGAGGAGAGTCTTTCTTTGAAACTTGCTTTTCTGGGGTTGGAACTTCTTTGGACAGCACTCTTTCCCATCTAGAGAATATCCTTGAATCCATTCTCCTCATGTGATTGATTTTAGTTCCAGCAGCAGTGCTCATTACCTCTGGAATTGATCCAGCCAGGTAGAGACTTAGTATCCTGCCCAGATTGGGCTTCTTCAGACTTTCCTTCACTTTCTCAAATACAATCATAGACCAGTCTGTTTTGAGGTTGAAGATGATTCTGGTCATAATACTGAACATAGAGGCTGACACCCTGTCATGTCCTCCTGGTTTGCTTAGTATAACTTTGCCTACAACTTCAGACAGGAATTTGCCTTGATTATTCATTCCTTTCCTGTTGAAAACTGATCCTATTTTCATCTTAGGATCAAGACCACACCAGGTAAGTGCTTCTCTGGTCTTAGATGTGGTCACCTCCTCTTCTTCTTGAACTTTAGGTAGCTGAAGTACCTTTCTCAAGGACTTGGGTGAAATCTTGACCTTGGTGCCATGCACCCTTGACTTAATTCTGTAGCCTGAGTCATCTACAGACGCTCCAGTAAGAAATTCTATAACTTCCTTCTTCCATATCTTGGTTGGTTCTGAAACCAAGAACTCCAATCCTGAATTGGTGACTAGGGTTATCACCGACTTGATTTCTTGATCACCGTCGTCGAATGCGCCACGCACCAGTTCATAGCCTTCGTTAACGTTCTCTTCCAGCTTGGGAGCCATTAGGGTTTGGAGAATTAGTCTTTAGAGAAGAGAAATGTCGACACAAGAGTTTTGGTCTCGAAACTTTTGAAAACGTGTCGACAAACAAAGACAGAACCCTTTTTATACCTTTCTTGTTTGAAGACGAACAGGCGGGATGAATTTCGAAAGATGTGTCGACACTGTCAATAAGTGTCGACACTGACTTATAATGTCTCGACACACATGTGTCGACACAAGTTTAGTCAACAGATTTTATGTGTCGACACTTGGTTAAGTGTCGACACCACACTACTCGACATGTAGTCAAGACTTTACTTAGAAAATTCTGAGTAAAACTTAAGTGTCGACACCGTATTGAATGTGTCGACACCTACTCGACATGTGTCGACACTAACATTCTGAAGTGTCGACACCAGCTTTCTAGATGTGTCGACACCATTTTCCTGAAGTGTCGACACTTACTATTCTGTGTCGACATAGACTTGTCTATGTGTCGACACCTTTTTACTTAGCCAATTTTTAGTTCTGTAAACTTAGTCTAAATTTATCATACCTAGTTCAATTTTGAACCTATTGAATTTAGCTTCTTCTAAGGGCTTAGTGAACATATCAGCTATCTGATTATCAGTTCTAACATATTCAAGTGCAATATCATTTCTTTCTACATGCTCTCTAAGAAAGTGATATTTAATCTCAATATGTTTAGTTCTACTATGTGATACAGGATTGTTAGCTATTGAAATAGCACTAGTAGAATCACAGTAAAGTGGAGTTCTACTTACCTGAAATCCATAGTCTTCTAACTGATGTTGAATCCACAGAAGTTGAGCACAGCAACTTCCTGCAGCTACATATTCTGACTCAGCTGTGGAAATAGCCACACTAGTCTGCTTTTTACTGCTCCATGAAATTATTCTTCCACCTAGGAATTGACAGGATCCAGTAGTGCTCTTTCTATCTTCTTTGCATCCTGCAAAGTCTGCATCAGAATAGCCTGTTAGATCAAAATCTCCATTCCTAGGGTACCAGAGGCCTAGATAGGGTGTGCCCTTTAGATATCTCAAAATTCTTTTGACTGCAGTCATATGAGACTCTTTAGGGCAGGCTTGATACCTGGCACAAACACATGTAGCATACATAATGTCAGGCCTACTTGCAGTCAAATATAGTAGGGAGCCAACTATCCCTCTATACAAGGTTTCATCTACAGGTTTCCCTGCATCATCCTTGCTAAGAGACATACTTGACCCCATTGGAGTCTTCATGGTAGTAGAAGAATACATACCATACTTCCTTATGAGTTCTAAGGTGAACTTAGACTGACATATGGATAGACCACTTTCAGTCTGTTTAACTTGGAGACCCAAGAAAAACTTCAGTTCTCCCATACTACTCATCTCAAATTGACTTTGCATCAGCTTTGCAAACTTTTTGCAAAGGCTACTTTCAGTAGACCCAAATATAATGTCATCTACATATATTTGGACAAGTATGACTTTGCCTCTAGATTCCCTAAGGAATAGAGTCTTATCTATTTTCCCCCTTGTGAACTTGTTCTCAATGAGGAAACTAGATAGGGTTTCATACCAAGCTCTAGGAGCTTGCTTTAACCCATACAATGCTTTCCTAAGTCTATAGACATGATGTGGAAGAGTAGGATCAACAAAACCTGAAGGCTGCTCCACATATACTTCTTCTTTTAAATTACCATTAAGGAATGCTGACTTCACATCCATTTGGTATACTTTGAATCCTTGGTAGGTTGCATAGGCCAAGAACATCCTTATGGCTTCCAGTCTGGCTACTGGAGCAAAGGTTTGATCAAAATCAATACCTTCTTCTTGCCTATATCCTTTTGCAACCAGTCTTGCCTTATTCTTAATGATGACACCTTGTTCATCTAACTTGTTCCTGTAGATCCACTTTGTTCCTATCACATTGTGATCTTTAGGCTTAGGAACCAGATCCCAAACCTTGCACCTTTTGAACTGATTAAGCTCCTCCTGCATTGCTTCAGTCCACTGTGGATCTTGTATAGCTTCTTCAAATTTCTTTGGTTCTATTTGAGACAGAAAACTTGAATATACTACAGCATTCTGATTTCTGCTCCTAGTCTGAACACCTTGTCTTGGATCTCCAATGATCAGCTCTACTGGATGATCTCTTAGATGCCTGTTGGCTGGAGGCATCCTTACTTCTGGTTGAACTTCTTCAGCATCTTCATCAAGCTGAGTTCCTTGTACTTCTACAGCTCCTTGTTCATGTAGTTCTCCCCCTGGACATAAGCCATCTTCTTCTACTTGCTGTCTTGCAGCAGGTACATCTTCTATGGTTAGCTTGTCCATCTTCTTAGTAAGACCTGTGGGGCTGCACACACTACTAGACAACTCATTGTTAATTAGTTGTGTCTCATCAAAAACTACATGCACAGATTCGTCTATAACTTGTGTAGTCAAGTTGTAGACTCTATAAGCCTTACTATTATTGCTGTACCCAACAAATACTCCCTCTTGGGATTTGGCAGCAAACTTAGTTAAGTAAGACTTTCCATTGTTAAGTATGAAGCATTTGCAACCAAAAATCCTGAAATAGGATAGGTTTGGTTTCCTGCCTTTCACAACTTCATAGGGGGTCTTGTTTAACCTTTTAGTGATGGTAGCCCTATTTATCACATGGCATGCAGTGTTAACTGCTTCAGCCCAGAAATATTCTGGCAGTGATGAATCACTTAATAGGGTTCTACCAGCCTCTATCAAGGTCCTATTTTTCCTTTCAGCAATGCCATTTTGCTGAGGTGTTCTAGGTGAAGAGAATTCTTGAAATATCCCATATTCTTCACACAGCTTTGTCATGCTTTCAGACTGAAACTCAGTACCATGGTCACTTATAATTTTGACCACTGTACAGTTCAATTCATTCTGAATTTGCTTAACAAAACTATAGAAGACACTAGGTGTTTCAGATTTCTGCTTTAAGAAGAACACCCAGGAAAACCTTGAGTAGTCATCAACAACTACAAAGGTATAGACCTTCCTACCTAAGCTGTGAACTGGCATTGGACCAAATAGATCCATATGCAAGAGGTATAAACACCTCACAGCATCTTTGTTGTCTAAGCTTCTAAAGGTGGATTTAGTCTGCTTGCCCATTTGACAAGCTGAGCAAATGCCATCTTTGACACACTTAACTTGAGGACCATTCCTCACTAACTCTTTGCTAAAGAGTTTGCTAATAGTCTTGTAGTTAAGATGAGCTAGCCTCTTGTGCCACTTGACACAATGAGAGATTGTCTCATTAGCTACAAGACAGACAGGAGAACCATTGTTCTCAATCATAATGTCTAAACAATAGACATTTCTCTTTCTATATCCTGTCAAAATGATCTCTTGATCACTTGACCTCTTGATATGACAACCATTTTTAACAAATGAGATGTCATACCCTACATCACTTAACTGACTTATACTAATGAGGTTGTGTTTCAACCCTTTAACATAAGCCACTTGAGTAATGGTAACAAGGTTTGAAGAGATGTTACCAAACCCTTTGATGATTCCTTTTTCAGAACCACCAAAGGTCACTTTAGGACCATTTTTGATTGGAATGTAGTCCTTCAGTAGTCCCCTTGTTCCAGTCATATGTCTGGAACATCCACTATCCAAGTACCATGTTGGGGTATGGCCACTTGGATTCACCTGCAAAACAAATTAATGAACCTTAGAACCCAAAGTAAACTTGGGTCCTTGGTGATTGTTAGTTTGCAACTTGACATAGCTACCTACTGGCTTTCCATCAGGTAACTTGCTACTCAACTTGGCACTGGCATTGTGCCAACAATCCAAGGCAAAGTGGCCAACCTTGCCACAGCACCAGCATTCAAACTTGTTGTACCTTTGCTTAGATACAACCTTTGCTGTCTTGACTACAGCAGGCTTGTTGAATGTTGGGGCTTTACCCTTGGACTTGAACTTGGACTGTACAGTCCCTGCAGGTCTAACAAAACCTAGTCCAGCTTTGCCTTTTTGATGAACAAATTCATCAATTAATGGTAATACTGATTTAGGTTTTGAAAACCTGGCAGCAAGTTCTTTTTCCTTCTGGAGATTGATCTCCAGTCTCTTAATTTGATCATTCTTAAATGTAATAGTACCCATCTGAATCACTGTAATGTGTTTCAGCCTGGCTACTTCATTCAGTTTTTGATCATACTGTTTTTCAAAATCTGTTGCAGCTGCCTTGAGATCAGCAATCTCCTTTGCCTGACTTTTGGCAAGGGACTTGCTTTTCTTATAGGCTTGCAACAGTACTTTATATTCATCTAAGAGCTGATGAATATCTCCCTCAGATTCAGAAACACTTCCATCACTTGATGAAGATGAATCTGACTCTGAACTAGAACTGAAATCTGAACTTTGAGTTGGACTTTGTACCTGACTAGGTCCTGGCTGCTCCAGGATTTTGGTACTTTCAGTCAATGCCATCAGTCCTTGGCACTGACACTCTTCTTGTTCATAGATTGATTCCATGATCTGCATAAACTCTTCTTCTTCTTCAGCAAATAGCCCTATGTAGGCTTCAGCATCTGTCTCAGTGTCTGAAGAAGAAATGTCTGAAAGAGTCTTCTCATTCTTTGCAACAAAGGACTTCTCCTTCTTTCCTTTGAAGTGAGTCTTCTTTTTGTCACTGGATTCTTTTCTTCTCTCAGGACAATCTGCAATAACATGCCCCTGTCTATTGCAGCAGTAACATACTATCTTAGACCCAGTTGCCTTACTAGTCTTTGTCTTTTTCTTATCCTTCTTTGAAGGCTTCTTCTCCTGATACTGGACTTCTTTCCCTTTGCAATATGAAGGTCTGGACCTCCACTGTTTCTTCTTAAGGAATTTCTGAAAATGTCTCGTGAATGCAGCAAAATCTTCATCACTTTCACTGCTTGTAGATTTTGTGCTAACAGACTCATCAGATTCTGATTCAACTTCCTCTGGAGGAGGAGTTGATGACTTAGTCCTGTTCTTTCTAGGTACTTCTGACTTAAAGGCAACAGTCCTTTCCCTGTGTTCAGTCCTTGTTGACTTTTCCTCCTCTTTTCTTACTGACAATTGCATCTCATAAGATAACAACTTGCCAAACAGTGTGGGAGGAGGAATTTCTCCCAACTTTGCCATTTCTCTGATGGCACAGATCTTGGTATCCCAGTCTTTGGTTAGAGACCTTAAGAATTTATCATTCAATTCATAGTTAGAGAACTCTCTTCCATAGGACATGAGTTCATTAACAATTCTATAAAACTTCTTGTAGCATTCAGTGATGCTATCTCCTCTTCCTTGCCTAAAGCTCTCATATTCTTGATTAAGCAAGGACTTCCTATCTTGTCTTACTTCTTCAGAACCTTCCATGTAGACAATGAGGGTATCCCACATTTCTTTTGCTGTTTTACAGTGGATAAGGTTCTGGAAGGTGGCATCATCAATTGCACTAACTATGATGTTCTGTGCCCTTTTGTCCATTGTAGCTAGGACAATCTCATCCTTGGTCATCTCAGAAAAATCCTTTGGAGTTCTCTGTGTAGCATCCAAGACTGAAATCTTCATGGGCACATAAGGCCCTTCTTTGACTGTGATGTAGATCCTAGGGTCAGAGGCCTCCATGAACAGCCTTACCCTTTCTTTCTAGATTCCAAAAATCTCTTTTCTGCATATGGGCAGTTTCATTGAACCCAATTCCTTGTGATTCTCTGAAGACCCCATGTTTCTTGATTTTCTTGAAACTGTTTCCTGACTTACACTGAATCTGCCAAACTGGATCTCCTCAGACAGTTAGTCCTTTTTGAGGAACCTCCCTCTGATACCACTTGAAAGATATGGTACCTAAACACCTAGAGGGGGGGGGGGTGAATAGGTGACCTAAACCTTTTTGCAATTTTGTTGGCAGCACAACAGTTATTTCACAGATTATTACAACTAACAGCAATTACAGAAATCAAACAGTCAATCCACAGCACAGCTCAGCACACCACAGCATACACACTAATTTATAGTGGTTCCCCAATCTTTGGGTACATCCACTTTCCCCCTTCGCCTATCTAGCAGTGTACTAGATTCGGCCAAACTTCTCCACTATCTCAGAACCCAACTAGGTTCCTACACCTCAGGCCCAAAGCCTTACACTCAGCCACTAAGGCCTACACTCAGCCACCCAGGCCTACACTCAGCCAATTAAGGCCTACACTCAGAGTTCTTCAACTCCTACACTCAGTCAATCAAGCCCTACCCCCAGCCTTTATAATATAGGCTTACAATTCTCTCAGATCCAATGGATCCTACAAGTTAAAATAGAAATACAATTGCTAACTCTACAACTCAGAAAATAAGAGAGGAGTTGAGAGTTTCTTGAAGAGTTCTTGGAAGAACTCAGTTAGATCCAAACTGACTTAGCTTCCTTCAAAGCTTCTTGAGTTAGAACTGAATTAGTCTGAATCTTCTGCAGTTGTTCCTTGACCTCTGCTTCTTGAGATCCAGTTGTTTCTGAATCCTTCTTCTCAGCCTTAGTTCCAAAGACTGAATTCTTGATTGGAGCTCTCTCTCTCCAACTTCTTAGATCTGCAGTTGAACTGACAGACCTTCTTGTGTTGATCCTCTGTGTATCACTTCTTGATTTAATCTGATCAACTACTTTAAATATTCTCTCAAGCTGTAACTCTTGTTTCTCAATCACAACCACTGTTTCTGTAAACTATGGATGCATATTTATAGGCTTCCTTCATGGTAACCGGCTGGTCCGGTTCATAACAAACTTCTGATTTCTCTGACAGTTGTTGTAGACCGGCTGGATCGGCAGCTGTCTTGTCAACCAGTCACTTCTTGAAATTCTCTAACTGTCAGATAGTGTCGAGACTTTCTGTTCTTAAGTGTCGACACTTATAGATTAAGTGTCGACACATGTTGTGTAAGTGTCGACACAAGTCTACAAGGTGTCGACACAATTCCTTGTATGTCTCGACACAGATTCTTCTGCATGTGTCGACACTGAAATTGAGTGTCGACACAAATACTTGTACTTCATTCTTTAACTGTATTCTTCTAAGTGTCGACACATGTTCTTTGTGTCGACACATCTTCATGTGTTGAAACTGTCAAGTGTCGACACTGCTTCTTGGTGTCGACACAAGTCTTTACTTTTGTTTCTTCAGCTGAGTGTCGACACATTCTTTTAGTGTCGACACTTGTACTTAGAATATTTTGTAACTTTTCTGTTCTTTGCTAAGTGTCGACACAGCTCCTTGTGTCGACACTTTCTTCAAGTGTAGAGTCTTCAACTAAGTGTCGACACATTGTGCTGGGTGTCGACACTTTCTTCAAGTGTTGACTCTTCTGGTTGTGTGTCGACACATTGTGCTGAGTGTCGACACTTTCTTCAAATACTGACTCTTCAGCATAGTGTCGACACATTGTGTTGAGTGTCGACACTTTTACTTAGACTCTGCAGACTTTTGCTGAGTGTCGACACAGCTCTAAGTGTCGACACTTTCTGGTGTAGACACAGCTCTTCTAGGTGTCGACACTTCTGCTAAGTGTCGACACAGCTTTTCTGCATACTTCTTCACTGAGTGTCGACACAGCTCCAAGTGTCGACACTTTCTGTCTGGTGTCGACTCTTCATCCCAGGTGTCGACACAATGACTCCAAGTGTCGACACTGCTTGTCTGGGTGTCGACACAAGCTTTCTCAAGTGTCGACACTTTTCCTCTGGGTGTCGACACATGGACTTAGAAACTTTTAGCTTCAGTCCAGTGTATACCTAACCTGCACAAGTAACTCAAACAAACATCAAATACATTATGATGCATATCATTGAGTTAGGGAAGGCTTCTTCAAATCAGGTACATTTGACCAATGTACCCAACAATCTCCCCCTATTTGGAGAAGTCATAACCCTTAGTCAATGATATACATCACTCATAATTAAAAATTAGAGAATGATGTAAAGCAGGTATATATCAACAGGGTATACTTAAACATGTAATAAAGCACACATGTATACTCATACAGCATTACAGAACAAACAAGAATTAGACACATTCTACTAAACAATCATGAAATATATATTTATCAAAAATTGTTCATACATTGTTTGCAATAGATTTTCAAAGATTTACAATAATGTTTAGATGTAACAGAGTACAACATTCTTCAGTCTAAGCTTAGTCTAATTCTGCTCTGGTTCTTTTATGACTATGCCTTTTCCAGCTTGCACTTTGGCCTTTACAGCAGCAGCAGCAGCAGCAGGCTCAGTATCAGCAACCTTCTTCCCTTTGGAGTCCTTCTTCTTAAGTTCTTCAGCCTTGATTTTCTGCCTTTCAAAATAATGATAGGGCTTAGGAAAGTACTTGCTAGGCTCCACAGCTGTAGGAGGTAGCTTTCCTAACTTAGCCTTCCTTCTATATTGGACAATGGCTTCCTGCCTGATTTCATGCTTCCTCCATTCTGCTTCTGAGAACCATTTATTCCTCTCATGTGCATTGTCCTTGGCTGCTTTCCAGGCTGTGAGAATGATATTCCTAGAAGTAGGGCTCCACTGTTCAAAATCTGGTTTTTGCTCAGCCAGTTCCCTGAACTTCTTCTTTGACAGCCTTGTCTCTTCTTCTTTGTCCATAGCCTCTTGCATGGCTGCTGTAATAGGTTGAACAACCTTTTCCAGAATAACATTGGCTTGCCAGCAGTTGGGCTATACATTGTGCTTATCTCAGCATGAACCATGTCAAAATCTGGAGGTGGATAGATCACCTGAGCTACTTCCTGTTGCTCTCCTCCAAGATATACACTTTGAATACCAGATTCAGCTACATTGTCATCATCACACAGGGGAGGATAGCCCAGTGTAGCTCTGATGGAATTAGAAATCCATTTGGCATGGTCAGAGCTAGCTTTGACTAACACTCTCTCCCCCTTTATGACTTCTTGTGCTACATGATCTCTCACATCATCTTTCTGGAACCTGATTTGGCTGTCCAAGTACCTGATTCCCTCTTTAAAGAAAGGTCTAAGCTTGGTAAGTTGTTCTGAAATGACCTTCTGGGAATCCTTGATTGCAGTCTTGACAGCAGCAAGTTCTTCTTGAAATACTTTATCAAATTCAGCTTTGGCAGCAGCAGATGATGTTGAAGGTTCAGCAGACTTACTCTTCAGTTCAGTGACTATTGCATTGTGAGAAGCTGTCAGATTATCATTCATTCTCAATTGATTTTCCAGCACATAGCCTTGCTTCTGTGCTATATCATCTACTTGAGACTTGATTTTCTCCTGGTGAGTTGCCAAATAGACCACTGCATTACCACCCTTGTGGAAGCAGTCAGTCATTTCCTTCTTATTCAAATTCATTTCAAACCTTATTGATTTGATATCTTGAGCTAGATCAAATTGTAGGGACTTTTGGCTTTCATCAATATACGTCTCTATGGCCCTCCTTTGCTCATCCAGCTTAACTTGCAATTGCTACCAGTAGGCTACTGTAATCTGTTGATGGAGCTTGTTGGACTAGTGAGTGTTGAGCAACAGTTTGTAGAGCTTTCTTATAGCTCTGACTCCTTCTTTTGAAGACAAAGAACTTCTTCTTCTTATCTTGCTCAGCTTCATCATCCTCAGACTCTGAAGTACTTGCTATATTTACCCTATCCTTAGGGCTTGAGGGTCTGTCAGCTTGCACATCTAGTGCCTTCTCAGTATCTAGCCTTATAGGCTCTTCCTGAACTTCTAGATTCTCCCCCTCAACAGCAGCACCCTTCTCTTCAGTAGCAGCATTCGTCTCTTCATCAGCAGCAGTCTTGTCCATGTCAAAGTCCTCTTGATCTAAATTCAGAAATAGATCTTCCATTGTATATTCTGAGGGTGACTGTGCAGGAGATGTACTGGGTACATTAACTACAGCAGATGTGTCTTGGAGAACAACATCTGGTGCTTGGTTTGCTTGCTGAGTTTGCTGATAAATATCAGACAAATCAGAATCTATTATAGAAAAATCTAAAGTATTGAGGTCAGAAAGTACCTCTTGGATAATGAGAGTAGCTTGCTCACTCTCCAGTGTAGAGGGTTGTTCTACAGCTGGAGGCTCCCCCTGGATGTCAGCTGGCTCTTGAGGAGCAGGTGACTTCTCTGCAGCCACATCTATTGGACTATCAGGAGTGAAAACAACATGTTCTTCACTGCCTGAGCTGCTGGAGGACTCCTGAGTCACAGCAGCAGTCTTCCTCTTCTTCCTGGGAGGAGAGTCTTTCTTTGAAACTTGCTTTTCTGGGGTTGGAACTTCTTTGGACAGCACTCTTTCCCATCTAGAGAATATCCTTGAATCCATTCTCCTCATGTGATTGATTTTAGTTCCAGCAGCAGTGCTCATTACCTCTGGAATTGATCCAGCCAGGTAGAGACTTAGTATCCTGCCCAGATTGGGCTTCTTCAGACTTTCCTTCACTTTCTCAAATACAATCATAGACCAGTCTGTTTTGAGGTTGAAGATGATTCTGGTCATAATACTGAACATAGAGGCTGACACCCTGTCATGTCCTCCTGGTTTGCTTAGTATAACTTTGCCTACAACTTCAGACAGGAATTTGCCTTGATTATTCATTCCTTTCCTGTTGAAAACTGATCCTATTTTCATCTTAGGATCAAGACCACACCAGGTAAGTGCTTCTCTGGTCTTAGATGTGGTCACTTCCTCTTCTTCTTGAACTTTAGGTAGCTGAAGTACCTTTCTCAAGGACTTGGGTGAAATCTTGACCTTGGTGCCATGCACCCTTGACTTAATTCTGTAGCCTGAGTCATCTACAGACGCTCCAGTAAGAAATTCTATAACTTCCTTCTTCCATATCTTGGTTGGTTCTGAAACCAAGAACTCCAATCCTGAATTGGTGACTAGGGTTATCACCGACTTGATTTCTTGATCACCGTCGTCGAATGCGCCACGCACCAGTTCATAGCCTTCGTTAACGTTCTCTTCCAGCTTGGGAGCCATTAGGGTTTGGAGAATTAGTCTTTAGAGAAGAGAAATGTCGACACAAGAGTTTTGGTCTCGAAACTTTTGAAAGCGTGTCGACAAACAAAGACAGAACCCTATTTATACCTTTCTTGTTTGAAGACGAACAGGCGGGATGAATTTCTAAAGATGTGTCGACACTGTCAATAAGTGTCGACACTGACTTATAATGTCTCGACACACATGTGTCGACACAAGTTTAGTCAACAGATTTTATGTGTCGACACTTGGTTAAGTGTCGACACCACACTACTCGACATGTAGTCGAGACTTTACTTAGAAAATTCTGAGTAAAACTTAAGTGTCGACACCGTATTGAATGTGTCGACACCTACTCGACATGTGTCGACACTAACATTCTGAAGTGTCGACACCAACTTCCTAGATGTGTCGACACCATTTTCCTGAAGTGTCGACACTTACTATTCTGTGTCGACATAGACTTGTCTATGTGTCGACACCTTTTTACTTAGCCAATTTTTAGTTCTGTAAACTTAGTCTAAGTTTATCATACCTAGTTCAATTTTGAACCTATTGAACTTAGCTTCTTCTAAGGGCTTAGTGAACATATCAGCTATCTGATTATCAGTTCTAACATATTCAAGTGCAATATCATTTCTTTCTACATGCTCTCTAAGAAAGTGATATTTAATCTCAATATGTTTAGTTCTACTATGTGATACAGGATTGTTAGCTATTGAAATAGCACTAGTAGAATCACAGTAAAGTGGAGTTCTACTTACCTGAAATCCATAGTCTTCTAACTGATGTTGAATCCACAGAAGTTGAGCACAGCAACTTCCTGCAGCTACATATTCTGACTCAGCTGTGGAAATAGCCACACTAGTCTGCTTTTTACTGCTCCATGAAATTATTCTTCCACCTAGGAATTGACAGGATCCAGTAGTGCTCTTTCTATCTTCTTTGCATCCTGCAAAGTCTGCATCTGAATAGCCTGTTAGATCAAAATCTCCATTCCTAGGGTACCAGAGGCCTAGATAGGGTGTGCCCTTTAGATATCTCAAAATTCTTTTGACTGCAGTCAAGTGAGACTCTTTAGGGCAGGCTTGATACCTGGCACAAACACATGTAGCATACATAATGTCAGGCCTACTTGCAGTCAAATATAGTAGGGAGCCAACTATCCCTCTATACAAGGTTTCATCTACAGGTTTCCCTGCATCATCCTTGCTAAGAGACATACTTGACCCCATAGGAGTCTTCATGGTACTGAAGAATCCATACCATACTTCCTTATGAGTTCTAGGGTGAACTTAGACTGACATATGGATAGACCACTTTCAGTCTGTTTAACTTGGAGACCCAAGAAAAACTTCAGTTCTCCCATACTACTCATCTCAAATTGACTTTGCATAAGCTTTGCAAACTTTTTGCAAAGGCTACTTTCAGTAGACCCAAATATAATGTCATCTACATATATTTGGACAAGTATGACTTTGCCTCTAGATTCCCTAAGGAATAGAGTCTTATCTATTTTCCCCCTTGTGAACTTGTTCTCAATGAGGAAACTAGATAGGGTTTCATACCAAGCTCTAGGAGCTTGCTTTAACCCATACAATGCTTTCCTAAGTCTATAGACATGATGTGGAAGAGTAGGATCAACAAAACCTGAAGGCTGCTCCACATATACTTCTTCTTTTAAATTACCATTAAGGAATGCTGACTTCACATCCATTTGGTATACTTTGAATCCTTGGTAGGTTGCATAGGCCAAGAACATCCTTATGGCTTCCAGTCTGGCTACTGGAGCAAAGGTTTGATCAAAATCAATACCTTCTTCTTGCCTATATCCTTTTGCAACCAGTCTTGCCTTATTCTTAATGATGACACCTTGTTCATCTAACTTGTTCCTGTAGATCCACTTTGTTCCTATCACATTGTGATCTTTAGGCTTAGGAACCAGATCCCAAACCTTGCACCTTTTGAACTGATTAAGCTCCTCCTGCATTGCTTCAGTCCACTGTGGATCTTGTATAGCTTCTTCAAATTTCTTTGGTTCTATTTGAGACAGAAAACTTGAATATACTACAGCATTCTGATTTCTGCTCCTAGTCTGAACACCTTGTCTTGGATCTCCAATGATCAGCTCTACTGGATGATCTCTTAGATGCCTGTTGGCTGGAGGCATCCTTACTTCTGGTTGAACTTCTTCAGCATCTTCATCAAGCTGAGTTCCTTGTACTTCTACAGCTCCTTGTACATGTAGTTCTCCCCCTGGACATAAGCCATCTTCTTCTACTTGCTGTCTTGCAGCAGGTACATCTTCTATGGTTAGCTTGTCCATCTTCTTAGTAAGACCTGTGGGGCTGCACACACTACTAGACAACTCATTGTTAATTAGTTGTGTCTCATCAAAAACTACATGCACAGATTCCTCTACAACTTGTGTAGTCAAGTTGTAGACTCTATAAGCCTTACTATTATTGCTGTACCCAACAAACACTCTCTCTTGGGATTTGGCAGCAAACTTAGTTAAGTAAGACTTTCCATTGTTAAGTATGAAGCATTTGCAACCAAAAATCCTGAAATAGGATAGGTTTGGTTTCCTGCCTTTCACAACTTCATAGGGGGTCTTGTTTAACCTTTTAGTGATGGTAGCCCTATTTTTCACATGGCATGCAGTGTTAACTGCTTCAGCCCAGAAATATTCTGGCAGTGATGAATCACTTAATAGGGTTCTACCAGCCTCTATCAAGGTCCTATTTTTCCTTTCAGCAATGCCATTTTGCTGAGGTGTTCTAGGTGAAGAGAATTCTTGAAATATCCCATAGTCTTCACACAGCTTTGTCATGCTTTCAGACTGAAACTCAGTACCATGGTCACTTCTAATTTTGACCACTGTACAGTTCAATTCATTCTGAATTTGCTTAACAAAACTATAGAAGACACTAGGTGTTTCAGATTTCTGCTTTAAGAAGAACACCCAGGAAAACCTTGAGTAGTCATCAACAACTACAAAGGTATAGACCTTCCTACCTAAGCTGTGAACTGGCATTGGACCAAATAGATCCATATGCAAGAGGTATAAACACCTCACAGCATCTTTGTTGTCTAAGCTTCTAAAGGTGGATTTAGTCTGCTTGCCCTTTTGACAAGCTGAGCAAATGCCATCTTTGACACACTTAACTTGAGGACCATTCCTCACTAACTCTTTGCTAAAGAGTTTGCTAATAGTCTTGTAGTTAAGATGAGCTAGCCTCTTGTGCCACTTGACACAATGAGAGATTGTCTCATTAGCTACAAGACAGACAGGAGAACCATTGTTCTCAATCATAATGTCTAAACAATAGACATTTCTCTTTCTATATCCTGTCAAAATGATCTCTTGATCACTTGACCTCTTGATATGACAACCATTTTTAACAAATGAGATGTCATACCCTACATCACTTAACTGACTTATACTAATGAGGTTGTGTTTCAACCCTTTAACATAAGCCACTTGAGTAATGGTAACAAGGTTTGAAGAGATGTTACCAAACCCTTTGATGATTCCTTTTTCAGAACCACCAAAGGTCACTTTAGGACCATTTTTGATTGGAATGTAGTCCTTCAGTAGTCCCCTTGTTCCAGTCATATGTCTGGAACATCCACTATCCAAGTACCATGTTGGGGTATGGCCACTTGGATTCACCTGCAAAACAAATTAATGAACCTTAGAACCCAAAGTAAACTTGGGTCCTTGGTGATTGTTAGTTTGCAACTTGACATAGCTACCTACTGGCTTTCCATCAGGTAACTTGCTACTCAACTTGGCACTGGCATTGTGCCAACAATCCAAGGCAAAGTGGCCAACCTTGCCACAGCACCAGCATTCAAACTTGTTGTACCTTTGCTTAGATACAACCTTTGCTGTCTTGAATACAGCAGGCTTGTTGAATGTTGGGGCTTTACCCTTGGACTTGAACTTGGACTGTACAGTCCCTGCAGGTCTAACAAAACCTAGTCCAGCTTTGCCTTTTTGATGAACAAATTCATCAATTAATGGTAATACTGATTTAGGTTTTGAAAACCTGGCAGCAAGTTCTTTTTCCTTCTGGAGATTGATCTCCAGTCTCTTAATTTGATCATTCTTAAATGTAATAGTACCCATCTGAATCACTGTAATGTGTTTCAGCCTGGCTACTTCATTCAGTTTTTGATCATACTGTTTTTCAAAATCTGTTGCAGCTGCCTTGAGATCAGCAATCTCCTTTGCCTGACTTTTGGCAAGGGACTTGCTTTTCTTATAGGCTTGCAACAGTACTTTATATTCATCTAAGAGCTGATGAATATCTCCCTCAGATTCATAAACACTTCCATCACTTGATGAAGATGAATCTGACTCTGAACTAGAACTGAAATCTGAACTTTGAGTTGGACTTTGTACCTGACTAGGTCCTGGCTGCTCCAGGATTTTGGTACTTTCAGTCAATGCCATCAGTCCTTGGCACTGACACTCTTCTTGTTCATAGATTGATTCCATGATCTGCATAAACTCTTCTTCTTCTTCAGCAAATAGCCCTATGTAGGCTTCAGCATCTGTCTCAGTGTCTGAAGAAGAAATGTCTGAAAGAGTCTTCTCATTCTTTGCAACAAAGGACTTCTCCTTCTTTCCTTTGAAGTGAGTCTTCTTTTTGTCACTGGATTCTTTTCTTCTCTCAGGACAATCTGCAATAACATGCCCCTGTCTATTGCAGCAGTAACATACTATCTTAGACCCAGTTGCCTTACTAGTCTTTGTCTTTTTCTTATCCTTCTTTGAAGGCTTCTTCTCCTGATACTGGACTTCTTTCCCTTTGGAATATGAAGGTCTGGACCTCCACTGTTTCTTCTTAAGGAATTTCTGAAAATGTCTGGTGAATGCAGCAAAATCTTCATCACTTTCACTGCTTGTAGATTTAGTGCTAACAGACTCATCAGATTCTGATTCAACTTCCTCTGGAGGAGGAGTTGATGACTTAGTCCTGTTCTTTCTAGGTACTTCTGACTTAAAGGCAACAGTCCTTTCCCTGTGTTCAGTCCTTGTTGACTTTTCCTCCTCTTTTCTTACTGACAATTGCATCTCATAAGATAACAACTTGCCAAACAGTGTGGGAGGAGGAATTTCTCCCAACTTTGCCATTTCTCTGATGGCACAGATCTTGGTATCCCAGTCTTTGGTTAGGGACCTTAAGAATTTATCATTCAATTCATAGTTAGAGAACTCTCTTCCATAGGACATGAGTTCATTAACAATTCTATAAAACTTCTTGTAGCATTCAGTGATGCTATCTCCTCTTCCTTGCCTAAAGCTCTCATATTCTTGATTAAGCAAGGACTTCCTATCTTGTCTTACTTCTTCAGAACCTTCCATGTAGACAATGAGGGTATCCCACATTTCTTTTGCTGTTTTACAGTGGATAAGGTTCTGGAAGGTGGCATCATCAATTGCACTAACTATGATGTTCTGTGCCCTTTTGTCCATTGTAGCTAGGACAATCTCATCCTTGGTCATCTCAGAAAAATCCTTTGGAGTTCTCTGTGTAGCATCCAAGACTGAAATCTTCATGGGCACATAAGGCCCTTCTTTGACTGTGATGTAGATCCTAGGGTCAGAGGCCTCCATGAACAGCCTTACCCTTTCTTTCCAGATTCCAAAAATCTCTTTTCTGCATATGGGCAGTTTCATTGAACCCAATTCCTTGTGATTCTCTGAAGACCCCATGTTTCTTGATTTTCTTGAAACTGTTTCCTGACTTACACTGAATCTGCCAAACTGGATCTCCTCAAACAGTTAGTCCTTTTTGAGGAACCTCCCTCTGATACCACTTGAAAGATATGGTACCTAAACACCTAGAGGGGGGGGGGTGAATAGGTGACCTAAACCTTTTTGCAATTTTGTTGGCAGCACAACAGTTATTTCACAGATTATTACAACTAACAGCAATTACAGAAATCAAACAGTCAATCCACAGCACAGCTCAGCACACCACAGCATACACACTAATTTATAGTGATTCCCCAATCTTTGGGTACATCCACTTTCCCCCTTCGCCTATCTAGCAGTGTACTAGATTCGGCCAAACTTCTCCACTATCTCAGAACCCAACTAGGTTCCTACACCTCAGGCCAAAAGCCTTACACTCAGCCACTAAGGCCTACACTCAGCCACCCAGGCCTACACTCAGCCAATTAAGGCCTACACTCAGAGTTCTTCAACTCCTACACTCAGGCAATCAAGCCCTACCCCCAGCCTTTATAATATAGGCTTACAATTCTCTCAGATCCAATGGATCCTACAAGTTAAAATAGAAATACAATTGCTAACTCTACAACTCAGAAAATAAGAGAGGAGTTGAGAGTTTCTTGAAGAGTTCTTGGAAGAACTCAGTTAGATCCAAACTGACTTAGCTTCCTTCAAAGCTTCTTGAGTTAGAACTGAATTAGTCTGAATCTTCTGCAGTTGTTCCTTGACCTCTGCTTCTTGAGATCCAGTTGTTTCTGAATCCTTCTTCTCAGCCTTAGTTCCAAAGACTGAATTCTTGATTGGAGCTCTCTCTCTCCAACTTCTTAGATCTGCAGTTGAACTGACAGACCTTCTTGTGTTGATCCTCTGTGTATCACTTCTTGATTTAATCTGATCAACTACTTTAAATATTCTCTCAAGCTGTAACTCTTGTTTCTCAATCACAACCACTGTTTCTGTAAACTATGGATGCATATTTATAGGCTTCCTTCATGGTAACCGGCTGGTCCGGTTCATAACAAACTTCTGATTTCTCTGACAGTTGATGTAGACCGGCTGGATCGGCAGCTGTCTTGTCAACCAGTCACTTCTTGAAATTCTCTAACTGTCAGATAGTGTCGAGACTTTCTGTTCTTAAGTGTCGACACTTATAGATTAAGTGTCGACACATGTTGTGTAAGTGTCGACACAAGTCTACAAGGTGTCGACACAATTCCTTGTATGTCTCGACACAGATTCTTCTGCATGTGTCGACACTGAAATTGAGTGTCGACACAAATACTTGTACTTCATTCTTTAACTGTATTCTTCTAAGTGTCGACACATGTTCTTTGTGTCGACACATCTTCATGTGTTGAAACTGTCAAGTGTCGACACTGCTTCTTGGTGTCGACACAAGTCTTTACTTTTGTTTCTTCAGCTGAGTGTCGACACATTCTTTTAGTGTCGACACTTGTACTTAGAATATTTTGTAACTTTTCTGTTCTTTGCTAAGTGTCGACACAGCTCCTTGTGTCGACACTTTCTTCAAGTGTAGAGTCTTCAACTAAGTGTCGACACATTGTGCTGGGTGTCGACACTTTCTTCAAGTGTTGACTCTTCTGGTTGTGTGTCGACACATTGTGCTGAGTGTCGACACTTTCTTCAAATACTGACTCTTCAACATAGTGTCGACACATTGTGTTGAGTGTCGACACTTTTACTTAGACTCTGCAGACTTTTGCTGAGTGTCGACACAGCTCCAAGTGTCGACACTTTCTGGTGTAGACACAGCTCTTCTAGGTGTCGACACTTCTGCTAAGTGTCGACACAGCTTTTCTGCATACTTCTTCACTGAGTGTCGACACAGCTCCAAGTGTCGACACTTTCTGTCTGGTGTCGACTCTTCATCCCAGGTGTCGACACAATGACTCCAAGTGTCGACACTGCTTGTCTGGGTGTCGACACAAGCTTTCTCAAGTGTCGACACTTTTCCTCTGGGTGTCGACACATGGACTTAGAAACTTTTAGCTTCAGTCCAGTGTATACCTAACCTGCACAAGTAACTCAAACAAACATCAAATACATTATGATGCATATCATTGAGTTAGGGAAGGCTTCTTCAAATCAGGTACATTTGACCAATGTACCCAACAAGTATGTCCAGAGAAGGACACGGGAAGTGACATGAGCGTGTCACTACCCGTGTGAAGTGACACGAGTAGAGACACGGGCGTGTCCCTACCCGTATGTGTGTGTGTGTGTGTGTCGAGTGGAACTCGACGAGGTGTATCGAGATCGAAGAGGTGTGTCGAGATCGTATGACACGGGTAGCGACACGGGCGTGTCCCTACCCGTATGTGTGTTGAGTTGAACTCGACAGAGCGTGTCGAGATCGATGAACTGTATGTCGAGATTGACGAATTGTATGACACGGGTAGAGACACGGGCGTGTCCCTACCTGTGTGTCATTATGTCGAGTTGAGTTCGTCGAAATGTATCCAGAGAAGGACATGACCAGGGAACACGGCCGTGTCAAGTGGACACGGGTCGGGACACGGGCGTGTCCCTACCCGTATCTAGTATTGAACCGACACTAAACCGTCGTTGACGCTTCTCCCAAGCAGGACACGGGTAAGGACACGGGCGTGTCCCTACTCGTGTCACTTTTCATATATAAGGGTTGTGAAAACCCTAGCTGTTTTCACTCCTCATTCCATCCATTTTTCCTGAGAGAAACTTCTGTAGAGAGGGAAAACTACTGTAGCAAGTCTTGGAGGATAAGATCCGCCGCCTTCGTGAAGGAGAAGATGCCACCGAGAAGGGTCACAAGATCCATGGCCAGAAATAGTGGAAATGCCAAAAATGAGGTGAGCTTCCTCCCCTCTCCCTTGGTGCTAGATCTGTAGATATCTAGGTGAGATGTCGACTCAAAAGAGTCTAGACTTGCGAGATGATGATTTCTCTAGGAAGAGGCCGTTCTAGGGCTTGTGCTCTAAGGATAGTGGTGTCTTCAACCTCTCCAACCTTCTATGTGAAGATGGGGGATGGTTTCGTGAAGAGTCACGACCTCATGAGGGTGAATAAGGGAGGAGGAATTTCTGGTGTGATTTTTGAAGACCGACTTGAGGAGGAAGATGAACCGATGCCGTTCATTCCTCTTTAAGATGCGTGCAGAATCTGTGTTCTGCGCACAGCAATCTTCTTGGCCATTTTCAGATTTGATATGGCCAGATCTGGGCTGTCGACTAATCACGAAAGTTGAAGTCCTCGAAAAGACCTTTCCAACGAGTGGTTGTACGACTTCAGGCGAAGTCTGTAGCCACAGGGAAGTCTGGACGAATATGACGTCCGATAAATCATGCATGCAAAAATTGTGTTCTGTACGAAGTGGACTTCAAGGCTGATTTCATGTATGACACTATTGAATCTGGGTTGTGGTATGAACATAAATGTTGTAGCCCTTGGAAAGCCCATCCATCGAGGGGTTACTCGTCTTCACCGGATTCCTGTAGCTTCAAGAATCGTCGGTTGAAGTTGTCGTCCAGATTTATTCTGCACTTAAATTCTAGGTTTTTATATAATATAGATTTGGATTCGATGGAATCGATATTGCAAACTAACTCGAGATTTTGGTGAACTATTTTATGTTAACCACCGTACTGCTATGAATGATGAAGATCTCTAATTGGATTTCATATAACTGAATTGTGAAGCAAGCTTACTTAAACGAAATGACTTGTTAGAAATTGATAGACTATTATATATGCGCATTATGTTATACTATGTTGAAATCATTTGGAATGACATATAGAAGGATAAACTACGACCATGAGTATGTTTGATGGTTGGAATGAAATTTAGTAGTCCAATACTTAGAGCGTAGTCTCCCTACGGGTAGTATTGTGGAAGGATGTAAGTGCGGTGTTGATCGTCACTAGTTGGGTTAGTGTTGAGATTAGGTATAGACGTATGGTTGGTCTTGGTCGTCAGTGTTCACGTACCATGGTTCCTTCCGTGCCGAGTGGATGGTATGACTGTGTCCTCGTGGTTTCTTCCGAGGCCCTTTCCATGCCACGATGATGTGGATTTTGCATGCGGTGTGAGTTGACACGCGGTGTCATAATCCTGTGTTAAGGATAATGTGGCAGATCTACGGGCTCGCCGATCGTCACACCGATGGGAGTTGACAGTTAGACTTTGGGCGGATGGGCTGTGTCCTCAGTGTTCAAGTCCCAGGGCCCCTTTCGTGCCAAGTGAACAGTTGGGTTGTGTCCTCGTACTTTATTCCGAGGACCCTTCCGGGTCACACCAGGCCATTTCCGGCTGTGTTCTCGATGCACATTTACCCGAGACCCCGCTGGTCTATAGTACGCATGGGCTCCGCTATTGTGTTCTTAGCATTGAGGCATACGAAAGCCTAGGTGAAGTAGTGGGGATACCCACCTAGTAGTATAGATGCCCGCTCTACTGTCACCGTCTGGCCATGGCGGTTGATGCCTTAGAGGTTAGCTACCTGATCGAATAGTGGGAACTATAGTCTTTGTCGACATGGCAATTGCATGTGTGTGATCATGGGTGATTCATTGCATAGCATACATACCATTTCATATCATTGCACAACAAGATCCTCATCGTATAAGTTTGTATGGGAACTCCTATACGATAAGTTACTTTATGTAAACCGATCCTTAACTTATAAGCTTGCATGGGCACCCTTATAAGTTAAGTTACTTACCTGCTGTAGTTACTTGTACTTGTTGAATTACTATTGCTTAAGCAGAACTGCTAGTTTATAATATTGGTATTCATATACTATTACCACCTACTTGTACTTGTTTTACTACTTGTATATATTACCCTTGTTCCTTTCCTCCGCACGATGCCGAGGAGTCGCCGGGGGAGCGGATGTGAAGCCACTTAGTCTTTTCGACTAACAGTTGCTACGCCTTCCTTTTAGGAGGTCTCCCCACAGGTAGAGCAGTCACAGACTTTGCAGCAGGACAGCCAGGCCAGGATGACAGGGCCTCACGTAACGGTGTCATCGCTACCGTCTGTTACGGATATGAGTGTTGAACGACTCTGATGTAGCCTGTTTGGGCAATTTTATAGCTGTACTCTGATATTGCAGAAGCATGTTTTAACTTCTCTTATTTGTTGTATTTGGACTATATACTTGGTGTGGATTTGACTTCTCTTTTGTTTATATTTTGGTTGGGTTGGCATGTTTATATTGATATTGGTTGTAGCCGGCGGAACAGGCATCTTGTGGTACAGGTTAGCCCGTGTACTAATGCTACCGCAAGGCAACTGTTCTGGGCATAAGACCCCCTTAGTGCCGTGTTTTGGGATCCGAGAGGGGGATCTTACACCAGTGGTGACAGCAGTAGCAGAAGTAGCAGCAGACTCAGTAACGTCAGATTCTTCAGAAGAAGCAGCCACTCCTACTAAACTCATAGATTTATTTGATTCTGATACAGATATGGATGAGTCAGTTATAGCTGAAATAAATAATGTTGGTGATTATATTATAAATCCTACAGTTAATCTATATTCTTTATTAGATTTATTCAATTTTGCCTACATGAGATATTCTACCCAGTCCTTCTTATCAGTAAGTTTTGGCTATAGTTCCATACACTGCACCAATAAGCCCAACAGTTGCCAAGCAACTTAAGGCCAGTTTTGTAGTAACAGAGCCACCAGTTGTACCATCCCCTTCCAAGGATAGTTCTTCTCCAGAAGCTATTTCAGCTCCAACATACAAAATGGATGACAGTACCCTCCCTGATTTAGATGAAATCATCATGGTAGACATCAAAGAAGAAAATAAGTTACTATCTGAAAAAGATGCTGAAACAGTTGCTCCAGAAATGGATCTTGCAGATCCTTCAGTGGCTCCTCCAACAGAAAAGCAAATATCAAAAGATATTCTCAAGACTCTTGATGATTTATATGATAATCCTCAAGGATCTTCTAATGATGAAGATGAGGATGATGATTCTGATGAGAATAGCTCTGCTGCAAAGAAGAAAGTCTCAAAGAAGAGAAAGGCTGCTCCCATTGCTGCTCCCAAACCAAATCCTACACATAATACACCATATTATATCCTACAAAAAATCGCTCCATATCCTGGAATGCCAGCTTGGATGTTGCTTTCAAAGAATGAACAAAAAGCCAGAAAGAAAAGCAGGAGATACTCCCACCTCCTCCTCAAGGGAACTAGAGAGGTCCTCCTCCTCCTCCACCTATTGCTGGTGCTTCTGGAAGCAGTTCTCAGAGGTCTACCTCCTATGCTCAAACTTATCAAAGATATCAAGGTAGATACTCAAGATATCAAGAATGTAACCAGCAGAGGTATTCCTCTAGCAGACAATAGCAACATCAACATCAGCAACAACAGCGACAGTAACAATAATCTCCAGAAACAGAAAAATCCGATAGTCCTAAAAGGCCAGAGTCTACACCTATTCCATTTGTGGATCCTGAAACTGAGACAAATTCTAGAATGGCCAGGTTCCAGGAACTTGTTGGATTATCAATGATCTATAACGCTAAAGCTAAAGGAAAAGATCCATCCCAATACTCAACAGTGTCTACATACAGAAAAGAAGATTTAAAAAGGTATGAAAAGGCTAATAAATTCTTTAATGTAGATGCGTACATGAATCTACATCCAGAGGCTGTTATGCCTAGAGCTACCTCTCTTAATATTATTGGAGCTGCTGATATGACAATGTCCAAGAGGCAAGCATCTAATCCAAATAGAGAAATAAAATTTACACAGCCTTCTGACCGAGAGAAAGGTGACAAGCAAAAGGAAAAGCTGAAGAAAAAGAAATGATATCTTTTATTTATTTTCTGTTTGTCTGAACTCTTTATTTATTTACTATCACAAAGCTACTATGTAAATATCTGCTGAATGTTTCAATTTTTCTACCATATATACTTTTCATGCTTTGTGAATGTTTTTATTTCATTTGTATTAGTCACCTCACCCAAATAGGGGGATATTGTTGGATCCATTGTTTGATTTGGGCTAGGTTCACTAACTAGGATGAATGACCCACCATGTATAGCTAGGGTCATGTTTGTATCCTAGAGTTTAGGCTAAGTCCTTAGATTCAAACCTATATGGACCAGTCAATAGAAGACAACAGAAGACTCAAGACTTAGAAGAAAATCAAGTTCAGAAAGTGAGTTCGATGTTCGTCGAACTCAGCTCGATGATAGTCGTCCTCCGCTTGACGAAATCAGAGTAAATTCTCTGAGTTCAGCTCGACGGTATTTGAGCTCAGGACGATGAATTCTGGTAGTTCATCCTCCAACCATTTCTTTTAGAGTACTTTCGCTGAACTCAGGTCGACGAACTTGGTTTTCAGGTCGACGAACTTGATTCTCAGGTCGACGAACATGATTTCTCTGGTCGACGAACTTTTGTCTCAGGTCGACGAAATCTGTTCTTTGGTCGACGATTTCTGTGCAGATCCGGACTTAGAATTCTCCCTCTTTTCTGTCCATATTCCTTATATTATTTAGCAAAATTTTCTGAGTAATTAATGCATAAAGCCGTTACTCGCAGCATTGATTATGCTCTTCATCAGGATAATTTCTTGCTTAATTAATTGGGACAGTTGGGGAAATTCATTTATGAAAATATTCTCTCCAGCTGATTTTCATTCTCCAGGCCGTCAGCAATTAATGCAGACAATTCAACATTTAAAGGAGAATTCGACAGAGATATATAAAAGGGATTTTCTTTTCAGTCGACAAGAAATATATAGAGAATATACAGAGAATACGCAACACTCAGTTCATAGAGAAGATTTACAGAGACATAATCAAGATCATCTGCTTCTCTGTACAGAAAATACTGTGTTTTCTCCTTGACCTTACTGAGGAGGAAGAAGAACAAAAAATACAAATCAAGAGTCTTCTTTAACTTCCACTCTAGGAGCTTTCAAGGACAATATATTCATATCATTTAGAAGTTCTTGGATAATCATTTCAAGTCAAGGCTGAAGACTGAAGAACAACACCCTGTACAAGGCTCCAATTGATATTGAAAGGAGTTCTTGACAACAACAAATCCACTAGTCTTCTCTGTTGAATAGAGAAAGAGAAGACATCATCAATCTCTCTTCCCCCTCTATATAAAGGGTTTATTAACTCTCTTCAAAAGTTTATTTGGTTTTTGAGCACCTGATCAAAAGCTCATTGGTGGCAGCCACCTGATCAAAACCTGCTAGTGGATTCCTATCAGGGTGGTAGAAGACTGGATGTACCCAGGTTGTGGAACCACTATAAAATTTCTTGTATTGTCTGGTTTCCCCTTTTCTTATTGTTCTTGCTGTGTCTGTGAAAGATTAGGCTAGCTGTGTTGTGGTAGTTTAGCTTAGACTATCTCTTCTCTGTTAATATTGGTATCACATTTTTATTACTCTGATAATTTGATAAATAACAAAAAAGATTTTTAATTACTCTATTCACCCCCCTCTAGAGTAAATCAGGTCTAACCTCCATCTTCCAGACACAACTTGTTCAGTGTGTGTCGATACTAGTCCTGAGTGTCTACATAACTTTCACCTTGACTCAGCACTTCTTCCTTAAGTGTGTCGACACTAGTCTTGAGTGTCTCGACACTTTGTACTTAGCTTTAATTAGCTGCACATATGAACTTAACATCCATCAAATACAACAATGTGTATATCATTGAGCTGAGAAGACTTCTTTAAATCAAGTATATTGAGAGCAATGTACTCAACAATCTCCCCCTATTTGGAGAAGTCATAACCCCAATACAATGATTTACAATAAGATACCCCAAAATTAATGTAAAGATATTTAAACATACAGTGAAGTTCAGTAAGTGAATTATTATAAATAAATACACATGCTTAATTGATGAGTGCGATTATGATAGGCTTTCTACTGTCATAATTGTAATCATATCTACTATTTTCCACCTCTTTGTGTGGTAATTTCGCGGGATTAGTTGAGAAATTGTCGTATCATGAATAGGAGAGCACAGTTAGGATTTTTGATTACTCCTTGTATTAAGCTATATATTTATTCTTTCATTTTTCTAATGCAGGTTATGCCAACCAATGGAACTAAAAGTCTTGGAGCAAACAGAGGAGTTCACGGAATCAACATGGCTGATGACAGGAGAAATATTTGGCGCACACGGGTAGTCACACGGCCGTGTCAATACCCGTGTCCTATGTGGCCTGGAACTGAAGAAACTGGACGCAGGAGACAAAGACTCAAATAGGTAGGCACACGCCCGTGTGCCTAACCGTGTTAAATTCAAACACGACTGCCAACCAACCCGTGTCTGAAGAACATGAAGAACAACACGGCTGTGTCAGTACCCGTGTCATCCGACACGGCCCACTACTAGACACGCTTGTTCATGTGGAACTGCCCTGAAACCGTCAACATGGCCTGACACACGGCTGTGTTGGTAACCGTGTTCGACTTTGTTTGCGAGGGACTATAAAATACCTGCAGGAAAATTAGAGGGGACTTTTGTTTCATTCTTCATTGGGGAGAACTTCTAGAGCACGAAGTGGAGCATCCAAGGGAAGGAGGAATTGAAGGAGATTATTTGTATGCTTTTAATCTTTCTTACATCTCTTTTAATCTCCCCTATCTCTTGGTGATTCAACTTTAGTTATCTTTTATTTTGCATGAACTTTAATTTGGAACATTTTGTTAATCATGTATCGTCTTGTTTTCATCGCATTTGTGGTAATTTGTTCGTATGTAGGCTTGCAATCAAAGAGTTTTCTCCTAATTATGAATTGCTTGTGTTTTACATGAATTGCAAATCTCTAGATTGAGAAATTGGTTGTTTGTGATGATAGTTGCATGCTCATATTTTGGTGCTCAATCTCTTTGTAATTCAAATTTCATGATCGAGAGATATGTTGTTTGGGTACTTAGAATACGAATAAATGGATTCATGGTATTTTAGAGATAGGATTTCATGAATATATGTAGTAAATAGGGTGTTTCCATTAATACAAACTTGAGTGTTGTAAATTGTTTGAGCGAAAGTTTACTAACTTAGGTTTAGATTTTGAATTGCTCGAGAGAGAATTCGATAGATGTTTACCCTTTACATTACAACAAATTTGATAGTCTTATTATTTCATGATTACGTAAAATTGAATTAATGAATGTGTATTTCATGCAATTGCTCATACACATTCGGCTTTTTATCATCTTGAATTCCCCAATGTTTATTTATCCAAATAGTCATACTTAGGTTAATTTAGATTAAAAATCAATTTTAATTATAGGTACGATAATAGAGTGAGGGTGAATACGAGTATTTGAAATGTCCCTGTAGAATACGACACGAGATGTAGAATTCTCCTATACTATGATTGATAGGTGCACTTGCCTGAAAGTTAATTAAATCTAGCTTATGCCCATCTACATAGTTTATGCTAGCGTGTAGAATGAATCCGCATCGAGTTATTACTTGTTAGCAAATGAAATCATCAAGTTTTTGGCGTCGTTGCCGGGGAACTTATTTCAATATTTTGAAAGCCTAAACTTTCTTAATCTACCAATGTTAGTTTATTCATATATATAATTGTAAATTAGTTTATGTAATAATTATATCGCTTAATCTCTATTTTGTAGTCTGTTAGTCTATGACCTGGGGCAAAAATTCTAGGCTAGCACCACTTCATCCTGATCCAGAGTGAATTATTCATAACACCAACCAAAGGGACGTGGGAGTTAATACTACAAATATTTCAAACGAACTATTAGAATAAGAAACAGTTAACCAAGAAGAGAATCATCCGGAAAATTTGGATACCATGGCCAACCATAATGAGCAAACTATGTCTGACTTTGCTAGACCTAATCTCCAAGGAAGTGGGTCAAGCATTGTTAGACCGCCAATAGTGACCAATAACTTCGAGTTGAAGCCTAGTGTTATACAAATGATTCAACAGTATGTCCAGTATGATGGCCTGCAAGATGAGGATCCTAACACCCACTTGGCCGGATGTCACAACCCGCATTTCCTCAACGAGTACATCGTATCAGAGCAAGAGGAACTACGGGTTATGATGCCGCATCGTGCAGGGGATAACTGCACACGCTTAGGCAAAACCTCGACGCTTACTTAATCGTTGAAAATCATCATTGAGATGCAAGAAAACTGTTTAGTTTGCTGGCCGTATCCCTCTACATTAGCGATCAAAATGTGTGTTTGTACGCGGCAGAAAATACTTTACTTTACTTATGACGATCTCCTATATACAGTCTAGATTTATAATAATATAAGAAATCATCCTTTTTACGTTGTTTGGAAAATACTTGTTAGGTGACCAAAACATATTATGCATGTTATACAATAATAGATTTTGTTTAGCTTAAAAATACCTAATGCAACCTACCATAAAACAGTCCCAAGAGCAAGTAAAGATCATTCCATTGAATAATTATAGCAGTCTAGCATTCATATGTAGCAAGTAAAGAAAGCCACCAATTGGCGCCAACAAGCTGACACGAACCCATTGGGGCGTATGTATGTTTGTACAACAAAGTAAAGAACTACCTCGCTAAATAAGCTCGGCTAGCTCCAAAGCGACTCTACCCAAGCACTAGCCGCTCGACCGGCTACACCCTGCACTTGAGGCATTCAAGAAAGAACACCTCAGCAATCATCAAAGCTACACAATAGAGTATGAAGTTCAGAAAATATGACGAAGGGGCTTACCGACCCCGTAGCAATGTTTCATGTAAGTAAAATGAGTGAAAAGAACATGTGGAAAACAAGTGTTAAACACTTTCAATCCAAAGTGTAAAACGCACCAAGTGCGTGCAATTCTCATCAAGTCCTGCTCAACCCGCAGGAGAAAAAAGGCAATACACATGCCCATTCCATCATCTTTAGAACAAGAAACAACTATACTAGTGAAACATAAGCAGCGATTAAGTTCGATTCCGCAAGGGTCTTTCGGTGTCGGCCCTAAAGTGGAACGCACCAATAAAAACAAGAGTAACAAGACTAATAAAATTGAACAAGCTAGTAAAATTGAACGGACTTGCATAATCAAGGAACAAGAAAACAAGATTGGCAAGGGTGAAGGAGACCGCTTGCCTGAACCGATACAACACCGCGACGGCTGCTCCTCCCTTTCCTTCCCTTGTCTTAGCTTTTCTCCCTTGCTTTCTCTTTGAGCATGAAGAAGAAGATGGAGAAAGGGATAAGTGAGGAGAAAGAATCTCTTTCTCGGCCTTATTCCCTCCAGAACAGAGTTGGACCGTTAGATCCAGAATCAGAGAAATGAACGGCACAAAAAACTGGAAAAAAAAAAGATTTTCGGCCCTATCACGCCCTGTGACACGCCTGTGTCACAGGGCGTGTACCTTAAGCAGTGCAGAATCCGACAATTTCCAGTTTATCCACAAGGTACACGGCCGGGTACACGCCCGTGACCGGTAGTTCACGCCCGTGACCTAGGGCGTGTAACCCGTGTCTCGACATCTCGTCGACCAAAAGTGTCGACACTTCGACAAAGCTGGACACGCCCTGTGACACGACCGTGTCACAGGCCGTGTCCCCTCTCTCGACACCCTACACTCGACACTCGACACTTGACACTCGACACTCGACACTCGACACTCGACATAACGGGACATGGCCCGTGACAGGCCCGTGTCACGGGGAGTGTACCCTATTCGTCGAGCTCAACTCGACGCACGAAAAATTCATCGAGTCAAGGAGGTCACGCCCCAGGTCACTCCCTGGGTCACGCCCCGACACGCCCGTGTCGGGGGGCGTGTTCCGCCCCCAACTTTGTCGAACGAAGTTCGACGACCACAAAGCCAAACCACATCCCGGGCTAGACACGCCCTGGGACACGCCCGTGTCCCAGGCCGTGTCACGCACAAAAATGACCATTTTTCACTGTTTTGAAAAGTGTTTCTTTCTCGTCCTACACCATTTTTTCCTTAAGGACTTTTTACCCTTTTTTGTTTTCTGTACACATCGTCCATACAATCAACCCGTTTTGAGCCATATTACTCGGGCTCGAACAAGTGCAAGCATTCCCTAAGAGGCCTCACCGAGTCCCCAAAATTGGACTCCGGCTTGCTGGGGAATCGTGCAACTAGGCTACCAAAATAGCCACTCGAAAGCCCGCGTAAAAACCATGCTCGAACAACGGCCAAAGCCAACGTAACGCCCATCAAGCGTATGCCATCATTCGATGAAAATTACGGGGCGTTACAGTCACTCCCCCTAACAAAAAGTTTCGCCTCGAAACTTTTCAATTATTCTTATATAAATCAAATGAGTAATCAAACAAAAACACCAATTCACATACCAGCTTATTTACGGGAACAAATGAGTGTGAGCCGCCCTCATCGTTGACTAGAGCTCCCACGCTGCGCTTTCCACATTCTGATTTTTCCATAGCACCTTGACCATAGGAATCTTCTTTTTCCGCAACACGTGCTCTTGGGAGTCCAAAATACGGATGTGAATCTCCACATAAGAAAGGTTCGGCGCCAACTGCGGCACAACATCCAAAACTTGCTTATCATTTCGCACACACTTGCGAAGTTGGCTGACATGAAACACGTCGTGAACACCAGGAAAGTTCACGGGTTATTCTACTTTGTAAGTGGATGCACCAACTCGTGTAAGAATCTTGAAGGGACCCACAAATCTTGGGTCTAATTTGCGCTCTTTTCCAAACCTTTTAATTCCAACCATTGGGGAGAATTTCAGGAAGACAAAATCCCCCACTGCAAACTCTAACTCCGACCTTCGCCGGTTGGCGTACTTTTCATATCGCTCTTGGGCAATCCGGAGCTTCTCCCGAATAAGTCGTACGACAACTTCCATGTCCTCAAGCGCCTCTGGGCCCAACAAAGGCCGCTCGCCAACCTCAGCCCAAAATAGGGGAGTCCGACATCATCGCCCATATAAAGCTTCGAACGGAGACATTTGCAAGCTTTCTTGATAGCTGTTATTATATACGAACTTCATAAGGCGCAAACGTTCATCCCATGCTCCGCCATACTCAAGCATGTAGCATCGAATCATATCTTCCACGATTTGGTTTACTCGTTCCGTTTGGCCATTCGTCTGAGGGTGGTAAGCAGTGGAATACATCAAATCCGTCCCCAAACCCTCTTGTAGACTCTTCCAGAAACGAGAAGTAAATCGGGAATCCCAGTCTGAAATGATATTGACTGGCACACCATGCAGTCGGATGATCTCGTTCAAATATAGCTCCGCTATTGTCTTCATCGGGTAGTTGACCTTAAATGGTATGAAATGAGCACACTTGGTCAACCTATCCACGATCACCCATACGGAGTCTGTCCTCGTGGAGATCTTGGTAAGCCTGTAATAAAATGCATTGAAATGCTTTCCCACTTCCATGTTGGAATCTCCAATGGCGTCAACTTGCCACCAGGCCTCCCATGATCAGCTTTCACCCGCTTGCAGGTATGACATTAAGATACAAATTGCGCTATATCTCTTTTCATTCCATACCAACAGACAATTTGTTTCAAATCACGGTACATTTTAGTTGAGCCTGGATGGTAGGCCATACTTGAGCTATGTGCTTCCCTACACACCATCTCGCGAATGTCTCCAACAGCGGGGATACAAAATCGACCGCGATACTTTAACGTGCCCCCATCATCAATAGTAAAATCCGGTGATTCACCCTTTTCAGTCCGAAGAAATAAATGTAAAAGATCAGGATCATCCTTTTGATGTTGTCTTGAGAGCACCATCCATGAAGGTTCTTCTACTGCCGAATGACTTTGTGGTTCATATCTCCACACGACAATATCCATCAATAGAAATTCCTCCACTAGACGGTCGGCTGAAAGATGAAATAATTTACCTGTTGATGAATTGTAAATATACCTATTTTTATGTACATTAATTTAGTTGTTTTCATTTATTTTTGTCATTTTTACTTATTTTTATTCAATAAAATGCTCCTATTTTTGTAAATATTATACTAACTTATTTTATTTTATTTTTCAGGAAAAAAATGAAAATCTGCAAAAAATTGACCTGTCACGCCCGTGACATGTTGGTCACGCCCGTGACCTGGGCGTGACACGTCAAAAACCAAGAAATCTGCAATTTTCGGGAAGAATAGCCTGACACGCCCGGGGTCACGCCCGTGTCACCCGACACGGGGCGTGACCCAAGCCCGTGACACTCCACTCGACGATTTCATCTCGACGATCGTCGAGTGTCGACACTAGCAGTCACGCCTAGAGTCACGCCCGTGACCTAGGACGTGACACCTCTTTCCGCTCGACGATTTTCAACTCGACACTTTCAGCTCGACATTCGTCGAGTGTCGACACCAGCCGACACGCCCAGAGTCACGCCCGTGACCTGGGGCGTGACCTTTCCAGCTAGCCCGACAAGACCCGCGCGGTGACTTTTTGGCGCACCGCGCCCAGATCCACCTGCCTGTCACGCCCCCTGTCACGCCCGTGACCAAGGGCGTGACCACTGCGAGACCGACACGTGTCCAGCCAAAGTCAACTTTCCCGTCAAATCGCCGGCCGCCTTCTCAAATAGTACTGTCACGCCCCCTGTCACGCCCGTGACCAAGGGCGTGACCCATGTAATTTTTTTCTATAAATTCAGAGGTTCTGCTCTGAATTCCTGTTCCCTTTTGGGCACCATTTTGCTTAGGTGTTATGCTGTCGGGATGCCTCCAAAGTCTATGTAAGGGATATTTTTCCCCCTCTCCTTAGCTTTTATTTTCATGTCTTTGTAACCCGTGTTTTTAGTTAATAAAATTTGTCTCCATTTTCTTCTCTTATTATAGCTTTGGAATGGATCTTTACAATCTCCCCTATGCAATCTTATCTTTTTTCCTTGTCTTAACTTAGTTTTTTTTCGTTCTTTTTTATATGTGTGTGTGTGTGTATGAGATTAGTTTTCTTGTTTTTATGTTTAGTTTTTTTTACTTTATTTTGGTTAACTTAGATTTTTATAGTTTCTAATTCATCCCTATAAATCCGTAAAAACGTTTTCAAAGTGTTTTTCCTTTTTTTTAACTTAGCTTTTTATTTCGTAAAACCTTATCGTTCTTTTCGTTTTATTTTCACTTTTTAATCAGTTTTACGGAGTTATAGGAATGATTATTTAGTCGTTTTAATTTTTCGCGCACTTTGATTTTCATTTAAAACTTTTTCCTCTTTTAATTTTTTCGTTCTCTTTTTACGCATTTCTACCGCATTCTAGCGGTAGAAATGTATTCGTTTTAATTTTTCGAGCACTTTCATTTTTCATTTTTATTTGCAAATCTTTTTCGCTCCGTTTATTTTTATTTTCCCTTTTTATGCATTTCTATCGCATTTTAGCGGTAGAAATGCAGTTGTTTTAATTTTTCGTCAACTTAGTTTTTCTTAATTTTTTCGCTCGTTTGTGTGTGCGCATTTATTTCCGCCTACTCGTTAAGAGTTAAATGGCGCTTTGCTTTATTTCAATTTTGTCGAGTGTGTGCGTGTGTTTTACTTTTCAGTAGAGTGTGTGTGTTTACTTTATGTCGAGAGAGAGTGTGTGTGCGTTGCATTTATTTTGTCCTACTCGGTTGAGTAGGACCCGTATTTATTTTCTCCTACTCATTTGAGTAGGACTTGCGTGTGTGCGTTTTACTGCTTTCTTTCTCCCGCCCACGCATTTGCGCCGGGACTCGCAATTTACTGCTTTCTTCAGTCCTACTCGTTTGGGTAGGACTTGCAATTTTCAGCTTTCCTTTACTGCTTTCATTTTACTGCTTTCATTTACTGCTTTCTTTACTGCTTTATTTTCTGCTTTTCTCGCAATCCGTCCCCATTCCGATGAGTGGCTAATCGTTCTTAGCCCTCGGTATCGAAGAGCATTGGGACAGATAAAATAGCTTAAAATAACTAAAGGTCTAATCTTTCTAATTAATTAATAGCACTTAAGGTTTGCCCGGGGTTTACGACGCGTAGGACCACATATCGATGTGTGGGCCCTATTTCCGTAGTCCATATGCTAGCCAGCCGAGAGGCCGTGCATATGGACCGATCACCCCTTGGCAAAGAGAGTTCCGCACTAACCCTCGAGAGAGGAGGCGCGCCAACTCTACCGGATTGGGTTCCCCACCCAATAGCGGGGTTCTTAGCGTAATGCGGGCGTTAAGAGGAATCCTTCGTCGGACTAACGTTCGGTCGAATAGTCTTAGCGTTCAGGTGAGCGATAGCCCTAGAGATAGGTGAGCTCATTTTAGTGGAACCTCCACGGCCAAGTCTCCGCCTTAATTAATTAGAAATTTAGGAGCTCTTTTTATTTAAAGTTTATTTTAGTTCAATTGTTTTTTCGGTGCCATCGAGCTAAGCTCTTCATCGGCACCACCTTCTTGCTTTCTTTTATGCTTTCTTTTTCTTTCTGCCATTTTCTGCTTTTTATTATATAAAAATATCCCGACAAGATAATTATCGGTAAAATAATAGTCCCCTCCAGGGAAGAGTAGAAATAATCGAACCAGACCCGAGAACAATACGACCTCGATATTCCACCCGGAATATCCTGTACTACTCACGATAGGTGCACTTGACTCCTTTCGTTAAAACTCGATTTCTAAACCTTTTTTATATCCAAAATAAATAAATAAATAAATACGCGCGACCCGTTTTCTTAAATAAATTCACTTCCGCCTTTTTCTCAAATAAAACCGCCGGGTCGCCGCGTGACCGTAAATAATTTTGGAGTTTTAACCATCACCTGTCTTCTGACTCAAAGCATCGGCCACAACATTAGCTTTCCCGGGATGATACTGAATTTCCACCTCATAATCAGCTACATATTCAAGCCATCGCCGTTGGCGCAGATTCAGTTCCTTTTGCGTGAAGACGTACTTCAAACTTTTATGATCCGTAAAGATTTTACACTGCGCGTCGTAAAGTAAGTGTCTCCACAACTTCAATACAAATATCACCGCTGCGAACTCCAAATCATGCGTCGGGTAGTTCTTTTCATGACTTTTCAACTGCCGAGACCCATACGCAATCACCTTTTTGTCTTGCATTAAAACACATCCGAGTCCAACGTGCGACGCATCCACAAAAACTTCATAATCTATCCCTTCTGTCGGTAATATCAACACAGGAGCGGTACATAACCTGGTCTTGAGTTCAAGGAATTATGCCTCACACTTGTCATTCCAATCAAACGCCACATTATTCTGGGTTAAACGAGTCAAAGGTGCGGCCAACATAGCAAAACCTTCTACAAATCTGCGATAATAGCCGGCCAATCCCAAGAAGCTTCGAATCTCCTTGGGTGTCTCCGGTCTCCTCCACTCCATGACTGCAGCAATCTTTTCGGGATCCACTGAAATTCCATGTTGATTAATAACATGACCCAGGAATGCAACCTGAGGTAACCAAAACTCACATTTACTTAACTTGGCGAAAACTTTTGGTCTCGCAAAGTGGCCAATACCAATCGCAGATACTGTTCATGCTCCTCAGCATTGCGGGAGTAGACAAGAACGTCGTCAATAAAAACCACCACAAACCTATCCAAGTAGTCCTTGAACACCCGGTTCATCATATCCATGAAGGCTAATGGTGCGTTGGTCAAACCAAACGACATCACAAGAAATTCAAAATGGTCATGTCTTGATCGAAATGCAGTCCGCGGAATATCAGACTCCCGAACCTTTAGCTGATGATAGCCCGAGCGGAGATCAATCTTCGAAAAAACTGAACTGCCACGTAGTTGATCAAACAAATCATCAATTCTTGGCAGTGGGTACTTGTTTTTAATCGTCACCTTGTTCAACTCCCGGTAATCGATGCAAATCTGCATCGACCCATCTTTCTTCTTCACAAATAACACCGGTGCACCCCAAGGTGATGAACTTGGCCTGATAAACCCCTTTGCCAATAAGTCATCCAGCTATGTACGCAATTCTGCTAGCTCACGCGGGGCCATTCTGTATGGCGCTTTCGCAATAGGCCGCGTACCCGGCTCCAAATCAATGACAAACTCGACATCACGATCAGGGGGAAGACCAGGAAGATCAGTAGGAAAAATATCTGGAAATTCACGCACAACTGGAATCTCCTCCAAACGCGGCAAAACAGCACTAGTCCCCACAATTGAGACTAGACAAGCAAAACAGTCAGAAACAAACAACGTTCAAACACATACCGCCGAAAGCCCTGGAGGATCCTGGCAAGAATCACCATAAACACTTCCCGGCTGACCATTGTCCTTGATAAAATCCAAGTGCTTTCCTTTGCACTGGATGACGGCGTCATAGCGGGATAACCAGTCCATGCCCAAGATAACATCAAAATCTTCCAAATCGATCACCTTGAAATCAGCCTTCGCTACGAAATCCCCCAACAAAATGGGACAATCAAGAAGACCCCAGTCTGCAACCACAGAAGCACCGGAAGGAAACTTCACCAAAAAGGCATTCCCCACTCGATGTGGTGTCAAATGATACCGATCCAGAAAGCTTCGAGCCACAAATGAATGGGTCGCGCCAGAATCGAAGAGAACACGCGCCCAACGGTTCTTTACCTTAAAGTTTCCTATAAGGGTACATATGTAGCTAAGAACTACGTGTAAGAGGCATAAACAAAACGTGAACCAGAGGAAGGAATCAAACCTGAGATAACCTGAGGTGACACCTGAGCTACCTCTGACGAGATCACATTTAACTTCCCTTTTCCTTTGTCCAAACGCGGAGGCAGAGATAAAGCCTGGAGTGGCATTGGCTGCAGCACGGGCTGGTTTTGTGGGCACCTTGCCTTGAGATGTCCCTGTTTGCCACACTGAAAGCACACCTTGTCTTTGACCCAGCAGCGGCCCTCATCATGACCTCTGCCCCCACAACCAGTACACACCAAGTCCCTAGTTGGCGCACCTTGGATGGCGTGCACCTGCTCCTTCTTCTGCATCCCCAACCGCTTGAAACATTTCTCAAATGGGTGGCCTGACCGGCCACAGAAGCTACACGTCTCCTTATTCTTCTTTCTTACGTCTTATTCTTGGGAGCTTTTCCCTCCCACCAGCATTCTTTTATATTTCCTCATCAACTGCCCTCTTTGTTTTGCATTTTCTATAGCTTCAACCTTCAAATCAGCCTCAACCACAGTGGTGTAACTCGTCGCTCCATAAGCACTTGCGAACTGCTGCACGTCGCTGCGGAGTCCGCCAAGAAATCTCTTTACTCGGTCAGCTTCCGTAGTCACCAAACTCGGAGCGAACCGACTTAGCTTACTAAACTCAATTTCATACTCACTAACTGTGAGTTTCCTCTGCTTCAGGTACAAGAAGTCATTCATCAGGCGGTCCCTTTCCACTGACGGCAGAAACTTCCGCCGTAACATTTCTTTGAAGGCTTCCCACGAACATCCCACCCCTAGGCTTTCCTTTTCTCGCAACCACCAACCTTTAGCTAACCCTTTTAGTTGATAGGAGGCAAGCATCACCTTCTGGTCCTCGGTAACGCCAGAATAGACAAACATCTCTTCCAACGTGATCACCCAATCATCCAAGATCACAAAGTCCGCTTTTCCATCATAGGTAGGTGGTCCAAGTCGCTGAAACTGCGAGATAAAAGTCATCGCAGGAGGAACCACAACTAGGGGTATAACTGCCACGGAAGGAGTAGAAATAGTGGGGCCTCTGACAGTCTCTTGCACTCTTGGTGCCAGCCCAGACATCGCTGATGACATAGCTTGGAGTTGGGACTGCACTTCCTGCACCTGCCTCGTCAAAGCCTCATTACTTTGGCGTAGACTATCCATCAGAGCATTATTCTGCGCGCCCGAAGACTCGCCCTCAGATTGGGGAGTCTGCCGTGTCACTGGATGCTTCGACATCCTATAAACCATTTCACTTGAAATCAAACTCAACCCAACAATAAACACATAACGACGCTGTACAGACAAGACATATATAAATATGAACATCAACTGCTAACTTGCTCTGGGAGTTTGAGAATGATGTTATGCCTAGCCTAAAGATGACTCACCGTCATCCCACTAACTTGTCCCTAACCAATGAATGCATGACTATGTTTGACCCAAAACCTTATGTGTACAGGTGTCATCAAGTAGATCTTTAGCTTGGCACGTTGTGCTCTTGCAATGTTATGTTATGCGTGTTGTGCTATGCATTCTAGAAAAGGCCTTAATGCATGCCATGAGCGGTCGTACACATCACAATGCTATGCATCCCATACTACGTAGCATTGCATGCAATGAATAAAAGAAAACGTGTTAGTCGCATCCATGTGGTGAGGTTATGCATCCCATACTACATAACCCGCACATGTTGCCCCTATGGTCGATCCATATACAACCACATATTATGCATCACATACTACATAATATGCCCCGTATACTTCTGTTCATGCCATGAGTGTAATGTGCGTGCTTCGGCCAAGACATACTGATGACACCTCGGTGTGTGTATGATATGATGATGCCTAATAATGACTAAAAGGAAAGTTTGCCCGACCAATTGTCAAGCAAACCTCCCTCTGATACCAACTGTCACAACCCCCATTTACTCAACGAGTACATCGTATCAGAGCAAGAGGAACTACGGGTTATGATGTCGCGTCGTGCAGGGGATAACTGCACACGCTTAGGCAAAACCTCGACGCTTACTTAGTCGTTGAGAATCATCATTGAGATGCAAGAAAACCGTTTAGTTTGCTGGCTGTATCCCTCGGCATTAGGGATCAAAACATGTGTTTGTACGCGGCGGAAAATACTTTAGTTTACTTATGACGATCTCCTATATGCAATCTAGATTTATAATAATATAAGAAATCATCCTTTTTACGTTGTTTGGAAAATATTTGTTAGGTGACCAAAACATGTTATGCATGTTATACAATAATAGGTTTTGTTTAGCTTAAAAATACCTAATGCAACCTACCATAAAATAGTCCCAAGAGCAAGTAAAGATCATTCCAATGAATCAGTCTAGCATTCATATGTAGCAAGTAAAGAAAGCCACCAATGGGCGCCAACAAGCTGACACGAACCCATTGGGGCGTATGTATGTCTATACAACAAAGTAAAGAACTACCTCACTTAGTAAGCTCGGCTAGCTCCAAAGCGACTCTACCCAAGCACTAGCCGCTCGACCAGCTACACCCTGCACCTGAGGCATTCAAGAAAGAACACATCATCAATCATCAAAGCTACACAATAGAGTATGAAGTTCAGAAAATATGACGAAGGGGCTTACCGACCCCGTAGTAATGTTTCATGTAAGTAAAATGAGTGAAAAGAACAGGTGGAAAACAAGTGTTAAACACTGTCAATCCAAATTGTAAAACGCACAAAGTGCGTGCAATTCTCATCAAGTCCTGCTCAACCCGCAGGAGCAAAAAGGCAATACACATGCCCATTCCATCATCTTTAGAACAATAAACAACTATACTAGTGAAACATAAGTAGCGGTTAAGTTCGATTCCGCAAGGGTCTTTCGGTGGCGGCCCTAAAGTGGAACGCACCAATAAAAGACAACCCAAATCGGGGCCAAAACGGTGCTCTACACCACAAATCCAAACACGGTGGCCACCAAGGCTGAAACCACACCACCCCTTACCGAATCCTCACACAAACGCTCCTGCCATGGTTCACAATTCGCCTCGCAAAACTCACCATAAGCGAACCCAAGCTCAACACCATAAGCAAAACTCACCATAACCCAAGCTAAACACGTTTCCTTTCATCGTCCTCACTCATGACTACAAATTGCCCAAGTTATGTCAAACTTGATAGAGTTTGGATCTCTACTTCACCACAAAGGACAATGCTAACCAAACCAACAAGTGTATTGCCTTTTTGGGTCCGGATGCTCCTGAAGAAATGGAAGTTGCTATGAAGCTTATTCGGAAGAAGCTTCAGATAGCTCAAGAGCGATATGAGAAGAATGCCAACCGATGTAGATCTGATTTGGAGTTTGCTGTGGGGGACTTGGTTTTTCTTAAAGTCTCCCCGATGGTTGGAATCAAGAGGTTTGGTAAGAACCGGAAGTTGGATCCAAGGTTTGTGGGACCGTTTAAGATTGTTGAGCGGATTGGTGTAGCAGCTTATAGGCTGGATTTGCACGTAAAGTTTCCTGGTGTGCACGATGTTTTTCACGTTAGCCAGCTACGGAAGTGTATGCTGAGCGACATGTAAGGTTTGGATTATGTGCCTCAGTAAGAGCCAAATCTTTCCTATGTGGAGATTCATGTACGCATTTTGGATACGCAAGATCGTGTGTTGTGGAAGAAGACCATTCCAATGGTTAAAGTTTTATGGAGAAACCAGGATGTGGAAAGAGCGACTTGGGAGCTAGAGTCAGCTATGAGGAAGGCTTACCCTCATCTATTTCCCTGACTTATGCCTGGTATGTTTTGCATTTTCTAATATAGCTCTTGCTTGGCTATTTCTTTCTCCTTCTAGATAGGAGTGTTGTGCGTAAAGTTTCGGGGCGAAACTTTCTTTTAGGGGGAGTGACTGTAACTCCCCTAGTTTTCCTGTGATTTGTTTAATCATTGTTTGGCGTTACGTTGACGCGTTTCTGGCCTTTGCCATTGTTAGAGCATCGTCTTGCTCTTTAGGAGTTCTTAGTGGCTTGTTTTGTAGCCTGTTTGTAAGGTTCCCCAGCTAGCCGGAGTCTGTTTTGGTGACTCGGAAGAGCCTCTCAGAGAATGCTTGTGTTTTGGCTTCGGGAGATGTTAGCCCGTGTTTTGATCACCGTGTGTAATTCTCGACTTCGACGTTGTTTTCGTAACATAGGAGTTTAGCTATGGTGCGAGTTTCGTCGAATTCCGAGATCGTTTGTTTTCGCATCATTTCGATGTTTTTTATGTTAGCTGGTAGCGTGTTACCAGGCTTTTGTTGTTGCTATGTTGGGCTAAGTGGCAGAGCTTAGTTATAGCAGGTAGCCGGTTTCTTTTTTTTTGTTTGGCTTAATTTATGCAAAGATTGTTAGCTGGTTATATATGTATGTATGTATGTATATATATATATATATATATATATATATATATATATATATATATATATATATATATATATATATATATATATATATATATATATATATATAGCAGGTTTTTTAGCTTGGGATTTTGCTTGATTTACATATATATATATATATATATATATATATATATATATATATATATATATATATATATATATATATATATATGTATATATGTTTAATCCTGAGTGCTGGAGGTTATTTCTGCTATTTTTTGTGTGTGTATAAGTATATATGCTATTTATATATATATTATTGGCTGGATTTCTTTTGCTGCTAGTGGCCGAGTGAGTGGGGAGGGTAGATAAGTAGGGCCGACTGGGTTTTCTTCTCCTCATTTCTCTTTTCCCAAGCCATCTGCCAGCTTCCAGCGGAAGGCATCGGGCGACGGAGGTGCTGGAGCTCCGGCCGGTGATTTCTGGAGGTTTAGAGTCCGGATTTCTCGGGTAAAGGCAGATCTGAGCTGCTCTCGCCTAGATCTTCCTTCCTAGGTATGTATTGTTTGTTCTAGGGCAATCGTTAGGAATTAGGGTTTTCAGTTTTCTCTTCTTCTTCTTCCTCAAAGCTTCAGTTTTGGTTTTCTAGGTGGCCGATCTTGCCGCTGGTGCCAAGCTTTGGAGATAGCTGCTATTTTCCTAGAGGTAGAGGCAAGTGGTGCTCTTTGCCCTTGCCAAACTTAATCTTACTCTTATTATTCTTGTTGTAGTAGCTTAATTCTCTCGTCCTAGAAGCTAGGGTAGCTGCAGTTTCATTCCAGCAAGGTTTTACTTTAGCTGTCCAGTTTTAAATTGTTTTTTTTTCTTCTTTTCCCTTTCTGTTCACTATGTTGGGTCTAGGTAGAGGCTGGAAATAGCATTTTAGGTTGCTAAGTTTAGTCCAACTTGTTTTTGGTAGCTGTAGCTGGGCAGTAGGAGAGAGGAAGTGGTTGGAATTAAATTTTCCAGCTCTCTGGTTACGGGGCATTGAGTGAGCCTAGGCTGAGTTATAAGTTCTAAAGTTTTATAATAAAATTACCTAAGTCTTTTGGCGTTGAGTGAGTGGAGCTCACTTAACGCGGCGTCAGGTAGACTCGACGCCTTCCCCGCTTGGACTTTGGCGTCGAGTGGACTTGACACCTTCTGGCTTTGTGTCGATACCTTCTGGCTTTGTGTCAACACCTGCTGGCTTTGTGTCGTCACCTTCTGGCTTTGTGTCGACACCTTCTGGCTTAGTGTCGACACCTTCTGGCTTTGTGTCGACACCTTCTAGCTTAGTGTTGACACCTTCTTGCTTTGTGTCGACACCTTCTGGGTTTGTGTCGACACCTTCTGGCTTTGTGTGGACACCTTATGGCTTTGTGTCGACACCTTCTGGTATTGTGTCGACACATTTTGTCTTTGTGTCGACACCTTCTGGATTTGTGTCGACACCTTCTATCTTTGTGTCGACCCCTTCTGGCTTTGTGTCGACACCTTCTGGCTTTGTGTCGATACCTTCTGGCTTAGTGTCGACACCTTCTGGATTAGTGTCGACACCTTCTGGCTTAGTGTCAACACCTTCTGGCTTTGGTGTCGAGAGGGACTCGACACCTTGTGCTGAGTGTCGATAAGGACTCTGTAACACCCCGAATTTTTGATTGCGTACGAATGATGGGCGTTACGTTGGCTTTGACCGTTGTTCGAGCATGGTTTTTCCCGCGGGCTTGCGAGTGGCTGTTTTGGTAGCCGAGTTGCAAAATTCCCCAGCAAACCGCAGTCCAAATTGGGGACTCGGTGAGGACTCTTAGGGAATGTTTGCACTTTTTCGCGCCCGGGTAATGTTGCTCAAAACGGGTTGCTTGTACAGAAAACAAAAAAAAGGGTAAAAAGTTCTTCAGGCAAAAATGGTCTAGGACGACACAGAAACACTTTTCAAAACAGGGAAAAATGGTCGTTTTTGTGTGTGACACGCCCACCCGACATGGGCGTGTCGGGGCGTGACCCAGGGCGTGACCTGGGCGTGACCTCCTTGACTCGACGAATTTTCTTGCGTCGAGTTGAGCTCGACGAATGGGGTACACGCCCCGTGACACGGGCGTGTCACGAGCCGTGTCCCGCAGTGTCAAGTGTCGAGTGTCGAGTGTCGGGTGTCGAGAGAGGGGACACGGCCTGTGACACGGGCGTGTCACAGGGCGTGTCAAGCTTTGTCGAGTGTCGACACTTTTGGTCGACGAGGTGTCGAGACACGGGCTACACGCCCTTTGTCTCGGGCGTGACCGACCCGTCATGGGCATGTACCCGGTCGTGTACCATGTGGATAAACTTGGATTTGCCGACTTTCTGCGCCGCTTAAGGTACACGCCCTGTGACACGGGCGTGACACAGGGCGTGACAGGGCCGAAAATCAACTTTTTCCAGTTTTTTTGTGTCGTTCATTTCCCTGAGTCTGCATCTAACGGTCCAGCTCTGTTCTGGAGGAAATAAGGCCGAAACATAGATTTCTCCTCCTCATTTCACCTTCTTCTTCATCTTCTTCCTCATTCCAAAAGGACATCAAGGGAGCAAAGCTAAAGCAAGGGAAGGAAAGAACGGAGCAGCCGTCGCGGTGTCATCTCGGTTCAGGCAAGCGGTGTTCTTCACCCTTGCCAATCTTGTTTTCTTGTTCTTGGATTGTGCAAATTTAGCTAATTTTTTTCTTTCAAGTTTAGCTAATTTTCCTCTTTCAATTTTATTAGTCTTGTTCTTCTTGTTTTGTTTAGTCATGAATCCTCTTGATCCTCATGTCTCACATGCTTACCGCCTTGTTATCCAATTTCCCTATGTTCAACTCTTTCTTATGCGAAATTGATTCATGTAGCTTTTTCTGTTCATGTCATGATCATGTTAAACGACACTTGTTGGTTTAGTTAGCAAATTTCCCTATGTTCAATTATGGTAGCATACTTATGTTAGCATACACATGGGCAATATGTCGTCATGAGTGAGGATGAAGGAAGTAAACGTGTGTACTTGGGTTATGGGTTATGGTGAGAGTTGCTTATGGTGTTGCGCTTGGGTTCGTTTATGGTGAGTTTTGCGAGGCGAATTGTGAACCATGGCAGGAGCATTTGTGTGAGGATTCGGTAAGGGGTGGTGTGGTTTAAGACTTTGTGCCCACCGGGTTTGGATTTGTGGTGTAGAGCACCATTTTGGCCCCGATTTGGGCTGGCTTTTATTGGTGCGTTCCACTTTAGGGCTGCCACCAAAAGACCCTTGCGGAATCGCATTTAACCGCTGCTTATGTTTCACTTGTATAGCTGTTTCTTGTTCAAAAGATGATGGAATGGGCATGTGTATTGCCTTTTTGCTCCTGCGGGTTGAGCAGGACTTGCTAAGAATTGCACTTGGTGCATTTTAAACTTTGGATTGACAGTGTTTACCACTTGTTTTCCACCTGTTTTGTTTACTCATTATACTTACATGAAGCATTGCTACGGGGTCAGTAAGCCCCTTCGTTATATTTTCTGAACTTCATACTCTGTTGTATAGCTTTGATGATTGCTGAGGTGTTCTTTCTTGAATGCCTCAGGTGCAGGTTGTAGCCGGTTGAGCGGCTAGTGCTTGGGTCAAGTTTCTTTGGAGCTAGCCGAGCTTACGAGCATGGTAGTTCTTTCCTCTGTTGTACAGACATACTTGCACCCCAATGGGTTCGTGTCAACTTGTTGGCGCCCATTGGTGGTTTCCTTACTTGTGATATATATATGAATGCTAGACTGCTAATGTGACTCATTTGGCTGAGATGATGTCTACTTGCTCTTGGGAAGGATTTATGGTAGGTTGCTTTAGGTATTTTTAAGCTAAACAAAACCTATTATTGTATAACATGCATAACATGTTTTGGTTACCGAACAAGTATTTTCCAAAGAACGTAAACAAAGATGATTTCTGATATTATTATAAATATAGACTGCATATAGGAGATCGTCATCAATAAACAAAGTATTTCCACCGCGTACAAACACACATTTTAATGCCTAAGGCCGAGGAATACGGCCATTAAACTAAAAGGTTTTCTTGCATTTAACTGATGGATTTCAACTCATAAAGTAAGTGTCAAGGGTTGCCTGAGCGTGTGCAGTTATCCCCTGCACGACGTGGCATCATAACCCGTAGTTCCTCTTGCTCGGATACGATGTACTCGTTGAGGAAATGCGGGTTGTGACAGTTGGTATCAAAGCAGGTTTGCTTGATAATTGGTCGGGCAAACTTTCCTTTTTGTCCTTGTCACATGGATGCGACAAACACTTTTTCTTTTCTTCATTGCATGCAATGCTATGTAGTATGGGATGCATAGCATTGTGATGCGTACGACCGCTCATGGCATACATTAAGGCCTTTTCTAGATTGCATAGCACAGCACGCATAACATAACATTGAATGAGCACAACGTGCCAAGCTAAAGATGTACATGATGACACCTGTACACTCATGGTTTTGGGTCAAATAAAGTCATGCATTCATCGGTTAGGCACAAGTTAGTGGGATGACGGTGAGTCATCTTTAGTCTAGGCATACCATCATTCTCAAACTCCCAAAGCAAGTTAGCAGTTGATGTTCATATTTATATAGGTATGGTCTGTACATAGCCGTTGTGTGTTTTTTTTGGGTTTGAGCTTGACAAGAGTGAACGTGTTTATAGGATGTCGAAGCATCCAGTGACAAGGCAAACTCCCCAATCCGAGGGCGAGTCTTCGGGCGCGCAGAATAATGCCCTGATGGATAGTCTACGCCAAAGTAATGAGGCTTTGACGAGACAGGTGCAGGAAGTACAGTCCCAGCTCCAAGCTATGTCATCAGCGATGTCTGGGCTGGCACCAAGAGGGCAAGAGACTGTCAGAGGCCCCACCATTTCTACTCCTTCCGTGGCAGTGATACCCACAGTTGTGGTTCCTCCTGCGATGACTTTCATCTCGCAGTTTCAGCGACTTGGACCACCGACTTATGATGGAAAAGCGGACTTTATGATCCTGGATGATTGGGTGATCACGTTGGAAGAGATGTTTATCTATTCTGGCGTTATCGAGGACCAGAAGGTGATGCTTGCCGCCTATCAACTCAAAGGGTTGGCTAAAGGTTGGTGGTTGCGAGAAAAGGAGAGCCTAGGGGCGGGATGTTCTTGGGAAGCCTTCAAAGAAATGTTACGGCGCAAGTTTCTGCCGTCAGTGGAAAGGGACCGCCTGATGAATGACTTCTTGTACCTGAAGCAGAGGAAACTCACAGTTAGTGAGTATGAAATTGAGTTTAGCAAGCTACGTCGGTTCGGTCCGAGCATGGTGACTACAGAAGCTGACCGAGTAAAGAGATTTCTTGGCGGACTCCGCAGCGACGTGCAGCAGTTCGCAAGTGCTTATGGAGCGACGAGTTACACCACTGTGGTTGAGGCTGCTTTGAAGGTTGAAGCTATAGAAAATGCAAAACAAAGAGGACAACTGATGAGGAAGGATAAGAGGAAGCTGGTGGGAGGGAAAAGCTCCCAAGACTCAGACGTAAGGAAGAAGAACAAGGAGACGTGTAGCTTCTGTGGCCGGTCAGGTCACCCGTTTGAGAAATGTTTCAAGCGGTTGGGGATGCAGAAGAAGGAGCAGGTGCACGCCATTTAGGGTGTGCCAACCAGATACTTAGAGTATACAGCTTGTGGGGGAAGAGGTCATGATATGAGTCGCTGCTGGGTCAAAGACAAGCTGTGCTTCCAGTGTGGCAAACAGGGACATCTGAAGGCAAGGTGCCCACAAAACCAGCCCGTGCTGCAGCCAATGCCACTCCAGGCTTTGCCTCCACCTCCGTGTTTGGACAAAGGAAAAGGGAAGTTAAATGTGATCTCGTCAGAGGAAGCTCAGGTGTCACCTCAGGTTATCTCAGGTTCGATTCCTTCCTCTGGTTCACGTTTTGTCTATGCCTCTTACGCGTAGTTCTTAGCTACATACGTACCCTTATAGGAAACTTTAAGGTAAAGAACCATTGGGCGCGTGTTCTCTTCAATTCTGGTGCGACCCATTCATTTGTGGCTCGAACCTTTCTGGATCGGTATCATTTGACACCAGATCGAGTGGGGAATGCCTTTTTGGTACGGTTTCCTTCCGGTGCTTCTGTGGTTGCAGACTGGGGTATTCTTGATTGTCCCATTTTGTTGGGGGATTTTCTAGCGAAGGCTGATTTCAAGGTGCTCGATTTGGAAGATTTTGACGTCATTCAGGGTATGGACTGGTTATCCCGCTATGACGCTGTCATCCAGTGAAAAGGAAAGCGCTTGGATTTTATCAAGGACAATGGTCAGCCGGGAAGTGTTTATGGTGATTCATGCCATGATTCTCCAGGGAATTCAGCGGTATGTGTTCGGACGTTGTTTGTTTCCGACTGTTTTGCTTGTCTAGTCTCAATTGTGGGGACTAGTGTTGTTTTGCCGCGTTTGGAGGAGATTCCTGTTGTGCGTGAATTTCCAGATGTTTTTCCTACTGATCTTCCTGGTCTTCCCCCTGATCGTGATGTCGAGTTTGTCATTGATTTGGAACCGGGTACGCGGCCTATTGTGAAAGCGCTGTACAGAATGGCCCCGCGTGTGCTATCAGAGTTGCGTACACAGCTGGATGACCTATTGGCAAAGGGGTTTATCAGGCCAAGTTCATCACCTTGGGGTGCGCCGGTGTTATTTGTGAAGAAGAAAGATGGGTCGATGCGGCTTTGCATAGATTACCGGGAGTTGAACAAAGTGACGATTAAAAACAAGTACCCACTGTCAAGAATTGATGATTTGTTTGATCAACTGCGTGGCAGTTCAGTATTTTCGAAGATGATCTCCGCTCGGGCTATCATCAGCTCAAGGTCCGGGAGTCTGATATTCCGCGGACTGCATTTCGATCAAGACATGGCCCTTTTGAATTTCTGGTGATGTCGTTTGGTTTGACCAACGCATCATCAGCCTTCATGGATATGATGAAAAGGGTGTTCAAGGACTACTTGGATAAGTTTGTGGTGGTTTTTATTGATGACGTTCTTGTCAACTCCCGTAGTGCTGAGGACCATGAACAGCATCTGCGATTGGTATTGGCCACTTTGCGAGACCAACGGTTATTCGCCAAGCTAAGCAAATCCGAGTTTTGGTTGCCTCAAGTTGCCTTTCTGGGTCATGTCATTAATCAACATGGAATTTCAGTAGATCCCGAAATGATTGCTGCAGTCATGGAATGGAGAATACCAGAGACACCCAAGGAGATTCGGAGCTTCTTGAGCTTGGCCGGCTATTATCGTAGATTTGTAGAAGGTTTTGCTACGTTGGCTGCACCTTTGACTCGCTTAACCCAGAATAATGTGGCGTTTGAGTGGAATGACAAGTGTGAGGCCTCATTCCTTGAACTCAAGAACAGGTTATGTACCGCTCCTGTGTTGATCTTGCCGACAGAAGGGATAGATTATGACGTTTTTGTGGATGTGTCGCACGTTGGACTTAGATGTGTTTTAATGCAAGACAAAAAAGTGATTGCGTATGGGTCTCGGTAGTTGAAAAGTCATTAAAAGAACTACCCAACACATGATTTGGAGTTCGCAGCGGTGATATTTGCATTGAAGTTGTGGAGACACTTACTTTATGGTGCGCAGTGTAAAATCTTGACGGATCATAAAAGTTTAAAGTATGTCTTCACGCAAAAGGAACTTAATCTGCGCCAACGGCGATGGCTTGAATATGTAGCTGATTATGATGTGGAAATTCAGTATCATCGAGGGAAAGCGAATGTTCTGGCCGATGCTTTGAGTCGGAAGACGGGGAAATTATTTCATCTTTCAGTCGACCGTCTTGTGGAGGAATTTCTATTGATGGATATTTCCGTGGGCAAATATGACCCGCAAAGTCATTCGATGGTAGAAGAACCTTCATGGCTGGTGCTTGCAAGACAACATCAAAAGGATGATCCTGATCTTTTACATTTATTTCTTCGAACTGAAAAGGGTGAATTACCAGATTTTTCTATTGATAATGGGGGCACGTTAACGTATCGCGGTCGATTTTGTATTCCCGCAGTTGGAGACATTCGCGAGATGGTGTGTCGGGAAGCACATGGCTCAAGTATGGCCTACCATTCAGGCTCAACAAAAATTTACCGTGATTTGAAACAAATTGTCTGGTGGTATGGAATGAAAAGAGATATAGCGCAATTTGTATCTAAATGTCATACCTGCAAGCGGGTGAAAGCTGATCATGGAAGGCCTGGTGGCAAGCTGACACCATTGGAGATTCCAACATGGAAGTGGGAAAACATCTCAATGGATTTTATTACAGGCCTACCAAGATCTATACGAGGACATGACTCCGTGTGGGTGATCGTGGATAGATTGACCAAGTGTGCTCATTTCACACCATTTAAGGTAAACTACCCGATGAAGACAATAGCGGAGCTATATTTGAACGAGATCATCTGACTGCATGGTGTGCCAGTCAATATCATATCAGATAGGGATTCCCGATTTACTTCTCATTTCTGGAAGAGTCTACAAGAGGGTTTGGGAACGGATTGTGCAAATTTAGCTAATTTTCTTCAAATCGTGGAAGATATGATTCAATTGAAAGGACTATGCAAGGCTTGTCAATTAGGCAAGCAAACTAAAAACAGTTTTAAGTCACTTAATAAGAGTGATTCACCTAGGATATTGTATCTGTTACACATGGATCTATTTGGACCCATCACAGTACAAAGCCTAGGAGGGAAATCCTACACTTTAGTAATTGTAGATGACTTCTCTAGATTCACTTGGGTGTTCTTTCTAAGGAAGAAGTCTGATAACTTTAAGTGTCTGACAGAGTTTCTCAAATGTATACAGATTGAGTTCAATACTCACATTGCCCTGATCAGAAGTGATCATGGGACAGAGTTTGATTCTCTTCTTATGCAAGAGTTCTGTCAGAGTGAAGGGATCAGGCATACTTTCTCAGCTCCTAGAACTCCTCAACAAAATGGGGTAGCTGAAAGGAAAAATAGAACTCTTATTGAATCTGCCACTACATTGTTGACAGATGCTCATCTACCTCTATCCTTTTGGGCAGAGGCAGTGAACACCTCCAACTATGTGCTGAACAGAAGTCTGATACATAAACTGAAGGGAAAGACTCCCTATGAATTACTCAAAGGGAAGAAACCTAAAGTTGACTATTTCAGAATTTTTGGTTGCATTTGCTATATTCACAATAATGACAAGAAATACTTAGCAAAATTTCAAGCCAAAGCTGATGAAGGAGTATTTCTGGGATACTCCATGATCAGCAAGGCCTATAGGGTCTATAATAAATCATCTTTGAAAATTGAGGAATCTGTTCATGTCTCTTTTGATGAAACTAACATGTCTTTCAAGGAGAAGATTTCTTCTACCATAGAACCTTTGCAGGAACACTCTCTAGTTGAAGATATGAACAAGTTACAGGTTGCTCAAGAGGATAAAAGCAGTGAAGATGAAGGGAATGCTCAACACATTGAAGCACAACCTGAAGAGCCAGTTGTTGTACCACAAGAGGAAACAACAACACAGGTTGGTGAACAATCAACACCCCCTGTTGATCTAGTAACATCAAGAGACCATCCAATTTCCCAAATAATTGGAGAAATCTCAGCTGGTGTGCAAACCAGAAATCAGGTCAACCAAAACCTGTTGCACACCTGCTTCCTTTCTCAAATTGAACCTCAGTCCATTCAAGATGCAGAGCAAGATCCACACTGGATCATTGCAATGCAAGAGGAGTTGCATCAATTTGAGAGAAACAAAGTATGGGAACTAGTGTCAAAGCCTAAAGATCATTCCATTGTTGGAACAAAATGGGTATTCAGAAACAAACTGGATGATCAAGGAGTAATTATAAGGAACAAGGCAAGGCTAGTTGCCCAGGGATATTCTCAAGAAGAAGGAATTGACTACGACCAGACTTTTGCACCAGTTGCAAGATTGGAAGCCATCAGGATATTTCTAGCTTATGCAGCTCACAAAGGTTTCAAAGTCTATCAGATGGATGTCAAGAGTGCTTTCTTAAATGGAGACATCAAAGAGGAAGTCTATGTCAGACAACCTCCAGGTTTTATCTCTCCAACTTATCCTGATTATGTTTTTAGAGTAAATAAAGCATTATATGGTCTCAAGCAAGCTCCTAGAGCATGGTATGAGACCTTAGCATGCTTTCTCTTGGAAAATAGTTTTATAAGGGGTAGAGTAGACCAAACTCTTTTTATTAGAACCCATAAGTCCCATACCCTACTAGTACAAATTTATGTAGACGATATCATTTTTGGTTCTACTGACTCAAAGTTGTGCAGAAGGTTTTCTAACCTGATGCATTCTAAATTTGAGATGAGTAGCATGGGTGAGCTATCCTTCTTTCTAGGATTACAAGTCAAGCAACATGCTGAAGGCATCTTTATTTCTCAAACCAAATATGCTAATGAACTGGTTAAGAAATTTGGTATGTCTGAGGCATCTTATATGAAAACACCCATGCCTACCAATGCTGTACTGGATGCTGATGAACATGGGAAACCTGTTGATCAGACAACATATAGAGCAATGATTGGCTCTTTACTGTATCTTACAGCTAGTAGACCAGATATAATGTTTGCTACATGTATATGTGCTAGGTTCCAAGTAAGCCCTAGAGAGTCACACCTAACATTAGTAAAGAGGATTCTCAGGTATGTTAAAAGTTGTCCAAATCTAGGTCTCTGGTATCCAAAAGATTCAGCATTTGATTTAACTGGATTCTCTGATGCTGATTATGCTGGATGCAGAATTGACAGGAAAAGCACCAGTGGAACTTGTCAGTTCCTTGGTGACAGACTTGTCTCTTGGTTTTGTAAGAAACAAACATCTGTGTTAACCTCAACTGCTGAAGCTGAATATATGGCTGCAGGCAGTTGTTGTTCACAAATATTGTGGATTCAAAACCAACTCCTAGACTATGGTTACAACTTAGAGAAGTCAAAAATCTTTTGTGACAATACAAGTGCTATTTCCATAGCTCAAAATCCAGTCCTCCATAGTAGGACAAAACACATAGAGATTAGGCATCATTTCTTAAGGGACAATGTTGAAAAGAATAAAATTGAATTGCAATATATCCCAACTGATTTACAAAGGGGAGATATTTTCACCAAGCCTTTGGATGAAAAGAAACACACCTTCTTCCTAAATCAGTTAGGAATGTTAGATGGAGGAAGTCTTAAATAATCTCCAAGTTTTTGAAAGCTAAAAATTGACCAAGACTAGGCAAAAATTCTGATTTCTCTTAGTGACTAGAATTTTCTAATCTCTGAACTGCGCTCGACGATTTCCCCACAGATCGTCGAACGGAGGTCGACGATTTCCAGAATCGTCGAACTGAGTTCAGCGCCTCTCAGATAGTATGAACTATCTCCTTCGGTCAACGATCGTCGAACGGCGCTCGATGATTTTGTTCCCTGAACGATCGTCGAACGGAGCTCGACGCCTTTCAAGATCGTCAAACGGAGATCGACGATGTTGGAGTCTCTTCAGATTCCTTTAGAAGCCTCGATCGTCGAACTGAGTACAACGATCTCTCCAATTCTGCGTCGAACCCTAATATAAAACTCATTTTTCGCCGTCGTTCTCTCTTGCGCTTTCAATTTCTCTGCAAGAATCTTCTTCCCTCCAAACAACTCTACACTTGGTTGTTTTGTTTGTTAAGTTTTTGCAGGTACAATGGCCGTATCAGTTGCTGTCCTAGCCGCAATGAAGTTTGATGCAGGATTCGACATTGATCTGGAATCGTTCAACACTACTGATCAGATATTCCAAGACATCCTGAGTTTATTCAAGGATCAGAACTTGTCTGCCCTCATGACCACCAGGATAAAGCTGGCCTCAGATGAGATAAAGGAATGGGTCTATACTGCTCATAATCTAGACAACAACACAATAGTTGGATCTATTGCTGGAACTCAGGTACCTCTGACCCCCACAGTTTTGACAGAGGTTTTTGGATTGAGAAATGGAGATGATACTGCTGAATTATCTGGGGAGGAGTTTTCTGATATACTTGCCAGGATGGGTCATCCAGAGGGAAACCCTAGCAAGTTATTTAAAAGGAACCTGTCTGTTGAATACAGGTTCCTAGCAGATGTTGTAGGAAAAGTGCTGTTGGCCAAGCACTCTGCACATGATACCATATCCAGATATCAGCTCTGCCTCATGGGAGCTCTGGTAGATAAGAAAAGTTTGAACTGGGGAGAGGTCTTCTTTGACCTAATAAAGAAGAAAATAAATAAAAGCTTTGTAAATTTTGGATGGATTCTTGGAGTCTTCCTGCAGAACAGGTGTCCTACCTTGCTAGTCTCCTCTGGAGTGCACATTAATGCCTCCAAGAGACTTACCTGTGCCCTCTTTGGCAAGTGGGACAGGCAGATCAGCAAGCCAAGCAGGCCCTCCTCTAGTGCTCCTTCAGGCACCAGGACTCACAGAGTCACTCTCCCACAGGTCTCTGCTCCTGCAGAAGACCTGGCTGCTGCTGTTGCTGCCTCTCCTCCTCCTCCAAGTCCAACCCTACCTCTTCCATCCACCATTCCATCTTCATCCCCCATTACCATCTCTAGCCCATCTCCAACCTCAACTCCATCTCCAGACCCAATTCTACCTCCACCAGCAGACCACTTCCACCCATTGTTCTCATATCCACCACCAGATATCACTTCTTCCCCATCCATACCATCCTTCACCCTTCTGGATGACTCCTACATGGATGATTCCCCCTCATCTCCTCCAGAATTACCCTCCTCCTCAACCTCATTCCAAGATCTCCTCCACCACATCATTGACCAACCAACTTTCACCCCCTCCATATCCATCCCCTTGTCCTCCATCTCCACCATCCCCACACCTCAGCCCTCCATCCCTCCACTCTCCAGCCCTCCACTTCCAACATCCTCAGCCATCCCTATTCCATCTACCTCTGCTCCTGCTATTGAGCATGTAGATCTCCCAGCCTTAGCTGACAAGTTGTATGAGATACTTGCCCCCAGGCTCTCTCTTCACATGGAGGCCTCCTTAGCTCCTCTACAACAGTCAGTGGCAGCTCTCTTTGCCAGGCTTTCCTCCCTCCTTCCTCAGGCAGCACCTCCAGCAGTCTGCCTTGATACAGATGTATCTGCATCCAGGCAGGGGGAGATGCCATATGAAGCAATCCTTCATGCTGCTGTTGCTGCTGCTTCTGCTCCTGCTGCTGCTGATGTTTCTGTGCCTGCTGCCTCTTCTGTTCCTGTTGCTGTGGCTCCTACTCCAGTTCTGGCAATAGACCTACAGTCTTTGCTTTCTGCCTTTGATACTGCACACTTCAGTTATCTCCCAGAGCTTAATGCTGTCCAGCCCCCAGAAGATTTGTCCAAGGCACTGGTGCCTTTCTCTGGCTGTGACCCCAGCATTATATCTTCTTTTGTGTTCTCAAAAATTGCTGCTGCTGCTGCTGTTGAAGAAAAGACTGTATCTGCTTCTGAAACTGTTTCTGCTGCTGCTGAAATCCCAACTGCCTCTGATGAGCAGATATCCAAGGATTTTCTGATGACAGAGGCCACTGATTTTGAGCCTGCTGCAGATTTTGTTGATGTTACTGAAGTTGCTGCTGCCATCACTCCTACTGTTGCTGTTGTTGTTTCTGCTTCTCATTCTGTATCTGCTGCTGAATCAGTTGTTGTATCTGCTGCTGAATCTACTGTTGTATTTGCTGCTGTCTCTGCTGCTGTCCCTACTACTGCTCCTTCTGCTTCTGCCTCATCTGCTGCAATTCAACTGAAGAAAGATCTTATGAAGAAGATAGATGCTATATATGATGCCCAGAGTTCTGACTCTGATGAGTTCAAGACAGACTCTGATGACTCTGCTGCCACTATTGCCAGGAAGAGGAAGGCTAGAAGCAAGGCTATGAAAAGGGTTCCTCCTGCAAAAGTAAAGGATGATAATGATATTCCCTATTATATTCTGCATAACTGCCAAATTACTGAACATTGGATGCAGTATTCCAAAAATCAGCTGAAAGCAATGAAAAAGAAGAGAAAGTATGAGAAGGGCTCCTCCCAGTTCCAGCACCCTCATCCTCCTCCACCACCTCCTCCTGATGCAGGTGCAGGTGGAAGCTCTGCAAGTTAAGCCCCATCTAGAAGCCAGGCTCCCTACCAACCCCATGCCAGATCATACCAAAGGGAAAGCCAGCCTAGGGGTTCTTATTCCAGGAGAGGAGGATACAGGGGTAGTCAAAGAGATATTCAGGTTTATTCTAAAGGGCATTCCAGGCAGCACCCATACTCTAGGGGAGGACATATTTCATCTGATACTACTTCTGGTCCATTCCCCAACAAGCTAAGAGAGACAGTGTCTGCTAGGCCTCCTCAAGATAATTCTTCCAACAGGTATGAACCACCTGTACCATTTGAGGACCCTGAAAAGAATCCATCTGCTTGGACTGCTAGGATGAAGGAAATGGCTGCATTAGATCAGATAAAGAAGGTCAAAGAACAAGGGCTAGACACTTCCAATATTTCTACTATGTCAGAGCAAAGACAAAAAGAGCTAGAAAGATATGCCTCCAGCAAATTCTTTGATGCAGACAGATATATGGAGTTGCATCCTGCTGCTGTGGTTCCCAGGACTTCAAAGCAAACATACTTGGGTGCAGCTGATGACACCAGGTCCAACAAGGAAGCCTTAAATCCAAACAGAGAAATCAAAATGGTTAAAGGCAAAGAGAAGAAGTAACTCTGTAAGGTGACAATCTTTGGATTTTCTGACTACTATCTGGATGCCATATATATATATATATATATATATATCTGTGATGTTTCTGCTATGTCTAGCTGCTGTTGTTTTTATGCTTTTCTGATTGTATGATGTTATTTGTTTTTTTTAAAGGTCTGTAAATAGTAATCCTAACCCAAATAGGGGGAGATTGTTGGAACACCCTATTACTAATTTGGGTCAGGATCACTATGTCTCTAGGAACCTTTGTTTGACCTTCTGTATAGCTTAATAGGTCAATTAGAATTGAGTCTAAGGGTTAGAAGTCTAGGATTGGAAGCTGCCCTGAAGACCAAGTTTTTCTGTCTGGAGACTAAGTCTGATCGTCGAGCTCAGCACGACGATTCGTCGAACTCAGATACCAATTGAAAGGGCAATTAGATCTGATATACTCTAGAGGGGGGGGGGGTGAATAGAGTATATGGTGTTTTAAAAACTATTGAAAAACTTTTACAACAATTGTTGTACTATGTGTGAGCAGGGAAGCAAATATAAATCTAATCACAGAACTAAGCTATGCAAAAAACTAAGCACAGAAAAAAAAATCTAGGCCAGAAACAAAAAGTAAACAAGCAGAACCAGAGGACACAAGGAAATATAGTGGTTCCCCAAACTTGGGTACATCCACTCTTCTACCACCCTAGGTAGGAATCCACTGCAGGATGAGTTGATCAGGTGTCCTGGGCACCAATGAGCTTTTGATAAGGTGCTCAAAAACCAAAGCAGATTTTTTGATCAGGTGTCTTGCCACCAATGAGCTTTTGACAAGGTGCTCAAAAACCAGATTCAAACTTTTGAAGGGAATTTGAGAAACCCTTTACAGAGTGGGGGTGAGAGAGTGATGGCAGTCTTCTCTTTCTCAAACAACTGAGAAGACTATGTGGATTGATGTCAAAGCTCCCCCTGAATCCTTGAAATCTTCAGGAAGAAGAGCTTTGCTGAGGGTGATAGGCCTTCAAAGGTAGATCTCCAGCAATAGATGATTTCAGCAAGCTGAAATGATGAGTGTCTGGAGTCTTGAATTGATGTTGGCCTTGAACACTTTGAGAGCTGAAGAGATCTGAAGATTTTTGAAAGCTTGATCTCTTTGATGAGTGTTCTTCAGAATTCTTTTTGACAGAAGTTTTTGAGAGAGTCTCTGTGTTCTGAGTTGTGTGTCCTCTTTTTGTTCATCTGTATCTTGATTCAAAAACATGCTATCTTTTATTCTCTGTTCCAGAATAGAATATCACTCTGTCAAAGATAGTCGTTGGTCTGCATTGATTGCATCCTTAATTGCAAAAACTCTTCTGGAGGAAAGTCCACAGAATTATTCCTTGAAAAATCCCTTGAAACTTGGTCCAGAAATAAATGAAAACGGCTAGCAAATCTCTGAATTAATTGCATAATAACTCCTGTCTGATTTGAATTTGAATTCTGGAAGTTATCTGAAATCATCGAACTGAGCTCTGCTATCGTCGAGCTGAGCTCAGCGAACTGGAAAACTCAAGCAGCAAAATAATCGTCGATCTGAGCTCAAAGATCGTCGAACTGAGCTCAGAGATAAAGATCCAATGCAGAGTCAAAATCGTCGAACTGAGCTCACTGATCGTCGAATGGAGTTCGACGATATTATGAAGTTGAGCTCAGCGATCGTCGAGTGGAGCTCGACGATCTGCCGAAGTTGAGCTCGACGATCGTCGATCTGAGTTCGACGAATCGTCGTGCTGAGCTCGACGATCAGACTTAGTCTCCAGACAGAAAAACTTGGTCTTCAGGGCAGCTTCCAATCCTAGACTTCTAACCCTTAGACTCAATTCTAATTGACCTATTAAGCTATACAGAAGGTCAAACAAAGGTTCCTAGAGACATAGTGATCCTGACCCAAATTAGTAATAGGGTGTTCCAACAGATTCGATGCTATATTCTTGAGTATGGTGGAGCATGGGATGAACGTTTGCGGCTTATGGAATTCACATATAATAATAGCTATCAAGAAAGCTTGCAAATGGCTCCGTTCGAAGCTTTATATGGGCATCAATGTCGGACTCCCCTCTTTTGGGCTGAGGTTGGCGAGCGGCCTTTGTTGGTCCCGGAGGCGCTCGAGGACATGGAAGTTGTCGTACGACTTATTCGGGAGAAGCTCCGGATCACCCAAGAGCGATATGAAAAGTACGCCAACCGATGAAGGTCGGAATTAGAGTTTGCGGTGGGGGATTCCGTTTTCTTGAAAGTCTCCCCAATGGTTGGGATTAAAAGGTTTGGAAAAGAGCGCAAATTAGACCCAAGATTTGTGGGTCCCTTCAAGATTCTTGCGTGAGTTGGTGCATCCGCTTACCAAGTAGAATTACCCGTGAACTTTCCTGGTGTTCATGATGTTTTTCATGTTAGCCAACTTCGCAAGTGTGTGCGGAATGATCAGCGAGTTTTGGATTTTGTGCCGCAATTGGCGCCAAACCTTTCTTATGTGGAGATGCCCATCCGTATATTGGACTCCCAAGATCGCGTGTTGCGGAAAAAGAAAATTCCGATGGTCAAGGTGCTATGGAAAAATCAGAATATGGAAAGCGCGACGTGGGAGCTCGAGTCAACGATGAGGGCGGCTCACCCTCATTTGTTCCCGTAAAAAACGCTGGTATGTGAATTGGTGTTTTGGTTGCATTAGTGTTTTTGGTTTGCTACCTTATTTGATTGAGATCAAAATGATTGAAAAGTTTCGAGGTGAAACTTTTTGTTAGGGGGAGTGACTGTAACACGCCGAATTTTTGATTGCGTACGAATGATGGGCGTTACGTTTGCTTTGACCGTTGTTCGAGCATGGTTTTTCCCGCGGGCTTGCGAGTGGCTGTTTTGGTAGCCGAGTTGCACGATTCCCCAGCAAACCGGAGTCCAAATCGGGGACTCGGTGAGGCCTCTTAGGGAATGTTTGCACTTTTTCGCGCCCGGGTAATGTTGGTCAAAACGGGTTGCTTGTACAGAAAACAAAAAAGGGTAAAAAGTTCTTCAGGCAAAAATGGTCTAGGACGACACAGAAACACTTTTCAAAACAGGGAAAAATGATCGTTTTTGTGCGTGACACCCCCCCCCCCCCCCCGACACGGGCGAGTCGGGGCGTGACCCAGGGCGTGAACTGGGCGTGACCTCCTTGACTCGACGAATTTTCTTGCGTCGAGTTGAGCTCGACGAATGGGGTACACGCCCCGTGACACGGGCGTGTCACGGGCTGTGTCCCGCAGTGTCGAGTATCGAGTGTCGAGTGTCGAGTGTCGGGTGTCGAGAGAGGGAACACGGCCTGTGACACGGGCGTATCACAGGGTGTGTCAAGATTTGTCGAGTGTCGACACTTTTGGTCGACGAGGTGTTGAGACACGGGCTACACGCCCTAGGTCACGGGCGTGACCGACCCGTCACGGGAGTGTACCTGGCCGTGTACTGTGTGGATAAACTTGGATTTGCCGACTTTCTGCGCCGCTTAAGGTACACGCCCTGTGACACGGGCGTGACACAGGGCGTGACAGGGCCGAAAATCAACTTTTTCCAATTTTTTTGTGCCGTTCATTTCCCTGAGTCTGCATCTAACGGTCCAGCTCTGTTCTGGAGGAAATAAGGCCGAAACAGACATTTCTCCACCTCATTTCACCTTCTTCTTCATCTTCTTCCTCATTCCAAAAGGACATCAAGGGAGAAAAGCTAAATCAAGGGAAGGAAAGAGAGGAGCAGCCGTCGCGGTGTCATCTTGGTTCAGGCAAGCGGTGTTCTTCACCCTTGCCAATCCTATTTTCTTGTTCTTGGATTGTGCAAATTTAGCTAATTTTCTTCTTTCAAGTTTAGCTAATTTTCCTCTTTCAATTTTATTAGCCTTGTTCTTCTTGTTTTGTTTAGTCATGAATCCTCTTGATCCTCATGTCTCACATGCTTACCGCCTCGTTATCCAATTTCCCTATGTTCAACTCTTTCTTATGCGAAATTGATTCATGTAGCTTTTTCTGTTCATGTCATGATCATGTTAAACGACACTTGTTGGTTTAGTTAGCAAATTTCCCTATGTTCAATTATGGTAGCATACTCATGTTAGCATACACATGGGCAATATGTCGTCATGAGTGAGGATGAAGGAAGGAAATGTGTGTACTTGGGTTATGGGTTATGGTGAGAGTTGCTTATGGTGTTGCGCTTGGGTTCGTTTATGGTGAGTTTTGCGAGGCGAATTGTGAACCATGGCAGGAGCGTTTGTGTGAGGATTCAGTAAGGGGTGGTGTGGTTTAAGCCTTTGTGGCCACCGGGTTTGGATTTGTGGTGTAGAGCACCATTTTGGCCCCGATTTGGGCTGGCTTTTATTGGTGCGTTCCACTTTAGGGCTGCCACCAAAAGACCCTTGCGAAATCGCATTTAACCGCTGCTTATGTTTCACTCGTATAGCTATTTCTTGTTCGAAAGATGATGGAATGGGCATGTGTATTGCCTTTTTGCTCCTGCGGGTTGAGCAGGACTTGCTAAGAATTGCACTTGGTGCATTTTACACTTTGGATTGACAGTGTTTACCACTTGTTTTCCACCTGTTTTGTTTACTCATTATACTTACATAAAGCATTGCTACGGGGTCGGTAAGCCCCTTCGTTATATTTTCTGAACTTCATACTCAGTTGTATAGCTTTGATGATTGCTGAGGTATTCTTTCTTGAATGCCTCAGGTGCAGGTTGTAGCCGGCTGAGCGGCTAGTGTTTGGGTCAAGTTTCTTTGGAGCTAGCCGTGCTTACGAGCGAGGTAGTTCTTTCCTCTGTTGTACAAACATACTTGCACCCCAATGGGTTCGTGTCAGCTTGTTGGCGCCCATTGGTGGTTTCCTTACTTGTGATATATATATGAATGCTAGACTGCTAATGTGACTCATTTGGCTGAGATGATGTCTACTTGCTTTTGGGAAGGATTTATGGTAGGTTGCTTTAGGTATTTTTAAGCTAAACAAAACCTATTATTGTATAACATGCATAACATGTTTTGGTCACCGAACAAGTATTTTCCAAAGAACGTAAACAAAGATGATTTCTGATATTATTATAAATATAGACTGCATATAGGAGATCGTCATCAATAAACAAAGTATTTCCGCCGCGTACAAACACACATTTTAATTCTTAAGGCCGAGGAATACGGCCATTAAACTAAAAGATTTTCTTGCATTTAACTGATGGATTTCAACTCATAAAGTAAGCGTCAAGGGTTGCCTTAGCGTGTGCAGTTATCCCCTGCACGACGTGGCATCATAACCCGTAGTTCCTCTTGCTCTGATACGATGTACTCGTTGAGGAAATGCGGGTTGTGACAGTTGGTATCAATGCAGGTTTGCTTGACAATTGGTCGGGCAAACTTTCCTTTTTGTCATTGTCATAAGCATCATATCATACACACACCGAGGTGCCATCAGTATGTCTTGGCCGAAGCACGCACACTACACTCATGGCATGACAAGAATTATACGGGGCATATTATGTAGTATGGGATGCATAATATGTGGTTGTATATGGATCCACCATAGGGGCAACATTTGAGGGTTATGTAGTATGGGATGCATAACCTTACCACATGGATGCGACTAACACATTTCTTTTCTTCATTGCATGCAATGCTATGTAGTATGGGATGCATAACATTGTGATGCGTACGACCGCTCATGGCATGCATTAAGGCCTTTTCTAGATTGCATAGCACAGCACGCATAACATAACATTGCATGAGCACAACGTGCCAAGCTAAAGATGTACATGATGACACCTGTACACTCATGGTTTTGGGTCAAATAAAGTCATGCATTCATCGGTTAGGCACAAGTTAGTGGGATGACGGTGAGTCATCTTTAGGCTAGGCATACCATCATTCTCAAACTCCCAGAGCAAGTTTGCAGTTGATGTTCATATTTATATATGTATGGTCTGTAAATAGCCGTTGTGTGTTTTGTTGGGTTTGAGCTTGACAAGAGTGAACGTGTTTATAGGATGTCGAAGCGTCCAGTGACAAGGCAAACTCCCCAATCCGAGGGCGAGTCTTCGGGCGCGCAGAATAATGCCCTGATGGATAGTCTACGCCAAAGTAATGAGGCTTTGACGAGGCAGGTGCAGGAAGTGCAGTCCCAGCTCCAAGCTATGTCATCAGCGATGTCTGTGCTGGCACCAAGAGGGCAAGAGACTGTCAGAGGCCCCACCATTTCTACTCCTTCTATGGCAGTGATACCCCCAGTTGTGGTTCCTCCTGCGATGACTTTCATCTCGCAGTTTCAGCGACTTGGACCACCGACTTATGATGGAAAAGCGAACTTTGTGATCTTGGATGATTGGGTGATCACGTTGGAAGAGATGTTTATCTATTCTGGCGTTACCGAGGACCAGAAGGTGATGCTTGCCGCCTATCAACTCAAAGGGTTGGCTAAAGGTTGGTGGTTGCGAGAAAAAGAGAGCCTAGGGGCGGGATATTCGTGGGAAGCCTTCAAAGAAATGTTACGGCGCAAGTTTCTGCCGTCAGTGGAAAGGGACCGCCTGATGAATGACTTCTTGTACCTGAAGTAGAGGAAACTCACAGTTAGTGAGTACGAAATTGAGTTTAGCAAGCTAAGTCGGTTCGCTGCGAGCATGGTGACTACAGAAGCTGACTGAGTAAAGAGATTTCTTGGCGGACTCCGCAGCGACGTGCAGCAGTTTGCAAGTGCTTATGTAGCGACGAGTTACACCACTGTGGTTGAGGCTGCTTTGAAGGTTGAAGCTATAGAAAATGCAAAACAAAGAGGACAACTGATGAGGAAGGATAAGAGGAAGCTGGTGGGAGGGAAAAGCTCCCAAGACTCAGACGTAAGGAAGAAGAACAAGGAGACGTGTAGCTTCTATAGCCGGTCAGGTCACCCGTTTGAGAAATGTTTCAAGCGGTTGGGGATGCAGAAGAAGGAGCAGGTGCACGCCATTCAGGGTGCGCCAACCAGAGACTTGGAGTGTACAGCTTGTGGGGGAAGAGGTCATGATATGAGCCATTGCTGGGTCAAAGACAAGGTGTGCTTCCAGTGTGGCAAATAGGGACATCTGAAGGCAAGGTGCCCACAAAACCAGCCCGTGCTGCAGCCAATGCCACTCCATGCTTTGCCTCCGCCTCCGCGTTTCGACAAAGGAAAAGGGAAGTTAAATGTGATCTCGTCAGTGGAAGCTCAGGTGGCACCTCAGGTTATCTCAGGTTCGTTTCCTTCCTCTGGTTCACGTTTTGTTTATGCCTCTTACGCGTAGTTCTTAGCTACATATGTACCCTTATAGGAAACTTTAAGGTAAAGAACTGTTGGGTGCGTGTTCTCTTCGATTCTGGTGCGACCCATTCATTTGTGGCTCGAACCTTTCTTGATCATTATCATTTGACACCAGATCGAGTGGGGAATGCCTTTTTGGTACGGTTTCCTTCCGGTGCTTCTGTGGTTGCAGACTGGGGTCTTCTTGATTGTCCCATTTTGTTGGGGGATTTTCTAGAGAAGGCTGATTTCAAGGTGCTCGATTTGGAAGATTTTGACGTCATTCTGGGTATGGACTGGTTATCCCGCTATGACGCTGTCATCCAGTGCAAAGGAAAACGCTTGGATTTTATCAAGGACAATGGTCAGCCGGGAAGTGTTTATGGTGATTCATGCCAGGATTCTCCAGGCATTTCAGCGGTATGTGTTCGGACGTTGTTTGTTTCCGACTGTTTTGCTTGTCTAGTCTCAATTGTGCGGACTAGTGTTGTTTTGCCGCGTTTGGAGGAGATTCCGGTTGTGCGTGAATTTCCAGATGTTTTTCCTACTGATCTTCCTGGTCTTCCCCCTGATCGTGATGTCGAGTTTGTCATTGATTTGGAACCGGGTACGCGGCCTATTGCGAAAGCGCCGTACAGAATGGCCCCACGTGAGCTATCAGAGTTGCGTACACAGCTGGATGACCTATTGGCAAAGGGGTTTATCAGGCCAAGTTCATCACCTTGGGGTGCACCGGTGTTATTTGTGAAGAAGAAAGAGGGTCGATGCGGCTTTGCGTCGATTACCGGGAGTTGAACAAGGTGACGATTAAAAACAAGTACCCACTGCCAAGAATTGATGATTTGTTTGATCGACTGCGTGGCAGTTCAGTATTTTCGATGATTGATCTCCGCTTGGGCTATCATCAGCTCAAGGTCCGGGAGTCTGATATTCCGCGGACTGCATTTCGATCAAGACATGTCCATTTTGAATTTCTGGTGATGTCGTTTGGTTTGACCAACGCACCATCAGCCTTCATGGATATGATGAACAGGGTGTTCAAGGACTACTTGGATAAGTTTGTGGTGGTTTTTATTGATGACGTTCTTGTCTACTCCCGTAGTGCTGAGGAGCATGAACATCATCTGCGATTGGTATTGGCCACTTTGCGAGACCAACGGTTATTCGCCAAGCTAAACAAATGCGAGTTTTTGTTTCCTTAAGTTGCCTTTCTGGGTCATGTCATTAATCAACATGGAATTTCAGTAGATCCCAAAAAGATTGCTGCAGTCATGGAATGGAGAAGACCGAAGACACCCAAGGAGATTCGGAGCTTCTTGGGCTTGGCCGGCTATTATCGTAGATTTGTAGAAGGTTTTGCTACGTTGGCTGCACCTTTGACTCGCTTAACCCAGAATAATGTGGCGTTTGAGTGGAATGACAAGTGTGAGGCCTCATTCCTTGAACTCAAGAACAGGTTATGTACCGCTCCTGTGTTGATCTTGCCGACAGAAGGGATAGATTATGACGTTTTTGTGGATGCGTCGCACGTTGGACTTGGATGTGTTTTAATGCAAGACAAAAAAGTGATTGCGTATGTGTCTCGGCAGTTGAAAATTCATGAAAAGAACTACCCAACGCATGATTTGGAGTTCGCAGCGGTGATATCTGCATTGAAGTTGTGGAGACACTTACTTTATGGTGCGCAGTGTAAAATATTTACGGATCATAAAATTTAAAGTATGTCTTCACGCAAAAGAAACTTAATCTGCGCGAACCTGGCCAAGTGGGAGAACTCTCTCTGGTACTCTATCACTGATCTGGTCCCCTGCTTGAGGTTCAAAAACCTCTCCTCCAAAGCATCTCTGTCCGTAGCAGAGACGAAGTGCTCCAGAAACACATCGCCAAACTCTTCCCAAGATATCTCTGACAGCTCAAAGTCCGCATAAGTAGACTCCCGGACTGACATCCACCATCTCTTCGCGTGGGCCTCTAGCACAGAGGTGGCTAGAGGTACTGCCTGGCCGACTGGGCAGCTGATGCCCGCTAAGATCTCGTGTATGGCCTCCATCCATTCTTCTGTCTTCACTGCATCCTCTGTCCCGCGGTACGTCGGTGGGGACAGGCTCTTGAATGCACTCAGCCAGCTCGACCCCGGATTTGGCTGTGGAGCCGGGACTTGCTGGGCTCTAAAGGCATCCAAAATCGCCGTCAGGGTCTGCCCCATCTCCGTATGTAGGAACGGAGTGGCAGCTGGAGGGGGAGGAGCCACATTTTGCGGCGCTGCGACCTGTGGAGGTTGCATAAAGGTAAGGTTAGAGCAAAATTGGCCTAACACATTGTACTTTGTGGACCATTTATGTGACTTTACACATGGGCACACCACTGCTTCCGCTGCATAGTTTGTCCGCAAACTAATGCTCGGGCGGGGGTGGTCCCATGTTGTGGACTTCTTTCTCATATGATCGTTGTTCGAGTGATACCAGTTTGTAAGACCCCCCTCCCCCTTACCAAGGAGGGCTACCAGATCTTATGCCCAGAACCGCCGTCTTACGGTGGCACTAACTCACGGGTTAGTCGACACCGCAACACGCCGATCCTGCCGGCTAGTACGATCATAAACCTGTAGGCCAATATGAGAAGAAAGAAGTAAAACTGTATATGTAAAAATACCAGTCCACAAGCCACAGTACAATCATAAAAAGAGATGAATAGTACATCATAATAGTCCACAAATAAGTACAAATGAAAGAGTAAAAAGGGCTTATGCCCAGTACATCAAATCTCTCTCTCACAAAATCATAAATGCGGAAGCTACACTAGAACATCAAGACTCGTCCCACCTGAGGACGCACAGTAGTGGTAGTAGCCTGCTGAAGCGGTATCTGCTCCTCATGTCCTGCCTCCTCGACGTGCTGGTGCTCCATCTCCACGGGCTCCTAAAAATAGTTGGTCACCGACCATTAGTCAAAAAGACTAAGTCGTTTCCTCCGCACCTCGCCCCGCAGCTCCTAGGCACCGAGCGGGAGGACGAAGCGGAGGACAACAAGGGGTAGCAAAATGGAAGCAGGTGACAATATCTATCTAGAGTGGTACTAAGTAATGAAATTCTACTCTAACAATGCTAAGTACAGTACAAGTAGTAAGTAAGAGCGGTGCAGTAAAGGAAAGTAAAGAAACAGCAGTATGAACAAGTAAATAAGCTAAGCTACCACTAAGCTATCATCACAAACGTACCCTAACTTATATAAATGCCCATACAAATATATAAGTTAGGGTTTCCAGGAAATTTAACTTATCATATAAAAGAGCCCATACTAATTTATATGATAAGGATCTATGAAGCGTATGACCTAATATGAATGAATGATATGATGCAATTTTTATGCGCAGGCAAGTGCAACTCACACACAACGACTCTGTGATCACAGACCTTTAGTTCCCACTTTTTGAGAGCTAGCATCACTCTCGGGTACCACCGCTGTGGCTACGGCAGCAGCGGAGCGGGCGTCTCCGCTTCTAGACCGGTATGCACACTACCAAGCCTTAGACCCCTCTCATACGCCTCTATACACGTCCAAGGTGCACTCTAGAGTCTCGCGTACGTACTTTGCTGACAAACCCGTCAGTCTTGTTGGGTCGGATGTGTGTTATCGGGGGTCGTCCTCCAGACCGCAGTGTAAAATAACCCACTGGCCCCTCTAACTCCCACAACCGCCTGGTACACCGTACTGCCATCGGTGTGACGAACGGCCAGTACCGCATGCCCCGCCACGATATTTATGCACATGCAAGTAATTCATACCGAGCCTTCCGCTCGCAGGACCAAAACCCGTCCTGAATCCCTCAAACCCAAACCCGGGTGAGAACGCACATCAGTGCCTTTATGCCAACTCCCTCAAACCCCAAAACGGGTGAGCATATATCATGAATCTCTCCAACCCCACACGGGCGAGAAGGTACGACAATGTCCTAACCTATTATACTACTCTTATCTACAGTTTATTATACTTAGAGATTTAAGGTTAATCCCAGGACTGCCCCCGGTATTCCCTGTGAAGGGCTCTCAAAGGGCACTAGGAACTGTGTTGGGATTACGCCCAGCGTTCCCTTTCGCAAGGATATTTATTTTAGTTGATGGCTACCCATGTATCTCCCCAGCTCTCCTTATTGCTTTAGTATAACCCTAGTGACTTAAGGTATTACCGGGAAACCGACGGTCTTCCGCCGATCCCCGCTCCAGTTGCTAGCTAAGACTTGCACTTTTAATCCCTCACTAAGACAACTCTACCCACCAGGGTTACTCATATTGAACTCTCTCTTATTTCTGCCGATAATCAATCCCCTGGTAATCCCCTAAGGCAAGACCTATTTGTGTTATATGCAGACCATGACCTATGGTTACCCTAGAAATGTGATCTTCCAAACCTTAAGGCATCTTGCCCCTAAATATTTATCCTAAGGTGTTATGGACTAAGGGAACTACCCTAAGAATTCTCGTAATTTTCCTTGGCCAAATAGTCCTTTAATTAATTCTTTTAATTTAAATGCTAGGTCACTTTACACATGAAGTAGTTTGATTAAGTATCCACTGACCTAGGGAATTTTTCCTGAGATGTATATTGATAAAATATTGCTGCCTACAGAATTTCATAATTTTCCTTAAATTATTTATTATCATTTTCAATTTAATATCAATTCCACAAAAATTCCATTTTCCAAATGATGTATAGGCATTATGTACACAAAAATTCCAAAAAACTTACAGAGCTTTTAGGACACTAATATATGACTATTGGCAGAGAATCATCAACATTTAATGTAAGATGGCCTATAGGATTCCATTATAAGATATTTACCAAAATGCCATTATACTAATTTAACACAAATAATGCATCCATTAAATTCTGAGAAATTTGTGCAAGACTAATAATAACATTTTATGACAGTAGAAAAATTTCCAAATTTTTCAGAGGTATAAATCCATCATTTCAAGAATTTACAAAATAAGGGTAAAATGGGGAATTTAGGGTATCTACTCCAAAAGTTCTTCAAAACAGAGAAATCATATTTTTCCTAAGTCAAATGTGATGTTATCTATGCCTTGGCAAAGTTGTTTGGATTTGTACTTGAATAAATCCTATTTTCCAATTTTATCTCCAAAATAGCTATATTTAAAATAAATTCCAATAAATGGAATTTTGATTCCAAAAATTCCATCATTAGTTTGAGGGATGAAATTTACCCTAATGAACCACTGTAAATAATTTCATGACTCTTGCATGTCATCATTGGGCTAAACACACAAATTTGCATTTTTGCTATTTGCACACCAAGGCTAAACATAGCTAGCACATGCAAGTGGATTTCCCCAAGATGCAGTGAACCCAAGGTGCTGAAAATTTTATCATGCACCAAGGATGACCCCACGGACCTACCACCAAAAGTTGGGGCCATGGGGAGGAGTAGGACTCCCTATATTTCATTTATTTGAATTTTGATATTTTAGCAAAAACTATAGGAAAATATTCTCTAAAAATTCCTAACTTTTGGCAGGAGCTAAGTATGCCCTAATCATGCATGTGCCCAAACTTTGGGGCCATGGTGACTAATATTGTGACCTGGGCATCCAATTTAATTTCTGCCCTACTCTAGGACCAGTCCTAGGCGAAATGTCCTACAGGACTGTACACTACTCCAAATCACATATTTAAGGTGGCAAATTACAGATAAGACAAGCAGCTACAATTGTCATTGAGAGACTAAGTTCTGGAAATGCCTCTAAGAAGCCTAAACTTAGCTTGCAAGTGACAGCAAAAACAGGGACAGAAAATTGAATTTTGATGTAGCACGAATCTTAAAGCAAGATGGATGGCATCTGTTCATCTTCTTCCTCCAGCCAAGGGCCGAGATTGTCCCGACCTGGAGCACCTTCAAACCTCATTTCCCGGCCACCCCTTAGCCTCCACGGCCGGCTACCACCACCACCACCTCCGTTGAGGTGGTGGCCAACGTTTGGCGGCGAAATGGTGGCCGGAGGCGGCGGTTTCCGGCGAACTTGCACTCCATCAAAATTCCAAAATCCATGAAAAAGCTCACCTTGGATCTGGCTCATTTGAGCCCGATGTCTCGCCTAATAGATCTAGGAAACTAGTACGGGTAGAGGTGAGGTGAAACGGACCTCGATTGGGGCTTGGCGGCGGGTTTGGCGGCGGTTGGCCATGGAAGTTTTCCTCTCCAGCGAGCTTGCTCCCGAACCCGATTCTCCACCAAAAGCTTTGATCCAGATATCGAATTCCACTCCTTTCGGCCTTCTGAAGCTAATGGTGAGGTCTGTTTGGACTGAGGTGGGCTATAAGTGGAGTTAACTCCAAGGTGAGCTCGGTTTGAGCTTTGGAGGCTTCACCCATGGTGCCATGTGGCTCTCAGCTCTGGTATTCTGCTGGAAATGAAGAGGGGAGGTCGGCCACCTGGTTTTGGGCAGCCAAAACCAGCTGATGGGGTGGCCATGTGGCCATTATTCTCTTCATTCCCCTTTCTCTCTCCTCTTCTCCTAAAAATCTCAATTTTACCCCCTTGCATGTACTCTCTCTCCTGATTTAGAGGGGTAGGACTGGTCTTGTTCACTTGGGCTGACTATGGGCCAATTTTGGTGGGCTTGGTCCAAGGGGAAATGGCTTGGCCTTCATTTCACTCTTTAGGTCAATTTGTTGACCAAATTGACTTTTAGGGTTGACTGGTCAACCATGGTGGGTGGACTGACCCCACTTGGTGGAAATAGGTCTAGTGGCACCACCCAACTTGGTTTGGGTCAAGGGGGTGCCCCACTTAGGTTAATTAGGCCTATGAGTGTGGGTTTGACCAAATTGAGCCCAAAGTTGACTTTGGTCAATTGGGGTCAAAATGTTGACCCAGTGACATACCCTAGGGTCCACTTAGATTGTTTTTAGGGTTAGGGCAATGTGGTGGGGTCATGGTGTGGCTAGGGTCCCCACTTAGGCTAGTTTGACCTAGTTTGACTATGGTCTTATAGTGGGCCCCACATGGCTACCACCCACTTCCTAGGGTCAAACTTAGTTGATCTCCTTAAGTCTCACCCATGCCTAACCCAATCTAAGTTGAGGGGTCTAGAAGTAACATGGGATGTTACAAATTCCAATAAACAAGAAAATAATTTCGTCCCCGAAATTTAAGTTCGGGTCTACGGGGTTCTAATTGCAAGAATCATCAAGAATTTTAAAGACATAACTTAAATGTACCTGATGCGAATAGCTCCGGGTGTTGCTCCAGCATCAGATCCCTCGGCTCCCAAGTGTGCTCCTCCCGTCCATGGTTGGACCACAGCACCTTCACAAGAGGGACCTTCTTCTTCCGCAACACTCGAATGGCTGTATCGTCAATCCAGATCGGCTCCAATCTCACTGATCTGTCAGGCTCTACCGGTCCGGCTGTAGTAGTGATGTGCTGCTCCGGCCGAAGGAGAGCTCTTCGCAAGGAAGAGACATGGAAGACGTCATGTAATGCACCCAACTCCGGTGGCAGCTGCAGTCGGTAAGCCAAGGGGCCGATCCGCTCCAGGATCAGGTATGGCCCCATGTATCGTGGACTGAGCTTCTTGTGCCTCCGCACCCGAGAAACACCGTGTACTGGACGTATCTTCAAGAATACCCTGTCTCCAACCTGGAACTCCACCTTCCGGTGCCGAGCATCATAATACTTTGCCTGCCTGCTCTGGGCCTCCAGTAGCCGATCCCTGATCAATCGAATCTGAGCCTCAGTGTCCTCTATATAATCAGATCCCAGAGCCCTGGTATCCACATCCTGAACCCATGATAGCGGTGTTCGGCATCTCCTCCCATAAAGCGCCTCGTACGGAGCCATCCTGATGCTAGCCTGGTGGCTGTTATTATACGAGAACTCAATCAATGGTAGCAGCCTCTCCCAAGGCCTCCCCGTATCCAATATGCATAACCTGAGCAGGTCCTCCATGGTCCAGATGGTCCGCTCGGTCTGTCCGTCGGTCTGCGGGTGGAAGACGGTACTAAAAGTAAGCCGAGATCCCAAGTAAGCATGCACGGCCCTCCACTCGCTCGAAGTGAACCGACCATCACGGTCCGAAACAATAGTCTTGGGGATACCATGATATCTGACGTAGTGCTCCACAAATAGTCTCACCAGAACTGCAACTGGGGCATCCTTCCGAACTGGAATAAACCGCGCTACCTTGGTCAATCTATCCACTATAACCCATATAGAATCATGCCCAGAGTGGGAGCGAGGCAATCCGTGTACAAAATCCATAGCAATGTCCTCGAACTTCCACTCTGGAACTGGCAGTGGCTGTAGTAAACCTCCCGGGCTCTTGCATTCTGCCTTCACACGCTGGCAGGTCTCGCAATGGGTCACAAAATCCGTGATCTCCCTCTTCATCCCGGGCCAATACATAGATCTCCGCAAATCTGCCCACATCTTGGTGATGCCGGGGTGCACTGAATATCTCGAGCAATGTGCCTCTCGGAGTATGTCCTCCCGGATACTGCCTCCTGCTGGTATGTAGATGCGCCCCCGGAACCGAAGAAGATCATCCTGTAACGTGTAGTCCTCGACCTTGCCCCTCTCTAGGGCACTGAAAATCGGCTGTAACGCAGCATCCAGCCTCTGATGTGCTCGGATGCGCTCCTGTATATCATCTCCGCTGATCACTGAGCTCAAATACTCTCTATAAACAACTGGCTCAGTCTCGGACACCATGGTAATGTGCATGTCCTCCATCATCTGTAGCAGCTCTATAGACATCAATCGGGGCTCCGATCCAGAAGTGCCGGCCCTCCTGCTCAAAGCATCCGCAACCGTGTTCGCTTTCCCCGGGTGATAGTGGATCTTGTAGTCATAATCACAGAGGAACTCCAGCCACCTCCTCTGTCTCAGGTTTAGGTCCTTCTGCGTATCAATATACTTGAGATTCTTGTGATCTGAAAAGATGTCACAATGAATCCCGTATAAATAATGTCTCCATATCTTTAGGGCGAAAACCACAGCCCCGAGCTCTAGATCATGTACTGGATAGTTATGCTCATGCTTCTTCAACTGTCTCGAAGCATAAGCAATAACGTGTCCATGCTGCATCAGGACTGCACCCATCCCCTGATAAGAGGCGTCCGTGTAGATCTGGAATCCTTCGCTCCCGGATGGAAGCGCAAGGATGGGGGATGAGATGAGTCGGTCCTTCAGCTCCTGAAAAGCCGTCTCACACCGCTCTGACCAAACAAAATCTGCATCCTTCTTTATCAAGGACGTGAGGGGGAGTGCTATCCTCGAGAACCCCTCCACGAACTTGCGGTAATAGCCTGCTAGTCCCAAGAAACTGCGGATGTCAGACGCGGTCTTCGGCCGTGGCCAATCCCTCACTGTCTCTATCTTGGCCGGGTCCACTGCTAACCCAGCCCCACTGATCGTGTGCCCCAGGAATGCCACCTCCTGCAACCAGAACTGGCACTTTGAAAATTTTGCATACATCTGGGTCTCCCTCAGCCTCTGCAAGACCTGTGCCAAGTGCTCCGTATGCTCCTCCTGAGTCCGAGAATATATAAGGATGTCGTCGATGAACACAATCACGAAGCGGTCTAAGAAAGGCTCGAATACACGGTTCATTAGACTCATGAATGCAGCAGGAGCATTCGTGAGCCCAAAAGGCATCACCGTGAACTCGTATAGTCCATAGCGCGAACTGAATGCCGTCTTCGGTATGTCCTCTTCCCTGATACGGAGCTGATAGTAGCCGGATCGCAAATCTAACTTGGAGAACCAGAATGCTCCCTGTAGCTGGTCAAATAACTCATCTATCCGAGGCAGAGGATAGGTGTTGCGGACCGTCAACCGGTTCAGCTCCCGGTAATCTATACATAATCGCAGTGATCCGTCCTTCTTCTTCACAAATAGAACTGGCGCTCCCCATGGCGATGAGCTGGGCCGCACAAATCCTGACTCGACTAGCTCCTGTAGTTGAGTTCTGAACTCTGCTAACTCCCTGGGAGCCATCCTGTAGGGTGCCCGGGACACCGGCTTCGCTCCCGGTACTAGCTGAATCCTGAAATCCAAATCTCTAGCAGGTGGTAGCCCGGGCAATTTCTCCGGGAATACGTCGGAGAAATCCCGGACCACCGGAATCTCTGAGATAGTCGCTCCTGTTCCCACCATCTCGAAGCAGATAAGATAAACTTCTTCACCCTGCTCATGGGCCTTCACAGCCTGTATAGAAGATAACAGTAGGTGGCAGATAGGCTGGATACCTTCAACGATGACATGAGAGTCGCCATGCCTTAGCGTGATCCTCCTGGACGGGCAATCTATCTGGGCATGGTTCCGATGCAACCAGGCCATGCCCAAGATCAAATCAAAGTCCTGCAGCTTCAGAATAGTTGCCGGCGCCTCAAATGCCTTGCCGCCAATCTCGGCCTCCATATCGCAATGTGCAGTGGTCCGCAGTTCCGACCCATCGGGTAGACGTACCCTCATCTCTAGTCCAGGGAACCTCTCCATGCCTTCGAGTCCGTCGATGAAGGCCTCGGATACGAACGAGTGTGAAGCACCCGTGTCGAAAAGAGTATGAGCGGGCTTGCCGCTGATCATAACTATGCCTGAGGTTTGTTTATGTGAAAGTTAATTGTTATCCTATAGTTCCAGGTACTATATATATATCATTGAAAATCCAAGAAAATTCATAATTAACTCCAAGTACCTGTGATAACCTCCTCGGGATTCCTCGGCTCTGTGAGGTCCAAGGCGTATATCTGCTCCTGTTCGCGCCTCCTGCCGTGATATCCCCGACCTCGGCCTCGTCCTCGGCCTCGTCCTCGGCCCTGCTGTACTGGGGCCACTGGAGGTGGAGGGGGAGGAGGGGGATGGAATCGGTGCGGGCACTCCGACCTGATGTGCCCAGGCTGGCGGCATCCGTAACAAACCACTTGTCGGTGGCCTCGGTCATCCTGTCTCCTCAGATCATGCATCTGTAGAGGTGGGGGAGCCAATGCTGGAGGAGGCCCCTGCTCCTGCCTGAAATTGGGACGACGACGTCCCCCACCCCTCCTGTATCCGATGGTCCTGCCTCTCTGAGAGCCCCTACTGCTCTCACCTGATGTCGATCCATCAAATGGTCTCTTCCCTCCGGCTCGCACCATCAGCTGGTCAGCCTCCAGCTTCTTCGCCATCTCGATGATCTGCCTGGATGTGCCATGAGATATGAATAGCAAAGCCTGCCTCAAATCATCCCGGAGGCCCCGGTAGAACCTCTTCGCATACCTCCTATCGTCGGTGTCCTGAATCCCCGCGAACCTGGCTAAGTGGGAGAACTCTCTCTGGTACTCTATCACTGATCTGGTCCCCTGCTTGAGGTTCAAAAACCTCTCCTCCAAAGCATCTCCGTCCGTAGCAGAGACGAAGTGCTCCAGAAACACATCGCCAAACTCTTCCCAAGATATCTCTGACAGCTCAAAGTCCGCATAAGTAGACTCCCGGACTGACTTCCACCATCTCTTCGCGTGGGCCTCTAGCACAGAGGTGGCTAGAGGTACTGCCTGGCCGACTGGGCAGCTGATGCCCGCTAAGATCTCGTGTATGGCCTCCAGCCATTCTTCTGTCTTCACCGCATCCTCTGTCCCGCGGTACGTCGGTGGGGACAGGCTCTTGAATGCACTCAGCCAGCTCGACCCCGGATTTGGCTGTGGAGCCGGGACTTGCTGGGCTCTAAAGGCATCCAAAATCGCCGTCAGGGTCTGCCCCATCTCCGTATGTAGGAACGGAGTGGCAGCTGGAGGGGGAGGAGCCACATTTTGCGGCGCTGCGACCTGTGGAGGTTGCATAAAGGTAAGGTTAGAGCAAAATTGGCCTAACACATTGTACTTTGTGGACCATTTATGTGACTTTACACATGGGCACACCACTGCTTCCGCTGCATAGTTTGTCCGCAAACTAATGCTCGGGCAGGGGTGGTCCCATGTTGTGGACTTCTTTCTCATATGATCGTTGTTCGAGTGATACCAGTTTGTAAGACCCCCCTCCCCCTTACCAAGGAGGGCTACCAGATCTTATGCCCAGAACCGCCGTCTTACGGTGGCACTAACTCACGGGTTAGTCGACACCGCAACACGCCGATCCTGCCGGCTAGTACGATCATAAACCTGTAGGCCAATATGAGAAGAAAGAAGTAAAACTGTATATGTAAAAATACCAGTCCACAAGCCACAATACAATCATAAAAAGAGATGAATAGTACATCATAATAGTCCACAAATAAGTACAAATGAAAGAGTAAAAAGGGCTTATGCCCAGTACATCAAATCTCTCTCTCACAAAATCATAAATGCGGAAGCTACACTAGAACATCAAGACTCGTCCCACCTGAGGATGCACAGTAGTGGTAGTAGCCTGCTGAAGCGGTATCTGCTCCTCATGTCCTGCCTCCTCGACGTGCTGGTGCTCCATCTCCACGGGCTCCTTAAAATAGTTGGTCACCGACCATTAGTCAAAAAGACTAAGTCGTTTCCTCCGCACCTCGCCCCGCAGCTCCTCGGCACCGAGCGGGAGGACGAAGCGGAGGACAACAAGGGGTAGCAAAATGGAAGCAGGTGACAATATCTATCTAGAGTGGTACTAAGTAATGAAATTCTACTCTAGCAATGCTAAGTACAGTACAAGTAGTAAGTAAGAGCGGTGCAGTAAAGGAAAGTAAAGAAACAGCAGTATGAACAAGTAAATAAGCTAAGCTACCACTAAGCTATCATCACAAACGTACCCTAACTTATATAAATGCCCATACAAATATATAAGTTAGGGTTTCCAGGAAATTTAACTTATCATATAAAAGAGCCCATACTAATTTATATGATAAGGATCTATGAAGCGTATGACCTAATATGAATGAATGATATGATGCAATTTTTATGCGCAGGCAAGTGCAACTCACACACAACGACTCTGTGATCACAGACCTTTAGTTCCCACTTTTTGAGAGCTAGCATCACTCTCGGGTACCACCGCTGTGGCTACGGCAGCAGCGGAGCGGGCGTCTCCGCTTCTAGACCGGTATGCACACTACCAAGCCTTAGACCCCTCTCATACGCCTCTGTACACGTCCAAGGTGCACTCTAGAGTCTCGCGTACGTACTTTGCTGACATACCCGTCAGTCTTGTTGGGTCGGATGTGTGTTATCGAGGGTCGTCCTCCAGACCGCAGTGTAAAACAACCCACTGGCCCCTCTAACTCCCACAACCGCCTGGTGCACCGTACTGCCATCGGTGTGACGAACGGCCAGTACCGCATGCCCCGCCACGATATTTATGCACATGCAAGTAATTCATACCGAGCCTTCCGCTCGCAGGACCAAAACCCGTCCTGAATCCCTCAAACCCAAACCCGGGTGAGAACGCACATTAGTGCCTTTATGCCAACTCCCTCAAACCCCAAAACGGGTGAGCATATATCATGAATCTCTCCAACCCCACACGGGCGAGAAGGTACGACAATGTCCTAACCTATTATACTACTCTTATCTACAGTTTATTATACTTAGAGATTTAAGGTTAATCTCAGGACTGCCCCCGGTATTCCCTGTGAAGGGCTCTCAAAGGGCACTAGGAACTGTGTTGGGATTACGCCCAGCGTTCCCTTTCGCAAGGATATTTATTTTAGTTGATGGCTACCCATGTATCTCCCCAGCTCTCCTTATTGCTTTAGTATAACCCTAGTGACTTAAGGTATTACCGGGAAACCGACGGTCTTCCGCCGATCCCCGCTCCAGTTGCTAGCTAAGACTTGCACTTTTAATCCCTCACTAAGACAACTCTACCCACCAGGGTTACTCATGTTGAACTCTCTCTTATTTCTGCCGATAATCAATCCCCTGGTAATCCCCTAAGGCAAGACCTATTTGTGTTATATGCAGACCATGACCTATGGTTACCCTAGAAATGTGATCTTCCAAACCTTAAGGCATCTTGCCCCTAAATATTTATCCTAAGGTGTTATGGACTAAGGGAACTACCCTAAGAATTCTCGTAATTTTCCGTGGCCAAATAGTCCTTTAATTAATTCTTTTAATTTAAATGCTAGGTCACTTTACACATGAAGTAGTTTGATTAAGTATCCACTGACCTAGGGAATTTTTCCTGAGATGTATATTGACAAAATATTGCTGCCTACAGAATTTCATAATTTTCCTTAAATTATTTATTATCATTTTCAATTTAATATCAATTCCACAAAAATTCCATTTTCCAAATGATGTATAGGCATTATGTACACAAAAATTCCAAAAAAACTTACAGAGCTTTTAGGACACTAATATATGACTATTGGCAGAGAATCATCAACATTTAATGTAAGATGGCCTATAGGATTCCATTATAAGATATTTACCAAAATGCCATTATACTAATTTAACACAAATAATGCATCCATTAAATTCTGAGAAATTTGTGCAAGACTAATAATAACATTTTATGACAGTAGAAAAATTTCCAAATTTTTCAGAGGTATAAATCCATCATTTCAAGAATTTACAAAATAAGGGTAAAATGGGGAATTTAGGGTATCTACTCCAAAAGTTCTTCAAAACAGAGAAATCATATTTTTCCTAAGTCAAATGTGATGTTATCTATGCCTTGGCAAAGTTGTTTGGATTTGTACTTGAATAAATCCTATTTTCCAATTTTATCTCCAAAATAGCTATATTTAAAATAAATTCCAATAAATGGAATTTTGATTCCAAAAATTCCATCATTAGTTTGAGGGATGAAATTTACCCTAATGAACCAATGTAAATAATTTCAAGACTCTTGCATGTCATCATTGGGCTAAACACACAAATTTGCATTTTTGCTATTTGCACACCAAGGCTAAACATAGCTAGCACATGCAAGTGGATTTCCCCAACATGCAGTGAACCCAAGGTGCTGAAAATTTTATCATGCACCAAGGATGACCCCACTGACCTACCACAAAAATTTGGGGCCATGGGGAGGAGTAGGACTCCCTATATTTCATTTATTTGAATTTTGATATTTTAGCAAAAACTATAGGAAAACATTCTCTAAAAATTCCTAAATTTTGGCAGGAGCTAAGCGTGCCCTAATCATGCATGTGCCCAAAATTTGGGGCCATGGTGACTAATATTGTGACCTGGGCATCCAATTTAATTTCTGCCCTACTCTAGGACCAGTCCTAGGCGAAATATCCTACAGGACTGTACACTACTCCAAATCACATATTTAAGGTGGCAAATTACAGATAAGACAAGCAGCTACAATTTTCATTGAGAGACTAAGTTCTGGAAATGCCTCTAAGAAGCCTAAAATTAGCTTGCAAGTGACAGCAAAAACAGGGACAGAAAATTGAATTTTGATGTAGCACGAATCTTAAAGCAAGATGGATGGCATCTGTTCATCTTCTTCCTCCAGCCAAGGGCCGAGATTGTCCCGACCTGAAGCACCTTCAAACCTCATTTCCCGGCCACCCCTTAGCCTCCACGGCCGGCTACCACCACCACCACCTCCGTTGAGGTGGTGGCCAACGTTTGGCGGCGAAATGGTGGCCGGAGGCGGCGGTTTCCGGCGAACTTGCACTCCATCAAAATTCCAAAATCCATGAAAAAGCTCACCTTGGATCTGGCTCATTTGAGCCCGATGTCTCGCCTAATAGATCTAGGAAACTAGTACGGGTAGAGGTGAGGTGAAACGGACCTCGATTGGGGCTTGGCGGCGGGTTTGGCGGCGGTTGGCCATGGAAGTTTTCCTCTCCGGCGAGCTTGCTCCCGAACCCGATTCTCCACCAAAAGCTTTGATCCAGATATCGAATTCCACTCCTTTCGGCCTTCTGAAGCTAATGGTGAGGTCTGTTTGGACTGAGGTGGGCTATAAGTGGAGTTAACTCCAAGGTGAGCTCGGTTTGAGCTTTGGAGGCTTCACCCATGGTGCCATGTGGCTCTCAGCTCTGGTATTCTGCTGGAAATGAAGAGGGGAGGTCGGCCACCTGGTTTTGGGCAGCCAAAACCAGCTGATGGGGTGGCCATGTGGCCATTATTCTCTTCATTCCCCTTTCTCTCTCCTCTTCTCCTAAAAATCTCAATTTTACCCCTTGCATGTACTCTCTCTCCTGATTTAGAGGGGTAGGACTGGTCTTGTTCACTTGGGCTGACTATGGGCCAATTTTGGTGGGCTTGGTTCAAGGGGAAATGGCTTGGCCTTCATTTCACTCTTTAGGTCAATTTGTTGACCAAATTGACTTTTAGGGTTGACTGGTCAACCATGGTCGGTGGACTGACCCCACTTGGTGGAAATAGGTCTAGTGGCACCACCCAACTTGGTTTGGGTCAAGGGGGTGCCCCACTTAGGTTAATTAGGCCTATGAGTGTGGGTTTGACCAAATTGAGCCCAAAGTTGACTTTGGTCAATTGGGGTCAAAATGTTGACCCAGTGACATACCCTAGGGTCCACTTAGATTGTTTTTAGGGTTAGGGCAATGTGGTGGGGTCATGGTGTGGCTAGGGTCCCCACTTAGGCTAGTTTGACCTAGTTTGACTATGGTCTTATAGTGGGCCCCACATGGCTACCACCCACTTCCTAGGGTCAAACTTAGTTGATCTCCTTAAGTCTCACCCATGCCTAACCCAATCTAAGTTGAGGGGTCTAGAAGTAACATGGGATGTTACACACATGACTTCGTCACCTTCTGTATAACATGCTTGGTTTTTGGTGCCTGCTTTCCATTATGGCCGCTAGAGAATTGACCATAATTTCCCATGTGGATTTCCTCATAAGGTGCCTTGAGGGCACTCTCACCGAAGTTCCGGGGAAAGGTCCAACCATCATATCGGCTCTTTGGCTTTGCAACCGAGGGCCGGAAATGATGACCAAATGTTGATTCAAAGTCGTGTTGGTTGCAAGGAAAGCCAGACTTTCTGAACGCAACCGAGCTCAGCGGAGCCTTTCCCTTTTCAGCGGCAGAGGCCTTCTTGGCAGCCTTATTCTTCCTCTGGTTCCTGTTTCTCCTGGATGAGGAACCAGATACCCCTACATGCCCCAAGCCAGCTCCTTTGACCTGAGCAGAGAAGGTATCAACTACTGGAAGAACAGTTTTTGTCATAGAGAAGCTCTTGACGATCTTCCTTTCTGCCGCAAGTTGTTCTTCCAACTTGTCGACTTCCTCCTGCTTAAGATCAAGGAGCTTAAGAGACTCTGAGTGCTTTGAAGTCAGGTCAAGGTGCTCCTGTCGGAGAGAAATCAAGCCGGTGACCTCTTCCCTTAGGGAAACACATTCACCCTTAAGGAATTTTACTTCCTTTTTCTCAGCCTTCAATCTCTTTCGGCACTCCTCGAAAGTGTTGAGAAGAAGCTCATACTTCTCGAGGAGCTCAGCTTCACGGGCTGAAAGGCTATCCTCAGGTTCATCATCCTGAGACTCAGGATCAGAGTCAGAGTCGGAGAGAGGGGTGTGAGCTTTTACCTTCCCAGTAAATGGGGGACATTCTCCTTCTAAGTCGGAGCGACCCACTAGTCCGAAGTAGGCTTCCTCATCATCACTGGAGTCTGAGGAATCAGACTCACTTAGTGTCTTTGGCCGTTTGGCGATGTAGCTCTGCTCCTTCTTCTTATCTCTGGAGGATTTGTGCTCCTCTCCTTTCCCTTTTTCTCTTTTGCCTTGATAGCAGTCGGCCACGACGTGTCCTGGCTTATTGCATCCAAAGCAAATAATGTCAGAAGAACGATGTTTGTTAGGTTTAGATGCATACCTGTCAGACGAATAATTTTTCTTCTGATGCCTGGAGGAGGAGCCGTCTTTCTTTCTTTGATTCCTCATCTTGAGGAACTTGTTGAACTCTCGGGTGATGAGGGAGAAATCCTCCTCCGACAGCGCTGAGCTGGAGGAGCATGGCTCGGAGTCCTCCTCCTCTTCCCTATTCCTGGCACGGTATGAAACCGCACCCTTGCCTTTTCTGGAGTGACTGGCTTTTAGAGCCACAGTCTTTTCTTTGGCAGCAGCCTTCTCTGCTTCTTCCTCTGCTTTCCTGGTGTTCAGTTGAAGCTCATAAGACATTAGCTTCCCAAACAGAATTTGCGGGTCTGTTTCAGCTAGTCTGCCAAACTCTCGGATGGCGCAGATCTTTGTGTCCCATTCCTTAGTAAGGGACCTAAGGAATTTATCATTGAGTTCACCATTAGTGAACACTCTTCCGTATCCTTTGAGGGCGTTGACAATCTTGAGGAAGTTCTCGTAGGTGACTCTGGTATCTTCCTTAGGCCCTTGTCTGAAGGCCTCATATTTCTGGTTCAGGAGGGATCTCCGATCATCCCTCACTTCATCAGTCCCCTCCATCAGGGTGATCAGGCCATGCCAGATCTCCTGTGCTGTCCTGCAGTGGCAGAAGTTCTGAATCATTGAGTCATCCACTGCGCTGACCAGAATGTTTTGCTCCTTCTTATCAAGTCCCACTAGCACCATCTCGTCCTTGTCCATTTCAGAAAGTTTCTTCGGCACTTTCTTGGTAGGATCAATGGTGGAGACCTTAGTGGGGACATAGGGTCCCTCTTCCACGATCATGAAGAGTCTGGGATCAACTGCCTCCATGTAGAATCTGATCCTTTCCTTCCAGATAGGAAAGTTGAGCCTGGTGCACACGGGGATCTTGCCACTGAACTTGAGCCCGTCCATAGTAGATGTTTGTCTTCTTCTTGACACTGGCGGCAGGATTCAACTCAAGGTGTTAACCTTTTTGATGAGCAACCTCCCTCTGATACCACTTGAAAGTCCACCTAGTGTCAACTATGTTCACCTATGGGGGGGGGGGGGGAATAGGTGACGTGCAGCGCTATTGCGGAATTTAAATTGTACCTGCACACATAAATAAAACAACACAGCACAAAAGAGTACACAAGCTATTTATAGTGGTTCCCCGACTTGGGTACATCCACTTTCCCCCTTCGACCTATCTCCCAACCAGGGACGACTCGGTCTCTTCTCCAACAGGATTGAAATCCAATCCCTGCACTATCGGAAGGAACCCTTCCACACGTGGGAGTCAACACTCCCACAAACCGGGTTGCACCCAACCCTTACAACACGGAACCAACGTTCCTTTACAACAAAAGTAAAATAGAATGTACAAGAAATACAAACTACATGAGGAGACTACGGTGTCCCTCTTCGTTGACGACGTGATCTTGAAGTCTACAAAGAGTCCACGACCTTGGTCTCTCTTGGAGAGGATCTCCCCGGAACCGGCGGCGGCAAGAAGGGCGGCGGCTAGGTTCACGGGATCGGCGGCGACGACGATGTGCGGCCGCAGTTCTTTAGAGATCCAAACTTCGTAGCGAAGCTAGCTAGGTCTACCAACGGTCACACGAGGATCGGTCGTCTCGATCGATTCGGACGGGGAAGTTTTTCCTGATCAACAAATCGAGAGACAAGGGATCTCTGGATAGACGCGTGAGACACTAAGCTTGGCTAAGCTTCTGTCGCCGGAGATCGGGAAGAAACACGATCAACAACGGCGACCAACTAACGCGAGCGGCGACGGAGGCGGCGGAGCAGTTTCGCGATTTTAGGGTTAGATCGTGCTCGGCTTCTTTTCTTCGTAAGTCTACTGTTCAAAATACCAGTATATATATATTATAGATACTTTCAATTTGACCGTTGTGGGACCCACAAGAAGAATCCCGAAATCCGGTTCAAAATAGTCCAGCGGCAGAATCCGGTCCAGCAGCTTCCAGAGAAATCGCTAAGTAAGAATCGGCGAGAATCGCAGGTGATTCTTGACGAATCGGCGAGAATCAGTTAGTGATTCTCGACGATTCGTCGAGAATCACTAGTGATTCTCGCCGAATCACTTGTTGATTCTCAACGAATATTACTTGGTATTCATGATCTGCTCAGCGATGGGTTCGGCGAGAATCACTAGTGATTCTCGCCGAATCTTACTTGGCACCGTTTTGAGGTAGCCGGAAAGAATCGGCGAGAATCACTAATGATTCTCGACGATTCGGCGAGAATCACTAGTGATTCTCGCCGAATCGGCGAGAATCACTTGGTGATTCTCGTCGAATTGTACTTAGACGAATTTTCGTCTTTCCACCCGAGCTACTCCTTGACCCATCCTTACTCCTTGTCTGCTCTTGTATAAACACGGTCCTGTACTTGAAAGTAAGTGCACTCCAATAGAGAGAGTACACGTAGGTCAACACACTGATCTGCTCAACGAGGGATTACGTCGTGCAGACCCGTGTATATTGACCTACTGCACCCTGACATTGGTGTGCACTTAGCGTGGAATAACTGCAAGCACAACTTGAAAGATTTTATCAAATACATTGTCTATTGACCTTAGCTTGTCCAGGGGCTTCTTCAAATCAGGTACATTGTGGATATAATACCCAACAATCTCCCCCTATTTGAAGAAGCCTAAACCCTACAAGCTAAGGTGAATAGAGCAAATGGGAATGAAAACCATAAACTTAAAATTGAGTTGAGTGAGTTATCCATTACCAATACCAATTTCTTGGGAGCAAGCTTGGAGCCACCTTATCCTTAGCCGAGAGGGTAATCTCCACCTTTTCGGCTTCTGCAAATCGGGGTCGGGAGCATTTGACCCCTTGCTCCCCCTCAGTTCTTGCATCTGTGCTCACACTTGAGTTCCTTGCTCCCCCTCAGATCGTGCACGAGCCTGGAGCTTCTGTAGTCTTCATTCCTCATAATTGAGCATCCCCAATTCAGTCTTGAAAAGATTTAACTTGGCCTCGTCTAAGGGCTTTGTGAATATATCAGCAATCTGCTTGTCCGTGGGGACATAACAGAGAGAGATGTCCTTGTTCTCCACGTGCTCCCGAATGAAGTGGTAGCGCACTTCAATATGATTCGTTCTGCTGTGCGATACAGGATTGTTGGCAATGGCAATTGCACTGGAGGAGTCGCAGTACATTGGAACTTCCTTGAACTGAAGGTCGTAGTCGGCTAACTGGTTTCTGATCCATAGGAGTTGTGCGCAACAGCTGCCTGCCGAGATGTACTCAGACTCTGCTGTGGGGGTAGCTACACAATTCTGCTTCTTGCTGTTCCATGAGATAAGCCTTCTTCCGAGGAATTGACACGTCCCGGAAGTGATTTTCCTGTCATCCCTACTCCCTGCAAAATCAGCATCTGAAAAACCTATTAGCTCGACATCATTGTTTCTCGGGTACCACAAGCCAAGATTGGGAGTACCTTTAAGGTATCTTAGAATTCGCTTCGCAGCGACATAGTGAGATTCCTTAGTGTTCACCTGATATCTGGCACAGACACATGTGGAGAACATGATATCTGGTCTACTGGCAGTAAGGTAGAGCAGGGATCCAATGATGCTTCTGTATTTGGTTTCATCGAAAGGTTTACCTTTCTCATCCTTATCCAGAGACATAGTGGATCCCATTGGAGTCCTCATAGAGGTTGCACTCTCCATACCGAATTTCTTAAGGAGTTCATTTGTGAACTTTGTCTGAGAGATGAAGATTCCATCCTCAGACTATTTCACTTGAAGTCCCAAGAAATACTTGAGCTCTCCCATACTGCTCATTTCAAACTTTCCTTGCATAAGTTTAGAAAACTTTTTGCAAAGATTGTTGTCCGTTGAGCCGAATATTATGTCATCGACATAGATTTGCACCAGCAAAATCTTGCCTTTGACTTCCCTGAGAAACAATGTTTTATCTATTTTACCTCTAGAGAACTTGTTCTCAAGAAGAAAACTAGATAAAGTCTCATACCAAGCTCGTGGAGCTTGTTTTAACCCATATAAAGCTTTATTAAGAAAATATACATGATTGGGAAAAGTAGGATCGACAAAACCTGGGGGTTGAGCGACGTATACTTCCTCTTTCAGGTCTCCGTTCAGGAATGCTGATTTCACATCCATTTGATACACTGTGAATCCTTTGTGCGAAGCATACGCTAAGAACAATCTGATTGCCTCGAGCCTTGCTACTGGTGCGAAGGTCTGGTCGAAGTCAATCCCCTCCTCCTGTCTGTAACCTTGAGCCACAAGCCTTGCCTTGTTCTTTATGATGACACCATGTTCATCCAGCTTGTTTCTGAAGATCCACTTGGTGCCAATCACATTCTGCTTGTATGGTCTGGGAACTAGTGTCCAAACGTTGCAACGTTCGAATTGATGTAGTTCATCTTGCATGGCCAGAATCCATGCCGCATCCTTGTTCGCCTCGTCGAACTTCTTTGGATCAACCTGTGACAGGAAGCTAAGATGCAATACTTCGTTAATAGTACCTCTTCGAGTTCTGACACCGACACGAGGATCTCCGATGATCTGATCTCTAGGATGATCCCTCACGTGCCGGAGCTCTAGATGTCTGGCGTCTGGAGCGTCGACTACTTCTTGGGCTTCTCTTTCTTCTAAGATATTTGTTCCATTTTGATCTTCAACATTTTCAGATGACGTGGAGGTGGAAACTTTGACGTACTTAGGAGTGTCATCTTTAGCGGTCTCATCCAGACTCAGCTGTTCAAGTCGTGCACCTGCATCTTCAAGAATACAACTGGAAGAATTGTTGTTAAGCAAACTTCCTTCATCAAATACAACATTTATTGATTCTTCTACCACTAGAGTTTTCTTATTGAAGACCCTATATGCCCGACTGTGGGAACTATAGCCCATGAATATGCCTTCGAAGCATTTTTCACCAAATTTAGTACGCGGGTACTTCCCATTATTCAGTACATAGCATCTGCAACCAAAACTCCTCAAGTAGGCCATGGTTGGTTTCCTGCCTTTCAGTAGCTCGTAAGGCGTCTTACGATGATGCTTGTTGATCAATGCTCGGTTTTGTACATGACAAGATGTATTGACAGCCTCTGCCCAGAAGTGTTCCGGGAGAGAAGCGTCTTTCAACATTGTCGTGCAGGCTTCAATGAGAGTTCTGTTTCTCCTCTCCGTAACTCCATTTTGCTGAGAAGTGTGCGGGGAGGAAAACTCATGAAAGATACCTTGTTCTTCACAAAATTCTGTCATAGCACCAGATTCAAATTCTGTTCCATGGTCACTTCTGATTTTGACCACTGAGCAGTTAAATTCGTTCTGAACCTGCTTGACAAAACTAGTGAAGATGTCAAACGTATCTGACTTTCGTTTCAAAAAGAACACCCAAGTAAACCGAGAATGATCATCAACTATCACTAGCGTATAGGACTTGTCTCCCAAGCTATGAACTTGTATTGGACCAAACAAGTCCATATGTAAGAGGTAAAGACATCGGGAAGAGTCTTTGTCTGCGATGCTCTTAAAGGTAGCCCGAGTCTGTTTGCCCATCTGGCATGCAGGACACGGGCTATCTTTGATGCACTTGATACTGGGAGCATCCCTTACTAAGTTCTTAGAAAACAGCATACTAATTATCTTGAAATTAATATGTGCCAATCTCTTGTGCCATTGATCACAAAGAGATGCATTGCCTGTTGCCACAAGGCATACGGGGGTAGATGAATATATACTGAGAAAATCTAAGCAGAAGATATTTCTGCTCCTAATGCCTGACAATACCGTCTCAGAAGAGGTACGTGAAATTATCAGACATTTATCCTTGCAGAACTTAACGTCATAACCTTTATCACATAACTGACTTACACTGATCAGGTTATGGTTTAACCCTTCAACATAAGCCACGTCGGTGATAGAGATTATACCGTTGGAAATCATACCGTAACCTCTGGTGACTCCTCGATCTGACCCTCCAAAGATGACTTTGGGTCCATTCTCGACTGGAGTGTAATCACGCAGCAAGCTTCTTGTCCTAGTCATATGCCGGGAGCATCCACTGTCCAAACACCAGATCGGCGTTTTGGTGGCCTTTGGACATTCCTGCAAAACAAAATTAATTTGCCTTAGGAACCCAATCGAACTTGGGTCCTAGATTCCTGGTTAGCACACTCCCCCTTGGTTGGTTAACCCTACGAGTGGTCGGCCTCGCATTGCTAACATAGGGAGTCTCGTAATGCCTTGGATTAAACTAACAATCCACGGCAAAGTGACCGACTTTGCCACAGCACCAACAGTCGAATCTGTTGTACCTCTTCCTAGGCTCCTGCCTTACCCTGGGAACGGTGGGTACAGCTGGGGCCTTGGATCTGGAGGTGGAGGCCTCATGGTGACAGCAGTCACATGACTTCGTCACCTTCTGTATAACATGCTTGGCTTTTGGTGCCTGCTTTCCATTATGGCCGCTAGAGAATTGACCATAATTTCCCATGTGGATTTCCTCATAAGGTGCCTTGAGGGCACTCTCACCGAAGTTCCGGGGAAAGGTCCAACCATCATATCGGCTCTTTGGCTTTGCAACCGAGGGCCGGAAATGATGACCAAATGTTGATTCAAAGTCGTGTTGGTTGCAAGGAAAGCCAGGCTTTCTGAACGCAACCGAGCTCAGCGGAGCCTTTCCCTTTTCAGCGGCAAAGGCCTTCTTGGCAGCCTTATTCTTCCTCTGGTTCCTATTTCTCCTGGATGAGGAACCAGATACCCCTACATGCCCCAAGCCAGCTCCTTTGACCTGAGCAGAGAAGGTATCAACTACTGGAAGAACAGTTTTTGTCATAGAGAAGCTCTTGACGATCTTCCTTTCTGCCGCAAGTTGTTCTTCCAACTTGTCGACTTCCTCCTGCTTAAGATCAAGGAGCTTAAGAGAGTCTGAGTGCTTTGAAGTCAGGTCAAGGTGCTCCTGTCGGAGAGAAATCAAGCCGGTGACCTCTTCCCTTAGGGAAACACATTCACCCTTAAGGAATTTTACTTCCTTTTTCTCAGCCTTCAATCTCTTTCGGCACTCCTCGAAAGTGTTGAGCAGAAGCTCATACTTCTCGAGGAGCTCAGCTTCATGGGCTGAAAGGCTATCCTCAGGTTCATCATCCTTAGACTCAGGATCGGAGTCAGAGTCGGAGAGAGGGGTGTGAGCTTTTACCTTCCCAGTAAATGGGGGACATTCTCCTTCTAAGTCGGAGCGACCCACTAGTCCGAAGTAGGCTTCCTCATCATCACTGGAGTCTGAGGAATCAGACTCACTTAGTGTCTTTGGCCGTTTGGCGATGTAGCTCTGCTCCTTCTTCTTATCTCTGGAGGATTTGTGCTCCTCTCCTTTCCCTTTTTCTCTTTTGCCTTGATAGCAGTCGGCCACGACGTGTCCTGGCTTATTGCATCCAAAGCAAATAATGTCAGAAGAGCGATGTTTGTTAGGTTTAGATGCATACCTGTCAGAAGAATAATTTTTCTTCTGATGCCTGGAGGAGGAGCCGTCTTTCTTTCTTTGATTCCTCATCTTGAGGAACTTCTTGAACTCTCGGGTGATGAGGGAGAAATCCTCCTCCGACAGCGCTGAGCTGGAGGAGCATGGCTCGGAGTCCTCCTCCTCTTCCCTATTCCTGGCACGGTATGAAACCGCACCCTTGCCTTTTCTGGAGTGACTGGCTTTTAGAGCCACAGTCTTTTCTTTGGCAGCAGCCTTCTCTGCTTCTTCCTCTGCTTTCCTGGTGTTCAGTTGAAGCTCATAAGACATTAGCTTCCCAAACAGAATTTGCGGGTCTGTTTCAGCTAGTCTGCCAAACTCTCGGATGGCGCAGATCTTTGTGTCCCATTCCTTAGTAAGGGACCTAAGGAATTTATCATTGAGTTCACCATTAGTGAACACTCTTCCGTATCCTTTGAGGGCGTTGACAATCTTGAGGAAGTTCTCGTAGGTGACTCCGATATCTTCCTTAGGCCCTTGTCTGAAGGCCTCATATTTCTGGTTCAGGAGGGATCTCCGATCATCCCTCACTTCATCAGTCCCCTCCATCAGGGTGATCAGGCCATGCCAGATCTCCTGTGCTGTCCTGCAGTGGCAGAAGTTCTGAATCATTGAGTCATCCACTGCGCTGACCAGAATGTTTTGCTCCTTCTTATCAAGTCCCACTAGCACCATCTCGTCCTTGTCCATTTCAGAAAGTTTCTTCTGCACTTTCTTGGTAGGATCAATGGTGGAGACCTTAGTGGGGACATAGGGTCCCTCTTCCACGATCATGAAGAGTCTGGGATCAACTGCCTCCATGTAGAATCTGATCCTTTCTTTCCAGATAGGAAAGTTGAGCCTGGTGCACACGGGGATCTTGCCACTGAACTTGAGCCCGTCCATAGTAGATGTTTGTCTTCTTCTTGACACTGGCGGCAGGATTCAACTCAAGGTGTTAACCTTTTTGATGAGCAACCTCCCTCTGATACCACTTGAAAGTCCACCTAGTGTCAACTATGTTCACCTATGGGGGGGGGGGGAATAGGTGACGTGCAGCGCTTTTGCGGAATTTAAATTGTACCTGCACACATAAATAAAACAACACAGCACAACAGAGTACACAAGCTATTTATAGTGGTTCCCCGACTTGGGTACATCCACTTTCCCCCTTCGACCTATCTCCCAACCAGGGACGACTCGGTCTCTTCTCCAACAGGATTGAAATCCAATCCCTGCACTATCGGAAGGAACCCTTCCACACGTGGGAGTCAACACTCCCACAAACCGGGTTGCACCCAACCCTTACAACACGTAACCAACGTTCCTTTACAACAAAAGTAAAATAGAATGTACAAGAAATACAAACTACGTGAGGAGACTACGGTGTCCCTCTTCGTTGACGACGTGATCTTGAAGTCTACAAAGAGTCCACGACCTTGGTCTCTCTTGGAGAGGATCTCCCCGGAACCGGCGGTGGCAAGAAGGGCGGCAGCTAGGTTCACGGGATCGGCGGCGACGACGATGTGCGGCGGCAGTTCTTTAGAGATCCAAACTTCGTAGCGAAGCTAGCTAGGTCTACCAACGGTCATACGAGGATCGGTCGTCTCGATCGATTCGGACGGGGAAGTTTTTCCCGATCAACAAATCGAGAGACAAGGGATCTCTGGATAGACGCGTGAGACACTAAGCTTGGCTAAGCTTCTGTCGCCGGAGATCGGGAAGAAACGCGATCAACAGCGGCGACCAACTAACGCGAGCGGCGACGGAGGCGGCGGAGCAGTTTCGCGATTTTAGGGTTAGATCTTGCTCGGCTTCTTTTCTTCGTAAGTCTACTGTTCAAAATACCCGTATATATATACTGTAGATACTTTCAATTTGACCGTTGTGGGACCCACAAGAAGAATCCCGAAATCCGGTTCAAAATAGTCCAGCGGCAGAATCCGGTCCAGCAGCTTCCAGAGAAATCGCTAAGTAAGAATCAGCGAGAATCGCAGGTGATTCTCGACGAATCGGCGAGAATCAGTTAGTGATTCTCGACGATTCGTCGAGAATCACTAGTGATTCTCGCCGAATCACTTGTTGATTCTCAACGAATATTACTTGGTATTCATGATCTGCTCAGCGATGGGTTCGGCGAGAATCACTAGTGATTCTCGCCGAATCTTACTTGGCACCGTTTTGAGGTAGCCGGAAAGAATCGGCGAGAATCACTAATGATTCTCGACGATTCGGCGAGAATCACTAGTGATTCTCGCCGAATCGGCGAGAATCACTTGGTGATTCTCGTCGAATTGTACTTGGACGAATTTTCGTCTTTCCACCCGAGCTGCTCCTTGACCCATCCTTGCTCCTTGTCTGCTCTTGTATAAACACGGTCCTGTACTTGAAAGTAAGTGCACTCCAATAGAGAGAGTACACGTAGGCCAACACACTGATCTGCTCAACGAGGGATTACGTCGTGCAGACCCGTGTATATTGACCTACTACACCCTGACATTTGTGTGCACTTAGCGTGGAATAACTGCAAGCACAACTTGAAAGATTTTATCAAATACATTGTCTATTGACCTTAGCTTGTCCAGGGGCTTATTCAAATCAGGTACATTGTGGATACAATACCCAACACGTATCGCGGTCGATTTTGTATTCCCACAGTTGGAGACATTCGCGAGATGGTGTGTCGGGAAGCACATGGCTCAAGTATGGCCTACCATCCAGGCTCAACAAAAATGTACCGTGATTTGAAACAAATTGTCTGGTGGTATGGAATGAAAAGAGATTTAGCGCAATTTGTATCTGAATGTCATACCTGCAAGCGGGTGAAAGCTGATCATGGAAGGCCTGGTGGCAAGTTGACACCATTGGAGATTCCAACATGGAAGTGGGAATGCATCTCAATGGATTTTATTACAGGCCTACCAAGATCTCCACGAGGACATGACTCCGTGTGGGTGATCGTGGATAGATTGACCAAGTGTGCTCATTTCATACCATTTAAGGTCAACTACCCGATGAAGACAATAGCGGAGCTATATTTGAACGAGATCATCCGACTGCATGGTGTGCTAGTCAATATCATATCAGACAGGGATTCCCGATTCACTTCTCGTTTCTGGAAGAGTCTACAAGAGGGTTTGGGAACGGATTTGCGATATTCCACAGCTTACCACCCTCATACGAATGGCCAAACGGAACGAGTAAATAAAATCGTGGAAGATATGATTCGATGCTATATTCTTGAGTATGGCGGAGCATGGGATGAACATTTGCGGCTTATGGAATTCACATATAATAATAGCTATCAAGAAAGCTTGCAAATGGCTCCGTTCGAAGCTTTATATGGGCGTCGATGTCGGACTCCCCTCTTTTGGGCTGAGGTTGGCGAGCGGCCTTTGTTGGGCCCGGAGGCGCTCGAGGACATGGAAGTTGCCGTACAACATATTCGGGAGAAGCTCCGGATCTTCCAAGAGCGATATGAAAAGTACGCCAACCGACGAAGGTCGGAATTAGAGTTTGCGGTGGGGGATTCCGTTTTCTTGAAAGTCTCCCCAATGGTTGGGATTAATAGGTTTGGAAAAGAGCGCAAATTAGACCCAAGATTTGTGGGTCCCTTCAAGATTCTTGCGCGAGTTGGTGCATCCGCTTACCAAGTAGAATTACCCGTGAACTTTCCTGGTGTTCACGACGTTTTTCATGTTAGCCAACTTCGCAAGTGTGTGCGGAATGATCAGCGAGTTTTGGATTTTGTGTCGCAATTGGCGCCAAACCTTTCTTATGTGGAGATGCCCATCCGTATATTGGAATCCCAAGATCGCTTGTTGCGGAAAAAGAAAATTCTGATGGTCAAGGTGCTATGGAAAAATCAGAATATGGAAAGCGCGACGTGGGAGCTCGAGTCAACGATGAGGGCGGCTCACCCTCATTTGTTCCCGTAAAAAAAGCTGGTATGTGAATTGGTGTTTTTGTTGCATTAGTGTTTTTGGTTTGCTACCTTATTTGATTGAGATCAAAATGATTGAAAAGTTTCGAGGCGAAACTTTTTGTTAGGGGGAGTGACTGTAACACCCCGAATTTTTGATTGCGTACGAATGATGGGCGTTACGTTGGCTTTGACCATTGTTCGAGCATGGTTTTTCCCGCGGGCTTGCGAGTGGCTGTTTTGGTAACTGAGTTGAACAATTCCCCAGCAAACCGGAGTCCAAATTTGGGACTCGGTGAGGCCTCTTAGGGAATGTTTTCACTTTTTCGCGCCCGGGTAATGTTGCTCAAAACGGGTTGCTTGTACAGAAAACAAAAAAAGGGTAAAAAGATCTTCAGGCAAAAATGGTGTAGGACGACACAAAAACACTTTTCAAAACAGGGCAAAATGGTCGTTTTTGTGCGTGACACGCCCCCCGACACGGGCGTGCCGGGGCGTGACCCAGGGCGTGACCTGGGCGTGACCTCCTTGACTCGACGAATTTTCTTGCGTCGAGTTGAGCTCGATGAATGGGGTACACGCCCCATGACACGGGCGTGTCACGGGCCGTGTCCCGCAGTGTCGAGTGTCGAGTGCCGAGTGTCGAGTGTCGAGTGTCGGGTGTCGAGAGAGGGGACACGGCCTGTGACACGGGCGTGTCACAGGGAATGTCAAGCTTTGTCGAGTGTCGACACTTTTGGTCGACGAGGTGTTGAGACACGGGCTACACGCCCTAGGTCACGGGCGTGACCGACCCGTCACGGGCGTGTACCCGGCCGTGTACCGTGTGGATAAACTTGGATTTGCCGACTTTCTGCGCCGCTTAAGGTACACGCCCTGTGACACGGGCGTGACACAGGGCGTGACAGGGTCGAAAATCGACTTTTTCCAGTTTTTTTGTGCCGTTCATTTCCCTGAGTCTGCATCTAACGGTCCAGCTCTATTCTGGAGGAAATAAGGCCGAAACAGATATTTCTCCTCCTCATTTCACCTTCTTCTTCATCTTCTTCCTCATTCCAAAAGGACATCAAGGGAGCAAAGCTAAAGCAAGGGAAGGAAAGAGAGGAGCATCCTGCGGTGTCATCTCGGTTCAGGCAAGCGGTGTTCTTCACCCCTGCCAATCTTGTTTTCTTGTTCTTGGATTGTGCAAATTTAGCTAATTTTCTTCTTTCAAATTTAGCTAATTTTCCTCTTTCAATTTTATTAGCCTTGTTCTTCTTGTTTTGTTTAGTCATGAATTCTCTTGATCCTCATGTCTCACATGCTTACCGTCTTGTTATCCAATTTCCCTATGTTCAACTCTTTCTTATGCGAAATTGATTCATGTAGCTTTTTCTGTTCTTGTCATGATCATGTTAAACGACACTTGTTGGTTTAGTTAGCAAATTTCCCTATGTTCAATAATGGTAGCATACTCATGTTAGCATACACATGGGCAATATGTCGTCATGAGTGAGGAAATGCGGGTTGTGACAGTAGGTATCAAAGCAGGTTTGCTTGACAATTGGTCATGCAAACTTTCTTTTTTGTCCTTGTCATAAGCATCATATCATACACACACCGAGGTGCCATCAGTATGTCTTGGCCGAAGCACGCACACTACACTCATGGCATGACAAGAAGTTTACGGGGCATATTATGTAGTATGGGATGCATAATATGTGGTTGTATATGGATCCACCATAGGGGCAACATGTGCGGGTTATGTAGTATGAGATGCATAACCTTACCACATGGATGCGACTAGCACGTTTTCTTTTCTTCGTTGCATGCAATGCTATGTAGTATGGGATGCATAGCATTGTGATGCATACGACCGCTCATGGCATGCATTAAGGCCTTTTCTAGATTGCATAGCACAGCACGCATAACATAACATTGCATGAGCACAACGTGCCAAGCTAAAGATGTACATGATGACACCTGTACACTCATGGTTTTGGGTCAAATAAAGTCATGCATTCATCGGTTAGGCACAAGTTAGTGGGATGACAGTGAGTCATCTTTAGGCTAGGCATACCATCATTCTCAAACTCCCAGAGCAAGTTAGCAGTTGATGTTCATATTTATATATGTATGGTCTATACATAGCCGTTGTGTGTTTTGTTGGGTTTGAGCTTGACAAGAGTGAACATGTTTATAGGATGTCGAAGCATCCAAGGACAAGGCAAACTCCCCAATCCGAGGGCGAGTCTTCGGGCGCACAGAATAATGCCCTGATGGATAGTCTACGCCAAAGTAATGAGGCTTTGACGAGGCAGGTGCAGGAAGTGCAGTCCTAGCTCCAAGCTATGTCATGAGCGATGTCTGGGCTGGCACAAAGAGGGCAAGAGACTGTCAGAGGCCCCACCATTTCTACTCCTTCCGTGGCAGTGATACCCCCAGTTGTGATTCCTCCTGCGATGACTTTCATCTCGCAGTTTCAGCGACTTGGACCACCGACTTATGATGGAAAAGCGGACTTGGTGATCTTGGATGATTGGGTGATCATGTTGGAAGAGATGTTTATCTATTCTGGCGTTACCGAGGACCAGAAGGTGATGCTTGCCGCCTATCAACTCAAAGGGTTGGCTAAAGGTTGGTGGTTGCGAGAAAAGGAGAGCCTAGGGGCGGGATGTTCGTGGGAAACCTTCAAAGAAATGTTACGGCGCAAGTTTCTGCCGTCAGTGGAAAGGGACAGCCTGATGAATGACTTCTTGTACCTGAAGCAGAGGAAACTCACAGTTAGTGAGTATGAAATTGAGTTTAGCAAGCTAAGTCGGTTCGCTCCGAGCATGGTGACTACGGAAGCTGACCGAGTAAAGAGATTTCTTGGCGGACTCCGCAGTGACGTGCAGCAGTTCGCAAGTGCTTATGGAGCGACGAGTTACACCACTGTGGTTGAGGCTGCTTTGAAGGTTGAAGCTATAGAAAATGCAAAACAAAGAGGACAACTAATGAGGAAGGATAAGAGGAAGTTGGTGGGAGGGAAAAGCTCCCAAGACTCAGACGTAAGGAAGAAGAACAAGGAGACGTATAGCTTCTGTGGCCGGTCAGGTCACCGTTTGAGAAATGTTTCAAGCGGTTGGGGATGCAGAAGAAGGAGCAGGTGCACGCCATTCAGGGTGCTCCAACCAGAGACTTGGAGTGTACAGCTTGTGGGGGAAGAGGTCATGATATGAGCCGCTGCTGGGTCAAATACAATGTGTGCTTCAAGTGTGGCAAATAGGGACATCTGAAGGCAAGGTGCCCACAAAACCAGCCCGTGCTGCAGCCAATGCCACTCCAGGCTTTGTCTCCGCCTCCGCGTTTGGACAAAGGAAAAGGGAAGTTAAATGTGATCTCGTCAGAGGAAGCTCAGGTGGCACCTCAGGTTATCTCAGGTTCGATTCCTTCCTCTGGTTCACGTTTTGTTTATGCCTCTTACGCGTAGTTCTTAGCTACATATGTACCCTTATAGGAAACTTTAAGGTAAAGAACCGTTGGGCGCGTGTTCTCTTCGATTCTGGTGCGACCCATTCATTTGTGGCTCGAACTTTTCTGGATCGGTATCATTTGACACCAGATCGAGTGGGGAATGCCTTTTTGGTACGGTTTCCTTCCGGTGCTTCTGTGGTTGCAGACTGGGGTCTTCTTGATTGTCCCATTTTGTTGGGGGATTTTCTAGTGAAGGCTGATTTCAAGGTGCTCGATTTGGAAGATTTTGACGTCATTCTGGGTATGGACTGGTTATCCCGCTATGACGCTGTCATCCAGTGCAAAGGAAAGCGCTTGGATTTTATCAAGGACAATGGTCAGCCGGGAAGTGTTTATGGTGATTCATGCCAGGATTCTCCAGGGATTTCGGCGGTATGTGTTCGGACGTTGTTTGTTTCCGACTGTTTTGCTTGTCTAGTCTCAATTGTGGGGACTAGTGTTGTTTTGCCACGTTTGGAGGAGATTTCGGTTTTCCGTGAATTTCCAGATGTTTTTCCTACTGATCTTCCTGGTCTTCCCCCTGATCGTGATGTCGAGTTTGTCATTGATTTGGAACCGGGTATGCGGCCTATTGCGAAAGCGCCGTACAGAATGGCCCCGCGTGAGCTATCAAAGTTGCGTACACAACTGGATGACCTATTGGCAAAGGGGTTTATCAGGCCAAGTTCATCACCTTGGGGTGCACCGGTGTTTTTTGTGAAGAAGAAAGATGGGTCGATGCGTCTTTGCATCGATTACCGGGAGTTGAACAAGATGACGATTAAAAACAAGTACCCACTGCAAAGAATTGATGATTTGTTTGATCAACTGCGTGGCAGTTCAGTATTTTCGATGATTGATCTCCGCTCGAGCTATCATCAGCTCAAGGTCCGGGAGTCTGATATTCCGCGGACTCCATTTCGATCAAGACATGGCCATTTTGAATTTCTGGTGATGTCGTTTGGTTTGACCAATGCACCATCAGCCTTCATGGATATGATGAATAGGGTGTTCAAGGACTACTTGGATAAGTTTGTGGTGGTTTTTATTGATGACGTTCTTGTCTACTCCCGTAGTGCTGAGGAGCATGAACAGCATCTGCGATTGGTATTGGCCACTTTGCGAGACCAACGGTTATTCGCCAAGCTAAGCAAATGCAAGTTTTGGTTGCCTCAAGTTGCCTTTCTGGGTCATGTCATTAATCAACATGGAATTTCAGTAGATCCCGAAAAGATTGTTGCAGTCATGGAATGGAGAAGACCGGAGACACCCAAGGAGATTCGGAGCTTCTTGGGCTTGGCCGGCTATTATCGTAGATTTGTAGAAGGTTTTGCTACGTTGGCTGCACATTTGACTCGCTTAACCCAGAATAATGTGGCGTTTGAGTGGAATGACAAGTGTGAGGCCTCATTCCTTGAACTCAAGAACAGGTTATGTACCGCTCCTGTGTTGATCTTGCCGACAGAAGGGATAGATTATGACGTTTTTGTGGATGCGTCGCACGTTGGACTTGGATGTGTTTTAATGCAAGACAAAAAAGTGATTGCGTATGTGTCTCGGCAGTTGAAAAGTAATGAAAAGAACTACCCAACGCATGATTTGGAGTTCGCAGCGGTGATATTTGCATTGAAGTTGTGGAGACACTTACTTTATGGTGCGCAGTGTAAAATCTTTACGGATCATAAAAATTTAAAGTATGTCTTCACGCAAAAGGAACTTAATCTGCACCAACGGCGATGGCTTGAATATATAGCTGATTATGATGTGGAAATTCAGTATCATCCGGGGAAAGCGAATGTTGTGGCCGATGCTTTGAGTCGGAAGACGGGGAAATTATTTCATCTCTCAGTCGACCGTCTTGTGGAGAAATTTCTATTGATGGATATTTCCATGGGCAAATATGACCCGCAAAGTCATTCGATGGTAGAAGAACCTTCATGGTTGTTGCTTGCAAGACAACATCAAAAGGATGATCCTGATCTTTTACATTTATTTCTTCGAACTGAAAAGGTTGAATTACCGGATTTTTCTATTGATAATGGGGGCACGTTAACGTATCGCGGTCTATTTTGTATTCCCACAGTTGGAGACATTCGCGAGATGGTGTGTCGGGAAGCACATGGCTCAAGTATGGCCTACCATCCAGGCTCAACAAAAATATACCGTGATTTAAAACAAATTGTCTGGTGGTATGGAATAAAAAGAGATATAGCGCAATTTGTATCTGAATGTCATACCTGCAAGCGGGTGAAAGCTGATCATGGAAGGCCTGGTGGCAAGTTGACACCATTGGAGATTCCAACATGGAAGTGGGAAAGCATCTCAATGGATTTTATTACAGTCCTACCAAGATCTCCACGAGGACATGACTCCGTGTGGGTGATCGTGGATAGATTGACCAAGTGTGCTCATTTTATACCATTTAAGGTCAACTACCCGATGAAGACAATAGCGAAGCTATATTTGAACGAGATCATCTGACTACATGGTGTGCCAGTCAATATCATATCAGACAGGGATTCCCGATTTACTTCTCGTTTCTGGAAGAGTCTACAAGAGGGTTTGGGAACGGATTTGCGATATTCCACTGCTTACCACCCTCAGACGAATGGCCAAACGGAACGAGTAAATCAAATCGTGGAATATATGATTCGATGCTATATTCTTGAGTATGGCGGAGCATGGGATGAACGTTTGCGTCTTATGGAATTCACATATAATAATAGCTATCAAGAAAGCTTGCAAATGGCTCCGTTCGAAGCTTTATATGGGCGTCGATGTCGGACCCCCCTCTTTTGGGCTGAGGTTGGGGAGCGGCCTTTGTTGGGCCTGGAGGCGCTCGAGGACATGGAAGTTGTCGTACGACTTATTCGGGAGAAGCTCCGGATCGCCCAAGAGCGATATGAAAAGTACGCCAACCGACGAAGGTCGGAATTAGAGTTTGCGGTGGGGGATTCCGCTTTCTTGAAAGTCTCCCCAATGGTTGGGATTAAAAGGTTTGGAAAAGAGCGCAAATTAGACCCAAGATTTGTGGGTCCCTTCAAGATTCTTGCGCGAGTTGGTGCATCCGCTTACCAAGTAGAATTACCCGTGAACTTTCCTTGTGTTCATGATGTTTTTCATGTTATCCAACTTCGCAAGTGTGTGCGGAATGATCAGCGAGTTTTGGATTTTGTGCCGCAATTGGCACCAAACCTTTCTTATGTGGAGATGCCCATCCGTATATTGGACTACCAAGATCACGTGTTGCGGAAAAAGAAAATTCCGATGGTCAAGGTGCTATAGAAAAATCAGAATATGGAAAGCGCGACGTGGGAGCTCGAGTCAACGATGAGGGCGGCTCACCCTCATTTGTTCCCGTAAAAAAAGCTGGTATGTGAATTGGTGTTTTTGTTGCATTAGTGTTTTTGGTTTGCTACCTTATTTGATTGAGATCAAAATGATTGAAAAGTTTCGAGGCGAAACTTTTTGTTAGGGGGAGTGACTGTAACACCCCGAATTTTTGATTGCGTACGAATGATGGGCGTTACGTTGGCTTTGACCGTTGTTCGAGCATGGTTTTTCCCGCGGGCTTGCGAGTTGCTGTTTTGGTAGCCGAGTTGCACAATTCCCCAGCAAACCGGAGTCCAAATTGGGGACTCGGTGAGGCCTCTTAGGGAATGTTTGCACTTTTTTGCGCCCGGGTAATGTTGCTCAAAACGGGTTGCTTGTACAGAAAACAAAAAAAAGGGTAAAAAGTTCTTCAGGCAAAAATGGTCTAGTACGACACAGAAACACTTTTCAAAACAGGGAAAAATGGTCGTTTTTGTGCGTGACACGCCCCACGACACGGGCGTGTCGGGGCGTGGCCCAGGGCGTGACCTGGGCGTGACCTCCTTTACTCGACGAATTTTCTTGCGTCGAGTTGAGCTCGACGAATGGGGTACACGCCCCGTGACACGGGCGTGTCACGGGCCGTGTCCCGCAGTATCGAGTGTCGAGTGTCGAGTGTCGAGTGTCGGGTGTCGAGAGAGGGGACACGGCCTGTGACACGGGCGTGTCACAGGGCCTGTCAAGCTTTGTCGAGTGTCGACACTTTTGGTCGACGAGGTGTTGAGACATGGGCTACACGCCCTAGGTCACGGGCGTGACCGACCCGTCACGGGCGTGCACCCGGCCGTGTACCGTGTGGATAAACTTGGATTTGCCGACTTTCTGCGCCGCTTAAGGTACACGCCCTGAGACACGGGCGTGACACAGGGCGTGACAGGGCCGAAAATCGACTTTTTCGAGTTTTTTGTGCCGTTCATTTCCCTGAGTCTGCATCTTACGGTCCAGCTCTGTTCTGGAGGAAATAAGGCCGAAATAGAGATTTCTCCTCCTCATTTCACCTTCTTCTTCATCTTCTTCCTCATTCCAAAAGGACATCAAGGGAGCAAAGCTAAATCAAGGGAAGGAAAGAGAGGAGCAGCCGTCGCGGTGTCATCTCGGTTCAGGCAAGCGGTGTTCTTCACCCTTACCAATATTGTTTTCTTGTTCTTGGATTTTGCAAATTTAGCTAATTTTCTTCTTTCAAGTTTAGCTAATTTTCCTCTTTCAATTTTATTAGCCTTGTTCTTCTTGTTTTGTTTAGTCATGAATCCTCTTGATCCTCATGTTTCACATGCTTACCGCCTTGTTATCTAATTTCCCTATGTTCAACTCTTTCTTATGCGAAATTGATTCATGTAGCTTTTTCTGTTCATGTCATGATCATGTTAAACGACACTTGTTGGTTTAGTTAGCAAATTTCCCTATGTTCAATTATTGTAGCATACTCATGTTATCATACACATGGGCAATATGTCGTCATGAGTGAGGATGAAGGAAGGAAACGTGTGTACTTGGGTTATGGGTTATGGTGAGAGTTGCTTATGGTGTTGCGCTTGGGTTCGTTTATGGTGAGGTTTGCGAGGCGAATTGTGAACCATGGCAGGAGCGTTTGTGTGAGGATTCGGTAAGGGGTGGTGTGGTTTAAGCCTTTGTGGCCACCGGGTTTGGATTTGTGGTGTAGAGCACCATTTTGGCCCCGATTTGGGCTGGCTTTTATTGGTGCGTTCTACTTTAGGGCTGACACCAAAAGACCCTTGCGGAATCGCATTTAATCGCTGCTTATGTTTCACTCGTATAGTTATTTCTTGTTCGAAAGATGATGGAATGGGCATGTGTATTGCCTTTTTGCTCATGCAGGTTGAGCAGGACTTGCTAAGAATTGCACTTGGTGCGTTTTACACTTTGGATTGACAGTGTTTACCACTTGTTTTCCACCTGTTTTGTTTACTCATTATACTTACATGAAGCATTGCTACGGGGTCGGTAAGCCCCTTCGTTATATTTTCTGAACTTCATACTCTGTTGTATAGCTTTGATGATTGCTGAGGTGTTCTTTCTTGAATGCCTCAGGTGCAGGTTGTAGCCGGTTGAGCGGCTAGTGCTTGGGTCAAGTTTCTTTGGAGCTAGCCGAGCTTACGAGCGAGGTAGTTCTTTCCTCTGTTGTACAGACAAACTTGCACCCCAATGGGTTCGTGTCAGCTTGTTGGCGCCCATTGGTGGTTTCCTTACTTGTGATATATATATGAATGCTAGACTGCTAATGTGACTCATTTGGCTGAGATGATGTCTACTTGCTCTTGGGAAGGATTTATGGTAGGTTACTTTAGCTATTTTTAAGCTAAATCAAACCTATTATTGTATAACATTCATAACATGTTTTGGTCACCGAACAAGTATTTTCCAAAGAACGTAAACAAAGATGATTTCTGATATTATTATAAATATAGACTGCATATAGGAGATCGTCATCAATAAACAAAGTATTTCCGCCGCGTACAAACACACATTTTAATGCCTAAGGCCGAGGAATACGGCCATTAAACTAAAAGGTTTTCTTGCATTTAACTGATGGATTTCAACTCATAAAGTAAGCTTCAAGGGTTGCCTGAGCGTGTGCAGTTATCCCCTGCACGACGTGGCATCATAACCCGTAGTTCCTCTTGCTCTGATACGATGTACTCGTTGAGGAAATGCGGGTTGTGACAGTTGGTATCAAAGTAGGTTTGCTTGACAATTGGTCGGGCAAACTTTCCTTTTTGTCCATGTCATAAGCATCATATCATACACACACTGAGGTGCCATCAGTATATCTTGGCCGAAGCACCCACACTACACTCATGGCATGACAAGAAGTATACGGGGCATATTATGTAGTATGGGATGCATAATATGTGGTTGTATATGGATCCACCATAGGGGCAACATGTGCGGGTAATGTAGTATGGGATGCATAACCTTACCACATGGATGCGACTAGCACGTTTTCTTTTCTTCGTTGCATGCAATGCTATGTAGTATGGGATGCATAGCATTGTGATGCGTACGACCGCTCATGGCATGCATTAAGGCCTTTTCTAGATTGCATAGCACAGCACGCATAACATAACATTGCATGAGCACAACGTGCCAAGCTAAAGATGTACATGATGACACCTGTACACTCATGGTTTTGGGTCAAATAAAGTCATGCATTCATCGGTTAGGCACAAGTTAGTGGGATGACAGTGAGTCATCTTTAGGCTAGGCATACCATCATTCTCAAACTCCCAGAGCAAGTTAGTAGTTGATGTTCATATTTATATATGTATGGTCTGTACATAGCCGTTGTGTGTTTTGTTGGGTTTGAGCTTGACAAGTGTGAACGTGTTTATAGGATGTCGAAGCATCCAGTGACAAGGCAAACTCCCCAATCCGAGGGCGAGTCTTCGGGTGCGCAGAATAATGCCCTGATGGATAGTCTACACCAAAGTAATGAGGCTTTGACGAGGCAGCTGCAGGAAGTGCAGTCCCAGCTCCAAGCTATGTCATCAGCGATGTCTGGGCTGGCACCAAGAGGGCAAGAGACTGTCAGAGGCCCCACCATTTCTACTCCTTCCGTGGCAGTGATACCCCCAGTTGTGGTTACTCCTGCGATGACTTTCATCTCGCAGTTTCAGCGACTTGGACCACCGACTTATGATGGAAAAGCGGACTTTGTGATCTTGGATGATTAGGTGATCACGTTGGAAGAGATGTTTATCTATTCTGGCATTACCGAGGACCAGAAGGTGATGCTTGCTGCCTATCAACTCAGAGGATTGGCTAAAGGTTGGTGGTTGCGAGAAAAGGAGAGCCTAGGGGCGGGATGTTCGTGGGAAGCCTTCAAAGAAATGTTACGGCGCAAGTTTCTGCCGTCAGTGGAAAGGGACCGCCTGATGAATGACTTCTTGTACCTGAAGCAGAGGAAACTCACAGTTAATGAGTATGAAATTGAGTTTAGCAAGCTAAGTCGGTTCGCTCCGAGCATGGTGACTACGGAAGCTGGCCGAGTAAAGAGATTTCTTGGCGGACTCCGCAGCGACGTGCAGCAGTTCGCAAGTGCTTATGGAGCGACGAGTTACACCACTGTGGTTGAGGCTGCTTTGAAGGTTGAAGTTATAGAAAATGCAAAACAAAGAGGACAACTCATGAGGAAGGATAAGAGGAAGCTGGTGGGAGGGAAAAGCTCCCAAGACTCAGACGTAAGGAAGAAGAACAAGGAGACGTGTAGCTTCTGTGGCCGGTCAGGTCACCCGTTTGAGAAATGTTTCAAGCGGTTGGGGATGCAGAAGGAGCAGGTGCATGCCATTCAGGGTGCGCCAACCAGAGACTTGGAGTGTACAGCTTGTGGGGGAAGAGGTCATGATATGAGCCGCTGCTGGGTCAAAGACAAGGTGTGCTTCCAGTGTGGCAAACAGGGACATCTGAAGGCAAGGTGCCCACAAAACCAGCCCGTGCTGCAGCCAATGCCACTCCAGGCTTTGCCTCCGCCTCCGCGTTTGGACAAATGAAAAGGGAATTAAATGTGATCTCGTCAGAGAAAGCTCAGGTGTCACCTCAGGTTATCTCAGGTTCGATTCCTTTCTCTAGTTCACGTTTTGTTTATTCCTCTTACGCGTAGTTCTTAGCTACATATGTACCCTTATAGGAAACTTTAAGTTAAAGAACCGTTGGGCGCGTGTTCTCTTCGATTCTGATGCGACCCATTCATTTGTGGCTCGAACCTTTCTGGATCGGTATCATTTGACACCAGATCGAGTGAGGAATGCCTTTTTGGTACGGTTTCCTTCCGGTGCGTCTGTGGTTGCAGACTGGGGTCTTCTTGATTGTCCCATTTTGTTGGGGGATTTTCTAGCGAAGGCTGATTTCAAGGTGCTCGATTTGGAATATTTTGACGTCATTCTGGGTATGGACTGGTTATCCCGCTATGACGCTGTCATCCAGTGCAAAGGAAAGCGCTTGGATTTTATCAAGGACAATTGTCAGCCGGGAAGTGTTTATGGTGATTCATGCTAGGATTCTCCAGGGATTTCGGCGGTATGTGTTCGGACGTTGTTTGTTTCTGACTGTTTTGCTTGTCTAGTCTCAATTGTGGGGACTAGTGTTGTTTTGCCGCGTTTGGAGGAGATTCCGGTTGTGCGTGAATTTCCAGATGTTTTTCCTACTGATCTTCCTGGTCTTCCCCCTGATCGTGATGTCGAGGTTGTCATTGATTTGGAACCGGGTACGCGGCCTATTGCGAAAGCGCCGTACAGAATGGCCCCGCATGAGCTATCAGAGTTGCGTACACAGCTGGATGACCTATTGGCAAAGGGGTTTATCAGGCCAAGTTCATCACCTTTGGGTGCACCGGTGTTATTTGTGAAGAAGAAAGATGGGTCGATGCGGCTTTGCATCGATTACCGGGAGTTGAACAAGGTGACGATTAAAAACAAGTACCCACTGCCAAGAATTGATGATTTGTTTGATCAACTGCGTTGCAGTTCAGTATTTTTGATGATTGATCTCCGCACGGGCTATCATCAGCTCAAGGTCTGGGAGTCTGATATTCCGCGGACTGCATTTCGATCAAGACATGACCATTTTGAATTTCTGGTGATGTCGTTTGGTTTGACCAACGCACCATCAGCCTTCATGGATATGATGAACAGGGTGTTCAAGGACTACTTGGATAAGTTTGTGGTGGTTTTAATTGATGATGTTCTTGTCTACTCCCGTAGTGCTGAGGAGCATGAACAGCATCTGCGATTAGTATTGGCCACTTTGTGAGACCAACGGTTATTTGCCAAGCTAAGCAAATGCGAGTTTTGGTTGCCTCAAGTTGCCTTTCTGGGTCATGTCATTAATCAACATGGAATTTCAGTAGATCCCGAAAAGATTGCTGCAGTCATGGAATGGAGAAGACCGGAGACACACAAGGAGATTCAGAGCTTCTTGGGCTTGGCCGGCTATTATCGTAGATTTGTAGAAGGTTTTGCTACGTTGGCTGCACCTTTGACTCGCTTAACCCAGAATAATGTGGCGTTTGAGTGGAATGACAAGTGTGAGGCCTCATTCCTTGAACTCAAGAACATGTTATGTACCGCTCCTGTGTTGATCTTGCCGACAGAAGGGATAGATTATGACGTTTTTATGTACGCGTCGCACGTTGGACTTGAATGTGTTTTAATGCAAGACAAAAAAGTGATTGCGTATGTGTCTCGGCAGTTGAAAAGTCATGAAAAGAACTACCCAACGCATGATTTGGAGTTCGCAGCGGTGATATTTGCATTGAAGTTGTGGAGACACTTACTTTATGGTGCGCAGTGTAAAATCTTTACGGATCATAAAAATTTAAAGTATGTCTTCACGTAAAAGGAACTTAATCTGCGCCAGCGGTGATGGCTTGAATATGTAGCTGATTATGATGTGGAAATTCAGTATCATCCGGGGAAAGCGAATGTTGTGGCCGATGATTTGAGTCGGAAGACGGGGAAATTATTTTATCTTTCAGTCGACCGTCTTGTGGAGGAATTTTTATTGATGGATATTTCTGTGGGCAAATATGACCCGCAAAGTCATTCGATGGTAGAAGAACCTTCATGGCTGGTGCTTGCAAGACAACATCAAAAGGATGATCCTGATCTTTTACATTTATTTCTTCGAACCGAAAAGGGTGAATTACCGGATTTTTCTATTGATAATGGGGGCACGTTAACGTATCGCGGTCGATTTTGTATTCCCACAGTTGGAGACATTCGCGAGATGGTGTGTCGGGAAGCACATGGCTCAAGTATGGCCTACCATCCAGGCTCAACAAAAATGTACCGTGATTTGAAACAAATTGTCTGGTGGTATGGAATGAAAAGAGATATAACGCAATTTGTATCTGAATGTCATACCTGCAAGCGGGTGAAAGCTGATCATGGAAGGCCTGGTGGCAAGTTGACACCATTGGAGTTTCCAACATGGAAGTGGGAAAGCATCTCAATGGATTTTATTACAGGCCTACCAAGATCTCCACGAGGACATGACTCCGTGTGGGTGATCGTGGATAGATTGACCAAGTGTGCTCATTTCATACCATTTAAGGTCAACTACCCATTGAAGACAATAGCGGAGCTATATTTGAACGAGATCATCCGACTGCATGGTGTGCCAGTCAATATCACATCAGACAGGGATTCCTGATTTACTTCTCGTTTCTGGAAGAGTCTACAAGAGGGTTTGGGAACGGATTTTCGATATTCCACTGCTTACCACCCTCAGATGAATGGCCAAACGGAACAAGTAAATCAAATAGTGGAAGATATGATTTGATGCTATATTCTTGAGTATGACGGAGCATGGGATGAACGTTTGCGGCTTATGGAATTCACATATAATAATAGCTATCAAGAAATCTTGCAAATGGCTCCGTTCGAAGCTTTATATGGGCGTCGATGTCAGACTCCCCTCTTTTGGGCTGAGGTTGGCAAACGGCCTTTGTTGGGCCCGGAGGCGCTCGAGGACATGGAAGTTGCCGTACGACTTATTCGGGCGAAGCTCCGGATCGCCCAAGAGCGATATGAAAAGTACGCCAACCGACTAAGGTCGGAATTAGAGTTTGCAGTGGGGGATTCCGTTTTCTTGAAAGTCTCCCCAATGGTTGGGATTAAAAGGTTTGGAAAAGAGCGCAAATTAGACCCAAGATTTGTGGGTCCCTTCAAGATTCTTGCGCGAGTTGGTGCATCCGCTTACCAAGTAGAATTACCCGTGAACTTTCCTGGTGTTCACGACGTTTTTCATGTTAGCCAACTTCGCAAGTGTGTGCGGAATGATCAGCGAGTTTTGGATTTTGTGTCGCAATTGGCGCCAAACCTTTCTTATGTGGAGATGCCCATCCGAATATTGGACTCCCAAGATCGCGTGTTGCGGAAAAAGAAAATTCCGATGGTCAAGGTGCTATGGAAAAATCAGAATATGGAAAGCGCGACGTGGGAGCTCGAGTCAACGATGAGGGCGGCTCACCCTCATTTGTTCCCGTAAAAAAAGCTGGTATGTGAATTGGTGTTTTTGTTGCATTAGTTTTTTTGGTTTGCTGCCTTATTTGATTGAGATCAAAATGATTGAAAAGTTTCGAGGCGAAACTTTTTGTTAGGGGGAGTGACTATAACACCCCGAATTTTTGATTGCGTACGAATGATGGGCGTTACGTTGGCTTTGACCGTTGTTCGAGCATGGTTTTTCCCGCGGGCTTGCGAGTGGCTGTTTTGGTAGCCGAGTTGCACGATTCCCCAGCAAACCGGAGTCCAAATTGGGGACTCGGTGAGGCCTCTTAGGGAATGTTTGCACTTTTTCGCGCCCGGGTAATGTTGCTCAAAACGGGTTGCTTGTACAGAAAACAAAAAAAAGGATTTCTTCAGGCAAAAATGGTCTAGGACGACACAGAAACACTTTTCAAAACAGGGAAAAATGGTCGTTTTTGTGCGTGACACGCCCCCCGACACGGGCGTGTCGGGTCGTGACCCAGGGCGTGACTTGGGCGTGACCTCCTTGACTCGACGAATTTTCTTGCGTCGAGTTGAGCTCGATGAATGGGGTACACGCCCTGTGACACGGGCTTGTCACGGGCCGTGTCCCGCAGTGTCGAGTGTCGAGTGTCGAGTGTCGAGTGTCGAGTGTCGAGTGTCGAGTGTCGAGTGTCGGGTGTCGAGAGAGGGGACACGGCCTGTGACACGGGCGTGTCACAGGGCATGTCAAGCTTTGTCGAGTGTCGACACTTTTGGTCGACGAGGTGTCGAGACACGGGCTATACGAACTAGGTCACGGGCGTGACCGACCCGTCACGTGCGTGTACCCGACCGTGTACTGTGTGGGTAAACTTGGATTTGCCGACTTTCTGCGCCGCTGAAGGTACACGCCATGTGACACGGGCGTGACACAGGGCGTGACAGGGCCGAAAATCGACTTTTTCCAGTTTTTTTGTGTCGTTCATTTCCCTGAGTCTGCATCTAACGGTCCAGCTCTGTTCTGGAGGAAATAAGGCCGAAACAGAGATTTCTCCTCCTCATTTCACCTTCTTCTTCATCTTCTTCCTCATTCCAAAAGGACATCAAAGGAGCAAACCTAAAGCAAGGTAAGGAAAGAGAGGAGCAGCCGTCGCGGTGTCATCTCGGTTCAGGCAAGCGGCGTTCTTCACCCCTGCCAATCTTGTTTTCTTGTTCTTGGATTGTGCAAATTTAGCTAATTTTCTTCTTTCAAGTTTAGCTAATTTTCCTCTTTCAATTTTATTAGTCTTGTTCTTCTTGTTTTGTTTAGTCATGAATCCTCTTGATCCTCATGTCTCACATGCTTACCGCCTTGTTATCCAATTTCCCTATGTTCAACTCTTTCTTATGCGAAATTGATTCATGTAGCTTTTTCTGTTCATGTCATGATCATGTTAAACGACACTTGTTGGTTTAGTTACCAAATTTCCCTATGTTCAATTATGGTAGCATACTCATGTTAGCATACACATGGGCAATATTTCGTCATGCGTGAGGATGAAGGAAGGAAACGTGTGTACTTGGGTTATGGGTTATGGTGAGAGTTGCTTATGGTGTTGCGCTTGGGTTCGTTTATGGTGAGTTTTGCGAGGCGAATTGTGAACCATGGCAGCAGCGTTTTTGTGAGGATTCGGTAAGGGGTGGTGTGGTTTAAGCCTTTGTGGCCACCGGGTTTGGATTTGTGGTGTAGAGCACCATTTTGGCCCCGATTTGGGATGGCTTTTATTGGTGCATTCCACTTTAGGGCTGCCACCAAAAGACCCTTGTGGAATCGCATTTAACCGCTGCTTATGTTTCACTCGTATAGCTGTTTCTTGTTCGAAAGATGATGGAATGGGCATGTGTATTGCCTTTTTGCTCCTGCGGGTTGAGCAGGACTTGCTAAGAATTGCACTTGGTGCGTTTTACACTTTGGATTGACATTGTTTACCACTTGTTTTCCACCTCTTTTGTTTACTCATTATACTTACATGAAGCATTGCTACGGGGTCGGTAAGCCCCTTCGTTATATTTTCTGAACTTCATACTCTGTTGTATAGCTTTGATGATTGCTGAGGTGTTCTTTCTTGAATGCCTCAGGTGCAGGTTGTAGCCGGTTGAGCGGCTAGTGCTTGGGTCAAGTTTCTTTGGAGCTAGCCGAGCTTACGAGCGAGGTAGTTCTTTCCTCTGTTGTACAGACATACTTGCACCCCAATGGGTTCGTGTCAGCTTGTTGGCGCCCATTGGTGGTTTCCTTACTTGTGATATATATATGAATGCTAGACTGCTAATGTGACTCATTTGGCCGAGATGATGTCTACTTGCTCTTGGGAAGGATTTATGGTAGGTTGCTTTAGGTATTTTTAAGCTAAACAAAACCTATTATTGTATAACATGCATAACATGTTTTGGTCACCGAACAAGTATTTTCCAAAGAACGTAAACAAAGTTGATTTCTGATATTATTATAAATATAGACTGCATATAGGAGATCGTCATCAATAAACAAAGTATTTCCGCCGCGTACAAACACACATTTTAATGCCTAAGGCCGAGGAATACGGCCATTAAACTAAAAGGTTTTCTTGCATTTAACTGATGGATTTCAAGTCATAAAGTAAGCGTTAAGGGTTGCCTGAGCGTGTGCAGTTATCCCCTGCACGACGTGGCATCATAACCCGTAGTTCCTCTTGCTCTGATACGATGTACTCATTGAGGAAATGCGGGTTGTGACAGACTCAACACTTATGGATTAGTGTCGAGAGGGACTTGACGCCTTTCTCCTTTGGCTGGTGTTTTCTCCTGAGTTGGTTAGGATGGGTTTATTTCGGGTTGTTGATGTTTCTCTACTAGTTTTGAAGGCCGAGTCGTGAATTATGTCTGGTGGTTTTGGTTGATGGATCTGTGAGGGGTGGAGTGGTGTAGAGCCTTGGTCACCAACATTTTGGCTCCGAGATGGGCTGTTTCTTTTGGTGTGTTGCCACCATTTTGGCCCCGGGATGGCCTGGTTGTTTTGGTGTGTTGTAACCATTTTGGCCCTAGTTTGGGCTGGTCATGTTATTGTGTTGGACCTTAGGGCTACCACCGTTGAACACTTGAGTATTTATGGGTCTTGTTGTTTGGATGAGGACTGTTTTTGGTCACCAACTAGACCCATGGCTTTACCACTGCTAATGATTCACAAGTTAGGACTGTTAGTTCCTTGCTATAAAGTTGTTATTTTGGCATATGCTTGCCTTGTTGCTGCTGCAGGTTTTTAGCAGGGCATGTCGTTTATTTCTCGCACTTGGTGCATTTTGATGTTGCCTTGGGCAGTGTTTTACCCTTGCTGTATTGTTCATTTTACCTTCGCTCTTTTGATAGCACTTGTTGCGGGGATGGTAAGCCCCGCTTTTATTACTTATGAATCTAATGCTCCACTTCTTTTCATTCTATTCTTGCTGAGGTATTCTTTCTCTGAATGTCTTAGGTTCAGGTTATGGCCGATTAAGCGGCTAGTGTTCTGGTGGAGCTTACTTGTGGCCTCCGGGGTAGCTGAGTTTGCTGTTCCACGATTTGGTGAGGTAGTTTTCCTCTTTCTGTATAAACATACATACTCACCAGTGTGTTCGTGTTAGGTTGTTGACACACACTGGTGGCTTGCTTGTGATGCTGGATATGAACTGAGAACTACTTTTTTTCCTTTTTAGAGGTTGTTTACTTGCTTGTGGGAATGTTTTATGCTAGGTTGCATGTTAGGTATTTTTAAACCCTAAAAGCATTACTATCTGTACCTCATGCACATCATGTTTATAAAACTAAAGCACTACTTTCCCAAGTAACAAAAAAAGCTATTTTTCTTAAACTATGATAAATCTAGAGTCCTGCATTCCATGAGTTGTTCTTCGGGGACGTTTAGAATCATGTAGGATGTCAAATCAACGTAACCATAGTATTTTCCACTGCGTATAAATATATTTTTAATTTTGGACTAGCTGATGCACTGTGCCGAGGGATACGGCCATCAAACTTAACTAGTTTTCTTTCATATTAAATTATGATTTTATCCAAAGAATTAGAGTCTGCGGTTTTGCTTGAGCGTGTGCAGTTATCCCCTGCACGACGTGGCATCATGACACGTATTTTCTCTTGCTATGATATGATTTAATTGTTGAGAAAATGCGGGTCGTGATAACTTCCTCTACCACTGATTTCTTACCTTGTATCTCCTTTTTCTGCGTAGGTGCTGGAGTTTCCTTAATAAAGACTCTATCACACCTAGATAGGATTCTCAAGTCCATTCTCCTCATATGATTAATCTAGTTACATGTTTCTGATTGATGTAATCTGGAATTACCTTTACCAGATACAAACTAATTATTCTGGCCATATTGGGCTTCTAAATTCCTTCTACAATTTTATCAAATACCACTCTATTCCAGTCAGAATTGATTTTGAAGATAATTCTAGTTATCAGATTAAACATGTCATTAGAAATCCTGTCATGTGCTCCTTTCTTACAGAGGAGCACCTTTCCTACTATTTCATACATGAATTGTCCTTGGGAATTCATTCCCTTCCTGTTGAAAGAATGTCCAAAACTACTGGTTGGAGATAGTCTACACAAAACTAGTGCCTCAGCTATCTTGGTTGAATCCAGTTCATTATCTTGTGAAAATCTTTGAATCTTAAAGACTTTAGCTGGTCTTTTGGTAGTTAACTTTATCCTTTCTCCATTAATATTGGATCTTATCATGTCAGAGTTAGAGTTTAAGGAGGCATTAGATAAAAATTCAGATACCTATCTTCTAGATCCTGGTTGGTTTTGAAAGAAGATACTCCAACCCTACCTCATTCACAATGTCAATCACTTTCCTTATATCTTCAGAAGCGGTGTCGAATGCGTTGCACACCAGTTCATATCCCTCGTTGATGTGATCATCCATCTTTGGTGCCATTCTTATTGAAAGATCTTGAGTTTGAATGGTGTCGACTATGGATTTCTAGGTCTCGACACACAACGATTAGTCTCTCAAGATTACTAGCGAGTGAAGTCGACAAAACCTAACACCTACTATTTATAGTATCAGTCTTTTGAAGGTGAAAAGGCACACTGCATTTAGTGACTTTCTCATTATTGGGCAATTTCTGGAGTCGACAAAGTAAACCTAAGTTGTTGTCGAGATGTGTCGACATGTGTCGACACATGGTTTATGTTTCTCGACACAGACCTAAAGGTCTCGACACAAACTTGTAATCTCTCGACACACATCTACTCATCAGTTTCAAAACACATCTGCTAATCAGTGTCGACACACAGTCACGTGTCTCGACACACCTTTTCTACTGGTGTCGACACACGTTGTGGTGTCTCTACACACCTATACTAATAGTGTCGACACACACCCTGGTGTATCGACACAATTCTGTGACTTAGACAAATTTTGCGTTCTGACTTATATTTCCTGACAAAGTAAAGTAAAAATTTTAAAATATTTGTATTCCTAATTAGTCATCCTATTAAGTGTAATTATTTATTCAATATTAAACATGCCTAATTCAAATTTAAAATAATTGAACTTACTTTCATCTATGGGTTTTGTAAAGATATCTGCAACTTGTCTTTCAGTTGGAATATATTGTAAGCGTATATTTTCTTTTTCTACATTTTCTCTGAGAAAGTGATATCTAATTTCTATATATTTAGTTTTACTATGAGAAACATGATTATTGTAACACCCCCATCCATCGTATGACATATATAGAAGGTGCAGCTGAAACCCGACGCCATATACCACGGACAGTCGGAAGGGTTACTTAAGAATATCAAATCATTCCAACTACGACTACTCACCCTAACACAGAGCATTCTAGCGGAATCTTTTAAACAGTTATCAAGAACCCATAATTGAATACCAACTATCAATAATGTCCACTAACTACTATAGGAATGAAACAACAAATACACTGAAAGTACTTGGCCTTATGTACTTACAAGAGTTTCACTTAACAAAGTAATGTTTTACATACATCGTCTCGCAGGCCAGCCACACATGTCAAAAGTAAAACAACAATCGCTTTGGCCTTCGAGGGCCAGCTCAGCAACATATGATTCAGCCCGTTATTTGGTACTAGGCTATGCAGCACCTGCAAGCAACATTCCACCGCACGGTGGCAAACAAAGTAACAGTCAGCTAAACTCGACCAAATTATAACGACCCCGCCCCTTACTTGGGATGGCGGTGCTCCTTCCCTGCATTTCATTAGCCAAGCAAAACAATAGAGTACAAACATACTTCGCCACAGGTGTAGGCTCGCACAACCAAACACCCCGTGCACTCAGGGCACATTATCGGTGAATCCTGACAATTCAGTGGCTTCACCACCATCCCCGAGATGGCAACATCGTCAGCATTTTAGCCTTTCTGACCACCGTCTAAGGCTCCCAACTATGCCAACGGCCAGTCCCACTTTTGGGTCTCTCGCACCGAACCGCATAGCCTAGGTACGATTCCACTTGCCCATTGCTCAATCCGCCTAGTCACTTTAAGAGGAACGCGCGGGCCAAGCTTCTCTCTGATCCCAAACATTCCAAACAACACATAATCCAGTTATGTTCAAGGCTGGCTCCCCGACCACCAAGTTAGCAGTATTACATTTCCGCTCAGTTTTCCGTGTGCGCCTTGGAGTTAATCCCCAAGGATCCCTGCTGCAATCTACCACGTAGAAACCCGAAAACACAGAACACAGAGTCTTCTCCGGCAAACCATACAAAATGCAACATCACCGATCCAGACCAACACGTCCGGGTAGGCTTCACACACAATGCCTATGTCCATACTTCGATTTCGGACTCTATATGCAACACAAGGGGGACTATTCCTGTCAACCCCAAGGAACACCGCACACTCACCGCACACTCGCGGGAGAGTATTTCCTTAAGCAAAAGAAGGAGATCTTCACATGCTCAAGTAGATAATCGTTACACTTGTAGTACGCTTTTGCGCCATGAAAATCTATACGGATAGAAGGCTTCGAAATGGAATTTCCTCCGCGGATCTGGTCTCGGTTCTCAAATCGGTGCTCCGATGCTCCGCCGGCGGGCGAAATCCTCCTCTTTCTTCCTCCTTGCTCTCTCCTCTCACTAACTCCTTAGGAAGAGAATTGTTAAGAGAGAATGAGGAATTAAACCTCCATTCCCGGCCTTAACAAAGCATGGACACATCTGGGGCATTAGATCTTAACTAAAGAAAACGAACAGCTCAGATCTGCCGAAAAATCCTCAAACCTTGGCCGAACACGGCCTTGCACACGACCGTGTCCCAGGCCGTGTGCCTCGATCCAGACACGATCGTTGAGCACAGAAGAGGACACGAACCAAGACATGCTCGTATCTCAACCTGGCACGCCCGTGTCAGGTCCCAACATGCCAGTGACCTAAGGGCATGTTACCAGTAACTGCCATGCGAACCGTCATGACCCTTGGTGAACACGGGTAGGGACACAAGTACGCATACGCCCGTATCAGCATAGCTCAAAGCCGTGTTCCCTGCCGTGTCCTATTCTGGACACAGCCAGCCAACACAAAGAACGACACGGCTTTGGACACGCCCGTGTCTTAAGCCGTGTACCCCTATACAGGCACCAAAAATTATTCTCAGGACGCGACCAGCTCGATGATGATTTTCGGGCTATTACAAATCTCCCCCACTTAAAGAATTTCGTCCCGAAATTATGTAAAGTTATGCAAAAATTTATATGGTACCTGAGTGGAATAACTCGGGGTATTCTTCCATCATAGTCTGCTCTCGCTCCCAAGAAAGCTCCTCACATCCCCAGTTATCCCAATGGACTTTAACCATTCAGATTTGCTTATTGCGGAGTCGTTTGACCTCAAAGTCTTCAATACGTACTAGCTTGACCTTTGCCATCAACCCATATTCAACCAGCGCTTGATCGATCGCAACGACCTGCGAATGCTATTGCACCGCCTTCCGCAACACCGAAACACATCGTGTAGGCCACTCAACTGCACTGACAGCCTCAATCAATAAGCTGCTTCGCCAACACGCTCTAGGATTTCAAACCATCCAGGGTATCTCAGACTCTACTTCTTCAAGCGTGGAACCCGTGAGACACCCTTGAACGGCTTGATTTTCAAATACACCCAGTCGCCAACACCGAACTCCACATTCTTATGCTTGGCGTTATAGTATTTTTCCTACCTGTCCTGAGCGATATTCAACCTTTCCTGAATTGTACTTATCATTGAAGTGGCGTCTTCCACCGCTTGATGTGTGTATAACTTCGACTCGCCTGTCTCCAACCAAGACAACGGCGCGCGACACTTTCTCCCATATAAGGCCTCGAAGGGCGCCATACCAATACTCGCTTGAAAGCTATTGTTATATGCAAACTCCACCATGTACATGTGATCTTCCCACCGCTTTCCGAAATCAAGGACACACATGCGAAGCATGTCCTCCACTATCATGTTGACCCTCTCGGTCTGACCATCTGTCTGTGGGTGAAAGGTTGTACTGAAACTCAGCTTAGTTCCCAACAGACTATGAACCTGCCTCCAGTCCTTCTACGTGAAGCGTCCATCTCGGTCACTAACAATACTGTGGGGCACACCATGCAATCGAACAATATTATCCACATAGAGTTTGCCTAACTTTTCCACTGGATCTTCCTTCCTGTTCGGAACGAAATGCGACACCTTTGTCAATCTATCCACGACCACACAGATGGTGTCGTTTCCCCTCTGCGACTTTGGCAAACCATGCACAAAATCGATAGAAATGTCGTCGAATTTCCACTTCGGGATAGACAAGTATTTCAAGAAACCTCTGTGCTTTTGGCACTCCGTCTTCACCAAGGCACAAGTTTGGCACTTGGCCACATAAAGTGCTACATCCTTATTTAATCCTGGCCACAAGAACAACTTCTTCATGTCCTTATACATCTTCGTGCTCTCCGGGTGGATTGAGTACTTGGTCTGATGAGCCTCGTACATCAACTCCTCCCAAAGATTATCCGCACTAGGAAAGCATAGGCGACCGTCCCTCTTTAGTAGTCCATCCTCAACAACAAATTGGGAATTTGACCCATCCAAAGATTCATCTAAGATCTGCTTTATGATGCTATCCTGAACCAAAGCCCGCCTAACTCTATCAGCTAGGTCATACTACACCTCCATCCAAAATAATTTCGCCTCAGCACTAGAGTGCTTGTCGATGCAAATTATCTCTAATGCCTCCAAATCACGGACCAAACTCTCATCATGTACCGACAACCAGCTAGTTCGCGCAAGAACTCTGCGACTCAACGCATCCGCCACTACATTTCCTTTCCCCGACACATAATGTATCTTGAAGGTGTAGTCCCCCAGGAACTCCATCCACCTCCACTGCCTCATGTTCAGGTGCTTTTGATCTAACAGGTACTTCAGGCACTTATGATCGGTGTAGATATCGACCTTCACACCGTAAAGATAGTGCCTCCACAGCTTTAGAGGAAATATCATGGTCGCTAACTCTAAGTCATGGACCGGATAATTTTGCTCATGAACCTTCAATTGTCGTGAACCATAGGATATCACACTCCCGTGCTGTAGCAGAACACTGCCCAAACCACTGCCCGAAGTATCACTATAGATTTCAAACCCTTCAGTCCCACTCGGCGAACATAAAATAGGCGTCGTTGTCAACCGCCTCTTCAATTCCTCAAAAGGCTGCTCGCACTCCAGCGACCACACAAACTTTTGATCCTTCCTTGTCAACATCGTGAGTGGTTGCGTTATCTGCGAGAAGTTCTCTATGAAGCGCCTGTAGTAGCCGGCAAGCCCCAGAAAGCACCGGACTTCCGCCATTGAAGTCAATACAGGGCACTCGCGTATTGCCACTATCTTCGCCGGATCCACCGCTATCCCTTCTCCACTAACCAGATGACCAAGGAACGCTACCGAGGATAACCAGAACTCGCACTTGGAGAACTTAGCATACAACTGATTTCTTCTCAATGTCTCCAACATCAAATGCAGATGCTTGTAGTGATCCTCCTCACACTGCGAGTACACCAAGATATCGTCGACAAATAATATCACGAAACGGTCCAGGTACTCTCTGAACGTCCGGTTCATCAGATCCATAAACACGGATGGAGCATTGGCCAACCCAAACGACATAACCGTGAACTCGTAATGCCCAAACCGCGTGCTGAACGATGTCTTTGGGATGTCGCTTTCCCTTATCCTTAATTGGTAGTAACCAGATTTCAGATCTAACTTTGAATATACTGTAGACCCAACCAACTGATCAAATAGATTGGCAATCCTTGGGATCGGATACTTATTATTTTCCGTAAGCTTGTTCAACTCCCGATAGTCAATACAGAGTCGCAAGCTCCCATCCTTCTTCTTAACGAAAAGGACCGGTGCGCTCCAAGGCGACGAACTTGGACGCACATACCCTTGCTCCAACAACTCTTGCAGTTGCACCTTCAACTCTGCCATCTCTCTTGGCGCTATCCGATACGGAGAGCGTGACACCGGTTTGGCACCCGGCACCAGCTCAATAGTAAAATCAATCTCCCGTTGAGGAGGGGCTCCAGGGAGATCATCTGGAAACACATCAGGATACTTGAACACAACTGGAATACTGCCCAGACTCGGCTTAGGAGTTGAAGCCTGCACTAATGTGACAAACAGCTCTGCCCCAGACCGAACTGCCTTTTTCACCTGAAGGGCCAACATCAAAATTTTACCCGACCCCTTCATGCCCGCAAATGTAGTCTCCCGATCAGTGTTCATTCCCAACTTAACCTCCTTTTGGTTGCAATCAATGCATGCTCGCTGCTTCGAGAGCCAATCCATAACAAAGATTACGTCGAACTCCGCTAACGAAAGTACCAACACTTGCAAGACAAACTCCTGATCCCCAATCCAAATCGTAACCACCCAGACTCTATCCGCGTGCATTGAGAACCCATTGGGCAACAACACATCCAACTTGTCTTTAGCCATCGAGGAATGGACTCCGATGCATGATACAAATCATTCGGATAAGAAGGAATACGAAGCTCCCGTATCAAACAGGGCTCTCGTCGGACAATCAAAAATCAACACGAAGCCTAGCACCAACAAATATAAGCTAACATATAAAAAGGTAACAACTACATAAAGTTAAACTGCTATAATTTAACTCATACCTATAACTATGTCAGCTTGTTTTATGGCCTCTTGCAAATCAAGGTTATAAACTCTAGGCTGGGCTGGAGCATGGTGGGACACGGTTGACTCCACCACCTTCCATTATTCTTCATATGTTGCTCCAGGCTTCCTCTCGGACATTGCGCGTCCGCTCCAACACTCACGAGCAAAATGCGCCACCTTTCCACAGTTGTAGCAAGCTCCTGGGACTGGACTTGTGGTTGCCCCCGCCGCACCAGACGAAGGGGCTGAGCTCGTAGACTTCAGCTTTTTGTTCCATCTACTGAAACCAGACTTTGAATTTGGCACTTTGAACTCTAACTTCTTTTCCCCTGTGTCCTTCTTCTCTTGCACTTTCCTCACGACCTTTTCCAATGATCGGGCCAAATTGACCAAGGCTAGGAACCATGCGCCTTAGGCCCAGTAAGGAGTAGATGTAGGTCGCCACCTAGACCCTCATAAAATCGGTTGGTCTTCCGCTCCTCTTCAGTAAACATAGCACTAGCATAACGACCCAACCGCATAAACTCGTGGAGATTCTCATCCACGTTTCTGCCTCCCTGAGTCAAACCAAGGTACAAATTCTCCATCTCAAGCTTCTGAGCAGAGGGTATATATCTGGCCAAGAACAACCTTGAGAATTCCTCTATAGGCACATTCGCAAGTTGCCTTCCCACTAAGAGGTGAACCTCCAACAAGTCCCACCATAGCCTCGCCTCACCAGCCAAAAGGAAGGTCGCTATGGTGGTCTTCTGCCACTCCTATGTTAACGTGGCCGTCAAGACCCTCTTTATCATAGAGAGCCAATCCTCATCTTGAGTTGGCGTTCCAATCCCATTGAACATCAAAGGATTAAAGCCCATTACATGCTTGAGCTGCCTTTCCGTAGCTCTCCTTGGTGCTACTTGATCAACTGCCGCGCGTTCTACCACTCCCAGCTTTGCCGCCCAAATCGGTTTTTGCTCATTAACAGGTGGTGCATTGTACTCTTGCCCTGCAGGTTGGGCATTTATCATAACAAAGACTGCTTCAGCCACCAATCTGATGGTTTCTGTTGAAGGAGGTGTTGTAGGAACATCCCTTGGTGCACTACTTTCCGCCGATTGCGGGCGCTCCGATTGCCCAGCACCACTCCTAGCTGCCTATAATACCAAAGACTCTTGATTAGACGACAAACAGATTGCGAAAAGCAATCATTGGAACACTCAGATTCCTCAAACAAGTATATTTTTCATTCCTAAGTGGACATTCATGGGTTCTTTTTGATGTTATAACGATGACGCACACATGTGCCCACCACCCCTTAAAAGGAATTCGTCCACGAATTCATTTAAGTTGACCGAAACCAGAAGTCTGATATCAAATTGTAACACCCCCATCCGTCGTATGACATATAATAGAAGGTCCAGCTGGAACCCGACGCCATATACCACAGACAGTCGGAAAGGTTACTTAAGAATATCAAAACATTCCAACTACGACTACTCGCCCTAACACAGAGCATTATAGAGGAAGTTTTTAAACAGTTGTCAAGAACCCATAATAGAATACCAACTATCAAGAATGTCAACAAACTACTATAGGAATGAAACAACAAATACACTGAAAGTACTTCGCCTTATGGGCTTACAAGAGTTTCACTTAACAAAGTAATGTTTTACATACATCGGCTCGCAGGCCGGCCACACATGACAAAAGTAAAACAATAATACGTTTGGCCTTCGAGGGCCCGCTCAGCAACATGTGCTTCAGCCCGCTATTTGGTACTTGGATCCGCAGCACCTACAAGCAACATTCCACCACACGGTGGAAAACAAAGTAACGGTCAGCCAAAGTCGACCAAATTATAATGACCCCGCCCCTTACTCAGGATAGCGGTGCTCCTTCCCAGAATTTCATTAGGCCAGCTAAAAAATAGAGTACAAACATACTTCTCCATAGGTGTAGGCTTGTACGGCCAAACACCCCGTGCACTCAGGGCACATTATCGGTGAATCCTGACAATTCAGTGGCTTCGACACCATCCCTGGGATGGCAAAATCGTGAGCATTTTAGCCTTTCTGACCACCGTCTAAGGCTCCCAACTATGCCAACGGCCAGTCCCACTTTTGGGTCTCTCGCACCGAAACGCATAGCCCAGGTACGATTCCAATTGCCCGTTGCTCAATCTGCCTAGTCACTTTAAGAGGTACGCGCATGCCAAGCTTCTCTCTGATCCCAAACATTCCAAACAACACATAACCCAGTTATGTTCAAGGCTGGCTCCCCGGCCTCCAAGTTAGCAGAGTTACGTTTCTGCTTAGTTTTTTTGGGTGCGCCTTGGAGTTAATCCCCAAGTATCGCTGCTGCAATCTACCGTGTAGAAACCCAAAAACACAAAACACGGAGTCTTCTCCAGCAAACCATACAAAATGCAACATCACCGATCCATACAAACACGTCTGGGTAGGCTTCACATACAAGGCCTATGTCCGTACTTCGATTCCGGACTCTATATGCAACACAAGGGGGACTATTCCTATCAAACCCAAGGAACACCGCACACTCACCGCACACTTGTGGGAGAGGGTTTCCTTATGTAAAAGAAGGAGAGCTTCACATGATCAAGTAGAGAATTGTTACCCTTGTAGTACGCTTTTGCGCCATGAAAATCTATATGGATAGAAGGCTTCAAAATGTAATTTCCTCCGTGGATCCGATCTCGGTTCTTAAATCGGTGCTCCGATGCTCCACCAGTGGCCGAAATCCTCCTCTTTCTTCCTCCTTGCTCTCTCCTCTCACTAACTCCTTAGGAAGAGAATTGTTAAGAGACAATGAGGAATTAAACCTCCATTCCCGGCCTTAACAAAGCAGGGACACATCTGGGCCGTCAGATCTTAATTAAAGAAAACGAACGACTCAGATCTGCCCAAAAATCCTCAAACCTGGGCCAAACACAGCCTTGCACATGGCTGTGTCCCCGGGCGTGTGCCTTGATCTAGACACGATCGTCGAGCACAGAAGAGGACACGGGCCAAGACATACCCGTATCTCAACCTGACATGCCCGTGTCGGGTCCCGACATGCCCGTGACCTAAGTGCGTGTTACCAGTAACCGCTACGCCAACTGTCACGACCCCTGGTGAACACGAGTAGGGACACGGGTACGCACACGCCTGTGTCTCCCCTGACACGCCCGTGTCACCACAGATCAAAGCTGTGTTCCCTACCGTGTCTTTTTCTGGACATAGCCGGCCAACACAGAGAATGACACGGCCTTGGACATGCCTGTGTCCTAGGCCGTGTACCCTTATACAGTCACCAAAAAATATTCTCAGGACGTGACTAGCTCGATTACAATTTTCGGGGCGTTACAATTATTGGGAATAGAAATTGCACTAGTAGAATCATAGAACATAATAGATTTACTTAGTTGTATACTATAGTTCAGTAGTTGATGTTGAATCCATAATAGCTGTAGAGATATCAACACTTGTTTGCTTCTTGCTACCAAAACTGATAAGTCTTTTCCCTAGAAACTGGTAAGTTCCAGAAGTACTTTTTCTGTCTTCTTTACATACTGTAAAATCTACATATGTGTACCCAGTCAGTTCAAAATCACTATCCCTAGGATAATAAAGCCCATGATTGGGTGTGCCCTTAAGAAATCTCAGTATTCTCTTAACAACAGTATACTGAGAATCTTTGGGGCATGCTTGGTACCTAGCATATACACATGTTGAGAACATAATATCTGGCCTACTATGTAACGACCCGGCCCATTAGACCAAGCGTCGTCATCCTACCAGTAGCCCGGGTTTAGAGCTCAGAGGCCCACTGCACCCTTCATGGGCCGGTGGCTTGTCTCGCCCCATGGCACCATTGGTAGTAAGCCCAAACATCAAGGCCTGCAGGCCCATTGCACCCCAACCAAATCTCTGTGCATGTTTATCAGCAATGGTAGGTTGTTGCCACGGGGTCTCGAACCCGCAACCTTGATAAGAGAGTCTTAATACCACTCCTTTTCAAAACAGTCAGACATAGAATCTTTTTGATCTTGTTTGAAAGCTTCATACTGTTGATTTTGCAGATATATTCTATCATCTCTGACTTCTTCAGTACCTTCCATGTAAACTATCAAAGAGTCCGACATTTCTTTGGCTCTTCTGCAGTGAATCAGATTCTGAAAAGTTGAATCATCAATTGCACTAACTATAATATTCTGAGCACTTTTGTACATAGAGGCCAGTATGATTTCGTCCTTATCCATTTCAATGTAAGTCTTGGGTGTCTTGATGTTTGAATCAAGAACTGACACTTTCATGGTAATGAATGGTCCTTCAACCACAGTTGTGTATATTCTTGGATCTGCTGCCTCCATGAATAATTTGACTCTTTCTTTCCAAATTACAAAGTTTTCCTTAGAGCAGACAATGAGCTTATTGGAATTATTTTCCCTCTGGGCCATGATATTTCTTTCTTTGCAATCCTTGGATTCTCACTAGGTTGTTATGCCTTTTTCAGTGAACCTCCCTCTGATACCAATTGTAAATGTTTACTTTAGGATTGAAAATGACCTAGAGGGGGTGAATAGTTCCAATTTAAATATGTTCCCCCTTTTCTTTAATCAGAGTACTACTTTAATTGAAATGATTAACTCAGATCATATAATCAATAGAAATAAAACAACAAATAAATAAATTATCACAACACAACAAAACAACACACACAACATAATGCACACTGATTTATAGTGGTTCACTAATTTATTGGTACATCCACTTTCCCCATTCGCCTATCTAGCAATGAACTAGATTCAGCCAAATTCCTCCTCTTTCCTTTAATCATATCTATAGATCTTACAGCTCTGAGCCCACCCTGCTCTTATAACTCAGACTTCATAAGTCTTACCACTCATATCACAAAGATCCTACACCTCAAGTTCTTTCGAAGAACTCTACCTCAAAATGAATCCTCACTCCTACTTCTCAGGAAACACCTGCCCTACACCTCAGAGAATTAACAACTTCTCCTACCTCAGGCAATTCCAGCCCTACCTCAGCCTTTATAACACGGGCTTATAACAACAAGAGAATAAATCTCCTCCACTCAGATCAACAGATTGATCTTATAAATTGAATATAACAGAAAATAGAGTCAGAAAATGTCACCCAGTATGAGATTTGAGTAACTGCTTCTTGATCTGATATTGATGATTGTGCTTCCTTTGATTCTGACAAGATAGATCTGATCAAACCCTTAGCTTTTCAAAGCTTCTTGATGTAGAAATTAGGGCTGATCTAGGCCTGATAGATGTTGAAGATGATTCTTGATCAGACTTCTCTCCAACTTCTGAATTGTAGCAGAAGCTCCAAACTTCTTTCTTCTTAAAATTCTGTTACTTTTCCTCTGTATTATTTATATTTTTCTTTGTCACCTTTTTTGAATACTGCATCCCTTTAAATAGGCTCTGACAGGAGTAACCGACAGATGCGGTTAATAACTAACAGTTCTAACAGCTGTCAGTACCTCCTTATTGATATCTGTACTTAGGAAATAATTCTGCTAAAGTGTTGAGACTTGGCTATTGAATGTGTTGACACAAGTCCTGGGTGTCGACACAGCTCCTGTAGTTGTGTTGACACACTTCTGAATGTGTCGACAAAGTTATTCAAAATGTCTCGACATAACTTCTGTGGAATATGTCGACACAAGTCCTGTGTGTCGACATTGTTGTCTTCAGTCTTGTTAGAGCTTGATTATTGTGTGTCGACACTAGTCCTGAGCGTCGATACAGTTGTCTTTAGTCTCGACACAGCTTGAAAATGGTGTGTCGACACTAGTCCTGAGTGTCGACACTGTTGTCTTTATTCTTGATATAATGTGTATAAAGTGTGTCGACACTAGTCCTGAGTGTCGACACAGTTGTCTTTAGTCTCGACACAGTGTGTCGACACAGTTGTCCTCAGTGTCGACACAGCTTTTCTTTATCTCGACACAACTTATTCAGTGTGTGTCGAAACTAGTCCTGAGAGTCGACACAACTTTCACCTTGACTCAACACTTCTACCATAAGTGTGTCGACACTAGTCTTGAGTGTCTCGACACTTTGTACTTAGCTTTAATTACCTGCACATATGAACTTAACATCCATCAAATACAACAATGTGTATATCATTGAGCTGAGAAGACTTCTTCAAATCAGGTACATTGAGACCAATATACTCAACAGAGTGGCACAGGATGCACAGCTTGCTGTCAGGAGGAAAAGAGAGGGAACTCTGTTAGCTGAAGAGTTCATTGTTGAGAAGAGAGCAGATAATGCAGATGATCTTGATTATGTATACCTAAGTGATGATTCAAAGAAGGTCATTATTGTTGGGTCCATTGCCCTCAATATCCTAGATTTGAGTGAAGTCAATATTGCCAATGATATACACAAAAGTGTATTTGATCTGTGCCTGAGTTCATGCATGCAGAGATGTCGTAGGAAACAATGATGGGATAGATAGCCCAAGTGTCTAGGTCATGTAAACACTTACCTAAGATATGGAAAGATAGAAAACTCTCTAAGTCCACAGCAATTGAGTGAAGGTCACTGACTCAATGCCAGATGACTTATAGCTTTGTGTGAAGGCTATACAATGAAAGAAAAGTAGTGCCAAGCTGAGAAAGTGGCCAAGTGCACATGCATTTAGTGAAGTCAACTCACTCAATGCCATACAACAAAAGACTGTGAGTAAGTCTAATGCAGTAAGAGCCTGAAGAAAAATGGGATGAAAAGTGTCTAAGTCCACAGGCGTTGAGTGAAGATCATTCACTCAGCGCTATAGTTCCATAATCATTAAGTATAGCTCAGTCAGTAAACGCCACAGGAAAACGTGAATATTTACTAAGTCCACATGCGTTCATTGAGGCAAGCTCACTCAACGCCATGTAATAAAGCGTTGACTAAATCTCAAAGTCATTGTTGTTTCTTAGACAAAGAAATTTGGCCAAGTCCAAATGAGTTGAATGTAGCTCATTTACTCAACGCAAGATAAATAGAAGAAAAATCTGTTAAGTAGTTTGGGATTGAGTGGAGCTGACACACTCAACGCCAAGGAGCAAAAAAATCTGGCTAAGGCAGAAAGTGTTTAGTGAGGCATACTCACTGAACACTCACAACACCATGAATCAAAAAATCTTCCAAAAGCAAAAAAGAGTTGAGTGAGGAGGACTCACTCAACGCTCTCAACACTTAAGATGCTGAAGAAGCAAAAAAATGGGTAAGGCAGAAAGCGTTGAGTGAGGCATGCTCACTCAACGCTCTCAATTCCTAAATTACAGAAGGCATGGATAAGGCACAAGGCATTGAGTAAGGTGTGCTCACTCAACGCTCTCAACACCATGCATGTAGAAAAGGCTGCAGAAATGGTTAAGGCAAAAAGCGTTAAGTGAGGCTTGCTCACTCAACGCTGTCAACTCCTAGATAGAGAAAATTCTGTCTATGTACTTTGGCGTTAAGTGAAGCTCATTCACTCAACGCTTATTCTACTAATGCTCGATTTTGGCCAAGTCCACAGGTGCTGACATAAGCAATATCTACAAAATAGACAAAGTCAACATATTTAAAATCAAGTATAGAGAAGATACATAACACGACAAACTTTGCCATTAAGCTACTGCACGTCATCTTCTGTTAAAGCAAGGTGCAGCTAGATGTTGCAAGCGGGCCCCACTGATTTCTAAGAGTCGTTGATCGACGAACTACAAATGAAAGAGAGTGGGAAAGAGAACAACTTTTTAGGGCTTTATGATTTACAAAAATGGTATGGTGATGCGATGGATGGCAACATGGACAAACGTAAGGTGGAGTTAATTTCGAGGAGGACTTGAGATTGAAGTCTTTTGGTCGGAGTTAACTAAGGGGGATTTTGATGGTTGCGGAAACAGAAAAAAACACTAAGAACTACTCCTATGGAACGCCACTATGCGAAGCTTTGCCAGGACGGAAGTGAAGACTACACTGGCCGCTATGCACCGAATCGCTGGGCGGATGGACAAGTAGGCTTGTGGATGAGGTGGTTAGAATGGCAGAATGAGGGTCGAGATCACCTCTTCGCTATGCACGCCTCTAGCAATTGCCAGAGAGGCAATTCCGGATGTGGCGATGGATGGAAACTAAAGGCGCACATCAACCAAATAACATAAATAAGAAATCACATAGACATGATTGTATACATATGTATTATAAAACTAAGCACACTTCATCAAATACAAGACATTAAGCTACACTCTCTATGATAAGAGAAGAGAAGTGCAAGAAATCGACCGGATCGAAGTCTTGTGGAGTATTCACGGAAAGAATCGCCGGGTTGTCAATCCGCTTACTAGTTCGGTCCTCAACTGTGTCCGGGGTAGAGGAGGCTGTCACTCACTCCCAATGGACCCGTCCTCTTTGTGTCACGAGCCGGTGGATGATGGCACAAAATTCTCCTAACTTGATTGAGAAAGCTAGATCAAACTCTCCTTGAAGCTCAAGGATGAAGGAGGAGGCCGAGATGAAGCTCGGGCTTGAATATGGCATTGAAAGCTTGCCCGGAACACCTCCCTAAGGTGGAAGATGAAGGGAAATGGTGGTACCCTTCCTTGGAGGAAAAAAACGGCGGGGAAGAAAATCTGTCATCCGATCTGTCCAAATGGTGAGAAATCTGCGCTTTAAATAGAAGCAGGTTAGAAAATTAGGCATGGATGGTTTGGCGCACGACCGAGCGCTAAGCGTGCGTTATTAACATGCAGGCTAAGCTTGCAGAAGATGAAGCGTTGACCCGTGCATTTTCTTTGCGTACGGGTGCTTCCGCCCATGCGTGAATGAAATCGCACGGGTAGCGATAGAAAGCAGGAAAACAAGAAAAGCAGGTGGAACCGTGCGTTTTAATCGTGCACGGGCACTTCCGCCAGTGTGTGAACAAATCGCTTGATTAACCACAGAATGCAATAACAACAAGCTACAGGAAAACCGCGCGTTTCCTTCACGTACAGTTCCGAAGAAGCTGTGCTTTAACCGTGCGTTAAGATCGTCGAGCTAAGTTCGTCGAGCTCAGCTTGACGTTTCTCCTGGACAAACAAAATGCACGATCACAAAGGACCGTGTGCTAAGCAAATTCACGACCGTGCATTTTCCTCAAACCTGCATTCCAGACTTAGGGAAAACGCACCACCTGCATAAAAAACAATAAACCTTAAGAGAGCCATCCAGCTTCACAAAAATGCAATGAAAAACATCTAGAAAGATCCCATGGGGTGCACCATGTGCTTACCCCCAGCAACAGAATGCGCAATTGCACACCCTTGAGCCAAATTACTGCACAATATGGTCAATGACCGAACGATGCAAATATAACTGATATCCGGTCGAAATGCATTGGACGAGTGAGAAAATAAGCCCAGATGAGTCCGAAAAACTCTATATATACCGGACTCAACACACCCCCATACTTACCTATTTGCGCGTCCCGAGCAAACAAAATCTATGCAGATAAGGAAAATGATTTAGCTAACTTAGAAATTATGATATGGAGTACCATGCAAAGTCGCATGCTCGTACGCGTGAAAATATAAATAGAGAAAATTTCTAAGTATTCAAAATAATTTACACTTTTCACAATGCATATCAAAATTTGATTATGACTCAAAAATGGAATCACGGTGAATCTTTCGGTCACGCGTAGGTTGAAAGAAGTCTAATCGCTAGGCGAGCATTGCCAAAGATCGGGGCTCGCGATTACCTCAAAAGAAATCCACCAATGTCGGTGACCATATGCTTGCTCGTTTGCACTCTCTCCATGGTACTGGCTTGGTTCATATACGAATCAGTAGGACTTTAGGTGAAGAGATGGGGCTTGGGTTACGGTGAGGTAAACAAAGATAAACAGGAAGGTTACGCACCTAACCCAAATGAGCTATCATAAAATGAGTCCCTCAGCTAAGCAAAATACACGCGGGTACACCACACCCTCAGACTTAATTTTTCAAATGTGGGTGTGTGCAACGCCTACTCCAAATACAATCTACTCTCAATTAGAATTTTCAATTATACTTTTTTCTTTTTCTTTTTTACTTTTCATTTTCACATATATATATTTTTTCAAGTCATTTTCTTTTCTTTAAACAGTTTCAGCAAATAGAAGCTTTGGAGAACATCCACATAATCACATGTAAAATCACCACATCAACACACCAACATGAAATATGTAAAACAGTAAATCTCGACTTGGGTGTGCGACTTAGATCGGCTATGAGGCTTTGGTGAAATAATTGTGGAGCTGAATCAAAAAAAGGGTAGGCACAACTGGGCTAGTAAGGATATGATGTTAGGAACAGTACAAAGCTATACCGGGCCAAAATGGTGGCCTACATCATGCTCATGCATGACTAACCTCTACCCATGCTTCAAGAATAGCTTGGGGCAAGTTCTTAGCCAATGAGAAAGACTATCCATCCCCCCGACTCGAGCAATATGAATTAATGGTCGTCTACACACATCCCTAATCTACCGTTCGATTCACACCAGATTCACCAATTTTTGAGTAGAACAAAAAGTATTTATGCAATTAAAAAAACATAAAACTATAAGCATACAGAAAAATTAAATCTACTCCAATTTTTACACAAGACGAGGCACTTGACTAGGAGCACAACAAGGTCAACATTTTACTCCATCTCACAATCCTATGCCAGCACAAATATTTTACCAAATCATACAAAAGAGACAAGTTTAACTCGCAGCACGCTAACAACTAAGCATGCCCTCATGTGGGTGCAGTGGTGTGCGATGCAATGAACTAATAATAATAAAACAATAAATGCTTCTAGTATGCACATGAAATGTGCGCGTGCAAAAGGTAACACATATTGACTCTCCCCGAGACTTAAACTAAGCTGCATAGCATATGATATTGAAATTTAAATTAAAAAGAGACAAGGGAAGAGGTTACCCAATGCTCAGCCAGTGAGCATACGAGAAAATGCGTGAAAAATAGAAGCAACTTCGCCAAACGAAGAATCACAACCCCTCCAATACGAGCTGCCATGAATACCTGCAGGGGTGAGCTTCGCAAAACAAAATAAAAATATACAATTATAGAGAATACTAGAACTAAGATAGACATGAAAAAAAATGCAGAAACTGTAAGATAAGTACTGGGGTTACTGTCATCCCAGCGCGACTTATTAAATTCTATACATTTCTAGCTAATAGGCCTATAAAAATAAAAATGCACATATAACTGGCCTAATATCCATTGCGGTAACGTGTACCGATACAGAGATAGAGCAGTTACCCCTCTACCTAGATAATAATGCCTACCCAACACAGGTAGAGGAAATAGGAAATTAGAAGAGGAGGAGCGCTGGTCCTCGCTCATCTTATCACGAAACATATCCTCGCCTAGCAAGGCATCGTCAACCACCGATGAGTAGGAAACAATGGCAATGGCATGAACACCAGGCTCATAATCATCCCAGCGTACCCGTGGAGACTCAGCCTGCATAGGCTCAGATATAGAAAGGGGATCAACAAATAAAGTAGATGAAGAACTAAAATAATCAGAAATAGGGGGAGTGGTCCCGGTCTCACTCATAGCAGGATCCAAGCAGCGAACACAGTTAGTGTCATATGAGTCGTATCAAGGGGAATCCGAGATCTCGAGGTCCTCGGTGGTGGTTTGGACCTCCTCATCCAACAAGGAAGTGAAAACTTCCTCATCAGAAAGGATATCCTCATCATCCCACTTCCGTGCGTCATCATGTTCCAAGGTGTCACACTCTCCATTGGGGAGAATAACGTCCTCGTCCCACATTGGCACAACCTCAAGGCCTGAATACCTATCCGACATAACATCATCAACCGACTCACATAAAAATGGCGTAGCACCATCAGGCAAAAATTGTGGAGGGGCGAAGCTGCTCTTAAACTCAAGCACTGAATGAGCATGCCACATCACAAAATCAATCGTAGATGCCACCCCGTCGACCGGAACAATCTCTTCGTCCCATACAGGAGCGCACATGGATTCATGATCCTCTTTTTGCTGGCTAACACAAGAGTGATCGTCATCACTCAAGGGAAGCTCGTAAAAAGGGTGCGAGGGACCGATGAAGGATCTGTATGCAGCGAGAGATTCTTCCGTAATCTCAATGGGCAAAGAGCGAGCAAGGTGCGCGATGTCAGTGTATGGGCCAGGCAACACCCTGGTAGGCCTGTCCATAATAGTCTCCCGTGAACGGGATTTTATTGCGCACACGCCCTCAGAGGGGGAAGGCTGGCACAAGCGAGGGCAATCCTTCACCATGTGGCCTACTACTTGACATAGCAAACATCTAATACAATGCTTGGCTTTCATATCAGCCATGACATCTATGCATCATCACAAACCGTCATAAAGATAGCTATCAGTAACAGAATACATCGTGAACAAAAATAATTGCCGAAAAAGAGCTACATAGCTAGAATAAGAATAACACGGATCTGCTAACTAAACCAAAAATCTGAAAAGGCAAAAAGAAATAAGCAAAATAAAAATTCTAGCAACTAAAACAAAAAAGAACAATGCAATGCACAAATGCAAAGGGCTTCGATCTATTATCTCCCTCTCCAAAAACTCACACGACTGTGTTCCCCGAAAACAGTGCCAAAAACTTGATGTGTTGGATGGCAAGTGTACCTGTCGCACAAGTAATATAAAATGGGTGAATTTCCCCAAGTATCGATCTCTTCAAGGAACACAGTAAGGTGGAGTTAATTTCGAGGAAGACTTGAGATTGAAGTCCTTTGGTCGGATATAACTAAGGGGGATTTTGATGGTTGCGAAAATAGAAAAAAAAACACTAAGAACCTACTCCTATGCAACGCCGCTATGCGAAGCTTCACCAGGCGGGATGGAAGACTACACGGGCCGTGATAATACGTTTTGTACCCTAAACTATTATCGTATTTTCTAGTTTTGAAGGCGCTAATCTTGCCTTATAAGCTTATTTTTTATCTTTCTTATGTAAATATTATTGCCACTAACATTTTCTTGTCTTTTTGCAGGTTTCCAGAATTTTGGCCAAAAATGACCTGACATGCCCCCCTGTCATGCCCTCCCTGGGCATGTCACAGGGCGTGTCAGCCGATCCTGAGGAAGTTTTCTTAGAGAGACAAAATAACAGGAAAATTGGCTATCACGCCCCCCTACATAGGCGTGACTAGGGCATGTTCGCCCCCATTTCCAATACTGATGGATTTCCTGCCAATGATTGAGACTTGACGTACGTGTCACGCCCCCCCTACACGGGCGTGACCTAGGCCGTGTCCGCCAACGTACCGCATCAATCGTCCTTCCTGCCAGAATCCACAGCCCGAGGTCAACTCTGTGCATGTCACGCCCCTCTAACACGCCCTCCTAGGGCGTGTCACAGGGCGTGACCAACCAGTGAAATTTTCATATAAATTCAGACCCCCCACTTGCATTTCAGCAAGTTTGGGTTGAGAGGGGAGGTGCTGCCCCTTTGTTTCTTGTCCTTTTTTATGGTTTTTCTCTCTCTCTCTCTCTCCCTCTCTCTCTCTCTCTCTCTTTCTCATTTTAGTTTTTCCTAATTCTAGTTTAGTTTAAGCTTTTGTAATAGCTTTTGTATTTGCTTTAGTTTCTAATTGTAGGACTAGAATAAGATTTCAATTTTTATTGCACTTGTAATTTTCATTTCCAATTTGTAAGCTCTCTTTTAAATTAATATAAAAAGTGTTGTTTGCTCTCTTTAGTACCTTGTGTTCTTTATGCTTTACTACTCATCCCCCCTCCTCCACTTCACCATGAGCAACTAATCCTCCTTATATTCGATCTTGATGATCTAAGGTTCGAGCGATTAAGTTATGATGCTTTGAATTTACCTTTTCTCTTTAGAGTTTGGCCTTGAATTACTCTTGATTTATTTTGGGTTGGAGATATATCATCGATATATATTCTCCACCTTTTCATTCATTCTTGGCTAGCCGAGAGGTCGATAGTTTGAAGTGAGCACTCAAGAGTAAAGGGAGTTGTATGCACCTCTCGAGAGAGCCAGACATCCAAATCTCCCTGATTGGAGTAAAATCCAATAGTGGGGTTCACCACGTCAAGTGAGCTTTAGGCCTCTGATTTAGACGAGAGTCGGTCGGACCTTCCTAAACTCAGTTGGGCATGACTTCGAGAGAAGCATGTTCATGCTTTAGGAACCCCCACGGTCAAGGACCTTTACCCTATTAAGCTTAGGTTTATTTATTGTGTTTTTAATCGACTTTAGCCAAAGTGATTCTTGATCGAGTGCATTTCTGTCTCATCGTTCTAACCCTTCAGTGTAATTGTTTCTTTTATGCTCTCTTTATTTTTAGTGCGATCAGCTCTCTCTTTATTTCCTTTCTTTAAGTGCGTTTAATTTTACCCTTAACCCTAAGATTTCCGTCGATAAAATAATAGCCCTCGTGTGAGTAAGTTTACTCAACAGTTCCCGGATTTAAATACGACACTTATGTCCCCTTGCTACAGCTCAATAGGTATACTTGCCTAGTTGGATTGCTAGTTCGGATATTCTCTTTTCTTAAGCAAAAGGACGGGCCATCAAGTTTTTGGCGCGGTTGCCGGGGAGCAACTTTCGTTGATAAATTGAAAACTTGAACCTATTAATTTTATCATTTCTCTTTCTCATCCTCCTTCTAAAAAATTTTAAATTCGAAAAATTTTTATTACCGCTCTTAATAGAAACCCGCTTCATAATTTTTCTACACCACCTAAATCTCTCGAAAAGGGCAAAGCGGTTTTAAGTGCCGCTATCTTGTCTAGTACCTTGCGAACCCTTTGCGCGGTAGTCCTTGGGAAGTTCGGTAGTTAGGCTATTTAAAAAAAACAATTTCAAAAAAAAATCTAGTTCTTTTTTCTAGTTTTTCTATTTCCCTTTTTTCTCTTCTCTTCTTCTAGTATATGACCCGTAGGAGTCCGTCGGTTACTTTGGACATGGACCATGAAATTGAGTGTACTCTTCGGAGAAGATCGCGATTTCAAGGTCCTATTATCCAAGTGCCTGTTGAGGATTCCGAGTTATTTTCTATATTAAGAATGAAAGAACCCCGCATGGAGGAAGTCGTGCAAAGGCCTACGACCTATTATGAACGACCGAATCTCGAGGGTACAGAATCTTGCATAGTTTGCCGTGCAATAACAAATAATAATTTCTAACTGAAGCCTAGCATAATTCAAATGATGCAGCAGTATGTGCAATTTGATGGACTTCAAGATGAACTTCCGAACACACATATAGCAAGCTTTCTTGAGATTTGTGACACGTTTAAGATTAATGGTGTCAGAAATGATGTTATTAGGCTAAGATTATTTCCTTTCTCTCTTAGAACTAAGGATAAGCAGTGGCTGAACACTCTACCTAAAAATAGCATCACAATCTGGACTCAATTAATTGAAAAATTCTTGGCGAAGTATTTTCCGCCAGCTAAAACTACAAAACTTAGGAACGACATCTCTGCTTTTGGACAATTAGACACCGAAACCCTATATGAAACTTGGGAAAGATTTAAAGAATTATTAAGATGATGCCCACATCACGCGCTGCATGTATGGTTGCAGGTGCAGACGTTTTACAATGGGCTAAATCAAAGCACGAAGCAAATGATAGACGCAGCTTATGGCGGAACTTTAAACCATAACACCCCGGAAGCAGCTCTTGAGCTTTTTGAGGACATGGCCATGAACACTTATCAGTGGAATGTGCCTGAGTCCCGACCAAACAAACCTACAAGTATCTTTGAAGTGGACAACGTCTCCGAGCTCGCTCTGCAAGTTGAAATATTAAGCAAAAAATTTACGGAGATGACTGCTGCCTCCGCCCCTCAGGTATGGGAATTTGCAACTCCTGCTCCAGAACAATTAGATTATGCTAATAATAATATACCTAGAAATGCTTTTAATAATTTTTCTGCTACGAATTTTCCTGCACCTGGTTTTAATTTTCCGAATAGTTATAATCCTGCTTTAAGAAATCACCCGAATTTTTCGTGGAGTAATCCTTCGAACGCATTGCGACCGCCACAATAAAATGATTTTTCTGCACCACTACCACCACATCCTCAAAAGTTTCCAAAACCTCTAAGTTTGGAGGAAATTTTTTCAAAATACATGAATGTTAATGACGCTACGATAAGAACCCTAGTCGGGTCCGTAAAAAGTCTAGAAAATCAAGTAGGACAACTCGCAAAACTAATTTCTGAGCGACCCGCAGGGTCTCTTCCTTCGAATACCGAGCCCAACCCGAGAGAGCAAGCAAAAGTTATAACTCTTCGGAGTGGGAAGCAAGTTCCTGGTATGGTAATTGAATAGCCCGAGGCAAGCTCCGCTCCCGCTTTTAAAAATCAAAGCTCCTCTCCCGTTTTAAAAATTCCACCCTCTGCTGAAGAAGTTATCACCCCTGTTTTAGAAAAGATCTCACTCCACCACCCATCTTTAAAAATAATCCAACCCCGCCATACCCTTCCGAACTTAATAAGCAACGTCAGGACGATCAATACTCCCGCTTCTTAGAAATGTTTAAACAAATCCACATAAATCTGCCCTTCCACGAAGAGATATCCCAGATTCCGAAGTACGCTAAGTATCTTAAGGACCTCCTGACCAACAAGAAGAAGTTAGAGAACCTTTCGCATGTCACGTTAAATGCTGATTGCTCTGCGGTCTTGATAAACAGTTTACCAAAGAAAATCAGTGACCCAGGTAGTTTTTCTATTCTGTTTGTCTTTGGTGATCTTTTTGTCAGGCACACATTAGCCGACTTAGGTGCAAGTATTAATCTGATGCCCCTCTCGTTGTTTAAGAAGTTAGGAATTAGTAGTCTCAACCCCACATGCATGAGTATCCAGCTTGCCGACAGATCAGTCAAATAACCGTTAGGAATCGTGGAGGATGTCTTAGTTAAAGTCAACAAGTTCATCTTCCCGGTGGACTTTGTCATATTGGACATCGAAGAAGATGTCGAGGTTCCCCTGATCCTTGGCCAACGCTTCCTTGCCACCTCCCGAGCTATCATTGACGTAAGTAATGTTAAGCTCCTCCTTCGAGTAGGCGACGACGAAGTGACTTTCTCTATCACCCCTCAATGAAGAACACCCTAGCAAATGATGACTCCTGTTTTTTCGTAGATGCCCTAAGTGAAGAATCCTCTTGTCGCCTCTCAAATTTTGAAAAAGATTTTTCTAATTTTTATTCCTCTTCTACTCCTCCAACTGAATCGCTACACCTAAGTGAAGAATCCCCCTATTGCCTCTTTAAATTTGAAAAAGAATTTTATTATTTTTGTTCCTCTTCTACTCTTCCAACTGAATCGCTGCCAGAAGCCGCCATGGCCGCTAGCCCCACCCCTTTCAATTTTCCATATAAGGAAAAAGTCTATGAAAATATTGTTTTTGAAAAAGAACAGATTTCTAAAACGTCATATGAAGACCCCCTACCCTAGAATTAAAAGAACTACCCGAGGATCTTAGATATGCTCTCTTAGAGAAGGACTCCAAGCTGCCAGTAATAGTTTCAGCCTACCTCACGGATGCGGAAAATGATAAACTTCATTCAATTTTACGTAAAAATCGCCGAGCTATTGCTTGGCAGATATCTGATATCAAGGGCATAAGCCCATCTTTCTACACTCACAAAATCCAAATGGGAGATAATTCGTGTAATTCAGTCCAACCTCAGCGCCGCATAATCCCAACATGAAAGAAGTAGTTAAGGGCGAGGATATGAAATTATTAGACGCAAAAATTATCTATTCTATATCTGATAGTAAGTGGGTTAGCCCAGTCCAGGTAGTACCAAAGAAGGGAGGGATAACGGTAGTTAGTAATGAGAATAATGAATTAATCCCGACACGGACGGTGACCGGGTGACGAATATATATAGATTATCATAAGTTAAATGACGCCGCCCGTAAGGATCATTTTCCCATGCCATTCATCGATCAGATTTTAGAACGATTATCCGGCCATAGTTTTATTATTTTGTCGATGGCCTCTCGGGGTATTTTCAAATCCCCATTTCTCCCGAGGACTAGGAGAAAACTATGTTTACTTGTCCCTTCGACATCTTTGCCTACCAAAGAATGCCGTTTGGATTGTGCATTGCGCCAGCTACATTCTAACGATGTATGCTCGTTATCCTTGACAAGTACGTAGAAAGCATAATGGAGGTATTTATGGATGATTTCTCTGTGTTCGGCAATTCCTTCGATAGTTGTTTAGAAAACCTCGAAAAAGTCTTAGAAAGATGCGAAGAAACTAACCTTGCCCTAAATTGGGAATAATGTCATTTTATGGTGAGGGAAGGGTTAGTTTTGGGTCATAAAATTTCTGCAAGAGGTATTGAAGTAGACGTTGCTAAGATAGAAGTTATTGAGAAGCTGCCGCCACCTACGAACATCAAAGCTATAAGAAGTTTCCTAGGTCACGCTGGTTTCTACCGCTGTTTCATAAAGGACTTCTCCAAGATCACCATACCCCTTACCCATCTCTTAGAAAACGATGCCCCATTTATTTTTGATGACCTTTGTCTAGCTTCTTTTAATTTAATAAAAGAAAAATTAATTAATACCCCAATTCTGATAGCTCCGGTGTGGGACTTTCCATTTGAGATAATATGCGATGCGAGTAGTTATGCGGTAGGAGGCGTATTGGGACAACGTATATCTAAAAACTTCCACCCCATCTATTACGCTCGTAAAACACTCACATTTGCACAAGAAAATTACACCACAACCGAGAAGGAGCTCCTAGCTGTAGTATTCGTTTTTGATAAATTTCGTCCTTATATTACACTTTCAAAAATTATTATTTTTACGAACCACTCGGCCCTCAAATATCTTCTTTCTAAATCGGATGCCAAGCCGCGCTTGATTCGTTGGGTCTTACTCCTCTAGGAGTTTGACTTAGAGATCCGTGATAAGCGAGGAGCCGAGAACTTGGCCGCCGACCATCTCTCCCGATTAGACAATCCCTATAGAAATATTAGACGAAAATTCTTTTAACGATTATTTTCCCGATGAGAAGTTGTTTTCAATTAACACATCTACTTCTCCTTGGTTTGCACACATTGCCAACTACTTAGTGGCTCGTGTGCTCCCAAAAGAGTTCTCATCTCAGCAAAAGAAGAAATTCTTTTCTGAGTTGAAGAACTATTTTTCGGAGGACCCGCATCTTTTCAGAGTCTGTGCAGACCAAGTGATAAGGAGGTGTATTTCTTATGAAGAAGGTTTAGACATTATTAAGCATTTTCATGAAGGACCTACAAGTGGGCACTATCAAGCTGCTCGCACCGCTCACAAAGTGCTAAGCGTGGGTTTTTACTGGCCTAGCCTGTTTAAAGACGCGCAAGCCTTTGTGAGTAGGTGTGATAGTTGCCAACGGTCGGGTAATATTTCTAATAAAAATGAAATGCCGCAAAATTATTTCCTTGAGTGCGAAGTTTTCGACCTCTGGGGAATTGATTTTGTTGGCCCTCTTCCTTCTAGCTTCTGGAATAAGTATATTTTAGTTGCCGTCGATTATGTTTCGCGATGGGTTGAAGCCCAAGCTCTTCCTAAAAATGATGCCCGAGTCATAGTTACATTTTCTAAAAAATTATTTTCTAGATTTGGTACGCCACGCGCCATCGTTAGTGATAGGGATTCCCATTTCTGTAACGCGCAGTTTTCTAAAATCATTACTAAATATGGCGTTACTCATAAGCTCTCAACTGCCTACCACCCCAAAACTAACGAACAAGTCGAAGTAGTGAATAGAGAAATAAAAAGAATTTTAGAAAAGACTGTTTCCACATCTAGAAAAGTCTGGTTAGCCAAATTAGACGATACTCTATGGGCCTACTGAACTGCATACAAAACGGCCCTCGGATGTACACCATATCGGTTGGTTTATGGAAAATCATGTCATTTACCCGTAGAATTAGAACACCGCGCTTTTTGGGCCTTAAGATTTTTAAACTTCGATCCCCACTCTGTCGGTGATTTTAGGAAATTTCAACTCAACGAACTCGACGAGTGGCGCTCTTACGCGTACGAAAATAACAATCTTTATAAAGAGCAGATGAAGCGTTTGCATGATAAACACCTTAGGCACCAAAAATCTTTTAAACCGGGCGACCAAGTTCTTTTGTGTAACTCTCATTTACGTTTATTTTCGGGTAAGTTAAAATCACGTTGGTCTGGGCCCTTTACTGTTTTAGACTGTATTTTTGTATAAAACCAAGTTCTTTTGTATAACTCTCGTTTACCCTGATAAGAGAAATTTCAAAGTGAATGGTCAGCATCTTAAACTGTATTTTTGTGATGATGTCAGTCCTAATTGTGTTAACTCTATCCTTCATGATCTAACTTTGTATTAATTTGGAACTTTATTTTATTTTGATTAAAACTTTGAACTATTTCTTTGAACTTTGTTTTAGACAATATTTTTGGACAATATTATTTTGTTGTGTCGAGCACAAACGACGTTTTAAACAAAGGGCGCTCTTGGGAGGCAACCCAAGTTATCTTTTTTTGTTTTCTTTATTTTACAATTTTTGCCCCGGACGGCTCCGACAAGCTGAAGCTTCTGCGATCGCCTACTCCAATGCTGCTAAATCCATCACGAAGTCCAAAGAAGACATTTCATGAAAATCCAAAGCGCAAGCATAGGGGATCGTCATCACTCAGCTTTCGCAGCAAATAAATCCGGGGAAGTACCTTTTTTTCAATCCTGTTTTTCAATTCTGTACTTTAATTTTCTCTCTCTCTAACCTCCATCTCCATTGAGGACAATGTCCATTTTAAGCTTGGGGGAGGACTTCCTTCTTCTTTTTGCTATTTGTGAATATTTTATTTTGCTTTTTTGTGAATATTTTTCAAAAATCCAAAAAGATGAATATCTTAAAATTCCAAAAAATAGAAAATATTTCCAAGATCCCAAAAAAGGGACAATATTTCAAAATTAGAAAAATTTGCTCTTTGGTTTTTTACTTTAATAGTTTAGACATTTTGGTATTTCAATAGTACCCATTCTTTTTGTTCTTTTTTTCTCAAAATCTTATATAAACTTCTTAATTAATTATAATTTTTCTAATCATCTGTTTTTTAATTATGTTTCACAAGTAAAATGTTGGCCATACTGTGTTTCTAATTCTCGGTAGCATGTTAAGGTGAAATATTTTTTCTAAAACTCACATTTCTATTATGATTTTCATTCTTTGTTTTCTTTACTTGCTCAAAAATTCATTCACTATTTTCCTTTTCATTTTTAGATAATTTTTGAAAGGTCAACTTTTGAATAGCGTAGTAGATGTGAATGATCCAAGTCACATATTATTTCTATTTTCAAGATAATTTCATCAATCTTCTTTTATTATCTAGGATTTGTTTTTTGAAATTTTTCAAATCTATGTTTTAAATAAATTTAAAAGCGTGAAAATAATTTAGGCCATTTTTGTTTTTGTTTGAGCTTTTCTGCCAACCTAAAAAATTTCACCACTAGTTAGCCGCTTTTGAGCCTTTTTTCCAATTTCATTTGATAGCACCTCTTTTCATATCATTTTCACTAAAGCCAAAATTTCCAACTTATCTAATAACACTATCCTTTTTGAGTTTCATAAAGAATTTTCATGATAATGATAAGTTATTTTGTGATATTTTTGTTGAATTTTTTGAAAAAAAAGTATGCTCAAAAGAAATGTTTGTTTTTGCTTGGCCTATTCAAAATGAAAATAAAAATATTTATGGCCTTTGTTTTGAAAAAGAAAAAAAGAAAAAAAATGTAAAGGAGAAAAGAAAAAAAAAATATTTTGTTTAAAATGAAATTTTTTGAAACTCTTTGTTTTGGTTTAGTGTGATTTTAAGACTCCCTATTTATCTTTGAATTCCACTCCTAATCATAATACTAAATCAAATGCTTTGATCCTATTAAGTCCTTTTGGTTCACGCCTTTTGAATTTTATTTAATAACTAAGAAAAGAAGAAAAGTAAATCAGTATTAGTTTTGGAATTAAACTTAGATTTTTCTTATTTAATTTATATAATTATAATGCGTTGCTTGGATCTAGTAACAATTCAATGCGTTTTTTCATTTTCGTTGCTTTGCTTAAATCTATTTAAAGAATTTCATCAAAATTATGGATGATTTATTTTCGTTAAGTGTGGAAACCACCCGTCACCACACATCTTCCCAAAACCCCGAGGTGATGGTAAGGGGGGACGGGGGTACATAAACACCAAGGACCACCCGCTGTAGGCGATGTGGGACTAATCCATCCACGGGATGGCGGGGATATTCCGCCACACGGGGGGCCCACCGGGGTCAACACCCAGACCTGGAACGCGATGGGGAAGCCCAAATATGCGGTCCCACACACACCCAATCCCGCTGGACCTTGGTTCTCAGCACACCCCCACAGCGGGATGGCTCTGATACCATGTGGAAACCACCCGTCACCACACATCTTCCCAAAACCCCGAGGTTATGGTAAGGGGGACGGGGGTACATAAACACCAAGGACCACCCGCTGTAGGCGATGTGGGACTAATCCATCCACGGGATGGCGGGGATATTCCGCCACACGGGGGGCCCACCGGGGTCAACACCCAGACCTGGAACGCGATGGGGAAGCCCAAATATGCGGTCCCACACACACCCAATCCCGCTGGACCTTGGTTCTCAACATTAAGTAAAGTTTGTAAAAGTTATAACATACCTAAATAATTGTTTTATATTCACATTTCACCTTTTAACCTACTTAGAATTTCGCATAGTACTTGTGTAGGCATAATTAGAACTTTATGATTAGTCCTATTTTATGGTTATCTAGTTTTTATATTTTTTTCTTGGGGACAAGCAAAACTTATGATTGGGAGAATTTGATAATATGTTTTGTACCCTAAACTATTATCGTATTTTCTAGTTTTGAAGGTGCTAATCTTGCCTTATAAGCTTATTTTTTATCTTTCTTATGTAAATATTATTGCCACTAACATTTTCTTGTCTTTTTGCAGGTTTCCAGAATTTTGGCCAAAAATGACCTGACATGCCCCCAGTCACGCCCTCCCTGGGCGTGTCACAGGGCGTGTAACACCCCCATCCGTCACATGGCATATAACAGAAGGTCCAGCTAGAACCCGACGCCATACATCACAGATAGTCGGAAGGGTTACATAAGAATATCCAAACTATCTAATTAAGACTACTCGTCCTACATAGAGCATTCTAGCGAAAGCTTTTAAAATAGTTGAAAGAACCCAAAACTTAAATCCATAATCATGAATGTCCACATCCACACAACAAGAATGAAAACCAAATACACTAAAAGGGGAAATACGGACTTATGGCCTTACAATAGTTCACTTAACAAATAGTGTCTTACATACATCGGCTCACAGGCCGGCCACACATGACAAAATAAAAACAACTATTCTTTACAGCCTTCTAGGGCCAGCACGGCAACATGGGCTCCAGCCTACTGTTTTGCACTCGGCTCCGCAGCACCTGCAAGCAACATTCCACCGCACGGTGGAAAATAATGCAACGGTCAGCAAAAGCCGACCAAAGTGTAACGACCCCGTCCCTTTCTCGGGACGGCGGTGCTCCTTCCCTGCATATCATTTACCCAACTAAACAATTATGTAAAAACATACTTCGCCACAGGTGTAGGCTCGCACGGCCAAACACCCTGTGCACTCAGGGCATATTAACGGTGAATCCTGACACTTCGGCATTTTCACCACCACCACCACGATGGCAACCACGTAAGCAATTAGCCTTTCTGACCACTGTCTAATTCTCCCCACTATGCCAACGGCCAGTCCCCTTTTCGGGTCTCTTGCACCGAACCACATAGCCCAGGTCCGATTCCACTTGCTCGTTGCTCACAACTACATAGTTCACCTTAAGACGTATACACGGACCAAGTTTCTCTCGGATCCTGCCATTTACAAACAATCACATAACCCAGTTATGTTCAAGGACTGTTCCCAGACTGCCAAGTTAACAGAACAACGATTCCACTCAGTTTTTCGGGTGCGCCTTGGAGCTAACCTGATGTCGCTGCCCCTCCGCCACTACTTGATGACGATCCAGTTGCCGAGGCTCTACAACATAAAGACCTTCGGAGCCGTGATGACGCTAACGAACGACGCCGCTACAACCTCCGCTCGCGGCGTGCTACCCTCACTTGAAGACTATTTTAATTAATTTATCATTCTTTATTATTTTATGTGCGAATATAAAATTATTCCAATCTTGGTTAATAATTTTATATTCATTTGTGACTTGTAATCATTAATTATTTTCTGCAAACATTTTGGTGTGTATTTAGCCTTCCGGATGGATGAGATTTCATCTCCATGTTGGATGGCTAGATGTGTGTTGTAACTCCTATATAAGGAGATCCTTTTGAGAATGAAGTTAGAGAGAAATAAAAAAAAGAACCCTAACCCACTTTGAGAGAGTTCGGCCAAGGAGATTCCTCCATAGCCGCCGGCCAAGGTGTGAAGCCGCCGCCCCCCCTTGCTTCCTCCCCTACTTCGGTGCGACGCCGGCGTGGCTTCCTTTCGGTGCGACTCCAAGGAAGAAGGTTGCAGCCCATTCGGTGTGAAGCCGGTGGATCCGTGGAGAGAGTGATTCTCCCACCTTATCTTGTGTGATCTTTGTTCTTGGTTGGGTAACTTCTTCCCCTTAGAGATTCTTGCTTTAGATTTTGTGGAGGTTTTTGCAAACCGTTTCTTCCATGATTTTTAAATACGTCGCTTGCAAATTTCGATTTCGATTTCGTTGTTATTGAACCTCTTGTGATCCGGATTGGGTAGATCCGTTGCGAGAGCGAGACTTGGCCTAGCCTTGACTTGCCCTCCAAGATTGGCACATTTTGGTGTTAACAAGGGAGTTAATCACAACTCGAACTCGACCGCCTATTGAAGTTTTCCGCCGCTCCGAAAATAAATTATTGTTGCGTTGAAACGACTCAAGTTGGTACAATAGATGCTTGTGTAGGTGCGGTGAGTTGTGTGCTTGTTGGAGAGGTAGGTCTTAAGGACGTTGTATCGAGTCCGGCTTGCGGTGAGTTGTGTGCTTGTTGGAGAGGTAGGTCCTAAGGACGTTGTATCGAGTCCGGCAACTTTCTCTTTCGGATTTTGGGAGCAAACCCGACCCCTTATCGCTCGCTTTTTGGTCGGAGCCCTCCCCTTTGGTTTATGTCTTGTGATAATATTTTCCGTTAGCGTATTCGGGCACGAATCACGGTCACCCCTACATCAATTTGGTATCAGAGGCGGTCGTTTCAACTCCCACGTTGCAAACATCCTCTCTACGTTTCTTGTTGCCCGATCGGATCTAAAAAAAAATCAAAAAAATTATTTTCTGTGGTCTGCCAATAGCGGGCTGAAATCTTTATTTTTCATCAAAATATCAAAAACATTTTTTTAACGATCCACGTGTTCCTCACATCGGGAAAATATAAAAATATCTTATTTTCAGTATAGCTACAACCCTAGGAAAAATCGCCTTTCCAAAATTTCCTAGACCTGAATGCGCACTAGGCACGGATCCGAGTACGCGACACCGTCTACGTCTAGGATGGCTACAAACGAGCATGGGGATCCCAACACCGAGGCCATAGCAGGGCTACGTAACGAAATGATGGAGCTTAGAAACATGTTGGCACAGATCCTGCAAAATCAAGCAAGGCCACCCCCGCCACCCATTAATGTTGAGCAGCCCAACCGGCGCCAACAAACTCCTGAGTCGGATTCCGATGAGGACTCTCCCCGAGTGCCCCCTCGAGAACACCGCCACGATCGTGCTTACGATATCACTAGGGCCATTAAGATCGACGCCCCCACTTATGATGGCATGGGAGATCCCCAGATCTTCCTTACTTGGGTGGTGGATATGGAGTGCTACTTCGATTGGCACACCCTTACGGACCATCAAAAGGTCCAAGTTGCCAGGATGAAGCTAACGGGACGTGCCAAAACTTATTGGCTGAATGAAGAGCGTAGGCTAGGAACCGGGAACGGGGTCCCACTTATTGGATGGGCCGCGATGAAGAACTTGTTGACCGATCAGTACGTTCCCGCGTACCACCGGACACAGATGTTCGACGAGCTTGCCACTCTACGGCAGGGCTCCAATTCGGTAGCTGAGTATATGGGAGAACTGAAAGACCGTATGGTGCGTTGTGATTTGAGGGAGATCCCCGAGGTCACCCTATCCAGATTTCGTAAGGGGCTTCATCCCGATATTCAGCGGAAGCTCTAACGATATGGTCATACGGATCTGAACATGACATTTAATGCCGCCCTCGACATCGAAAAGCACTTAGCCTCTAAGGCTCACTCCCGGTATTCCCATGCGAAGGGAAAGTCCACAGCTGGAGCCTCTTCCTACACATATCAGGATAAAGGAAAGTTTCGGTCTGCCGAGTCAAAGTCTGTCGTGATTACTGCTAGGAACGACAAGAATCCTGCGAGTAAGCGTGTCCCTATTGGGAAGGTTAGCAAGGCTAACACTACTTGTTACTCTTGCGGCATTCAAGGCCACTATGCCTTTGAATGCCCAACGAAGACTAAAGCCATAGCCCTTCTAGAGTCGACTACCGACCTTGCTGATTTCGTTTATGAGGCTGCTGAGGAGAGTGACCCAGAAGGGGTCCCAAGCGATTTAGAGGACGAACACCCCGTTATGGTGATGCGTTGTATCTTGACCACCCCTCGTCCGTTAGATGACTGGAAAAGGACTAGTATATTTTCCCTGATCTTTAAGAGTGGCGAGAAGTTGTGCAAGTTGATCATTGATAGTGGCAGTTGTGTAAACGTCATCTCTGAGAATGCCGTTACACGTATGTCCTTGACTACGCAGCCCCACCCGGCTCCCTATCAGGTAGCCTGGATTAATAAGGTTACCGTCCCGGTCACCAAGCGTTGCCTTGTACCTCTCTCGATCAAATCCTATACTGACGAGGTGTGGTGCGATGTCCTTCCAATGGACGCTTGTCACGTGTTATTGGGCCGCCCTTGGCTTTACGACCGTGACGTGACACACTTTGGAAGGGCCAACACATATGAGTTTAAATTCAATGGCAAGGTCATTACGTTGAGACCGACCGTCCCGAAAGAGCCAGTAGCTTTGGCTAAGGATACCACTGTTCCAGTCGAGAGGAAAACGTTGAGTCTCGTGGGAAGAAAAGAATTTGTGAAGGATCCCTTTCTTGACGGGATGATGTACGCTCTAGTTCTTATGAGTGCGAAAGGGGATACGAGAGCATTGGATGAGTTGCCTAGAGAGTTACGGGAATTGTTGGATGAGTATAAGGACGTGTACCCGGATGAGCTGCCTTCGGTATTACCACCGCTTAGGAATATACATCATGCTATAGACCTTATCCCCGGCTCCTCCTTACCGAACCAGCCCCACTATAGGCTTCACCCCGCCGCCCATAAGGAGTTACAGACCCAGATCGAGGATTTGATAAAAAAGGGGTTCATTAGGACTAGTATGAGTCCATGTGCGGTACCTGCCCTTCTTGCCCCCAAGAAGGATGGTACGTGGGGAATGTGTGTTGATAGTCGTGCCATCAACAAGATTACCATCAAATATAGATTTCCTGTTCCGCGATTAGATGACCTCCTAGATGTCTTATCTTGCGCCACCATTTTTTCGAAGTTAGATCTGCGGAGTGGCTATCACCAGATCAGGATCCGTGAGGGGGATGAGTGGAAGACAGCATTTAAGTCCAAGGATGGGTTATACGAGTGGCTTGTGATGCCCTTTGGGCTATCCAACGCCCCCAGTACCTTCTCCCGGATGATGACCCATGTCTTTCAGCCTTACATGGGGAAGTTTGTGGTCGTCTATTTTGATGACATTTTAGTCTTTAGTACCACCACTGCTGAGCACGTCTCCCACATGAGATCGGTTCTTTCCACCCTGCGGAAGGAGACCTTATTCCTTAATCTCAAGAAATGCGCATTCTATGTCACTGAAGTGGAATTCTTAGGCTATATAGTCGGTTCGGAAGGCATTAGAGTTGACCCTAATAAGGTTAAGGTCATGAGGGATTGGCCCGAACCGACCACATTACGAGAGGTGCGAAGTTTCCATGGGTTAGCTACTTTTTACCACCGTTTTATAAGAGACTTTAGTAGCATTATGGCCCCCATTAGTGATTGCATGAAGAAAGGTGAGTTCACCTGGACAAGGTCCGCCGCTATTGCTTTCCAACGCATTAAGGAACTTATGACTGAGGCACCTGTCCTACATCTACCTGACTTCAATAAGGTCTTTGAGCTTACGTGTGACGCTTCTGGCATAGGAATAGGAGGTGTCTTGAGTCAGGAAGGGCACCCTGTGAGTTATTTTAGTGAGAAGTTAGCGGGCGCCAAATTGAATTACTCGAATTACGATAGGGAGTTTTATGCCGTCATTAGATGTCTGCACCATTGGAGGCACTATCTCCTCTCTAAGGAGTTTGTGATCCTCTCCGATCACGAGGCACTGCGGTTCATCAATGGCCAATATAAAATCAGCCCGCGACACGCTAAGTGGGTATCTTTCCTACAGGGTTACACTTTTAACCTCAAACACCTTAAAGGAGCTGACAATCGAGTCGCAGATGCTCTTAGTCGCCTGACCCTGTTACTCACCACTATGGAGGTTAACGTGGTAGGATTCGAGCGAATCAAGGACGAGTACGCCACATGTCCAGACTTTCAGGATGCATATTTGTCCGCCCAAGATAGCTCCCCCACGATTATATCTGCGTTCGTCATTAAGGATGGCTACCTATTTAGACATGGGAAGTTATGTATCCCGCAGTCATCGTTACGCCTTCATATCATCTGGGAATTGCATAGTGGAGGGTTGAGTGGTCATTTCGGTAGGGATAAGACCATTACGTTAGTTGAGGAGAAATTCTATTGGCCAAAACTTAAGGCGATGGTGGGAAGGGTAGTTAGTAGTTGTCGTACCTGTCAGGTATCCAAGGGCACTAAGACCAACGTAGGATTATATACGCCCCTGCCTATCCCTTCCACGCCATGGAAAGACGTGAGTATGGATTTTGTTCTAGGCCTACCCACCACCTTACGCCGTCACGATTCTATTTTTGTAGTGGTGGATAGATTCTCTAAAATGGCATATTTTATTCCCTCGCTAGAACCAACGACGCATCTCACATTGCCAAATTATATTTTAAGGAAGTAGTTAGTCACCGGGGAGTGCCGAAGACAATAGTCTCGGTTAGAGATGTTAAGTATACGAGCTATTTTTGGAAAACACTTTGGGTCTTGATGGGTACCAAGTTATTGTTTTCCTCAGCCTATCACCCTCAGACCGATGGGAAAACAGAGGTAGTCAATCAGAGTCTAGGAAGCCTCCTTAGATGCCTAGTGAGCAATCACAAAGGTACGTGGGATCTTCTTCTTCCCCACGCCCAGTTGGCCTATAATATTTCCAAAAACCGGTCCACTGGTCTGTCTCCAAATGAGATAGTTCACGGGTACAAGGCCCCTGTGCCTCTTGACTTGGTTCCTTTGCCCCCAACATACAAGACAAGTCAATTTGCACAATCCTTCGCCCAACATATTCATGACCTACATGCACGTATACGAGCTACCTTGACTGCTCAATACGAGTCTTATCAGTCGCACGCTAATCTACATAGGAGGGTGTCGCACTTCAACGTCGGCGATTTGGTCCTAGTCCGGTTAGTTCCCGAACGCTTGCCATCTGGCACCGTTAAAAAGTTGGCACCAAAGCGCGCCGGCCCTTTTCGAATTATAAACAAACTAGGTGACAACGCTTTCGTGTTGGATTTGCCAGCTGATTGGGGTATCTCCCCTATTTTTAATGTCTCGGATTTGACGCTGTTTGTTTCTCCTCCACCTGAGTTGAATTCTTTGTCGTCTTCTCCCTCCACTAAAATTTCTACTGGGTTGGGGAGTGGTAGTTTGGATGATCTCTCTCTTTCGGTCCCCGCAGGTATAACATCGGATGGTACGTTGCCTTCTTTTTTCCCTACTGCTGACATGTTTCCCAGGTTTCCGAAGACATTTCTCACTCCAGATATGATACTTGCTGCTGAGCCACTTACCACTCCTGATGGTGCTACCTACCGCTTCCTAATCCGTTGGCGTGACCGCCCCCCTTCAGATGATTCATGGGTACTTGCGACAGAGCTTCAACGTTTGGATGCCGAGCTTCTTCGCCGCTATCTCTCGGACCACGCATCGGAGATACATGATTTTGAGTTTGGGAGGATTGATGCCGCTGCCCCTCCGCCACTACTTGATGACGATCCAGTTGCCGAGGCTCTACAACATAAAGACCTTCGGAGCCGTGATGATGCTAACGAACGACGCCGCTACAACCTCCTCCTGTGGCGTGCTACCCTCACTTGAAGACTATTTTAATTAATTTGTCATGCTTTATTATTTTATGTGCGAATATAAAATTATTCCAATCTTGGTTAATAATTTTATATTCATTTGTGACTTGTAATCTTTACTTATTTTCTGCAAACATTTTGGTGTGTATTTAGCCTTCCGGATGGATGAGATTTCATCTCCATGTTGGATGGCTAGATGTGTGTTGTAACTCCTATATAAGGAGATCCTTTTGAGAATGAAGTTAGAGAGAAATAAAAAAAAGAACCCTAACCCTCTTTGAGAGAGTTCGGCCAAGGAGATTCCTCCATAGCCGCCGGCCAAGGTGTGAAGCCGCCGCCCCCCCTTGCTTCCTCCCCTACTTCGGTGCGACACCGGCGTGGCTTCCTTTCGGTGCGACTCCAAGGAAGAAGGTTGCAGCCCATTCGGTGTGAAGACGGTGGATCCGTGGAGAGAGTGATTCTCCCACCTTATCTTGTGTGATCTTTGTTCTTGGTTGGGTAACTTCTTCCCCTTAGAGATTCTTGCTTTAGATTTTGTGGAGGTTTTTGCAAACCGTTTCTTCCGTGATTTTTAAATACGTCGCTTGCAAATTCCGATTTCGATTTCGTTATTATTGAACCTCTTGTGATCCGGATTGGGTAGATCCGTTGCGAGAGCGAGACTTGGCCTAGCCTTGACTTGCCCTCCAAGATTGGCACATTTTGGTGTTAACAAGGGAGTTAATCACAACTCGAACTCGACCGCCTATTGAAGTTTTCCGCCGCTCCGAAAATAAATTATTGCTGCGTTGAAACGTCTCAAGTTGGTACAATAGATGCTTGTGTAGGTGCGATGAGTTGTGTGCTTGTTGGAGAGGTAGGTCTTAAGGACGTTGTATCGAGTCCGGCTTGCGGTGAGTTGTGTGCTTGTTGGAGAGGTAGGTCCTAAGGACGTTGTATCGAGTCCGTCAACTTTCTCTTTCGTATTTTGGGAGCAAACCCGACCCCTTTTCGCTCGCTTTTTGGTCGGAGCCCTCCCCTTTGGTTTATGTCTTGTGATAATATTTTCCGTTAGCGTATTCAGGCACGAATCACGGTCACCCCTACATCATAACCTCCAAGGATCCCTGCTGCAATCTACCGCGTAGAAACCCAAAAACCCAAAGCACGGAGTCTTCTACGGCAAATTATAACAAATGCAACATCACCGCTCCAGACCAACATGTCCGGGTAGGCTTCACACAAAATGCCTATGCCCTTACTTCCATTCCGGACTCTATATGCAACACAAGGGGGACTATTCATATCAACCCCAAGGAACACCACGCACTCACCGCACACTCACTGGAGTGGGATTCCCTATGCAGAAAGGAAGAGCTTCACATGCTCAAGTGGAGAATCGTTACCCTTGTAGTACGCTTTGGCGCCATGGAAAAACTACTCGGATACAAGTCTTCGCAACGATCTTTCCTCCACGGATCTGCTCTCAGATCTCAAAACGGTGCTCCGATGCTCCGTCGGCGGCCGGAATCCTCATTCTTCTTCCTCCTCTCTCTAACTCCTTGGAAGGAGAATGGTTTGGAGAAAATGAAGAATTAACTCCCCTATTCCCGGCCATAACAGAGCAGGAAACCATCTGGGCCGTTGGATCTTGTTTAAAGAAAATGAACGACTCAGATCCGCTCAAAAATCCCCAAACCTGGGCCGAACACGGCTTGGCACACGACCGTGTCCTAGTCCGTGTGCCTCGATCCAGGCACGATCGTCGAACATAGAGACTCACACGGGCTCAGACACGCCCGAGTCCCACTCGACACGCCCGTGTTGGGTTCCTCGACACGCCCGTGCTCGGGGGTGTGTGACATATAACAGCCACGCCAACCGACATGACCCTGCTAAACACGGGTACTGACACGGGTAGGAACACGCCCGTGTCAAATGACACGCCCGTGTCATTAAGCCGTGTTCCTGGCCGTGTCCTTCTCGCGATGAAAATGGCCAAAACACCAGGCAGACACGGACTTGGACACGCCCGTGTCCTAGGCCGTGTACCCGTATATAGGCACCAAAATCCCCTTTTTACGCGATCAACTCAAATATAATTTTCAGGGCGTTACAAATCTCCCCTACTTAAGGAATTTCGTCCCGAAATTAAGTAAAGGTACACAAAAATTACAAGATACCTGAATGGAATAACTCGGGGTATTCTTCCAACATAGTTTGCTCTCGCTCCCAGAAAGCTCCTCACGTCCGCAATTTTCTCAACGGACTTTGACCATTCGGATATCCTTGTTGCGGAGTCGCTTGACTTCAACGTCTTCTATATGTACTGGCTTGATCTTTGTCATAAACTCGTAATCAACTGACACCTGATCAACCACAACTATCTGTGAAGGCTCTTGCACCGCTTTACGTAACACCGATACGTGGAACACATCGTGTAGCCCACTAAACTCAACCGACAGCTTCAATATATACGCTGCTTTGCCAACACGCTCCAGGATCTCAAATGGTCCAAGGTATCTCGGACTCAGCTTCTTCAAGCGACAAACCCGCGAGACACCCTTGAACGGTTTGATTTTCAAGTACACCCAGTCGCCAACACTGAACTCCACGTTCCTATGCTTGGCATTATAGTACTTCGACTGTCTGTCCTGAGCGATCTTCAACCGTTCTTGAATTATCCGTATCACCGAAGTGGCATCTTACACCGCTTGACGTTTGTAAAGCTTTGACTCGCCCGTCTCCAACCAAGCCAACGGTGTGCGACACTTTCTCCCGTACAAGGCCTCGAAAGGCGTCATTCTAATACTTGCCTGAAAGCTGTTGTTATATGCAAACTCCATCATGTACATGTGATCTTCCCACTGCTTTCCAAAATCTAGGACGCACATGCGAAGCATGTCCTCCAACGTCCGGATGACCCTCTCGGTTTGGCCATCCGTCTGCGGATGAAAGGCTGTGCTGAACTTTAGCTTACTACCCAACAGACTATGCACCAACCTCCATTCATTCGACGTGAAGCATCCATCTCGATCACTAACAATACTGCGGGGCACACCATGCAACCGTACAATATTCTCCGCATAGAGTTTGGCCAACCTTTCCACCGGATCTTCCTTCCTGATCGGCATGAAATGCGACACTTTTGTCAACCTATCTACGACCACCCAGATGACGTCATTTCCCCTCTGCTACTTCGACAAACCATGCACAAAATCCATAGATATGTCGTCAAATTTCCATTCCGGGATAGGCAAGGACTTTAGAAAAACTTCGGGCTTCTGGCACTCCGCCTTAACTAGGGCACAAGTTTGGCACTTAGCTACATAAAGTGCTACATCCTTCTTCAATACTGGCCACCAAAATAATTTCTTCATATATCTATACATCTTCGTGCTTCCCGGGTGGATTGAGTACTTGGTATGATGAGCCTCGTACATCAACTCCTCCCGAAGATTATCCGCACTAGAAATACATAGGAGATCGTCCTTCCATAGCAACCTATCCTCAACAGCAAACTGGGAATTTGACCCATCCAATGATTCATCCAAGATCTGCTTCATGCTGTTATCCTGAATAAAAGCCCGACGAACTCTATCAGCTAGGTCACACTGCACCTCAGTCCAAAACAGTTTCGCCTCAGTACCAGACTGCTTGTCGACGCAAGATATATCCAAAGCCTCCAACTCATGGACCAATCTCTCATCATGTACCGACAACCAGTTGGCCTATGCAGGAACCTTACGACTCAACGCATCGGCCACTACATTACCTTTCCCTGGCACATAATGTATCTTGAAGGTGTACTCCCCTAGGAACTCCATCCACCTCCCCTGCCCCATGTTCAGATCCTTTTGATCTAACAGGTACTTCAAGCTCTTATGATCGGTGTATATATCGACTATCACACCGTACAGATAGTGCATCCATAGCTTTAAAGCAAATATTACGGCCACTAACTCCAAGTCATGGACCGGAAAATTTCTCTCGTGAGCCTTCATTTGTCGTGAACCGTAGGATATCACACTCCCATGCTGTAGCAGAACACAGCCCAAACCACTGCCCGAAGCATCACTATATATTTCGAACCCTTCGGTTCCACTTGGGTAACATAAAATAGGCGTTGTGTTCAACCTCCTCTTCAACTCCTCAAAAGCCTGTTCATACTCCGAAGACCACACAAACTTCTGATTCTTCCTAGTCAATGTCGTGAGTGGTAGCGCTATCCGCGAGAAGTTCTCCACGAAGCGCCTGTAGTATCCAGCAAGCCCTAGAAAGCTCCGGACCTCCGCCACTGGAGTCAAAGCAGGCCACTCCCGTATCGCCACTATCTTCACCGGATCCACAGCTATCCCTTCTCCACTAACAACATGACCAAGGAACGCTATCGATGATAACCAGAACTCACACTTGGAGAACTTAGCATACAACTGGTTTCTCCTCAATGTCTCCAACACCAAGTGCAGGTGATTGTAGTGATCCTCTTCACACTACGAGTACACCAGGATATCGTCGATAAATACTATCACAAAACGGTCCAGGTACTCTCTTAACATCCTGTTCATTAGATCTATAAACACGAATGGCGCATTTTGTCAAACCAAATGGCATGACCGTGAACTCGTAATGCACAAACCGCGTGCTGAATGCTGTCTTTCGGATGTCGCTCTCCCTTATCCTCAATTGGTAGTAACCGGACTTCAGATCTAACTTCGAATATACCGTTGACCCAACCATCTGATCAAATAGATTGTCAATTCTCGGGATTGGATATTTATTCTTTTCCGTAAGCTTGTTCAACAAAGCCGTAAGCTCCCATCTTTCTTCTTAACGAAGAGAACCGGTGCGCTCCAAGGCGACGAACTTGGACGCACATAACCTTGCTCTAACAACTCTTGCAGTTGCACCTTCAACTCCGCCATCTATTTTGGCGCTATCCGATATGGAGAGCGTGACACCGGTTTGGCACCCGGTACCAGCTCAATAGTAAATTCTATCTCCAGCTTAGGAGGAGCACCTGGGAGAACATCTGGAAACACATCAGGATACTCAGACACAACTGGGATACTGTCCAGACTAGGCTTAGGAATCGAAATCTGCACTAGAGTGACAAACAGTTATGCCCCAGACCGAACTGCCTTGATCACCTGAAGGGCTGACATCAAAACTTTCCCTGACCCCTTCATGCCCACAAACGTAGTCTCCCGATCAGAATTTAATCACACCTTAACCTCCTTTCGATTGCAATCAATGTAAGCTCGCTACTCCGAGAGCCAGTACATACCAAAGATTACATCGAACTCTACTAACGGTAGAATCAACGCTCGTAAATCAAACTCTTGATCCCCTATCCGAATCTTGACTAAATAGACCTAATCCGCGCGCATTGAGCACCCATTGGGCAACAACACATCCAACTTGTCTTTTTCCATCGAGGGATGGACCCTGATATGCGTCACAAATCGTTCGGACAAGAAAGAATGCGAAGCTCCCGTATCAAACAAGGCTCTCGCCGGACAATCGAGAATCAAAACAAATCCTAGCAACAACAGAAGTAATCTAACACATAAAAGCGGTAACAACTATAAAAGTTAATCTGCTATAAATTAACTCATACCTGTCACCACGCCAGCTTACTTTATGGTCTCTTACATTGTAACATCCCATTTCCAACTAGACCCCTAATAGTGGTTTTGGCCATGACTAGGTCATGACAAAATCCTAGGAAGCCAGAAATGGGCCAAGAGAGGAGGCCAAGGTGAGGATCACCATGGTCTACAAATAGTAGAATTCTGAATAATGGTTTAGGATGACAATTGGGCTTCACCATGGCCCCAAGACCCTACCACAACACTTCCAAACATTTTGGGAGACCCATTAGAGCCATAAGGACCCATTGGGGTCAATCAAAAGACTCAGTTGACCCAAGTCAACCCTAACCCTAAATGGGTCAAACTAGCCTACTTAGGGTCAATTGACCTTCCCCTAGACAAGTGGACCCCACCTATGCCCTCCTAACCCTAAAGTGAGGTCAATGGGTCACTAAGGACACATTGGGGTCAGCCCTACAGGCCAAGTTGACCCAAGTCAACTCGATCCCCTAATCTGGTCAAAGTGTCCTTACTAAGGGTAGGTGACCTCCAAAGTGTACGGTAACCCTACATAACCCTACCTAGACCTTAGGGGAGACCAATGAGTCACCAAGGACCCATTGGGGTCGACTCTAATGGTCATGTTGACCCAAGTCAACTCTATCCCTAAAATGGTCAAAGTGACCTTACCAAGGGTCAAGTGACCTCCAAGGTGCCAAGTCAACCCTACCCAACCCTACATAGACCTTAGGGGAGGCCAATGGGTCACCAAGGACCCATTGTAGTCGACCGAAATGGTCAAATTGACCAAAGTCAAGTCAACCCTAAAATTGGTCAAACTAGCCTAAATGACCTAACCAAGCCCAAGCCACTTGGGCTAAGCCCAACTTGAGTGGCCCATTAACTTTAGGAGGCTGATATTTATGAGGGATGCCACCTAAATTTCGTAGGGGTGACTAGGAGAGAGAAAATGAGAGTTTTCTCCTTAATGGAGGAGAGAGAAAGAGGAAAAGAGAGAGAGAAGTAATGGAGGGAGGCCATGGGCCACTCCATTCATCTCTCCATTGTCCCCATTCCTCTCCCTTGCCTCTTGGGATGATAATGCTATCAATTCTAGCCAGCCAACACTTATGGGGGGAGCCCAACCACCATGGCCAACCAACCCTTCACCTCCCCTCCCATGAAAAATATAAATCCCCCTATGCAGCCCCCCATTCCAATTTCTGATCTTGTCATCAGCTTCAAAACGTCCTTGGCAGTCAAAATAACGTATTAGATCAAAGGTTTTGGTGGAGGATCGAGGATTCAGGAAAGCTCGCCGGAGAGGAAAAACGCCATGGCCGACCACCGCCGCCGCCGTCATCGAACCACAAACAAGGTCCTCCTCTACTCCTTCTTCCGTGGGTAGATCGTAGGAATCGTTTAGGACAAGAATCGGACTCAATTGAGCCGATCCAAGTTTCCATTTCCATGGTTTTTCCAAAAAACCATGGTGGTCGGGTTCGCCGGAAACCGCCTCTCCGGCGGCCGTGCTGCCCCCTGACGGTAGCCCTCACCTCAACGGAGGTGGTGGTGGTGGTGGCTGGCCAGGGAGGTGGCCAAATGGCCGGCGGTGGCTCATGCAAAGCTACAGGTTTTATGTTTTTTTAAGGGTTGCTGGTTCGGTTTTTGGGAAGATGAACAGTAACTCCTAATACTTAATTATTATATTTATATATATAATATTGTTATTTGTTACCCCTTTAACTTGCACATTTTGATGTCGTTAAACGAGGCCTTTAGAGACCGTTTTAGGAAACATGGCCAGTCACAAAAGTTGTAGCCCTTCGAGTCTAGATTATTTTACAATTTATTTCAACTCGTTTGGGTAAGTGGTTAGACCACAGAACCCATTTTGGTGGGACATACCCTTAGGGCTAGGCAATCATTAAATTGAGTGCCCACACTTTATCCCTAGCCCAAATCAGTTGAAATTTTGATAGGGATTCCACCCTAGCTATACCTAGGGCCTGTCCAAAAATGGGAATTTTTGGAGAAAATATTTCTATAGTTTTTGTAAATATTTAATAATTATTAAATAAATTAAATAGGTGCCCTAAACACCTCCAAACCCTCCCAAATTTTGGTGAGTGGTCCCGGGGTTCAAATTAGGTATATGTATAAAATTTCATTTAATTTGGATGTGTTTTGAATAGGTTTTGACCCAACCCTAACTATACCTTTATAAGGGCATTTTGGTCAAAAGGTGCACTTTTGGTTTTGAGTGACCAAATCACCTCACCAGAGGCTGAAATTTGGGCCACTGGCTTGTTATAGCACTTATCACCTCCCCATGGAATATGGGGTAGGGATGAATAGATTTGCCCTAAGTTCCTAGGTCAAACCCTAAGGAGGGACCTTTTGGCCTTGTGAAGGGTATGAGTCCTAAACACCTTGAATGAACTCCAAATTTTGCAAGGAGGTTCCTAGTATATATAGAACCCTCTGTTAAAAATATTAGCTAATTTTGAAAAGGATAGGGGCCCCAAAACCCTAACCCTAGCTTAGGTCCTAAAACTTGTAGTGTAGGTTTAGGTTAGCTAAAGATCTTGAAACTTAACCAAATTTGGGTAGTGAGGGGATTAGGGTATTTTGAGCCTCTGATAATTTACTTGAGGAATTTTGGACAATATTTATAGCACTTCATTTGTAATCAATAGTAATGCCCTAATTAATATTTTGGCTATTGTGGTCTCACTGCCAATAGAGAGGGTATGAAACATGGGCAGAGTTAGTTTTAGGCTATAATAATCTTGTATGAATTTTGTTAGAATTGTTGGATATCTATTTAGGGCATCTACTGCACAAGTGCTTTATTTTGATTACATATAAAATAATTCTTGTCAGAGCCCATTACTTACTGAAAAATCATGAAACTAGCTGCATAGTGTTTTTAGCTCAATGTTATCATATGGGAATTTTTGTGGAAATATTTGATGACTGATTAGCATCCTTTGTTCATTAACCCTTAAATTAGAAAGTTCATAAGAAAATAAAATATAGCTTTATTTCCACATGATAAATTATGAAAACTTTTTCTACGGTACTTGTAGTCCATCACAATCATCCCTGAATTTTCTCTGAATTTTTGGAGGTATATTTTCTATAGAATCTTTTAAAATGACTTTTTATGGGGCATCTTTGAAAATAACTTTAAAGGCCTAAACCTTGCTGAAAAATTGGAAGACTTAGGATTTAGAGTTGGTTAGGCATTTTGGAATTATCATAAATTTAGTGGATTATTATCTTGTCTGAAAATGGTACTTCATGTTCAAACCTGGGCCTTTTGGGACACTAGAATAAATAAATTAATTATCAGACAAATTAGGAAAATTATGGATTTCTGGATTTATGCTTCAAATGTCTTTTTAGCCCTCTAATAATTATCATAAGGGTACTGGATGAGTATTTCATATACTTCCCTTCTTACGGGTCATGTATCTAAAGTGGTCTGCATATAGCAAAACTGCAGGATTTCATTTGGATGTGAACTAGGGCACGTATGATGGGTCTTGATGGGTTGATGTAAGGACAAGTGGAATGGGCTGCATCTTTGGAAGATGAGTGAGTAGGGTGTGGTTTTGTCTAGGGTTTATAGGCGTTCGGGTCCGACGAAAGATCGTCCTACCCAAGGAGAGTTGGAGTCAAATTACCCTAGGATTAGCATATCGTAATATGAGATAATAAAGGGTAAGGGAATCAACCAATATTAAAATAAGTACCTTGCGAAAGGGAACGCTGGGCGTAATCCCAACACAGTTCCTAGTGCCCCTTGAGAGCCCTTCACAGGGAATACCGGGGGCAGTCCTGGGTTAACGTAAACTGTTTTAACAAGCTGAAAAGAGTAACTTAGTAATTAGGGTTGCACATTCCACAACACTGATGGCACCAGATGTTGGTTAGGAGCTTCGGCTCGGATGGTTAAAAGGCGGACTTTGGGTCCGGGGAGCTTCGGCTCGATTGTTTGAGTCGGACGTGTTGGTCCGGGGAGCTTCGGCTCGATTCTTGATTACGCTAATTTGCATGTGCATAACAGGAAAGGAAATTAAGGTGGTGGGTCTTCGGTATTGGAGGGTCGATGCACCGACGCCAATACGTTGACTCGGCAAGTGTGGTTAGCACTTCGCCAACAGAAGTCCGGTGCGCCAGCCGGCAAGAGTACGCAGGAGTCCGCTTCGTGCACCAAGCATTGAGGCGTACGATAGGTCTGACCGGTAGTGCTTTACTGGTTTAGAGGTGGGCGAGGCCAAACCCACCGCTTCCGTCTGCCACTACGGAGGTATCCTGGGAGGTTACGGCTCCAAAAAGGGGGAACTAAAGGTCTGTGTGCACAGAGTCGGGTGTGTGTGTTGCACTTGCATGTCCATCATACCCACTTGCATGTCATAGCATAATCGTTACCCTTAACCTTGACACCTAAAGTATAAGTGGAATGGGACGCTTATACTTTAGGACCTGCAAAACGACCCCTTGGTGTATAAGCTTGTGTGGGCAAGTTTATAAATTAAGGTTAATTTTTGATATATATATCCACTGTTGTTGATAACCGACACCCCAACGTATAAATTGGTATGAGACTTTTTATACGATGGGAGCCTTGCAGAAGATCCCTTGGCTTATGTGTTTTCACATAAGTAAAGGTTACTTTTCATATTTCAGCTTATTGTCTTTATATGCTATAGAATTTGCCAGAATAGGACCGCTGCCATCTGCTTTTGATATTCTCCACCTTCAAGTCCTCCCCTTTCTTCCCCTCCGCTCGGTGCCTAGGAGCCGTGGGGGAAGGGGCGGGGGATGATAGGACTTAGTCTTTTAGACTAACGGTTTTCGAACCGCATCATTTAGGGGATCGTGGAGACCAGCATGGAGGAGCAGCCCCAGAGACCGGTGCGCTTGGAGGTGGGGAAGTGTAGCTCCGGAGTTCACACAGCCGGGACCATGAGTCTCGACCTTGAGTAGTCTTTCTGCTTCCGCATGAGTGATCTTTTGTAGTGAGGATTTGATGTACCGGGCATAAGCCCGTTTTTGCTACTCTGATGTTTGTTTTTGTGGACACTCCCTTCGTGGAGTTATATTACTTATGACATGTGATTCTCTGTGGACTGATGGTTTACATTTACTTCATTATTATGCTACTTTTCTGTGATCGAACTGGCCGGCAGAATCGGCGCTTTGTGGTGATGACTCTTCAGGGCGTGAAGGAGTCACCGCAAAACGGCGGTTCTGGGCCTAAGACCCCGGTGTCGAAAGGAAAAAAAAGGGGGGTCTTACAAGTGGTATCAGAGCGAACCTCGATCGAAAAGTAGCAGTCCACAACCCTGGGTCACCCCCGCACGAGTTTAGTTTGGGGACAAACTAAGCAGCGGAAGCAGTGGTGTGCCCATAAGGGAAATCACATTTAAAAGTCCACTTTATCTTGTCCATTCTTTCCATTTGTACGCTATCTAACAATTGGAATCCTTCTTTGTAGCCTGCGGCAAACCCTGCCCCTAGCAGGGAGCACTTTAGGCTGCGAAGATCTCATCTTATAATTCTTTAGTCAATGAGTTAGACTCAACCCGCTAGGAGACATGACTAACCATGATAACTTATAGTATGCCATAGTTTGAAATATACTTTGGGTATGAACTTGGTTAAGCTAAGGAGATACCTAAAGAGAATAAAGGAGGAGTATAACACGAGAATGGCTACCTAAGCCATAAACTCAGGTAGCCCTACGGTCCCTATCAAGGATTACTCAAACCGGAAGGACTGCTTTAAGGAGAATTGAGACCAATAATCCATTAGCAGAATGGTAGAAGACACATAGTCTCAACCCTCATACCAGTAACAAGATTACCTGGAGACCACCATCACGAAAAACACCGAAGGTCGGATAGGAATTCAAGTTCGGAAGGGACCTAGTTGGGATTGGGAACATTTTGACCCGGATAAGGTTGTCGTAAATATGACTCAGAGGGTTTAAAATATGGAGTATATCAATAGATTCAGGTTGGAACCCCAAGTCAAAGATTGATGCCCTAGGGATTGTGCACCCAGCTAGGACAGATATAACATGGTAATATCAAAGATACTCAGCCGAAGGCAGGTAGAGGCTTATCTTTTGTTTATTGGGGGCGTGTCTTTTGTTTATTGGGCAAATTAGTTATTGACTTGGGTTTCCCTTAGATCTCATCTAGAAAAGTTTGCGTCATGAATCTGATTGCGAAGTGGGGATTTTATAGAGTCGTTGTCTACCCGTATAAGCGAGAAAAATTAATCATCGGAAGTTTGGTGTATCTCGGAACGTGTATCTCCCTGGAGTGAAGAAGGGCGTCATGGATTTTGTGATGCACGGTGAGGTCCGTCGCTCGATGAAGGTTAAGTGCAAGAACTTTTGGGAAACTATTACAGTCACCGCCCGGCTAGAGTGGAAGTTCGAGGATACAATTAGGGATTTTCATATACACGATTCCTCATCCGCACTCCGGGCATAATTATAAATGGAACATCAACGATAGACTGGTCGAGATATCTATGGTCACCCTGACCCGAAAGAAAACTTCTGTAGGTGTTTCATAAGTTTTGTGAGTAGTTGATCATTATCATGGTGTGCTCAAGATGATCGTGTTGAATCAAGATGGATAGTGTACGTCCAAGGATAGAAGATCAGTCCAGGCTTATCTGGGCTCTCGGTCGACCTTCAACACAACTCTCCACCCTTGTACGGAAGGAGAGGTAGGACTCTGCTTTCATCGATTCAGGACGAGAATCCGAAGGTGTTGGGATCAGATATTGTTGAAGACACCGAGGCTCAGGTGAGGCTGATCAGAGACAGGATGCTAGAGGCGCAGAGTAGACAGGCAAAGTACTATGACGCCCGACATCGTCAGGTGGAGTTTCAGGTGGGGGACCGAGTGTTTTTGAAGATCCGGCCCATGCATGGAGTTTTACGGGTGCGTGGTCGGAGGAAGAAGCTCAGCCGAGGTACATGGGCCCTTACAGGATCCTGGAGCGAATCGGGCCCCTAGCCTATAGGATAGAGTTGCCACCAGAGCTGGCAGCTCTACACGACGTCTTCCACATTTCTTCGCTGAGGAGGGCTCTGGAGCAGTAGATTTTGACCACTGAATGGTCGGTAGCTTTAGACCGGTCAGTTCGCTTGGAGCCGGTTCAAACCGACGACCGAGGAGTACGGGTCTTGCGTCGCAAGAAGGTCTCATTAGTCAAGGTCCTGTGGAGGAACCACGGCCAGGAGGAGCATACCTGGGAACCGCAGGACCTGATGCGACAAAGATACACAGAGCTGTTCAGTCAGGTATACCTCACAACCCCTCAAGATGTTTAATTCATTTTCCTGCTTTTAACTAGTAGGGCTGCTCTAGGAAGAGTGGAGACTAATCTTTTGTTTATTGGGATCTTGGCTTCATCAATTAGGCGAATTGGTCATAGATTTAGGTTTCCCTTTAAACCTAATTTAGCAAACATGGCGTCATAATGGGATGTTACAAGTTCCTTTTCTTCGGTAGAAATTCCCGTAGGCTCAACCTTGATTTCGGGGACGAAATCTTTGTTTTGTTTATTGGGATTTGTAACATCCCATTTCCAACTAGACCCCTAATAGTGGTTTTGGCCATGACTAGGTCATGACAAAATCCTAGGAAGCCAGAAATGGGCCAAGAGAGGAGGCCAAGGTGAGGATCACCATGGTCTACAAATAGTAGAATTCTGAATAATGGTTTAGGATGACAATGGGGCTTCACCATGGCCCCAAGACCCTACCACAACACTCCCAAACATTTTGGGAGACCCATTAGAGCCATAAGGACCCATTGGGGTCAATCAAAAGACTCAGTTGACCCAAGTCAACTCTAACCCTAAATGGGTCAAACTAGCCTACTTAGGGTCAATTGACCTTCCCCTAGACAAGTGGACCCCACCTATGCCCTCCTAACCCTAAAGTGAGGTCAATGGGTCACTAAGGACACATTGGGGTCAGCCCTACAGGCCAAGTTGACCCAAGTCAACTCGAGCCCCTAATCTGGTCAAAGTGTCCTTACTAAGGGTAGGTGACCTCCAAAGTGTACGATAACCCTACATAACCCTACCTAGACCTTAGGGGAGACCAATGAGTCACCAAGGACCCATTGGGGTCGACTCTAATTGTCATGTTGACCCAAGTCAACTCTATCCCTAAAATGGTCAAAGTGACCTTACCAAGGGTCAAGTGACCTCCAAGGTGCCAAGTCAACCCTACCCAACCCTACATAGACCTTAGGGGAGGCCAATGGGTCACCAAGGACCCATTGGAGTCGACCGAAATTGTCAAATTGACCAAAGTCAAGTCAACCCTAAAATTGGTCAAACTAGCCTAAATGACCTAACCAAGCCCAAGCCACTTGGGCTAAGCCCAACTTGAGTGGCCCATTAACTTTAGGAGGCTGATATTTATGAGGGATGCCACCTAAATTTCGTAGGGGTGACTAGGAGAGAGAAAATGAGAGTTTTCTCCTTAATGGAGGAGAGAGAAAGAGGAAAAGAGAGAGAGAAGTTATGGAGGGAGGCCATGGGCCACTCCATTCATCTCTCCATTGTCCCCATTCCTCTCCCTTGCCTCTTGGGATGATAATGCTATCAATTCCAGCCAGCCAACACTTATGGGGGGAGCCCAACCACCATGGCCAACCAACCCTTCACCTCCCCTCCCATGAAAAATATAAATCCCCCTATGCAGCCCCCCATTCCAATTTCTGATCTTGTCATCAGCTTCAAAACCTCCTTGGCAGTCAAAATAACGTATTAGATCAAAGGTTTTGGTGGAGGATCGAGGATTCGGGAAAGCTCGCCTGAGAGGAAAAACGCCATGGCCGACCACCGCCGCCGCCGTCATCGAACCACAAACAAGGTCCTCCTCTACTCCTTCTTCCGTGGGTAGATCGTAGGAATCGTTTAGGACAAGAATCGGACTCAATTGAGCCGATCCAAGTTTTCATTTCCATGGTTTTTCCAAAAAACCATGGTGGTCGGGTTCGCCGGAAACCGCCTCTCCGGCGGCCGTGCTGCCCCCTGACGGTAGCCCTCACCTCAACGGAGGTGGTGGTGGTGGTGGCTGGCCAGGGAGGTGGCCAAATGGCCGGCGGTGGCTCATGCAAAGCTACAGGTTTTATGTTTTTTTAAGGGTTGCTGGTTCGGTTTTTGGGAAGATGAACAGTAACTCCTAATACTTAATTATTATATTTATATATATAATATTGTTATTTGTTACCCTTTAACTTGCACATTTTGATGTCGTTAAACGAGGCCTTTAGAGACCGTTTTAGGAAAAATGGCCAGTCACAAAAGTTGTAGCCCTTCGAGTCTAGATTAGTTTACAATTTATTTCAACTCGTTTGGGTAAGTGGTTAGACCACAGAACCCATTTTGGTGGGACATACCCTTAGGGCTAGACAGTCATTAAATTGAGTGCCCACACTTTATCCCTAGCCCAAATCAGTTGAAATTTTGATAGGGAGTCCACCCTAGCTATACCTAGGGCCTGTCCAAAAATGGGAATTTTTGGAGAAAATATTTCTATAGTTTTTGTAAATATTTAATAATTATTAAATAAATTAAATAGGTGCCCTAAACACCTCCAAACCATCCCAAATTTTGGTGAGTGGTCCCGGGGTTCAAATTAGGTATCTGTATAAAATTTTATTTAATTTGGATGTGTTTTGAATAGGTTTTGACCCAACCCTAACTATACCTTTATAAGGGTATTTTGGTCAAAAGGTGCACTTTTGGTTTTGAGTGACCAAATCACCTCAACAGAGGCTGAAATTTGGGCCACTGGCTTGTTATAGCACTTATCACCTCCCCATGGAATATGGGGTAGGGATGAATAGATTTGCCCTAAGTTCCTAGGTCAAACCCTAAGGAGGGACCTTTTGGCCTTGTGAAGGGTATGAGTCCTAAACACCTTGAATGAACTCCAAATTTTGCAAGGAGGTTCCTAGTATATATAGAACCCTCTGTTAAAAATATTAGCTAATTTTGAAAAGGATAGGGGCCCCAAAACCCTAACCCTAGCTTAGGTCCTAAAACTTGTAGTGTAGGTTTAGGTTAGCTAAACATCTTTAAACTTAACCAAATTTGGGTAGTGAAGGGATTAGGGTATTTTGAGCCTCTGATAATTTACTTGAGGAATTTTGGACAATATTTATAGCACTTCATTTGTAATCAATAGTAATGCCCTAATTAATATTTTGGCTATTGTGCTCTCACTGCCCATAGATAGGGTATGAAACATGGGCAGAGTTAGTTTTAGGCTATAATAATCTTGTATGAATTTTGTTAGAATTTTTGGATATCTATTTAGGGCATCTACTGCACAAGTGCTTTATTTTGATTACATATAAAATAATTCTTGTCAGAGCCCATTACTTACTGAAAAATCATGAAACTAGCTGCATAGTGTTTTTAGCTCAATGTTATCATATGAGAATTTTTGTGGAAATATTTGATGACTGATTAGCATCCTTTGTTCATTAACCCTTAAATTAGAAAGTTCATAAGAAAATAAAATATAGCCTTATTTCCACATGATAAATTATGAAAACTTTTTCTAGGGTACTTGTAGTCCATCACAATCATCCCTGAATTTTCTCTGAATTTTTGGAGGTATATTTTCTATAGAATCTTTTAAAATGACTTTTTATGGGGCATATTTGAAAATAAATTTAAAGTCCTAAACCTTGCTGAAAAATTAGAAGACTTAGGATTTAGAGTTGATTAGGCATTTTGTAATTATCATAAATTTATTGGATTATTATCTTGTCTGAAAATTGTACTTCATGTTCAAACCTGGGCCTTTTGGGACACTAGAATAAATAAATTAATTATCAGACAAATTAGGAAAATTATGGATTTCTGGATTTATGCTTCAAATGTCTTTTTAGTCCTCTAATAATTATCATAAGGGTACTGGATGAGTATTTCATATACTTCCCTTCTTACGGGTCATGTATCTAAAGTGGTCTGCATATAGCAAAACTGCAGGATTTCATTTGGATGTGAACTAGGGCACGTATGATGGGTCTTGATGGGTTGATGTAAGGACAAGTGGAATGGGCTGCATCTTTGGAAGATGAGTGAGTAGGGTGTGGTTTTGTCTAGGGTTTATAGGCGTTCGGGTCCGACGAAAGATCGTCCTACCCAAGGAGAGTTGGAGTCAAATTACCCTAGGATTAGCATATCGTAATATGAGATAATAAAGGGTAAGGGAATCAACCAATATTAAAATTAGTACCTTGCGAAAGGGAACGCTGGGCGTAATCCCAACACAGTTCCTAGTGCCCCTTGAGAGCCCTTCACAGGGAATACCGGGGGCAGTCCTGGGTTAACGTAAACTGTTTTAACAAGCTGAAAAGAGTAACTTAGTAATTAGGGTTGCACATTCCACAACACTGATGGCACCAGATGTTGGTTAGGAGCTTCGGCTCGGATGGTTAAAAGGCGGACTTTGGGTCCGGGGAGCTTCGGCTCGATTGTTTGAGTCGGACGTGTTGGTCCGGGGAGCTTCGGCTCGATTCTTGATTACGCTAATTTGCATGTGCATAATAGGAAAGGAAATTAAGGTGGTGGGTCTTCGGTATTGGAGGGTCGATGCACCGACGCCAATACGTTGACTCGGCAAGTGTGGTTAGCACTTCGCCAACAGAAGTCCGGTGCGCCAGCCGGCAAGAGTACGTGGGAGTCCGCTTCGTGCACCAAGCGTTGAGGCGTACGATAGGTCTGACCGGTAGTGCTTTACTGGTTTAGAGGTGGGCGAGGCCCAACCCACCGCTTCCGTCTGCCACTACGGAGGTATCCTGGGAGGTTACGGCTCCAAAAAGGGGGAACTAAAGGTCTGTGTGCACAGAGTCGGGTGTGTGTGTTTCACTTGCATGTCCATCATACCCACTTGCATGTCATAGCATAATCGTTACCCTTAACCTTGACACCTAAAGTATAAGTGGAATGGGACGCTTATACTTTAGGACCTGCAAAACGACCCCTTGGTCTATAAGCTTGTGTGGGCAAGTTTATAAATTAAGGTTAATTTTTGATATATATATCCACTGTTGTTGATAACCGACACCCCAACGTATAAATTGGTATGAGACTTTTTATACGATGGGAGCCTTGCAGAAGATCCCTTGGCTTATGTGTTTTCACATAAGTAAAGGTTACTTTTCATATTCCAGCTTATTGTCTTTATATGCTATAGAATTTGCTAGAATAGGACCGCTGCCATCTGCTTTTGATATTCTCCACCTTCAAGTCCTCCCCTTTCTTCCCCTCCGCTCGGTGCCTTGGAGCCGTGGGGGAAGGGGCGGGGGATGATAGGACTTAGTCTTTTAGACTAACGGTTTTCGAACCGCATCATTTAGGGGATCGTGGAGACCAGCATGGAGGAGCAGCCCCAGAGACCGGTGCGCTTGGAGGTGGGGCAGTCTAGCTCCGGAGTTCACACAGCCGGGACCATGAGTCTCGACCTTGAGTAGTCTTTCTGCTTCCGCATGAGTGATCTTTTGTAGTGAGGATTTGATGTACCGGGCATAAGCCCGTTTTTGCTACTCTGATGTTTGTTTTTGTGGACACTCCCTTCGTGGAGTTATATTACTTATGACATGTGATTCTCTGTGGACTGATGGTTTACATTTACTTCATTATTATGCTACTTTTCTGTGATCGAACTGGCCGGCAGAATCGGCGCTTTGTGGTGATGACTCTTCAGGGCGTGAAGGAGTCACCGCAAAACGGCGGTTCTGGGCCTAAGACCCCGGTGTCGAAAGGAAAAAAAAGGGGGGTCTTACATACATACCGAGATTATAAACTCTAGGCTGGACTGGAGCATGATGGGACGTGGTTGACTCCACCGCCTTCCCTTTCTCCTCATAAGTCGCTCCAGACTTCCTCTCGGACTTTGCACGTCCGCTCCAACACTCACGAGCAAAATGCCCCGTCTTCCCACAGTTGTAGCAAGATCCTGGGGCTCGACTCGTGGTTTCCCCTGACGCACCAGAAGATGGGGCTGACTTTGAAGTCTTTTGCTTCTTGCTCCATTTGCAGAACACTGACTTTGCATTATGCACTTTAAACACTGCCTTCTTTTCTCCTGGGTCCTTCTTCTCTTGCACCCTCTTCACAACCTTTTACAAAGACCGGGCCGAGTTGACCAAGGCTAGGTAGCCCTGCGCCTTAGGCCCAGGAAGGAGTAACTGTTGGTCACCACGAAGACCGTCATAAAATCGGTTGGTCTTCCTCTCCTCTTCCGTAAACATAGCCCCAGCATACCGACCCAACTGTGTAAACTCGTGGAGGTACTCGTCCACGCTTCTGGATCCCTAAGTCAACCCAAAATATTGGTTATCCATCTCAAGCTTCTGAGCAGAGGGTATGTATCTGGCTAGGAACAAACTTGAAAATTCCTCCATAGGCACATCAGCAAGCTGCCTACCCACTAAGATATGAAAGTCCAACTCATCCAACCACAGCCTCGCTTCACCCGCCAAAAGAAAGGTCAATATGGCGGTCTTCTTCCACTCCTCAGTTAACATGGCTGTCAAAATCCTCTTTATCGAAGAGTGCCAGTCCTCAGCTTGAGCTGGCATTCCAGTCCCGTCAAATACTGGGGGATGAAAGCCCATTACATGCTTAAGCTGTTTCTCCGTAGCTCTCCTAGGCTGTACCAGATCAACTGCTGCGTGCTCCACCACTCTCGGCTCTGCCGACCTAACCGGTTCTTGCTCCACGGCAGGAGGTTCATGGTGCATTTGCCCTGCAGGTTGGTCATTAATCATCTCAAATACGTCTTCAGCCACCATCCTAATGGTTTCCACTGAAGGAGGTGTAGTAGGCATGTCTCTCGGTGCACTACTTTCCGCAGATTGCGGATGCTTTGATTTGACCAGCACCGCTCCTAGATGCCTATAGAAGCAAAGACACACGATTAGAAGACAATCAATTTGCTAAAAAAATCATTGGAACACTCAGATTCCACACAGAGCATTCTAACTGAAGCTTTTTAAATAGTTGAAAGAACCCAAAACTTAAATCCGTAATCATGAATGTCCACATCCACACAGCATGTACGAAAACCAAATACACTAAAAGTGGAAACACGGCCTTATGGCCTTACAATAGTTCACTTAACAAATAGTGTCTTACATACATCGGCTTGCAGGCCGGCCACTCATGAAAAAATAAAAATAACTATTCTTTACGACATTCAAGGGCCAGCACGGCAACATGGGCTCCAACCCGCTATTTTGCACTCGGCTCCGTAGCACCTGCAAGCAACATTCCACCGCACGGTGACCAACAATGTAACGGTCAGCAAAAGCCGACCAAATTATAATGACCCCGTCCCTTTCTCGGGACGGCGGTGCTCCTTCCCTGCATATCATTAGCCAAGCTAAATAATTATGTAAAAACATACTTCGCCACAGGTGTAGGCTCGCACGGCCAAACACCCCGTGCACTCAGGGCACATTAACAGTGAATCCTGACACTTCAGCGTATTCAACACCACCACCAAGATAGCAACCACGTGAGCAATTAGCCTTTCTGACCACTATCTAAGGCTCCCGACTATGCCAACGGCCAATCTCCTTTTCGGGTCTCTCACACCGAACCACATAGCCCAGGTCCGATTCCACTTGCCCATTACTCACAACTGCGTAGTTCACCTTAAAACTTACGCACGAGCCAAGTTTCTCTCGGATCCTGGCATTTCCAAACAATCACATAACCCAGTTATGTTCAAGGCCGGTTCCCAGACTGCCAAGTTAGCAGAACAACGATTCCGCTCAGTTTTCCGGGTGCGCCTTGGAGCTAACCTCCAAGGATCCCTGCTGCAATCTACCGCGTACAAACACGAAAACTGAAAGCACGGAGTCTTCTCCGGCAAATCATAATAAATACAACATCACTGATCCAGACTAACATGTCCGGGTAGGATTCACACACAATGCATATGCGCGTACTTCGATTCCGGACTCTATATATAATACTAGGGGGACTATTCACATCAAACCCAAGGAACACCACACACTCACCGCACACTCGCGGGACTGGGATTCCCTATGCAGAAATGAAGAGCTTCACATGCTCAAGTGGAGAATCGTTACCCTTGTAGTACGCTTTGGCGCCATGGAAAAACTACTCTGATACAAGTCTTCGCAACGATCTTTCCTCCACGGATCCGCTCTCAGATCTCAAAACGGTGCTCCGATGCTGCGCCAGCGGCCGAAATCCTCCTTCTTCTTCCTCCTTTCTCTAACTCCTTGGAAGGAGAATTGTTTGGAGAAAATGAAGAATTAACTCCCCTATTCCTGGCCTTAATAGAGAAGGAAATCATCTGGGCCGTTGGGTCTTATTTAAAGAAAACGAACGGTTCAGATCCTCTCAAAAATCCCCAAACCTGGGCCGAACACGGCTCGGCACACGACCGTGTCCCAGGCCGTGTGCCTCGATCCAGGCACGATCATCGAACACAGAGACTCACACGGGCTTAGACACGCCCATGTCCAACTCGACACGCCTGTGTTGGGTTCCTCGACACGCCCGTGTTCGGTGTGTGTCACATATAACCGCCACGCCAACCGACACGACCCTGTTAAATATGGGTACTGACACGGGTAGGCACACACCCATGTCAAATGACATGCTCGTGTCATTAAGCCGTGTTCCTGGCCGTATCCTTCTCGAGATGAAAACGACCAAAACACCAGCTAGACACGGCCTTGGACACGCCCGTGTCCTAGGCCGTGTACCCCCATATAGGCACCAAAATCCCCTTTTTATGCGATCAACTCAAATACAATTTTCGGGGCATTATAGGGCGTGTCAGCCAATCCCGAGGAAGCTTGTTGACAGAGACAAAATAACAGGAAAAACGGCCGTCACGCCCCCCTGACATACTCTCCCCGGGGGTGTCTCAGGGCGTGACCTGGGGCGTGTCGACCCTTGCCCAAAGCCTGCCACCACATTAAATGTTTCTCCACCTCAGCGCGTCAACAGTACTGTCACGCCCCCTACACGGGCGTGACCAGGGTGTGTTTGCCCCCTTTTCCAAGACTGATAGATTTCCGACCAATGATTTAGAATTGATGTACGTGTCACGCCCCCCCTACACGGGTGTGACCTAGGGCGTATTCGCCAATGTACCGCATCAATCGTCCTTCCCGCCAGAATCCACAGCCCGAGGTCAACTACGTGCATGTCAAACCCCCTTGACGCGCCCTCCTAGGGCGTGTCACAGGGCGTGACCAACTAGTGAAATTTTCCTATAAATTCAGACCCCCCCCCTTCCATTTCAGCAAGTTTGGGCTGAGTGGGGGAGGTATTGCTCCTTTGTTTCTTGTCCTTTTTTATGCTTTTTCTCTCGCTCTCTCTCCTTCTCTCTCTCCTTCTCATTTTAGTTTTTCCTAATTCTAGTTTAGTTTAAGCTTTTGTAGTAGCTTTTGTATTTGCTTTAGTTGCTAATTGTAGGGCGAGAATAGGATTTCAATTTGCATTGCCCTTTTAATTTTCATTTCCATGTTGTAAGCTCTCTTTTAGATTAATGTAAAAAGTGTTGTTTGCTCTCTTTAGTACCTCATGTTCTTTATGCTTTACTACTCATTCCCCTCCTCCACTTCACCATGAGTAACTAATCCTCCTTGTACTCGATCTAGATGATCCGAGGTTCGAGCAATTAAGTTATGATGCTTTGAATTTACCTTTTCTCTTTACGGTTTGGCCTTGAATTACTCTTGATTTATTTTGGGTTGGAGATATATCATCGATATATATTCTCCACCTTTTCTTTCATTCTTGGCTAGCCGACAGGCCGATAGTTTGAAGTGAGCACTCAAGAGTAAAGAGAGTTGTACGCACCGCTCGAGAAAGGCAGACGTCCAAATCTCGCGTATTGGAGTAAAATCCAATAGTGGGGTTCACCGCGTAAAGCGAGCATTAGGCCTCAGATTTAGACGAGAGTCGGTCGAACCTTCCTAAACTCAGTTGGGCACGACTTCGAGATAAGCATGTTCAAGCTTTATGAACCCCCACGGTCAAGGACCTTTACCCTATTATGCTTAGGTTTATTTATTGTGTTTTAATTGACTTTAGCTGAGGTGATTCTTGATCAAGTGCATTTTCATCTCATCGTTCTAACCCTTCAGTGTAATCGTTTCTTCTATGCTCTCTTTATTTTTAGTGCAATCAGCTCTCTTTTTATTTCCTTTCATTAAGTGCGTTTAATTTACCCCTTAACCCTAAGATTTCCGTCGATAAAATAATAGCCCTCGTGTGAGTAAGTTTACTCAACAGTTCTCGGATTTAAATACGACACTTCTGTCCCCTTGCTACAGTTTGATAGGTATACTTGCCTAGTTGGATTGCTAGTTCGGCTGCTCTCTTTTCTTAAGCGAAAGGCAGGGCCATCAGGCCGCTATGTACCGAATTGCTGGGCGGATGGACGAGTAGGCTTGCAGATGAGGTGGTCAGAATGGCGGAATGAGAGTCGAGATCACCTCTTCACTATGCACACCTCTAGCAATTGCTAGAGCAGCAATTTCGGATGTGGCGGTGGATGGAAACTAAAGGCACACATCAAGAAAATAACATAAATAAGAAATCACATAGACATGATTGTATACATAAGTTTTATAAAACTAAGCACACTTCATCAAATATAAAAGATTAAGCGACACTAACTACGACAAGAGAAGAGAGGTGCGTGAAATCGACCGGATCCGAAGTCTTGCGGAGGATTCACGGAAGGAATCACCGGGTTGTCAATCTACATCCTAGCTCGGTCTTCAACTGCGTCCGGGGTAGAGGAGGCTATCACTCACTCCTAATGGACCAGTCTTCTTCGTGTCACAAGCCAGTGGAGGATGGCACAAACTTCTCCTAAATCGATGGAGAAAGCTAGATCAAACTATCCTTGAAGCTCAAGGATGAAGGAGGAGGCCGAGAGGAAGCTCGAGCTTGAATATTGCGTTGAAAGCTTGCACGGAGCACCTCCATAAGGTGGAAGATGAAGGGAAATGGCGGTACCCTTCCTTGGAGGCGGAAAACGGAGGGGAAGAAAGTCTGTAATCCGGTATGTCCAAATAGTGAGAAATCTGCGCTTTAAATAAAAGCAGGTCAGAAAATTAGGCATGCATGGTTTAGCGCACGACCGTGCGCTAATCGTGCGTTATTAACTTGCAGGCCAAGCTTGCAGAAGATGAAGGGTCGACACGTGCGTTTTCTTCACACACGGGCGCTTCCGCCCGTGCGTGAAGGAAATCGCACGGGTAGCGACAGAATGCAGGAAAACAAGAAAAGCAGGTGGAAACGTGCGTTTTACTAGCGCACGGGCGCTTCCGCAAGTGTGTGAACAAATCACATGATTAACCACAGAATGCAATAACAAGAAGCTACAGTAAAACTGTGTGTTTCCTTCATGTACGGTTCCGAAGAAACCGTGCGTTAACCGTGCGTTAAGATCGTCGAGCTCAGTTCATCGAGATCAGCTCGACGTTTCTCCTGCACAAACAAAATGCACGATCACAAAGGACCGTGTGCTAAGCAAACGCACGACCGTGCGTTTTCTTCAAACCTGCATTCCAGACTTGGGGAAAACGCACCACCTTAATACAAACCAATAAAACTAAAGAGAGCCCTCCAGCGTCACATAAATGCAATGAAAAACATCTGGAAAGATCCCTTGGGGAGCACCATGTGCTTACCCCCAACAATAGAATGCCCAATTGCACACACTTGGGCCAAATTAGTGCACAATATGGTCAATGACTGAACGATTCAAATATAACCGATATCCGTTCGAAATGCAGTGCACGAGTGAGAATACAAGCCCAGATGAGTCCGAAAAACTCTATATAAATTGTACTCATCATACGGCTGGACTTCATCTTCCTCGCCATTACTGCGTGAAAAAGCTTGAAGTCTTCCTGCAAAGAGTTCAGTTAGTTGTGTGTCTTCTTCATCGACACCAGTAAGATCAGAAGGCTTTCCTTCTAAGGAGGATGCAGAAACAAGGAAGAAGACTCTGTAGATCAAGTTGCTCTTAGTTCAGCAAGCTCTAAACTGAAGATCCACTTCTGAAGCTGAAAAGAAGAAAGAATAGAGTGGATCACTCTGTCTAGGGAAGGAGGAGAAAGCAAAGCAATTAACTGCTAGTTACTTCCAACTTAAGATCCTTTTGTCTGTGAAGAATGTTTAAGCTGAGATAACTCAGCTCAAGGGGATGTCACAGAGAAATTTCTCTGTGATAGATATAAATCTATTTCACCTTTATATAGGATCCAACTAGATCTGAGTTGTAGGGCTCTCTGAGCCTGAGGTAGGGTAATTTTTCCTGAGTTGTAGGAGAGTGAAGCTCTTTGAGTTGTAGGATCCAACTTGATCTGAGGTGTAGGACTTGGTTTCAAGTCTGAGGTAGGGGGTCAATTGGTCACTGAGCTACAAACTGTTCATATGGTGCCAGGAGTGAACTACAGGGAGCTGGGTGCCATGAAGCTTCCTATCTTCAGGAAAGAGGGTTTTGGAATATGGAAGGAGAGTGTCAGGCTGTTCATGGAAGCGGCTGATCCTAAAAGCTTTGTAACTGTCAAATAAGGACCTTTCATCCCCATGAAAGGGTCTGTCCTGGATGCAAATATCCAGACGCCCAAGAATTATGAAGTGATGGCAAAGGATGAAGTCATTCTTGCCACCATGTACAGGAGGGCTAAAAATGTCATTGTCAGTGCAATTGATGATTCTACCCATCAGAAACTGATTCACTGCAAAACTGCAAAGGAGATGTGGGACAATCTGGTGAAATACATGGAAGGCACTGATGAGTCTGATATTTATTGGGTTTTTCGGACTCATCTGGGCTTGTTTTCGCACTCGTGCACCACATTTCAACCAATATTCTGTTATATTTGTATCGACCGGTCTATGACCATTTTGTACACCGTTTTGGCACAAGGGTGTGCAATTGCGCATTCTGTTGTTGGGGGTAAGCACGTGGTGCTCCCGAGGGGCTCTTTCCGGTTGCTTTTGTTGCATTCTGCATTGCTGGAGGGTCCTATTTTGATTTATTTGTTTGAACACAGATGGTTCGTTTTCCCCCAAGTCTGGAATTCAGGTTTGTGGAAAACGCACGATTATGCATTTTCTTAGCACACGTTTCTTCAAGATCGTGCATTTTGTTGAGCTGGAGAAACATCGATTGTAGCTCGACGAATTTCATCAATCTGAGCTCAACAATCTTCATGCACGGTTAACACACGGTTTATTCGGAACCGTGCGCGAAGGAAATGTACGGTTTTCCTATAGCTTTATTGTTTGTACCAATCTATGGTTAATCGTGATATTTGTTCACGCATGGACAGAAGCGCCCGTGGGCATGTAAAATACACGGTTCCACCTGCTTGCCTCGAATTACAGCTTTCTATTGTTACCCGTGTTATTTCCTTCACACACGGGCGAAAATGTCCGTGCGCGAGTAAAACACACGGGTCAATGCTTCTCCATCCGCAGTCTTGTTCTTAAATTTAATAACGCACGGTTTGCGTACAGTCGTGAGACAAACCGTACATGACCATTATTTCTGATATTTCTATTTAAGACGTAGATTTCATCGTTCCAAGGGAAAAAGGAGAAAGTCTGATCCAGCCCACCATTGCCGACCCTCTGAGCTGGAAAACTTCTGTCCAACCGATATTTTCTCTCTCCTCCTTGGAGAGTTGATCCAGCCACCATTCTCCCTCCAAAAATCTTGCAATAGCTTCATCTCCGGCCACCATCTTCTTCTCCAAACTCCAAGCTCCGTTTCAAGCTCATAAGGTGCTGCATCCGTGGAGTTCTCCACATAGATTTAGCAGCGACTATTCACGAATAAGACGAGTTATTGGAAGGAGGTGACAACCCTTTTGGACCCCGGACGTCATCCGTAGACTGAGATCGGACAAGGCCCGACAACCCTTGACTCGGGTCGTGAAACTCAGAATGCCTTCGTGCGTTTGGTTGTATTTCTCCCCCTCCTCTTGTAGTTATTTTGTTCTGAACTTGTGGTTATTTGATTGTTTCTTAAGAACACTGTTTAGTTTAAGTATTTCAGCATGTCTATGTGTTGTTATATCTTAGATCTTGATTGTGTTGCTGAGCTTCAGTTTTTTGTGTTCTTGTTGAGATAGTGGTGTTCTAGCGATTGCTAAAAGCGTTAGAGGCAAAGAGGTGATTGCGACCCTCATTGGATCATCCATCTTTCATATTACTCTCTTCAGTAATCCACCAAAGAGACACGGTGACGGTGACCTGCAATAGGTTTATTAGTGTTAAACTTAGGAAACTCGAAACTAAAACCCCCTTTGTTTACGTTAACACGTGCAATCACTTTTTTAATTGCGAAATCACACTCCCTACTTGCACTCCTCGAGAGATCGATATCCAGGAATTCAACTTCTCAACTTTATTACTTGACTATGATCGGTACACTTGCCGACACATCATGTTTTTGGCGCTGTTGTCGGTGTGTGCAACCGTTGCGTGTATTTTTCTTTTGAATAAGTTTTTAAGTGTTTTTGGTATTTTTGAAAAGATTTTTTGTATTGTATGACAGATCCCCACTCCCGTGATAGGGTTGAAGATCTTATGTGTGAACGTGAAACCGCATGTGCGAGGTGAGCTCGCCTGCCTTGCTACTGCTGCTGAAGAAAGGATGGAGTATCTTGGCCAAGGAGTAAATGGCCACTGTGAACGGGTTGTTGAAGGCCAAGAGCTGGTCCAAACAGGCATTAGGAAAATGTGTGATTTCACAACCCCTACTGCGGGAAGTGTTTACCCTGGCTTCGAACCGACCATCGAAAACAACCACTTCGAGATTAAACCTGCCATCCTGAATATGATCCGAAATAATACTCAGTTCTCGGGCTTGCCGAGTAAGGATCCGCAGCTCCATCTGTTGGAGTTCTTGGAGATTTACGGCTCATTCCGCTATGCCGGTATTTCTGATGACATAGTAATGCGGAGGCTGTTCCCATTTTTGCTGAGGGACAAGGCCAAAACATGGCTCCATACTATTATTCCTGGGACCGCTACTACTTGGGAGGCCTTGTCCTCTATGTTCTTGGCTAAGTTCCACCCGGTGGATAAAATTGTCAATACCTGTAGGGATATTGTAACCTTTCGGCAGCTGGACAAAGAAACATTGTCTGAGGCGTGGGAGAGATTCACTGACCTGCAGCGTCGATGCCCACAGCACGGCTGTGATCCGTGGAATTTAGTTGAAATATTCTAATGTGCTATTGAGCCTAATTTCAGGGATATGATCGACGTAGCAGTTGGAGGCACAATAATGAACCTATCTCCTAACGAGGCATTGAGGCTACTTTGTGATATTACCTCCCATAGCACATACTGGACTGCCAAAAGAAATACCCCTAGAGGGGCGAGGATTCTGTTTGAAATGAATGCAGTGTTGCAATAGGCGGAGGCGAGCAATCATACTTTGGATGGAAGGACGATGTTGACCAGATCGACCCCTGCTCCAGCTCGGTTTATGGACATTTCTTGCCAGGGTTGTGGTAACCCCGACCATCAAGCTTATAAGTGCACTGCTGGAGAGACCTTTGTTGTGCCGTCAGGTATAACTTCTGACGAGAGCGTAAATTTTATAAATAATCAAAACCACACTACTCCTTATAATAATGCGTATAAACGCAATGCGAGAAATCATCCTAATTTCTCGTGGAATCAAAATGCTCCCGGTCAAAGGTGGCAGGGAGTCAAGCATCAATTTGATGATCAAGACTCTAACAGCCAGCCGTGACCGCCACACTCGGGTTATAATCAAAATGCGCAGGTGGCGCGTAAGAGTGCGTTCGAGGAAATTATCGAAAAATTTGTGGATATGGCCCAATCTAATATGGCCATTCAAACTGCTTCCATCAGGAACTTGGAAACACAACTGGGGCAACTGGCCCAGGTGTTCTCCGAGCGTACTCGCGAAACCATCCCAAGTGATACAGAGAAAAATCCCCTTGAGCAAGGGAAGAGTGTTGGAGAGGCGGAGGATTGCAATAAAATGAAATGGCTGTTAAGTGTGAGATTAATAAGATGGAGACGGTAGCTTTATGTGATTTCGGGTATTCATGCAACATTCTTGCTTTGCAAGATATCCAGAAATTTCGTTTAAATGTTGAATCGAGTGTCCGAAAGTCACTAGTGCTTGCTGATGGGTCAGTAATAAAGACCGATGGGGAAATTAAGGAGGTTGAAGTGAAATTGAATGGGGCTATTGTAGTCATTCACTTACAGTTGTTAGGACCCATGGGAAATACATCGAAACCCATCTTAGGGGTCCCTTTCCTAAAAGCTAGTGAAGCTACATTACAATTTAATACGAGCAGTGTCACCTTGGCTTCCATGGTCGATTTGCCTTTACCACTGTCACTTTCCCCTATAATTTCAAATGAACTTGGAGAACTTCTGAAATTGAAAGTCTTGTTATCTAATGATTTATCTATAGCTGATGAGACTGGTATTTTGCTGAATGAGCAAGACAAGGCTGTGAAAGGGGAAGAAATGTTGATGTCAGCTGAAGCAGAAACATGTGTGGAGTTGCTGGGAGTGAAATAAGACTCGGATAGTAATGAACGTGAGCTGAGCACGGCTGTAGAGAACGTGCAGAAGATAGACAAAAAAAGTTATATTGCTCCGAACAAATTTTGTAAGACTATTAAACAGGTGACTTTGGCTATTCTATAACCCGCCGCCGATGAGGAATGGATGCCCCCAGATAAGAAAGATATACATGCTACTGAATTGGTTTGTGTAGTTATACCACACTAGCGATCCCCATATGTGGATCTGAAAAGAAAGAACTGCTCATGCGCAAGGCGTAGAATTTTGCCTGCCGGCGTGAGAAGGAAGAGGTTAGGGGCAGGGGAGATTCGTCTTCTCTGGGACCTAAAGCTTTCACCTTACCCTCATCTCGTATGATTTGTAACAACCCCATCCGTTCATATGATATATCCTAGAAGGTCCGGGATGATACCAGAGTAGCGCAGTGCACCTATCACAAAGCATTCTAGCGGATGCCTATACTACCACTTGAACTCCTCCAGTGCATGTCCAACAAATGACACAACCCCACATTGTATATATCTTACATAGGAATGACTTACAAGAGTACACAAGTTGGCCTTATGACCTTACATGGCATTCAAACAGTGGCCCCAACATTGGCACGCAGGCCGACCACAATAAAAGAAAACATAACAAGCAATTCCAAATAGCCTTCGAGGGCTAGCAACAACAACAGCAACAATAGCAGGGACATCAACCTTTATACGTCTTGCTTGGCTCTCCAGCACCTGTACAGGGACAATTCACCCAACGGTGGCAAACAGAGGCAACCGTCAGCATTCAGCTGACCAAATTATAACGACCCTACCCCTTTTTTCGGGCCAGCAGTACTCTTCCCTGCAGGCATATCATATCACAAGCATGGCAATATATCTCATATAATGTGCTTTCACGCACACATGCCATCACAACCGTTCGCCATCCGGCCCAACGGTCCGTGCACTCAGGGCACATTCTTGATGTTCTGCCAAAGCACTTGCCCACCACCGTATCAAGGTCACAACTCAACGGTAATTCTCTTGAGCATTTACTCCATGGCGTGCACCCGGAGTTCTAGTCTTACTATACCGGGATGGCCTGTAGCCCAACATTGTGTCATGGCGCGCAGGCCTAAGACTCTTGCTATGCGCTCCAACAGACCACACCTTCTGGTCCACGGCGGACGGACATAACGCATGTCGGATCCTCCACCCCCCCGTTACTGAAATCGCCGTGCCTTCTCCGAGTACAGCGTACTCATGGCTTAATCAAAGGCGCGGGTCGGTCTCACCAATCCTGTTCTTGGCATTCATCCTGGGTATTTCTCTTACACCCATTTTCTTATCATAACAGCGGGTCTTTCCTGAGCACCCCAGTACTTCCTGTTACTCTCTTCACAGGTGGACACCGCAAATATCACAAATGTCAGGGGTCTTTCCTGGCTACCATGCCAGTACTTCCTGTTAATCGCTTCATAGGTGGACTCCCTACGACATCAAGCATCACAAAGGGCCTTTCCTGGTCATCCCAGTACTTCTTGTGCCTCATCCACAGGTATGGCCCAAAAACATAACACGAATATTTTCATGGACTACCACTCCAGTACTTCCTGCTACTACCCTTCACAGGAATAACCCATTCACTCCTTAAACTACACGTTTATCACGGAGTCTTCTCCGGTTCGTATGAAACATCAACAATCCAGACCAACCTGTTCAGATGGGCTTCACACAGCATGCCTATTCCGTACTCCATTTCCGGATATATATGCCACAAAAGGGGATTTCTTGCATCCACCCAAAGACTCCAAAAATCATCCACCTCTTGGTGGGGGAATCACAAACATATGCCAAAAGGAAGCCTTCACATGGCTAGGAAGAAAAGTCGTTACCCTTGAATCCCTCTTTGGTGCCATGAACTCTAAGATGGCTTGAACGACTCATAAGAGCTTTTCCTCCGCAACGCCGGTGTCGGATCTCTCGTCGATAAACCGCAGCACCACCGGTGACCAGCCCCCTTGCCTCCTCCTCCTTCTTCCTCTCCCTTTCTCTCACTAGTAATGAAGAAAGAGAAGACCAAATATGAGAAATGAGATTTCTCCTCTCATTCACGGCCTTAAGGAAATAGGGAGGCAGTTCACCCATTAGATCCAAGCTGAAGGAATGGACGGCCACAATTTTGCCAGAAAAGCTAAATTTTGCCTGACACGGCCTGTGACACGCCCATGTCCATGGCCGTGTGCCTCAAGCGGTGCTCAACCGACTTATCCAAACCAGTGACACACCCATGGGACACGCCCGTGTCATGGGCCGTGTCACCCAACACGCCTTCAGATACGCTCGTGTCTGTGGCCGTGTTCATCAGGCGAAAATAATCCCAAAATCGCCCGAGACTCACACGGCCTGTGACACGCCCGTGTCCCAGGCCATGTGCCCATACACGGCATGAAGACACATCCTAGCGCAAAATTCGTCGGGCTGAGTTCGTCGACCCGGAGGGACATGCCCTGTGACATGCCCGTGTCACAGGCTGTGTTCACCCACATCTCGATAGGCGACGACCACATCTCGACACTCGACGATCATCGAGCAATATTCGTCGAGCACACGACACGGCCTTGGACAAGCCCGTGTCCTTGGCCGTGTGCCTTATCTCGACACACCGTCGAGTGAAAAACGTCGACTCCTAGGCCGATCATCGACACGGCCTCAACACGCCCTGAGACACGCCTGTATCTCAGGCCGTATTTGCTGTTCGACGATCGTCGACTCCAAATTTCGTCGACCTCGCGGCCAAATCATCGACTCCAACTTGACACGCCCTGGGACACGCCCGTGTCCGCCGTGTCACCCGAAAATTGCCTGCTGAGAAAAATTGGGCTGTTAATCCTCCCCTCCTACAAGAAATTTCGTCCTCGAAATTCAGACACAGGAAGGCAACAAGAAATCAGCAACCAAAAAGTTATAACATTAAAAATTTGTATGTTACAACACAATTCTCTCCACGGATTACAGAAACAGCTCGGGGAACTCTTCTCGCATGGTTTGTTCTCGCTCCAATATAAGTTCCTCTCGGCCGCAGTTGTCCCATCGGACTTTCACCATGCCGACCGTCTTGTTCCGCAGCTGTTTCTCGGCTCGATCCTCGATCTGAATGGGTCTAACTCTCGTTGTTAGCCCATACTCCACTGGCACACGATCATCCGCGATCACTTGGGCTGGTTCTTTAACGACCTTCCGAAGCACCGAGATGTGAAATACATCATGTAATCCACCCAAGTCTGCCGACTGAGCTAGCCGATAAGCCGCTTCTCCAACTCGCTCAACCACTTCAAAAGGACCCAAATATCTTGGACTCAACTTTTTCAAACGTCGGATCCTGGAGAAACCTTTGAAGGGCTTGATCTTCAAGTAGACCCAATCGCCAAACGCAAATTCCACATTTCGGTGTTTGGCGTTGTAGTACTTAGCTTGTCGATCTTGAGCAATAAGTAGCTTTTCTTGAATAATTCGTATGGTAGAATTTGCTTTATCAACCTCATTTGGGTTAAAAACTCGAGCTTCGCCCGCTTCTACCCAAGCTAAGGGAGTACGACACTTCCTCCCATATAGAGCTTCATATGGTGCCATCCCAATGCTCGCCTGGTAGCTGTTATTATATGCAAACTACACCATATAGAGATGATCTTCCCATCTCTTGCCGAAGTCAAGGGCGCACATTCGGAGCATGTCCTCCATCGTTTTGTTGGTACGTTCAGTTTGGCCATCCGTTTGGGGATGAAAGGCCGTACTGAAAGTCAATTTCGTGCCCAACAGTCGGTGAACTAGGCTCCAATCATTTGACATGAATCGCCCATCTCGATCACTTATGATGCTCCGAGGAACACCGTGAAGCCGCACAATCTGGTCAACATATAATTTTGCCAAACTTTCAACTGAATCATCCCGCCTGTTCGGGAGAAAATGTGCCACTTTCGTTAGCCGGTCAACAATCACCCAAATGGAATCATTTCCTCGCTGCGATCTCGGCAACCCGTGCACAAAATCCATGGAAATATCATCAAATTTCCACTCTGGGATCTGCAGTGACTTCAAATGACTGTCCGGCTTTTGGCATACTGCCTTCACCATCGCACATATTTGGCATTTGGATACATATAGGGCAATATCTTTCTTGAGCCCTGGCCACCAGAATAGCTTTTTCATATCATTGAATATCGTGCTCCTGCGGTGAATGAAATACTTTGTATAATGCGCTTTATACATCAGTTCTTCCCTCAATTTCCCCACATTTGGGACGCACAAACGGCCCTCTTTTCGCAAAAGACCGTCATACCCGGAGAATTTTCCTTCTGGCCCTTCGTGAGCAAAGCGTAAGAGGTCTTCATCCAACTCCGTAGCCCGTCGAACTCGGTACACAAGGTCACATGGCACCTCGGTCCAGTTCAAACATGCAGTGGCAGTGGAATTCTTGTCAACACAATAAATCTCCAACACCTCCAGTTCCTGGATAAGACGTTCATCATGCCTTTGTAACAAATTCGCTCTAGCCGGAACCCTCCGACTCAAGGCATCCGCGACAACATTCCCCTTCCCGGGCGTATAGTGAATTTCAAAAGTGTAGTCCCCAAGGAACTCCAACCATCTTCGTTGTCGCATGTTCAAGTCTTTCTGCTCCAATAGGTACTTTAGGCTCTTGTGATCTGTATAGATCTCCACCTTCACTCCATAAAGGTAGTGTCGCCACAACTTGAATGCAAAAATCACCGCCGCTAATTCTAAGTCATGGACAGGATAATTTCACTCGTGCACCTTTAGTTGGCGTGAGCCATAAGCAATGACCTTTCCCTTTTGCAGAAGAACGCAGCCTAAGCCGCTCCCTGAGGCATCACTATAAATAACAAATCCATTGGTCCTACTTGGCGGAGACAACACCGGCGCCGTGGTCAACTGAACCTTCAGCTCTTCAAAAGCTTGTGCGCACTCTGGCGTCCAAACAAAATTCTGATCGTTTCGCTTCAATGTGGTTAGCGGCAAAGCAATCCGCGAGAAGTTTTCCACAAATCTTCTATCGTAGCCAACAAGTCCAAGGAAACTCCTGACCTCGGACACGGAAGACAACATTGGCCACTCTTGTATGGCCCTTATCTTCGCTGGATCCACAGCAATGCCCGCTCCACTCACCACATGACACAGAAAAGCCACAGACGATAGCCAAAACTCGCACTTCGAGAACTTGGCATAGAGCTGATTTTGCCTCAATGTATTCAACACCAACCGCAAGTGAGTCTCACGCTCAGCTTTCGACTTCGAGTACACCAGGATATCATCAATGGACACGATCACGAACAAATCCAGGTATTCTCAGAACGTGCGGTGCATCAAATCCATAAAGATCGAGGGCACATTGCACAGTCCAAATGGCATGACTGTGAACTCATAGTGCGCGTAACGCGTTCCAAATGCGTTTTTGGGAATGTCACCTTCCCGAATTCTCAACTGGTAATAACCAGATTTCAGGTCCAATTTCGAATAGACGGTCGAGCCCACTAGCTGATCGAATAACTCATCAATCCGGGGTATCAGATACTTATTCTTCTCGGTCAGCTTATTCAGTTCACGGTAATCAATACACAACCGCAACCCACCGTCTTTCTTCTTTACAAAAAGCACAGGCGCGCTCCAAGGTGACATGCTTGGGCGTATATAACCTTGCTCCAGCAATTCTTGTAATTGGACCTTCAACTCCGCCATCTCTTTTGGCGCGACGCGATATGGCGAGCGGGCCACAGGTTTCGCACCTGTCACCAACTCGATCGTGAAGTCAATCTCCCGCTGGGGTGGTAGCCCAGGCACATCCGTGGGAAACACATCTGTAAATTCCGCCATAATCGGAACCTCGCACACATTGGCCTTAGGCTCAACAGCCTGAATCAGTGCGAAGTAACACTCTGCACCCTTCTGAACATCCTTGACTACCTGGAGTGCAGACATCAACGTCCCGCCCACTCCTCGCATTCCCGCGAACTTTGTCTCCTATTCGGTATTCTGGCCCAACGTGATCTCTTTGGACTGGCAATCAATCATGGTATGCTGCTCCGCAAGCCAATCCATCCCAAAAATCACGTCGAATTCTGATATTGGCAAAATAGATGCAGTTAAACTAAAATCCCGACTTCCTATTTGGACCGCCACATCGCAAGCTTGGTCCACAAGCATCCAACAGCCATTTGGCTACACCACTCTGACGCTATCTGTCTTTGCACGACTAGGTATCCCAAGCCGTGCTATAAACTCGGTAGATAGAAAAGAATGCGACGCACCCGTATCAAACAGTACTCGTGCCAGCGTGTCCCGAATCATCACAAAGCCTGGAACAATCATATCACACACACAAACTGCAAACATATGCACGAAGCAAAGTATAAAAGCAATCTCATATACAAAACTAAACTCATACCTGTGACAACGTCACTCTGTTTGATGTCCTCCTGCAGGCCAAGATTGTAGACCTGGGGTTGCGCCTGCTAGGCAGAGGAATCCACCACCGCCTCTCATTTTTCCGCATAAGATGCTCCCGCCTTCTTTTCACTCTTTGGCGGCATCCGACAATCTCACGCAATATGCCCCATCTGGCCACAATTATAGCAGATACGAGTATCTGGCTTTGAGGTAGCCCCCGGCGTTGCTCCCGTTGCAACTGATGAAGGAGCTTGTCCACTTGTCTTGGACTTCTTGCCCCATCTCTTCTTATAAAATGGTTTCCCAGATCAGGGAGCCTTCCACTCCGGTTGCATCATAGCCAAAGCTCTCTTCCCCTGCACCCTCTTCATATCCTTTTCCAGCGCGCTCGCAGTGTCAACCAACGCCTGGAAGCCTTAGTTCACAGAACTAGAAACCAGGAACCTCAGCTCGTCCATCAGTCCTTCATAGAACCGATTGGTCTTCCTCTGCTCATCAGCAAAAATAGAACCTGCATACCGCCCTAACCGAGTAAACTCATGCAGGTACGCGTCAACACTGCCATCACCTTGGGTCAGCCATTGGAATGCATTTTCCATGGCTATCCATTGAGCCGCAGGAAGGTGCTTCGTTTGGAAGAGTCGGGAGAATTCTTCCATCGATACTTGGGTTAAGGGATGACCAGCCAAGTGATGCAACTCCATCTCATCCCACCATAATCTAGCTTTTCCTTCAATCAATAAGGTAGATAAGGTGACTTTCTGATGCTCCGCCGTTACAATCACCGTCATGACTCGCTTGACGCGCGATAACCAATCCTCAGCCTGTGTAGGAGTTCCCGCTCCCGAAAATGTAGGCGGATGGAAACTCATAAACCGCGTTAGCTGCTTCTCAGCCGCTCGAGGAGCAACAACCACTATAGGTTCAGGCCTTGCCGCCACCTGTTCTGGCCTCACTGCCGGTTGCTCCTGCCCAAGTAGCTAGCCTTGGATCATAGTAAACAAAGCCTCAGCAACTAAACGCACATGTTCTGCAGACGGTGGAGGTGTAGGCACCGCGGCTGGTGCCGTACTTTCATCAGAATGCTGGGGCTCTGACTGCCCAGCTCCACTTCGTGTCACCTAAAGGTGGACAAGAAACACACATGAGCGGTCTTACACAAGCAAACAACACAAAATAGGAACACACAGGTTCCTCAAACAGACAAAGTTGCATTCCTATCATGGACATTCAGGAGTTCAATCGCAAAAATGTGGTTTGCACAAACACGTGCACGGCACCCCACAAAAGAAGTCGACCACGACTTCGAGATGGAAAGACCAAGACAACCGATACCAAAAATGTAACAACCCCATCCGTTAATATGATATATCCTAGAAGGTCCGGTCGGGGCCCCACAGCATATATCACAAAACAGGCAGTGAAGGTACGGGATGATACTAGAGTAGCACAGCGTACCTATCACAAATCATTCTAGCGGAAGCCTATACTACTACTTGAACTCCTCCAGTGAATGTCCAACAAATAACACAACCCCACGTTGTATATATATTACATAGGAATGACTTACAAGAGTACACAAGTTGGCCTTATGGCCTTACATGGCTTTCAAACAGTGGCCCCACCATTGGCGCACAGGCCGGCCACAATAAAAGAAAACATAACAAGCAATTCCAAATAGCCTTCGAGGGCTAGCAGCAGCAGCAACAACAACAGCAGGGACATCAACCTTTATGAGTCCTGCTTGGCTCGTGATAATACGATTTGAAGTCAATTTTATTAGGATATTTTCGGGGTTTTAAATCAAATCATGTCTTGTAAAGTACTTATTTTGATTCCCCTTTGTATATATTTTTGCCGCTAATGCATTTTTTCTGCTTTTTGCAGGTTTTCACGGCTTTCAGCCGAATTTTGCTGTGACACGCCCCAAGGTCACGCCCTACCCGGGCGTGTACCTAGGGCGTGTAACCCAGAGGAATGAAGCAATTGGTCCGAAACTGCATTCCGTGGAAACTTAGTGTACACGCCCTCGGTCACGCCCGTGTCACACCCGATACGGGCGTGTACTAGAGGCGTGTCCCCAGGTTCCAAGGAATCGCCGCAGCGCGCTCGTTTTTCCCGCTCCACCGTCGCACCGAAAGTGTCAAGCCCAAGGGTCACGCCTGACCCGGGCGTGACATATGGGCGTGTACTTCAACAATTCCGCCCGTCACCTCCAGCATTCAATTTCAGCTCAACAAAGTCACGCCGCAAAGAACACGCCCCAGGTACACGCCCTACCAGGGCGTGACTTGTGGGCGTGTACCGCAACTACTTCGTCAGAATTCAATTCCTGCCCGAAAAAGTCGTGCCGAATGCGTCACGCCCCAGGGTCACGCCCGACCAGGGCGTGACAGGGGGGCGTGACCCGACCCAAAAAATTCTATAAATAGAGCCCAACTCTAAGGGTTCAGGGACACCTTTTGCTTTAAGAGGGGAGGTTCTGTCCTTTGTATTTCTGAACTTTTTAAGCATGTCTTTTCATTTTTAGTTCGTAGCTCTAGCTTTATGCTTTCCATGTATTAGTTCCTAGCTTCGTTCTGTAGTATAATGTTAATGATAGCGTAGTTTACCTTTCCATGCACTTGTAACCTCTAGTTTTCAATGCTGTAAGATCTCTGTTTCCATTAATAAAAAGTGTTGTTTTCTTTTTCGTTTCTGCTCTGTTTTCATTTTCTTCTTCTACTCATCCCCCCTCTTCCACCTCACCATGATTAACTAATCCTCTATGTACTCGATCTTAATGATCCGTGGTTCGAGTGATTAGGTTATGATGCTTTGAATCTTACCTTTTCTTTTTAGGGTTTAGCTTTGAATTACTCTTGATTTATCACGGGTTGGAGGTATATCATCGATATATACTCTCCACCTTTGCTTTCATTCTGGGCTAGCCGAGAGGCCGAAAGTTTGAAGTGAGCACTCAAGAGTAAAGGGAGTTGTTCGCACCCCTCGAGAGAGGCAGACGTTCAAATCTCCCGGATTGGAGTAAAATCCATTAGAGGGGTTCACCGCGTAAAGCGAGTTTTAGGCCTCCGATTTAGGCGAAAGTCGATCGGACCTTCCTAAACTCAGTTAGGCACGGCCTTCGAGAGAAGCGTGTCAATATTCATAGAACCTCCACGGTCAAGGACCTTTACCCTAATTAGCTTAGGTTTATTTATCGTATTTTTCTAACCACTCTTGCCGAGGTGATTTCTGATCGAGTGCATTTTCCCCTTCATCGTTACTAAGCTTAAGTTAATCTCTCTTTTAGCTCTCTTTAACTTTTCATGCAAGTAGCTCTCTTTCATTGCAAGTAGTTCTCTTCCTTTAGCATGTTTAGCTTTCTTCTAAAAAAACTTAATTTTTCCGTCGATAAAATAATAGATTTCGTGTGAGTAAGCTTACTCAACTGTTCCCAGATTTCAATACGACACTTGTGTCCCCTAGCTGCATTTCGATAGGTATACTTGCCTTGATGAATTGTTAGTTTGGTTATTTTCTCCTTGCAGATATCTAAGAGACAATCAAGTTTTTGGCGCCGTTGCCGGGGAAGCAACGCTCGTTGATAAATTGAAAACGCGAATATATTAATTTTATCACTTCTCTTTCTCAGCCTCCTTCTTAAATTTTTTCCGCCTACTCACTTGAGTTAAATGGCTGGATTTTGTTAAGTGTGCGTTTTTTTTTAATTTTTCCGCCTACTCACTTGAGTTAATTGGCTGGATTTATTTCAAGCAAGTGTGCGTATTTTTATTTTTCCGCCTACTCACTTGAGTTAATTGGCAGGCTTTATTTCAGTAGAGTGTGTTTACTTTCTGTAGAGTGGATGTGTTTTAATTTTCTGTCGAGTGCGTGAGTGTAGCTTTTATTTTCCGCCTACTCGCTCAGAGTTAAATGGCTGGATTTTAATTACCGCCGACTTAATAGAAACACACATCACAAATTTTTCTACACCACCTAACTCTCTCAAAAAGGGCAAAGTGGCTCTAAATGCCACTATCTTGTCTAGTACCTTGCGAACCCTTCACCGGGTAGCCCTTGGGAAGTTCGGGAGTTAAAACATAAAAAAATCTATTTCAAAAAAAATTTTTCGAACTTCATTAGCTCTTTTATTTTCTAGTCTTTCTTCTCCTCTCTTCTTCTAGTGTATGACCCGCGGAAGTCCGTCGGTTACTTTGGACCTGGACCACGAAATTGAGCGTACTCTTCGGAGAAGATCGCGATTTCAAGGCCCTACTACCCAAGTGCCGGTTGAGGATTCCGAGTCATTTTCTACCTTAAGAATGGCAGAACCCAACGTGGAGGAAGCCGTGCATAGGCCTATGTCCTATTATGCACGACCGAATCTCGAGGGTACAGAAACTAGTATAGTTCGCCCTGCAATAAATAATAATAATTTCGAACTGAAGCCTAGCATAATTCAAATGGTGCAGCAGTATGTGCAATTTGACGGGCTTCAAGATGAAGACCCGAACGCACACATAGCCAGCTTTCTTGAGATTTGTGACACCTTCAAGATAAATGGTGTCACAAATGATGCTATTAGGCTAGGATTATTTCCTTTCTCTCTTAGAATTAAGGCTAAGCAGTGGCTGAACACCCTTCCTAAAAATAGCATAACTACTTGGACGCAATTAACTGAAAATTTTTTGGCCAAGTATTTTCCGCCTGCTAAAACTGCAAAACATAGGAATGACATTTCTGCCTTTGGACAAATAGACCTGAGACCCTTTACGAAACTTGGGAAAGATTTAAAGAATTATTAAGACGATGCCCACATCACGCTCTGCCTGTATGGTTGCAGGTGCAGACGTTTTATAATGGGCTAAATCAAAGCACGAAGCAAATGATAGACGCAGCTTCTGGCGGTACTTTAAACCATAAGACCTCGGAAGCAGCTCTTGAGATATTTGAAGACATGGCCATGAACACTTACCAGTGGAATGTACCTAGGTCCCGCCCAAACAAACCTGCAGGTCTCTTTGAATTGGACAACGTCTCATAACTCGCACTGCAAGTTGAAATATTAAGCAAAAAAATTACGGAGATGACTGCTGCCTCCGCCCCTCAGGTATGGGAATCTGCAACTCCTCCCGCCGAACATTTGGATTATGTAAATAATATGCCTAGAACTGCTTTTAATAATTTTTCTGCTGCGAATTATCATCCTCCTGGTTTTAATTTTCCGAATAGTTATAATCCTGCGTTAAGAAATCATCCGAATTTTTCGTGGAGCAATCCATCGAATGTTGTGCGCCCGCCACCGCAAAGTGATTTTTCTGCACCACCACCACCTCCTCAAAGTTTTCCAAAACCTCCAAATTTGGAGAAAGTGTTTTCAAAATACATGAATGCTAATGACGCTACGATTAGGACCTTAACCGAAAGTGTTAAAAATTTAGAAAATCAGGTAGGACAGCTCGCTAAAATGATTTCTGAGCGACCCGTAGGGTCTCTTCCTTCCAATACCGAGCCCAACCCGAGAGAGCAAGCGAAAGCGATAACTCTTCGGAGTGGGAAGAAAGTTCCCGGTATGATAAGTGAAGAGCCCGAGGCAATCTCCGCTTCCGCTTTAAAAAATCAAAGCTCCGTTCCCGTTTTAAAAATTCCACCCTCTGCCGAAGAAAGTATCACTCCTATTTTAGAACAACAACTCACTCCACCACCCCCCTTTAAAAACAATCCATCCCCGCCATACCCTTCCGAACTTAATAAACAACAACAGGATGATCAATACACCCGTTTTTTAGAAATGTTTAGACAAATACACATAAATCTGCCTTTCCACAAAGCCATATCCCAGATGCCTAAGTACGTAAAATACCTTAAGGACCTCCTAACCAACAAGAAGAAGTTAGAGAACCTTTCTCATGTCACGTTAAATGTCGCGTGCTCAGCGGTTTTGACAAACGGATTACCGAAGAAAATCAGTGACCCGGGTAGTTTCTCTATCCCGTGTGTCTTTGGTGATCTCTTTGTCAAACACGCTTTAGTCGACTTATGTGTGAGTATTAATCTTATGCCCCTCTTGTTGTTTAAAAAGTAAGGAATTGGTAGTCTTAACCCCACACGCATGAGTATCCAGCTCGCCGACAGATCAGTCAAATACCCGTTAGGAATAGTGGAGGACGTCCTAGTGAAAGTTGACAAGTTCATCTTCCCGGTGGACTTTGTCATTTTAGACATCGAAGAAGACGTCGAGGTTCCCCTAATCCATGGCCGACCCTTCCTTGCTACCTCCCGAGCTATCATTGACGTAAGCAATGGTAAGCTCTTCCTTCGAGTGGGCGACGATGAGGTAACTTTCTCTATTACCCCCTCGATGAAGAACACACTAGCTAATGATGACTCCTGTTTTTTTATGGATACCATAAGTGAAGAATCCTTCTCTCCCACCTCTGATTTTGAAAAAGAATTTTCCAATTTTTGTTCCTCTCCTCCTCTTCCAACTGAATCTCTACACCTAATTGAAGAATCCTCCACCCGCCCCTCTGATTTTGAAAAAGAATTTTTTGATTTCTGTTCCTCTTCTACTTTTCCAACTGAATCGCTGCACGAAGCCGCCATGGCCGCTAGCAACACCCCTTTTAATTTTACATATAAAAAAGTGTACAAGGACATAGTTTTTGAAAAAGAACAAATTTCCAAAACCTCGTATGATGACCCCCCTACCTTGGAACTAAAAGAACTACCAGAGCACCTTCAATACGCTTTCTTAGAAAAGGACTCCAAGCTGCCTGTCATAGTTTCGGCCTACCTCACGGATACACAAAAGGATAAACTTCTTTCAATTTTACAAAAGCATCGCCAAGCTATTGCTTGGCAGATATCTGATATTAAGGGCATAAGCCCATCTTTCTGCACTCATAAAATCTTAATGGAAGATAATTCACGTAACTCTATACAACCTCAGCGCCATATAAACCCAAACATGAAAGACGTAGTTAAGGGCGAGGTTATGAAATTGTTAGATGCAGGAATTATCTATCCTATATCCGATAGTAAGTGGGTTAGCCCAGTACAGGTAGTACCAAAGAAGGGAGGGATAACGGTCGTAAGTAATGAAAATAATGAATTAATCCCGACTCGGACGGTGACCGGATGGCGAATGTGTATAGATTACCGTAAGTTGAATGACGCCACCCGCAAGGATCACTTCCCCTTGCCGTTCATTGATCAAATTTTAGAACGACTTTCCGGACATAGCTTTTATTGTTTTCTCGATGGCCTCTCGGGGTATCTTCAAATCCTCATCTCCCCCGAGGACCAGGAGAAAACTACGTTTACTTGTCCCTTCGGCACCTTCGCCTACCGAAGAATGCCGTTTGGATTGTGCAATGCGCCGGCTACATTCCAACAATGTATGCTCGCCATCTTTGACAAGTACGTAGAAAGCATTATGGAAGTCTTCATGGATGATTTCTCCGTCTTTGGGAATTCCTTCGATAGTTGCTTAGAGAACCTTGAAAAAGTCTTAGAGCGATGCGAAGAAACTAACCTCGCCCTAAATTGGGAAAAATGTCATTTTATGGTGAGGGAAGGGTTAGTTTTGGGACATAAAATTTCTGAAAGGGGTATTGAAGTAGACGTTGCGAAAATAGAAGTTATCGAGAAGCTGCCGCCACCTACGAACATAAAAGCTATAAGAAGTTTCCTGGGTCATGCTGGTTTCTACCGCCGCTTCATAAAGGACTTTTCCAAAATCACCAAGCCCCTTACCCATCTCTTAGAAAAAGACGCCCCATTCATCTTTGATGACCTCTATCTAGCTGCCTTCAATTTAATAAAAGAAAAATTAGTTAATGCGCCAATCATGATAGCTCCGGTGTGGGATCTTCCATTTGAAATAATGTGTGATGCGAGTAGTTATGCGGTGGGAGCCGTACTAGGTCAACGTATTTCCAAAAACTTCCACCCCATTTATTACGCTAGTAAAACACTCACATCTGCACAGGAAAATTACACCACAACCGAGAAGGAACTCTTAGCTGTAGTATTCGCATTTGACAAATTTCGCCCTTATATTACTCTTTCGAAAATTATTGTTTTTACGGACCACTCGGCCCTCAAATATCTTCTCTCTAAAACGGATGCCAAGCCTCGCTTGATTCGCTGGGTCTTACTCCTCCAGGAGTTTGACTTAGAGATTTGTGATAAGCGAGGTGCCGAGAACTTGGTCGCCGACCACCTTTTGTGCCTAGACAACCCGTTTATAGAACAATTAGACGAAAATTCTTTTGAAAGTCCACCTAGTGTCGCTATGTGCACCTATGGGGGGGATAGGTGACGTGTGGTTCTTTTGCGGAATTTACAGATGTACCTGCACAATAAAAACAACAAACACAGCACACAGAAAACACAGCAAATTTATAGTGGTTCCCCGACTTGGGTACATCCACTTTCCCCCTTCGACCTATCTCCCCAACAAGGGACGACTCGATCACTTCACCAACGGGATTGAAATCCAATCCTTCACTAACGGAAGGAGCCCTTCCACACGTGAGAGTCAACACTCCCACAATCGGGTTGCACCCAACCCTTACAACACGGAACAAAAGTTCCTTTACAAAAAATAAAAGTAGAATGTACACGTGATACAAACTTCTCTTGAGACTTTGGTGTTCCTCTTTGTTCGACGACGTGTTCTTGAAGTCGATGAAGAGTCTACGACCTTGGTCTCTCTTGGAGAATCTCCCCGGAACCGGCGGCGGCACACGAGCGGCGGCTAGCTTCGGGATCGGCGGCTACGATGAAGAGCAGCTGCTGAACTTGGAGATCCAAACTTCGTTGCGAAGCAAGCTCGGTCAACCAACGGTCACACGAGGATCGGTCGTCTCGATCGATTCGATGGGAAGTGTTTCCGATCAACAAATCGAGAGACAAAGGATCTCTGGATAGACTCGTGAGACTCAAGCCTTGCTAAGCTACTGTCGCCGGAGATCGGGAAGAAGATCTATCGGTGCGGCGACGGACTTGCGCGAGCGGCGACGGAGGCGGCGGAAGGATTTCGCGATTTTAGGGTTTCCGTGAGCTCGCGTATTTTTCTGTGTGGGTACTGTTCAAAATACCCATGTATTATACTGTAGCTACCCCAATAAGACCGTTTGTGGGACCACAGAGGTAGCCCCCAAGTCCCGGTCCAGATATTAAACAGCGGCAGAATCCGTTCAGGAAATTAGCTGAGACAGAATCCGGTTCAGAATTAACTGAGAAAACGCCAAGGAAAAATCGGCGAGAATCGCAGACGATTCTCGACGAATCGGCGAGAATCATCAAGTGATTCTCGACGATTCGTCGAGAATCGTTGTGATTCTCGTCGAATTACTTGTCGATTCTCAACGAATTCAACTTGTATTCATGGGCTGCATGACCATTGGTTCGGCGGGAATTACAAGCGATTCTCGCCGAATCTTACTTGGCACCATATTGATGGCCAGAAGGAGTCGGCGAGAATCATTGATGATTCTCGTCGATTCGGCGAGAATCACCAAGTGATTCTCGCCGATTCGGCGAGAATCACTTGGTGATTCTCGTCGAATTTGCCTTGGACGATTTTTCGTCTTCCACCTAGGAGCTGCTCCTTGATCCTCCATGCTCCTTGTCTTCTCTTGCATATGAGCGGCCCTGTACTTGAAAGTAAGTGCACTCCAATAGAGAGAGTACACATAGGCCAACACACTGATCTGCTCAACGAGGGATTACGTCGTGCAGATCCGTGTATATTGACCTACTGCACCCTGACATTGGTGTGCACTTAGCGTGGAAAACTGCAAGTACAACTTGAAAAAGTTTATCAAATACATAGTCTATTGACCTTAGCTTGTCCAGGGGCTTCTTCAAATCAGGTACATTGTGGATACAATACCCAACAATCTCCCCCTATTTGAAGAAGCCTAAACCCTACAAGCTAAGGTGAATAGAGCAATGAAAGGAAAGCAACTGAAACCATAAACGTAACATCATTAAGTGGAGACATCCCTTACCAATACCGAGTGCTTGGGAGCAAGCTGGAGCCACCTTAGCCTTGACCCCGAGAGGGTTATCTCCCCCTTTTCGGCTTCGCAAATCGGGGTCAGGAACCTTTGGCCCTTAGCTCCCCCTCAGTTCTTGCATCTGTACTCACGCTGGAGTTCCCGGCTCCCCCTCAGATTATGCACGAGTTGGGAGCCTCTGTAGTCTTCATTCTTCATAATTGAGCATCCCCAATTCTGTCTTGAAAAGATTGAACTTTGCCTCGTCTAGGGGCTTTGTGAATATATCAGCAATCTGCTTGTCCGTGGGGACATAACAGAGAGAGATATCCTTGTTCTCCACGTGCTCCCGAATGAAGTGGTAGCGTACTTCAATATGCTTCGTTCTGCTGTGCGACACCGGATTGTTGGCAATGCAATTGCACTGGAGGAGTCGCAGTACATTGGAACTTCCTTGAACTGAAGGTTGTAGTCGGCTAACTGATTTCTGATCCAAAGGAGTTGTGCGCAACAGCTTCCTGCCGAGATATACTCGGACTCTGCTGTGGAGGTTGCAACACAATTCTGTTTCTTGCTGTTCCATGAGATAAGCCTCCTGCCGAGGAATTGACACGTCCCGGAGGTGCTTTTCCTGTCATCCCTGCTCCCTGCAAAATCAGCATCTGAAAAGCCTATTAGCTCGACATCATTGTTCCTCGGGTACCACAAGCCAAGATTAGGAGTACCTTTAAGGTATCTTAGAATTCGCTTTGCAGCGACATAGTGAGATTCCTTAGTGTTCACCTGATATCGGGCACATACACATGTGGAGAACATAATATCCGGTCTACTGGCAGTAAGGTAGAGCAGGGATCCAATGATGCTTCTGTATTTGGTTTCATCGAAAGGTTTACCTTTCTCATCCTTATCCAGAGACATGGTGGATCCCATTGGAGTCCTCATAGAGGTTGCACTCTCCATACCGAATTTCTTAAGGAGTTCATTTGTGAACTTCGTCTGAGAGATGAAAATTCCATCCTCAGACTGTTTCACTTGAAGGCCTAAGAAATACTTGAGCTCTCCCATACTGCTCATTTCAAACTTTCCTTGCATAAGTTTGGAAAACTTTTTGCAAAGATTGTTGTCCGTTGAGCCGAATATTATGTCATCGACATAGATTTGCACCAGCAAAATCTTGCCTTTGACTTCCCGGAGAAACAATGTTTTATCTATTTTACCTCTAGAGAACTTGTTCTCAAGAAGAAAACTAGATAAAGTCTCATACCAAGCTCGTGGAGCTTGTTTCAACCCATATAAGGCCTTATTAAGAAAATAAACGTGATTGGGATAAGTAGGGTCGACAAAACCTGGGGGTTGAGCGACGTATACTTCCTCTTTCAGGTCTCCGTTCAGGAATGCCGATTTCACATCCATTTGGTAGACAGTGAATCCTTTGTGTGAAGCATATGCCAGGAACAACCGGATTGCCTCGAGCCTTGCGACTGGTGCGAAGGTTTGGTCGAAGTCAATCCCTTCCTCCTGTCTGTAACCTTGAGCCACCAGCCTGGCCTTGTTCTTTATGATGACACCATGTTCATCCAGCTTGTTTCTGAAAATCCACTTCGTGCCAATGACATTCTGCTTGTATGGTCTGGGAACCAGCGTCCAAACCTTGCAACGTTCGAATTGATGTAGTTCCTCTTGCATGGCCAGAATCCATGCCGCATCCTTGTTCGCCTCATCGAACTTCTTTGGCTCAACCTGAGACAGGAAGCTGAGATGCAATACTTCGTTAGTTGTACCTCTTCGAGTTCTGACGCCTACACGAGGATCTCCGATGATCTGTTCTCTAGGATGATCCCTCACGTGACGGAGCTCTAGAAGTCTGGCGTCTGGAGCTTCAGCTACTTCTTGTGCTTCTCTTCTTCTAAAAGATTTGTTCCATCTTGATCTTCAACATTTTCAGATGACGTGGAGGTGGAAACTTTGACGTACTTGGGTGCGTCATCTTTAGGGGTCTCATCCAGATTCAGCTGGTCAAGTCTAGCACCTGCATCTTCAAGAATACACTGGAAGAATTGCTGTTAAGCAAGCTTCCTTCATCAAATACAACATTTATTGATTCTTCTACCACTAAGGTTTTCTTATTGAAGACCCTATATGCCCGACTATGGGAACTATATCCCATGAATATGCCTTCGAAGCATTTTTCACCGAATTTAGTACGCGGATACTTCCCATTATTTAGTACATAGCATCTGCAACCAAAGATCCTCAAGTAGGACATGGTTGGTTTCCTGCCTTTCAGTAGCTCGTAGGGCGTCTTACGATGATGTTTGTTGATCAACGCTCGGTTTTGTACATGACATGCCGTATTGACACCCTCTGCCCAGAAGTATTCCGGGAGAGAAGCATCTTTCAACATAGTCGTGCAGGCCTCAATGAGAGTTCTATTTCTCCTCTCCGCAACTCCATTTTGCTGAGGAGTGCGCGGGGAGGAAAACTCATGAAAGATACCTTGTTCTTCACAAAATTCTGTCATAGCACCAGATTCGAATTCTGTTCCATGGTCACTTCGGATTTTGACCACGGAGCAGTTAAATTCGTTCTGAACTTGCTTGACAAAATTAGTGAAGATGTCAAAAGTATCTGACTTTCGTTTCAAAAAGAACACCCATGTAAACCGTGAGTGATCATCAACTATCACTAGCGTATATGACTTGCCTCCCAAACTATGAACTTGCATTGGGCCAAACAAGTCCATATGTAGCAGATAAAGACATCGGGAAGAGTCTTTGTCTGCAATGCTCTTAAAGGTAGCCCGTGTCTGTTTGCCCATCTGGCATGCATGACAGGGGCTATCCTTGATGCACTTGATACTGGGAGCATCTCTTACTAAATTCTTAGAAAATAGCATACTAATTGTCTTATAATTAATATGTGCCAATCTCTTGTGCCATTGTTCACAAAGAGAAGCACTGCCTGTTGCCACAAGGCATACGGGGTAGATGAATCTATACTAAGAAAATCTAAGCAGAAGATATTTCTGCTCCTAATGCCTGATAATACCGTCTCAGAGGAGGTACGTGAAATTATCAGACATTTATCCTTGCAGAACTTAACGTCATAACCTTTATCACATAACTGACTTACACTGATCAGGTTATGGTTTAACCCTTCAACATAAGCCACGTCGGTGATAGAGATTATACCGTTGGAAATCATACCATAACCTCTGGTGACTCCTCGATCTGACCCTCCAAAGATGACTTTGGGTCCATTCTCGACTGGACTGTGTAATCACGCAAGCAGGCTTCTTGTCCCGGTCATATGCCGGGAGCATCCACTGTCCAAATACCAGATTGGCGTTTTGGTGGCCTTTGGACATTCCTGCAAAACAAAATTAATTTGCCTTAGGAACCCAATCGAACTTGGGTCCTAGATTCCTGGTTAGCACACTCCCCCTCGGTCGGTTAACCCTACGAGTGGTCGGTCTCTCGCATTGTTAACATGGGGAGTCTCGTAGTTCCTTGGATTAAACCAACAATCCACGGCAAAGTGACCGACTTTGCCACAGCACCAACAGTCGAACCTGTTGTATCTCTTCCGAGGCTCCTGCCTTACCCTGGGACAACGGGTACAGCTGGGGCCTTGGATCTGGAGGTGGAGGCCTCATGGTGATGGCAGTCACATGACTTTGTCACCTTTTGAATAACAGGCTTGACTTTTGGCGCCTGCTTTCCATTATGGCCGCTAGAGAACGGACCATAATTTCCTATGTGGATCTCCTCATAAGGTGCCTTGAAGGCACTCTCACCAAAGTTCCGGGGGAAGTTCCAACCGTCATACCGGCTCTTAGGCTTTGCAACCGAGGGCCGGAAATGATGCCCAAATGTTGACTCAAAGTCATGTTGGTTGCAAGGAAAGCCAGGCTTTCTGAACGCAACAGGACTAAGAGGAGCCTTCCCCTTTTCATCAGCAGAGGCCTTCTTGGCGGCCTTATTCTTCCTCTGGTTCTTGTTTCTCCGAGATGAAGAACCAGATGCCCCAACATGCCCCAAGCCAGCTCCTTTGGCCTGAGCAGAGAAGGTGTCAACGACTGGAAGCACTGTTTTTGGCATAGAGAAGCTCTGTACGATCTTCCTTTCTGCCGCAAGTAGTTCTTCCAATTTGTTGACTTCCTCCTGCTTGAGATCAAGGAGCTGCAAAGACTCTGAGTGCTTTGAAGTCAGGTCAAGGTGTTCCTGCCGGAGAGAAATCAAACTAGTGACCTCTTCCCTTAGGGATACACACTCACCCTTAAGGAATTTTACTTCCTTCTTCTCAGCCCTCAGTCTCTTACGGCACTCGTCGAAAGTGTTGAGCAGAAGCTCATACTTCTCGAGGAGTTCAGCTTCGCGGGCCGAAGGGCCATCCTCAGGTTCATCATCCTGAGACTCAGGATCAGAGTCGGAGTCGGAAAGAGGGGTGTGAGCTTTTACCTTCCCAGTAAATGGGGGACATTCTCCTTCTGAGTCTGAGCGACCCACCAGCCCGAAGTAGGCTTCCTCATCATCACTGGAGTCTGAGGAATCAGACTCACTTAGTGTCTTTGGTCTTCTTGCGATGTAGCTCCGCTCCTTCTTATCTCTGGAGGATTTGAGCTCCTCTCCTTTCCCTTATCTCTTTTGCTTTGATGGCAGTCGGCCACGACGTGACCTGGCTTATTGCATCCAAAGCAAATAATATCAGAAGAACGATGTTTGTTAGGTTTAGATGCATACCTGTCAGAAGAGTAGTTTTTCTTCTGATGTCTGGATGAGAGAGCCGTCTCTCTTCCTTTGATTCCTCATCTTGAGGAATTTCTTGAACTCTCGAGTGATGAGGGAGAAATCCTCTTCCGACAGTTCTGAGCTGGAGGAGCATGGATCGGAGTCCTCCTCTTCTTCCTTATTTCTGGCACGGTACGACACCGCACCCTTCCCTTTTCTGGAGTGACTGGCTTTTAGGGCCACAGTCTTTTCTTTTGCAGCAGCCTTCTCTGCTTCTTCCTCTGCCTTCCTGGTGTTCAGCTGAAGTTCATAGGACATCAGCTTCCGAACAGGATTTGTGGATCAGTTTCTGCTAGTCTGCCAAATTCTCTGATGGCGCAGATCTTTGTGTCCCATTCCTTAGTAAGGGACCTAAGGAATTTGTCATTGAGTTCACCATTGGTGAACACTCTTCCATAGCCCTTGAGGGCGTTAACAATCTTCAGGAAGTTCTCGTATGTGACTCCGATCTCTTCCTTAGGCCCTTGCCGGAAGGCCTCATACTTCTGGTTCAGGAGGGATCTCCGATCATCCCTCACTTCATCCGTGCCCTCCATTAGGATGATCAGGCACTGCCAAATCTCCTGAGCTGTCCTGCAGTTGCTGAAGTTTTGCATCATAGAGTCGTCAACCGCGCTGACCAGGATGTTTCTTGCCTTCATGTCAAGGCCCACTAGGACCATCTCATCCTTGTCCATTTCAGAGAGTGTCTTTGGCACTTTCTTGGTGGGATCAATGGTGGAGGCCTTAGTGGGTACATAAGGTCCCTCCAGCACGATCATGAACAGTCGAGGGTCCACTGCTTCCATATAGAACCTGATCCTTTCCTTCCAGATAGGAAAGTTGAGTCTGTTGCACACTGGGATCTTGCCGGAGTACTTGAGCCCGTCCATAGTAGCTGTATGTCTCCTTGTTGACACTAGTGGCAGGATTCACCTCAAGGTGTTAGCCTTTTTGTTGAGGAACCTGGCTTTGATACCACTTGAAAGTCCACCTAGTGTCGGCTATGTGCACCTATGGGGGGGATAGGTGACGTGTGGTTCTTTTGCGGAATTTACAGATGTACCTGCACAATAAAAACAACAAACACAGCACACAGAAAACACAGCAAATTTATAGTGGTTCCCCGACTTGGGTACATCCACTTTCCCCCTTCGACCTATCTCCCCAACAAGGGACGACTCGGTCACTTCACCAACGGGATTGAAATCCAATCCCTTCACTAACGGAAGGAGCCCTTCCACACGTGAGAGTCAACACTCCCACAAATCGGGTTGCACCCAACCCTTACAACACGGAACAAAAGTTCCTTTACAATAAAATAAAAGTAGAATGTACACGTGATACAAACTTCTCTTGGAGACTCCGGTGTTCCTCTTTGTTCGACGACGTGTTCTTGAAGTCGATGAAGAGTCTACGACCTTGGTCTCTCTTGGAGAGGATCTCCCCGGAACCGGCGGCGGCACACGAGCGGCGGCTAGCTTCGGGATCGGCGGCTACGATGAAGAGCAGCTGCTGAACTTGGAGATCCAAACTTCGTTGCGAAGCAAGCTCGGTCTACCAACGGTCACACGAGGATCGGTCGTCTCGATCGATTCGGATGGGAAGTGTTTCCGATCAACAAATCGAGAGACAAAGGATCTCTGGATAGACGCGTGAGACTCAAGCCTTGCTAAGCTACTGTCGCCGGAGATCGGGAAGAAGATCTATCGGTGGCGGCGACGGACTTGCGCGAGCGGCGACGGAGGCGGCGGAAGGATTTCGCGATTTAGGGTTTCCGTGAGCTCGCGTATTTTTCTGTGTGGGTACTGTTCAAAATACCCATGTATTTATACTGTAGCTACCCCCAATAAGACCGTTTGTGGGACCCACAGAGGTAGCCCCCAAGTCCCGGTCCAGATATTAAACAGCGGCAGAATCCGTTCAGGAATTAGCTGAGACAGAATCCGGTTCAGGAAATTAACTGAGAAAACGCCAAGGAAAAATCGGCGAGAATCGCAGACGATTCTCGACGAATCGGCGAGAATCATCAAGTGATTCTCGACGATTCGTCGAGAATCGATTGTGATTCTCGTCGAATTACTTGTCGATTCTCAACGAATTCAACTTGTATTCATGGGCTGCATGACCATTGGTTCGGCGGGAATTACAAGTGATTCTCGCCGAATCTTACTTGGCACCATTTGAGATGGCCAGAAGGAGTCGGCGAGAATCATTGATGATTCTCGTCGATTCGGCGAGAATCACCAAGTGATTCTCGCCGATTCGGCGAGAATCACTTGGTGATTCTCGTCGAATTTGCCTTGGACGATTTTTCGTCTTCCACCTAGGAGCTGCTCCTTGATCCTCCATGCTCCTTGTCTTCTCTTGCATATGAGCGGCCCTGTACTTGAAAGTAAGTGCACTCCAATAGAGAGAGTACACATAGGCCAACACACTGATCTGCTCAACGAGGGATTACGTCGTGCAGATCCGTGTATATTGACCTACTGCACCCTGACATTGGTGTGCACTTAGCGTGGAGAAACTGCAAGTACAACTTGAAAAAGTTATCAAATACATAGTCTATTGACCTTAGCTTGTCCAGGGGCTTCTTCAAATCAGGTACATTGTGGATACAATACCCAACATCTTTTCATTACTATTTCCCTGATGAAAGTTGTTCATAATTAACACATCTACTTCTCCTTGGTTTGCCCTCATCGCCAACTATCTAGTGGCTCGTGTGCTCCCAAAAGAGTTCTCGTCTCAGCAAAAGAGAAATTCTTTTCTGAGTTGAAAAACTACTTTTGGAGGACCCGCATCTTTTTTAAAGTCTGTGCAGACCAAGTGATCAGGAGGTGTGTTTCCTTTGATGAAGGATTAGATATTATTAAACATTTGCATGAAGGACCGACAGGTGGGCACTATCAAGCTGCTCGCACCGCTCACAAAGTGTTAAGCGCGGGTTTTTACTGGCCCACCCTGTTTAAGACGTGCATGCCTTTGTGAGTAGGTGTGATAGTTGCCAACGTCGGGGAATATTTCGAATAAAAATGAAATGCCACAAAATTATTTCCTAGAGTGCGAAGTTTTCGACCTCTAGGGGATTGATTTTGTCGGCCCTTTTCCTTCTAGATCGGGAATAAGTACATTTTAGTTGCCGTTGATTATGTTTCGCGTTGGGCCGAAGCCCAAGCTCTTCCTACGAATGACGCCCGAGTTGTAGTTAATTTCCTAAAAAAATTATTTTCTCGATTCGGTACGTCGCGCGCTATCGTTAGTGATAGGGGTTCCCATTTCTGTAACGCACAATTTTCAAAAATCCTAACTAAATATGGCGTTACTCATAAGCTTTCCACTGCCTACACCCCAAACTAACGGACAAGTCGAAGTAGTCAATAGGGAAATAAAAGAATTTTAGAAAAGACTGTTTCAACATCTAGAAAAGTCTGGTCAGCCAAATTAGATGATGCTCTATGGGCCTACCGAACAGCGTACAAAACCGCCCTCGGATGTACGCCATATCAGTTGGTTTATGGAAAGTCGTGTCATTTACCCGTAGAATTAGAGCACCGCGCCTTTTGGGCCTTACGATTTTTAAACTTCGATCCCACTCCGTCGGCGATTTTAGAAAATTTCAACTTAACGAACTCGACGAGTGGCGCTCTTACGGTATGAAAATAACAGACTTTATAAGAGCGGACGAAGCGTTTACACGATCGACATCTTAGGCACCCAAAAATCTTTAAGCGGGCGACCAAGTGCTTCTTTATAATCGTTTACGTTTATTCCCGGGTAAATTAAAATCACGTTGGTGTAGGCCTTTTACTGTTTTAGAAGTCTTTTCTTATGGTACTGTTTTAATTTCCCACCCTGATAAGTGGTACTTTCAAAGTGAATGGTCAGCGTCTTAAACTGTATTTCTGTGATGATGTCAGTCTCAACCCTGTTAACTCTATCTTTCGGTCCTGACATTTGATTAATCTGAACTTTATTTTCTCCTCAACTTTGAACTTTATTCGAACTTTATTTTTAAATAATATTTGGGACACTCTTATTTTGATGCGTCGAGCTCAAACGACGCTTTAAACAAAGGGCGCTCTTGGGAGGCAACCCAAGTTTTCTTTTTCTGTTTTCTTTCATTTACACTTTTTGCCCCGAATGGCTCCGGCAAGCTGAATCTTCTGCGATCGCCTGCTCCAACGGTTCTGCTTCCATGACAAAGTCCACCAGCCGACGTTTCCTGAAGATCCACAGCACAGGCATGGAGGAGCGGCATCACTCAGCTTGCCCTGCAAAATAAAACCGGGAAGTACCTTTTTCAAATCTGTCTTTCCTTCTGTACTTTAATTTTCTCTCGTTCTCTAACCTCCTTCTCCATTGAGGACAATGTAGACTTTAAGCTTGGGGGAAGACTTCCTCCTTCTTTTTGTTTTTTTTGTAAATATCCAAATAAATAAAAAAAAAATAAATCAAAAAAAAAAACAATTCAACAAAAAAAAAATTCAAAAAAAAAATTTATATTGCTGCATTTTGGTATTTTCATAAGTACCCCATGTTTATGTTTTGTTTTTCTCAAACTTCTTTATAAACTACGTAGTTAATTATAATTTTTCTAATCATTCTTTTTAATCATATTTCACAAGTAAAATGTTGGCCATGTCGTGTTTCTAATTCACGGTAGCAAGTTAAGGTAAAAAATTTCTCTAAAACGTGCATTTCTATTATGGTTTTCCATTCTTTATTTTCTTTACTTTCTCTAAAAATTTATCATCCACTATTTTCTTTTTCGTCTTTAGATAATTTTTGTAAGAACAAATTTTGAATAACGTAGTAGATATGAACGATCCAAGTCACATATTATTTTTATTTTCAAGATAATTTCATCAATCTTCTTTTATTATCTCGAACTTGCTTTTTGAAATTTATCGACACTATGTTTTAAATAAATTTTAAAAAAAAGCGTGAAAATGATTTAGGCCATTTTGTTTACGTTTGAGCTTTCCTGCCAACCTAAACTCTTTTACCACTAGTTAGCCGCTTTTGAGCCTTTTTACAAATTCATTTGATAACTCCACACAACATTTCATTTCACCAAAGCCTAAATTCCTAACTATCTAATCACGCTAATTTTTTTGATAGGAAATTTTGTGTTATCTTTGGAGAAATTGTTGAAAAAAGTGTACTCAAAAGCAATAAATTGAAAAAAAAAGAGAAGAGAAAAAAAATGAATGAAAAAATATAATATAATAAAGAGATAAATAATCATAAAGAGAAAAAAAATAAATTTATTTATACATATTTTGTTTAAAATAAATTTATTTTTTTTGAAACTCGTTGTTTTGGTTTAGTGTGATTTTAAGCCTCGTGTTTATATTTGAATTCCACTCCTATTCATATTCATAAACCAAACGTTTCGGTCCTATTAAGTCTTTTTGATTCACGCTTTTTTTAATTTTATTTAACAACTAAGAAAAGAAGAAAAGTAAATCAGTTTTAGTTTTGGATTTAACCTTAGATTTTTGTTATTTAATTGATATAATTATAATGCGTTGCTTTGATCTAGTAATAACTCAATACGTTCTTTTCATTTTCATTGCCTTGCTTAAATCTATTTAAAGAATTTCGTCAAAATTCTGGATGATTTATTTTTATTAAGTAAAATTTATAAAAGTTAAATCATACCAAAATAATTGTTTTAGATTTACGTTTTACATTCTCCCTACCTAGAATTTCGCATAGTACTTGTGTAAGTATGATTAAAACTTTTTGAATTAGTCACTCTTATGATTAGCTAGTCTTTATATCTTTGCTTGGGGACAAGCAAAACTTAAGCTTGGGGGAATTTGATAATATGATTTGCAGTCAATTTTATTAGGATATTTTCGGGGTTTTAAATCAAATCATGTCTTGTAAAGTACTTATTTTGATTCCCCTTTGTATATATTTTTGTCGCTAATGCATTTTTTCTGCTTTTTGCAGGTTTTCACGGCTTTCAGCCGACTTTTGCTGTGACACGCCCCAAGGTCACGCCCTACCCGAGCGTGTACCTAGGGCGTGTTACCCAGAGGAATGAAGCAATTGGTCCGAAACTGCATTCCGTGGAAACTTAGTGTACACGCCCTCGGTCACGCCTGTGTCACACCCGACACGGGCGTGTACTAGAGGCGTGTCCCCAGGTTCCGAGGAATCACCGCAGCGCGCTCGTTTTTCCCGCTCCACCGTCGCACCGAAAGTGTCACGCCCAAGGGTCACGCCTGACCCGGCGTGACATATGGGCGTGTACTTCAGCAATTCCGCCAGTCACCTCCAGCATTCAATTTCAGCTCAACAAAGTCACGCCGCAAAGAACACGCCCCAGGTACACGCCCTACCAGGGCGTGACTTGTGGGCGTGTACCGCAACTACTTCGTCAGAATTCAATTCCTGCCAGAAAAAGTCGCGCCGAATGTGTCACGCCCCAGGGTCACGCCCGACCAGTGCGTGACAGGGGGCGTGACCCGACCCGAAAAATTCTATAAATAGAGCCCAACTCTAAGGGTTCAGGGACACCTTTTGCTTTAAGAGGGGAGGTTCTGTCCTTTGTATTTCTGAACTTTTTAAGCATGTCTTTTCATTTTTAGTTCGTAGCTCTAGCTTTATGCTTTCCCTGTATTAGTTCCTATCTTCGTTCTGTAGTATAATGTTAATGATAGCGTAGTTTACCTTTCCATGCACTTGTAACCTCTAGTTTTCAATGCTGTAAGATCTCTGTTTCCATTAATAAAAAGTGTTGTTTTATTTTTCGTTTCTGCTCTGTTTTCATTTTCTTCTTCTACTCATCCCCCCTCTTCCACCTCACCATGATTAACTAATCCTCTATGTACTCGATTTTAATGATCCGAGGTTCGAGTGATTAGGTTATGATGCTTTGAATCTTACCTTTTCTTTTTAGGGTTTAGCTTTGAATTACTCTTGATTTATCACGGGTTGGAGGTATATCATCGATATATACTCTCCACCTTTGCTTTCATTCTGGGCTAGCCGAGAGGCCGAAAGTTTGAAGTGAGCACTCAAGAGTAAAGGGAGTTGTTCGCACCCCTCAAGAGAGGCAGACGTTCAAATCTCCCGGATTGGAGTAAAATCCATTAGAGGGGTTCACCGCATAAAGCGAGTTTTAGGCCTCCGATTTAGGCGAAAGTCGGTCGGACCTTCCTAAACTCAGTTAGGAATGGCCTTCGAGAGAAGCGTGTTAATATTCATGGAACCTCCACGGTCAAGGACCTTTACCCTAATTAGCTTAGGTTTATTTATCGTATTTTTCTAACCACTCTTGCCGAGGTGATTTTTGATCGAGTGCATTTTCCCCTTCATCGTTACTAAGCTTAAGTTAATCGCTCTTTTAGCTCTCTTTAACTTTTCATGCAAGTAGCTCTCTTTCATTGCAAGTAGTTCTCTTCCTTTAGCATGTTTAGCTTTCTTCTAAAAAAACTTAATTTTTCCGTCGATAAAATAATAGATTTCGTGTGAGTAAGCTTACTCAACTGTTCCCGGATTTCCATATGACACTTGTGTCCCCTAGCTGCATTTCGATAGGTATACTTGCCTTGATGAATTGTTAGTTTGGTTATTTTCTCCTTGCAGATATCTAAGAGACAATCAGCTCGCCAGCACCTGTACAGGGACAATCCACCCAATGGTGGCAAATAGAGGCAACGGTTAGCATTCAGCTGACCAAATTATAACGACCCTACCCCTTTTCTCGGGGCAGCAGTACTCTTCCCTGCAGGCATATCATATCACAAGCATGACAATATATCTCATATAATGTGCTTTCACTCACACATGCCATCACAACCTTTCGCCATCCGCCCCAACGGTCCGTGCACTCAGGGCACATTCTTGGTGTTCTGGCAAAGCACTTGCCCACCACCGTATCAGGGTCACAACCCAACGGTAATTCTCTTGAGCATTTACTCTATGGCATGCAGCCGGAGTTCTAGTCTTACTACACCGGGATGGCCTATAGCCCAACATTGTGTTACGACGCACAGGCCTAAGACTCTTGCTATGTGCTCCAACAGACCACACCTTCTGGTCCACATCAGACGGACATAACGCAGGTCGGATCCTCCACCCCCCGTTGCTCAAATCGCCTTGCCATCTCCGAGTACAGCGTACTCATGGCTTAATCAAAGGCGCGGGCCGGTCTCACCAATCCTGTTCTTGGCATTCAGCATGGGTATTTCTCTTGCACCCATTTTCTTATCATAACAGCGGGTCTTTCCTGGGCACCCCAGTACTTCCTGTTACTCTCTTCACAGGTGGACACCGCAAATATCACAAATATCAGGGGTCTTTCCTGGCTACCATGCTGGTACTTTCTGTTACTCGCTTCACAGGTGGACACCCTACGACATCAAGCATCACAAAGGGCCTTTCCCGGTCATCCCAGTACTTCCTGTGCCTCATCCACATGTATGACCCAAAAACATAACACGGATATTTTCCTGGACTACCACTATAGTACTTCCTGCTACTACCATTCACAGGCATAACCCGTTGACTCCTTAAACTACACGTTTATCACAGAGTCTTCTCCGGTTCGTATGCAACATCACCAATCTAGACCGACCTGTCCAGATGGGCTTCACACATCATGCATATTCCGTACTCCATTTCCGAATCTATATGACACAAAAGGGGATTTCATGCATCCACCCAAAGACTCCCAAAATCAGCCACCTCTTGGTGGTGGAATCACAAACATATGACAAAAGGAAGCCTTCACATGGCTAGGAAGAAAAATCATTACCCTTGAAGCCCTCTTTGGTGCCATGAACTCTAAGCTGGCTTGAATGACTCACAAGAGCTTTTCATCCGCAACGCCGACATCGGATCTCTCGTCGGTAAACCGCAGCACCACCGGTGACCAGCCCCCTTGCCTCCTCCTCCTTCCTCTCCCTTTCTCTCACTAGTAATGAATAAAGAGAAGACCAAATATGAGAAATGAGATTTATCTTCTCATTCACGGCCTTAAGGAAATAGGGAGGCAGTTCAGCCATTGGATCCCAGCTGAAGGAATGGACGGCCAAGATTTTGCCAGAAAAGCTAAATTTTGCCTGACACGGCCTGTGACACGCTCGTGTCCATGGTCGTGTGCCTCAAGCGGTGCTCAACCGACTTATCCAAACCAGTGACATGCCCATGGTACACGCCCGTGTCATGGGCCGTGTCACCCAACACGCCTTCAGACACACTCGTGTCTATGGCCGTGTTCATCAGGAGAAAATAATCCCAGAATCTCCCGAGACTCACACGGCCTGTGACACGCCGTGTCCCAGGCCGTGTGCCCATACATGGCACGAAGACACGCCCTAGCGCAAACTTAGTCGGGCTGAGTTCGTTGACCCAAAGGGACACGCCCGGTGACACGCCCGTGTCACAGGCCGTGTTCACCCACATCTCGACACTTGACGACCACATCTCGACACTCGACGATCGTCGAGCAATATTCGTCGAGCATACGACACGGCCTTGGACACACCCTTGTCCTTGGTCGTGTGCCTTCTCTCGACACACCGTCGAGCGGAAAACGTCGACTCCCAGGTCGATCGTCGACACGGCCTTGACACGCCCTGAGACACGCCTGTGTCTCAGGCCGTGTTTGCTGTTAGACGATCGTCGACTCCAAGTTTCGTCGACCTCGAGGCCAAATCGTCGACTCCAACTTGACACGCCCTGGGACACGCCCGTGTCCCAGGCCGTGTCACCCGAAAATTGCCTGCTGAGAAAAATTGGGCTGTTACATGATTGGGGGGATCTATCACAAGTCAGCGTTCAGCTGAGGAGTGAAGGATCTTCGGGCCCCCTTTCCTACTTTTTCTAGTTTTATTTATTTCTTAATGCTGTGAGTAACTTTATACTTTTTCGCTGCATTTTGAACTTATGCTCTGAACAATATTTATAAAACTGATAATACATGTATTTGGTCCACCTTAAGGACGGTAAAGAAAAGTGGCTTATGGGAGACAACCCAATTTCCCTACTTTTAATTTGTTTAATTATGCTGCTGTGATTATATGTTTATATTATGTGTGGTTGGAGGTATTCTCTTGTGCAAGTGAGTTCATTTGAGTCGTGGACTTTCTGCTGAAATTAACGTCGAGCTTCTAGTATGCTCATTTTTTGAGCGTGGGGTAACCTCTCACCCAACTTTTATTTCGCTATTATTATTGCAAATCTTGAATAGGTTGTTTAGTTTAAGTCTGGTGGGGAGAGTTATGTGGGTTACCTATGCATATGCACTATTATCGCTTTCATACCAAAAGCACATTTTTAATTTCTGTTTTCTTGATATCTTGTCCGCATCGTGCACCTACACCCACATGAGCACGATCTTAAGCAAGCGCTCAGTTCATGTCATTTTTTTTGTGTTAATTTCAAAATAGTGGTGCTGGCTCGGATTTTACGATATAGTAATTCTGAATCTCGTTCAATGCTCCTAATCGAGTACTCATGGTTTCTAGAAATAGTATAGATTTAATTTTTCTTTATGATCGTAGATTTATACTTTTCTGCATTTGTAAATATTATTTGTACTACTAAAAAGTGTTGAATCTGGAGTAATCGAATGGTGGTGTAGGAATGTGTGTAGTCGTCACTAGCCTCGTATTGCTCGAGTCAGGAGGAAGGATCATTTCTCTTGGTGGCTAAGAATTTGCCCCAAGCTACTCTCGAAGCATTGGTGCATGGTTAGTCAAGCGTGAGCGTGATGTAGGCCGTATTTTTGGGCCGGTTGAGCTTTATACCGTTCCTAACGTCTTTTCCTTTCAAGCCCTGTTGTGCCTACCCTTCTTTTGATTCAGCTCCACCATTTTTTTCACCAAAGCCTCATAGCTGATCCTAGTCGCACACACAAGTTGATCTTTATTGTTTTACAATATCATTTTGGGGTGTTGATGTGGTGATATTCCTCGTGAATATGTGGATGTGCTCCAAAGTTTGTATCTGCTGAAGTTGTTAAAATCAAAAGATGATGTAAAAAGAAAATATATGTTTAAAAATTAATTGTGAAAAAGAAAAGTGAAAAGAAAATGCGTAATTGAAAATCCTATTTGAGATTTTGTGGCGGTAGGCGGTGCACACACCTGTGTTATCAAGTTCAAGTCTGGTGGTGTGGTGCAACTACATGTATTGTTGGCGTGAGGATATCTTTTTGTTGAGCTCATTTGGTTAGGTGTGTAGCCTTTTTTTATCTTTGTTTACCTCACCGAAACCCAAGCCACATTTCTACCCTAAAGCCGTACGGATTCACGCTTGAGTCAAACTAGCGCCGTGGAGAGAGTGTTAACAGGCAAGCGCATGGTCCCCGACATTGATGGATTTCTTTGGAGGTGATCTCGAGCCCCGGTCTTTGGCAATGCTCAACTGAGTGGCCTGAATACTTTCTTCATACGTTTGATCGAACGATTCTCCAGAATTCCATTTTTGAGTAGTTACAATATTTATTTACGCCTGTCAAAATTTATAAAATCTGTAGTATAATTAAAAATTTTACCTATTATATTTTCTATGCCCAGGAAGTACTTGATTTCTTGCTTTACTTTATTTGGAAATTTCTAAGCCAGCTATCTGTTTTCTAGTTCACGGAGAAATGATTTGCTTGGGACGAGCAAATGATCAAGTCTGGTGGTGTGATGAGTCCGATATTTATAGGGTTTTTCGGACTCAACTGGGCTTGTTTTCAAACTCGTGCACCGCATTTCAACCGGTATTCCGTTATATTTGCATCGGCCGATCTTTGACCATTTTGTGCACTGTTTTGGCCCAAGGGTGTGCAATTGCGCATTCTGTTGTTCGGGGTAAGCACATGGTGCTGCCCAAGGTCTCTTTCAAGTTGCTTTTGTTGTATTTTTGCATTGTTGGAGGGTCCTCTTTTGATTTATTTGTTTGAACGCAGGTGGTGTGTTTTCCCCCAAGTCTGGAATTCAGGTTTGTGGAAAACGAATGGTCGTGCATTTTCATAGCACACGTTTCTTCCCGATCGTGCATTTTGTTGAGCTGGAGAAACGTCGACTGGAGCTCGACGATCTTCATGCATGGTTAACGCACGGTTTCTTCGGAACCGAGCGCGAAGGAAACACACGAATTTTTTGTAGCTTTCTTGTCTGTACCAATCTGTGGTTAATCGTGCGATTTGTTCACGCACGTGAAGAAGCGTCCGTGCGCGTATAAAACAAACGGTTCCACCTGCTTGCCTCGAATTCCAGCTTTCTGTTGTTACCCGTGCAATTTCCTTCACGCACGGGCGGAAATGTTCGTGCGCGAGTAAAACGCACGGGTAAACACTTCTCCATCCGTAGGCTTGTTCTGAAAGTTAATATCACATGGTTTGCGCATGGTCGTGCGCCAAATCGTGTGTGACCATTATTTCAGATTTCTCTATTTAAGACGCAGATTTCATCGTTTCAAGGGAAAAAGGAGAAAGTCAGATCCAACACGCCATTGCCCCCCTTTAAGCGGGAAAACTTCCCTCCAGCCGATATTTTCTCTCTCCTCCTTGGAGAATTGATCCGACCACCTTTATCCCTCCAAAAAGCTTGCAATAGCTTCATCTCCGGCCACCATTTTATTCTCCAAACTCCAAGCTCCGTTTCAAGCTCATAAGGTGCTGCATCCGTGGAGTTCTCCACATAGATTTAGACAGTGACTATTCACAAAGAAGATGGTTTATTGGAAGGAGGTGACAGCCCTTCTGGACCCCGGACATCATCTGTAGACCGAGCTCGAACAAGGCCCGACAACACTTGACTACGGCCGCGAGTCTCGGAAAGCCTTCGTGCGTTTGGTTGTATTTCTCGCCCTCCTCTTGTAGTTACTTTGTTCTGAACTTGTGGTTGTTTGATTGTTGCTTAAGAACACTGTTTAGTTAAGTATTTCATCTTGTCTGTGTTGTTATATCTTAGGTCATTATTGTGTTGTTGAGCTTTAGTTTTTCCTATTCTTATTGAGATAGTGTCGTTCTAGCGATTGCTAGAAGCATGCACTGCGAAGAGGTGATTGCGACCCACATTGGCTCATCCATCTTTCATTTTACTCTCTTGAGTAATCAACCAAAGAGATAGTGTGATGGCGACACACAATAAGTTTGTTAGTGTTAAACTTAGGAAGCTTCAAACCAAAACACCCTTTGTTTACATTAACACTTGCAATCACTTTTTCAATAGCGAAATCACACTCCCTACTTGCATTTCTCGATAGATTGATATCCATGGATTCAACTCCTCAACTTTATTACTTGACTACGATCGGTACACTTGTTGACGCATCAGGCACAGAGGAGGTCAGGATGATAAAAAGTCTACGCTCAACCAAAAGTATGAGGAATTCAGACAAACTAATGGAGACAACATAGCCACCTGCTGTCACGACCCGCATTTTCTCCGAATTTAAGAAGTATTAGAGTATGAGAAAACACGCGTCGTGATGCCACGTCGAGCAGGGGATAACTGTCGACGCTCATGCAAACACCATCTAACTAGATTATGAAAATTCATAAGTTTAATGATTAGAAAATCAGTTATATTTTAAAGGCCATATACCTCGGGTCAGTGGATCATCTAGTCCACAGTTTTAAAACTATACTTATACGGAGCGGAAAATACTTTATTTATATTTGATATCCTATGAGAGTGCATAAGTGACCCCCGAGGTTAACTTATACTATGCAAGACTCTAAATTTATTTTATATTATAAGTAAGAAAATGATCCTCTTTACATTGCTTCGAAAGTAGTGTATGAGTTTTATAAACATGCTGATCATGAGATATACTTATAATAGTGTTTTTAGGTTTAAATGTAACTAGCAACCTAGCATAAATCTTCCCAAGAGCAAATAGACTATCTCCAGAAATGTAGCAGTAAAAGAAACATATCTAATATCATAAGCAAAATCGACCAGCGGGCGTCAACAACCTTACACGAACCCACTGGCGAGCATGTATGTTTGTAAGAAAAACAGAAAAACAACCTCACAAGACCAAGAAACTGATCTCTACAGTACAAGAGATCATCAGTAACATCACAGCAAAACTAGCCGCCTACTCAGCTACTAATGTGAACCTGAGGCATTCAGAGAAGAAAGGAATACCCCAGTAAGTAAAACAAGAAAATTTGAATAAGAGCATTATATCAAAATGGAACCAAGGAGAGTAAGTAAACATGACAGTAAAAACAAATGTTGTCCAAAGTAAGCCAAAGTACACCAAGTACAAGAAAACAATAACAAGCCCTGCTCAAATCCTGCAGAGGCTACAAGTCAAAAGTATACAAACAAAATGATGCAATCTATAAAGGAAGAAAACATCTAACAATCCTACCTTGTGAGTAATGGCAGTAGTAAAAAAACAACATGGACCTGTGTTGGTGACCAAAAATAGTCCCCCAAACAATCAATTCCACCTAAAAAATTCAATGCATCAGCACAAGGCCACCACATACCCAGCCCGTACCTGGGATTAAAAGTGGCGGCCACGACAATACCCAGCCCGTACATGGGATTAAAAGGTGGTGGCCACGGCTCGCACACAAAACCATCCCACTCCTTTAGAGTGTCAAAATACCACTACCTGCCATAACACACGATTCGGCGTTCAGAAAATAGCCGACAAGCAACCCCCCAACGGGATTCACTCGGGAAAACAAGGGAAGACAGAGGGAAAAAAATCGTCGAACACAGCTTATAGGAATCGTCGAGATCAGTTCGACGATTTTTTCGTCGAACTCGGGACACATGGAAACACCGATTTTAGTTCGACGATTTTCGTCGAACTAAGATCGATAACCTTCGTCGATCTCAGGCAACCGGAGTTCGTCGATCTCCATTCGACGATATTCGTCGAACTCAGATCGACGATCTTCGTCGAACACAGACAGCTGGGGATCATCGATCCCAGTTCGACGATTGTCGTCGAACTCCGATCGACGATCTTTGTCGAACTAAGGCAGCCGGAGATCGTCGATCTCAGCTCGACGATTATCGTCGAACTCAGATCGATGATCTTCGTCGATTTAAGGCAGCCGAAGATCGTCGATTTCCGTCGAACTCAGATCGACGATCTTCGTTGATCTGGCAGCATTGAGTGAAATCAACGCTGTCAACACTTCCAACAGAACTTCTGCAAAACATTTAAATCCAATGCTACCAAACTTACCGGGTAAAAGCTACCATACAGGAAGTTCAAATCCAATACTCATCTACACAACTCCCAGCACCCTAAATGGGCAAACCTTAACATCGTGGGAAGATTAAGAATTATGCTAAAATACTGCCCAATCCGAGATCTAATAAGGAACAATTTGAAAAAAAGACAAGACTACAACAGCCCAGCCGAAAAACTTGAAGTTTCAAAACTTGAGAAAGTAAAAGAAAAATGCAAAGGAGCATTAATGATTCAAGATCCGATGATTTTGACGGGAAAACAGGGCAAAATAAACGATCTCCGGCAAAATGTATGATAACTGCAAATGTTAACATAAAAGGAGAAAACTTGGCAAGGGTAGGAGCACCACTTGACTCAAATTCCAGCGAGGCTTGCTCGGCCCCTTTCTCTCACTCGGCACCAGCAGCACAGTACAAGACGAACATTTCGTCGGGGTGTAGGTCTAGGCGAGTGCAATCCAAATCCGCCTTCGAAATCGAATTCCGCCCGCTAAAACTCCGGGAATCGGCGGTGGAAGGCAAGGGCAGCCCGCAGGTTTTCCTCTCTTGCACAGGGATGGCGGTTGTATTCTGAGAAAGACAAAGAATCATCAACAGTCGCTTTTTTAATTAAGGCTATATATAGATAGCGGCTAGATCCCAAATATTTTCTATTCTTAGCCAAACCAAACGCTGCCAGCCCCCTATTCACCGTAACTGCTACTACCTAACAAAATATCCATATATAATATATAATATAGCATTAATGTAAATAAAATACAAAACGACGCAAAACCCGAACATCCTCGGAATTCGACGAAATTTGCACCGTAGCTAAATATCCACGCTACGAACGCAACGACGAAGTCGATATCAACTTTTGACGAACAAAACTCGGGTTATCACTACCCGAAGCCAAAACACAAGCATCCCCTGAGAGGCCTCACCGGTCACTAAAACAGACCCGGCTTGCTAGGGAATCTTTTCAAAAAGGTTACCAACAACAACACAAGGAGCCTAAAGAGCTAAGACCACGCTCTAACAAACGGCACATGTCGGAAACACATCAACGTACCGCCAAATGAGAATCAAATAATCGCAGAAATTATCGGGGGCGTTACAGTCACTCCCCCTAAAAGAAACTTTCGTCCCGAAACTTTACGTACACAACTTCTACTATAGATTCAACACGGCTCTGCCACTGCCAAACTGCTCTTCATGTCACAGCGTCCCACAAAAATATCCATTAGGAGGAACACTTCCACTAAACGATCGGCAGTGAGATTAAAGATCTTCCCCGTCTTCTGGCTCAGGGCGTCGGCCACCACATTGGCCTTGCCCGGATGATACTGTATCTCCACATCATAATCGGCCACATACTCTAGCCACCGCCGTTGGCGCAGATTCAACTCCTTCTGAGTGAACACGTACTTTAGACTTTTATGATCTGTGAAGATCTTGCACTGAGCACCATAAAGTATATGCCTCCACAGCTTTAGCGCATAAATTACCGCTGCAAACTCAAGATCATGCGTAGGGTAATTTCTCTCATGAGTCTTTAGTTGTCTTGACCCATACACAATCACTTTTCCAGCCTGCATCAAAATGCAACCCAGACCAACATGCGAAGCATCCACGTAGACATCATACTACGCACCCTCAGTAGGTAGGGTCAGAACATGAGCAGTGCACAATCTGTTCTTAAGTTCCAGGAAGGCTTCTTCGCACTTCTCGCTCCAAACAAAGGTCGTGTTCGTCTGAGTCAATCTGGTCAAAGGTGCGGCCAGGGTAGAGAAACCCTCCACGAACTTCCTGTAGTAGCTGGCCAACCCTAGGAAGCTTCTAATCTCCTTGGGCATGCCCGGCCTGCTCCAATCCATCACTGCTGCGGTCTTTTCCGGGTCGACCGAGATCCCAACCTTATTCACCACATGGCCCAGAAACGAGACCTGAGGCAACCAAAATTCGCACTTGCTCAGCTTGGCGAATAACTTGTGTTTCCTCAACTCCGATAGAGCGAAGCGCAGATGCTGCTCATGCTCCTCAGCACTGCAAGAGTAGATCAACACATCATCGATGAATACCACCACGAACTTTTCTAGAAAGTCCTTGAACACCCGGTTCATCATATCCATGAAAGCTGATGGTGCGTTGGTCAAACCAAATGACATCACTAGAAACTCGAAGTTTCCATGCCTCAATCTAAACGAAGTCCGTGGAATATCTGCCTCACGGATCCGGAGCTAATGATAGACAGAACGAAGATCGATCTTGGAAAACACCGTGCTACCACGCAACTGATCAAATAAGTCATCGATCCTCGGCAGAGGGTACCTGTTCTTAATGGTGACTTTGTTCAGCTCCCAATAATCGATGCACAACCTCATCGACCCATCCTTCTTCTTCACAAATAAAATAGGAGCACCCCAAGGCGACGAACTCGGCCTGATAAAGCCTTTTGCCAAAAACTTGTCCAACTGGACTCGCAACTCCCCCAACTCAAGAGGGGCCATCTGATACGGCGCCTTAGCAATAGGATGCGTACCCGGTTCCAAATCAATCACAAACTCAACATCCCGCTCTGGGGGAAGACTAGGAAGGTCATCAGGAAAAATATCAGGGAAACCACGTACAACAGGAATCTCCTCCAAGCGCTGTACACTAACAGCAGTCCCAACCACTGAGACTAAACAAGCAAAACAATCAGAACGAAACAGCTTCTGAGCATGTACCGCAGAAATGACAGGGGAATCCTGACACGGATCAGCATACACACTTCCAGGTTTACCGTTGTCCTTGATGAAGTCCAAGTGTTTCGCTTTGCACTGAATTACCGCATCATACTTAGACAACCAGTCCATGCCCAGAACAACATCGAAGTCCTCTAGATCAATCATCTTCAAGTCTGTGTTTGCAAGGAAGTCCCCCAACAAAACAGGGCAATCCAAAATGCTCAAATCTGATAACAAAGATTCACCAGAAGGGAACTTGACGCGGAAGGTATCACGAACTTGATCTAGAATCAACCAATAACCCTCTATAAACGTTTTAGCCACAAACGAGTGGGTAGCGCCGGAGTCGAACAGAACACGCGCCCAGCAGTTCTGCACCTTAAATTTTCAAATAAGAGTATATATAAGCAACTAAGGAACTACCAAAACAAAACTATAACCATTCCAGAAAATAAAACTTTCAGGCTAGGAAAAAAACTAACCGTAGATGACCTGAGTCAAAGTTTGAGCCTCCTCGGAAGAGATCACGTTCAGCTTTCCTTTGCCCTTGTCCACACGCTGAGGCAGAGGTAAAGCTTGAAGTAGAACTGCCTGAAGAATAGGGTGGACCTGAGGACACCTTGTCTTGATATGGCCCTTCTAGCCACACTGATAGCAGACTTTATCATTGGACCAACACTGGGCAGCATCATGCCCGGGTCGCTTGCAAACAGAACAGGAAACATCCTTCCTAGGAGCACCTTGAATAGCATGAACTTTCTCCTTCTTCTGAGCTCCTGCCTTCTCGAAACACCTCTCAACAGGGTGGCCTGACTGGCCACAGAAGCTACACACTACCTTGCTCTTCTTTCCCGAAGCAGCATCGTGTACCTGGGGGTTCTTTTCTTCAGCAGACATCCTCTTGTCCTTCCTTATTTGCTGGCCTCTATTCTTTACGGTCTCAATTGCCTCCACTTTCAGAGCAGCCTCCACTACCCTTGCATAAGTCTCTGATCCATAAGTACTAGCCAACTGCTGAACCTCGCTCCTCAAGCCACCAAGGAATCACTTGACTCGATCTGCTTCAACACTCACCAACCTAGGGGCAAATCGGCTCAACTTACTGAACTCTATCTCGTACTCACTGACCGTGAGTTTCCTCTGCTTCAGGTGAAGGAAGTCGTTCATTAGTCGGTCACGCTCGACCGAAGGCAAGAACTTCCTCAATAGCATCTCCTTGAATAATCCCCAAGAGCAACCGGCCACCAAGCTCTCCTTTTCCCTAATCCACCAGCTCTTAGCCAAACCCTTTAGCTGATAGGCGGCTATCATCACTCTCTGATCATCTGCAATACCGGAGTACGAGAACATCTCCTCCATGGAGATCAGCCAATCATTTATAACCATGAAATCTTCCTTCCCATCATATGTTGGAGGGCTAAGTCTCTGAAACTATGAGATAAAGGCCATCTCTGCTAGCACCACCACTGTGGGTCTCAGGGGAGAAGGAGGGGGAGGAGCAGCTAACCCTCCTGCAGGGGCTTGCACCCCCTAAGTCTGTCCTGCAACAACTGCCACCAGAGACTGGATAAGGGCCTGCATCTCCACCATCTATCTGGTCAAGGAATCGTTGCTCTGTCGCAAGATCTCGATCACCGCATCACTCTGCGCTCTTGAGGACTCACCCTCAGACAGGGGAGTCCACCAAATCGAAGGACGTCTCGCCATCCTAAAACCATAAAAACTAAGGTCAAAACCTAGTACAACAGTTGGAACAAACTACCAGTATAGATAATACATACATAAATATGAACTTTTAACTGCTATACTTGCTCTGGGATTTTATTTTGTTTAAAAAAAGTGATGTCATGAATTGTAAATATACCTATTTTTCAGTACATTAATTTAGTTGTTTTCATTTATTTTTGTCATTTTTACTTAATAAATTGCTCCTTTTATTGTAAATATTATACTAACTTATTTTATTTTATTTTTCAGGAAACAATTAAAAATCTGCAAAAAATACCAAAGTCACGCCCGTGACATATTGGTCATGCCCGTGACCAGGGCGTGATACGTCAAATTCCAGTGAAATCAACAATTTTTGAAGAGAAAAGCTTGACACGCCCGGCGACACGCCCGTATCACCCGACACGGGACGTGATCCAAGCCCGTGTCCAGCCGCTCGACATTTTCAGCTCGACGTTCGTCGACCCCCTCGACACGCCTAGAGTCACGCCCGTGACCTAGGGCGTGACACCTCTTCCCGCTCGACGATTTTCAACTCGACATTTTCCGCTTGACGTTTGTCGAGTGTCGACACCAGCCGACACGCCCAGAGTCACGCCCGTGACCTGGGGAGTGACATCTCCACCTAGCTGACAAGACCCACGAGACGACTTTCGGCGCGACCCGCTCCCAGATCCACCTTCTTGACACGCCCAGCGTCACGCCCGTGACCGGGGGCGTGACCAACGCGAGACTGACACGTGTCCAGCCCGAAGTCCACTTTCCCGTCAAATCGCCGGCCGCCTTCGCAAATAGTACTGACACGCCCCCCTGACACGCCCGTGTCAGAGGGCGTGTCCCATGAATTTTTTCCCTATAAATAGCCCCTTGCTGTATGTAATCCTGTTCCCCTTTTGGATCCATTTTGTATAGGTGTTGTGCTGCGTAGATGAATTCCAATGCTTTGTAAGGGATTTTCTCCCCCTCTCCTTAGTTTTTATTTTCGTTCCTCTGTAACCCGTGTTTTTACTTAATGAAATGTTTTTTTTCTCTTTATATGGTTTGGGAATGAAACTAAGTAACACACCTTATGCAATCTTATTTGCTTTTGTTTTTAACTTTGTTTTTCGTTCTTTTCTAAGGGTGTGTGTGTGTATGAGTTTAACTTAGTTTTATTGCTTTCATAATCTTCATAATTTTCATAGTTTAGCTTTTTCGTTCATATCACGTCCATCGTTATGAGTTTATAAAAACGTTTTAAAAGTGTTTTTTTTATCTTTTTCGCTAGTTTTCTTCATTTTTATCCGTAAAACTTTTTACTCCTTTTAACTTTATTATCACTTTTCTAGCATTTTTATAAAATCATAAGAATGGAAATTTAGTAGTTTTAATTTTCATGCACTTTGATTTTCATTTAAAACTTTTGTCCGTTTAATTTTTTCGACTTCTTTTTATGCATTTCTACCGCATTCTAGCGGTAGAAATGTATTCGTTTTAATTTTTCAAGCACTTTCATTTTGCGTTTATTTGCAAAACTTTTCGCTCGTTTAATTTTTATTTTTACTTTTTATACATTTCTACCGCATTCTAGCGGTAGAAATGCAGTTGTTTTCATTTTTAGATAACTTAATTTTTTTCAATTTCTGTTGTGTGTGCATTTATTTCCGCCTACTCGTTAAGAGTTAAATGGCACTTTGATTTATTCCATTCAGTAGAGTGTGTAAGTTTTTAGATTTTGTCGTGTGTGTGTGTTTACTTTTTGTTGTGTGTGTGAGTTTTAAATTCAGTAGAGTGCGTGTGTTTTACTTTATGTCGAGAGAGTGTGTGCGTGAGTTTTACATTATGTAGAGTGCGTGCGTGTGTTGCATTTATTTAGTCCTACTTATTTGAGTAGGACCCGCTTTCTTTCTCCCGCCCACGCACTTGCGCCGGGACTCACAATTTACAGCTTTCTTCAGTCCTACCCATTTGAGTAGGACTTGCAATTTTCTGCTTTCCTTTACTGCTTTATTTTACTGCTTTCTTTTACCGCTTTCTTTACTGTTTTATTTTCTGCTTTTCCCGCAAGCCGTCCCCATTCCGATGAGTGGCTAACCATTCTTAGCCCTCGGTATCGAAGAGCATTGGGACAGATAAAATAGCTTAAAATAATTAAAGGTCGTATTTTTCTAATTAATTAAAAGTATTTAAGGTTTGCCCGGGGTAAACACCGCGTAGGACCACATATCGATGTGAGGGCCCTATTTCCGTAGTCCATATGCTAGGTAGCCGAGAGGCCGTGCATATGGACCGATCACCCCTTGGCAAAGAGAGTTCCGCACTAACCCTCGAGAGAGGAGGGGCGCCAACTCTACCGGATTGGGTTCCCAACCCAATAGCGGGGTTCTTAGCGTAATAAGGGCGTTAGGAGGAATCCTTCGTCGGACGAGAGCCCGGTCGAATAATCTTAGCGTTCAGGTGAGCGATAGCCCTATAGCTAGGTGAGCTCATTTTAGTGGAACCTCCACGGCCAACTCTCTGCCTTAATTAATTAGAAACTTAGGAGCTCTTTTTATTTAAAGTTAATTTTAGTTCAATTGTTTTCTCGGTGCCATCGAGCTAAGCTTTTCATCGGCACCACCTTCATGCTTTCATTTTCTTTCTGCCTTTTTCTGCATTTTTATTATATATAAAATATAACCCGACAAGTTAATTATCGGTAAAATAATAGTCCCCTCTAGGGAAGAGTAGAAATAATCGAACCGACCCCGAGAATAATATGACCTCGATATTCCACCCGGAATATTTTGTACTACTCACGATAGGTGCACTTGCCTCCTATCGTTAAAACTCGATCTAACCCGTTTTATATCCAAATAAATAAATACGCGCGCCCCGTTTTCTAAATAAAAAACCACTTCCGCTTTACTTAAATAAAACTGTCTGAGTCGCCGCGTGACCGTAAATATGTTTTGGAGTTTTAACTCTATCAAGTTTTGGGCGCCGTTGCCGGGGAGGTTTTGGTGTCGTTATTTTGAACCCTGGAAATCTATTAATTTTACCTATATCTATATATAACAAAAATTAAAAATGGCCAAAAAAATATAAAAATAATAATAATAATAAACACTATAAAAAATTACAAAATTATAAAAAAAAAATTTGAAAAACTTATAAAACTAAAACAAAAATTTTAAAAAAAAACCTTAAAAACTTAAAATTTGAAAAACAATTAAAAAAACTAACAAAAAAAAACCTAAAAACCCAAAAAATGAAAAAAAAACTTAACAAAAAATTTTTTTCATTATTTTTTGAAAAAACAAACTATAAAACAAACAAAACTAAAAAATTTGAAAAAATTAAAAACTTAACAAAAATAATAATAATAATAATAATAATAATAATAATAATAAACATATATTTTCATTATTTTTATGAAAACAAAAAAACAAAAAAAACTAAAAAACCTACCTAAAAAATCAACTAAAAAAATAAAAAAATCTACTTAAAAACACCAAAAAAATATAATAATTTGATATTAATAACTGTATATATGTTTTATTTAACTTTTTTTATTTTAATTTGTTTTATTTCGTTTCATTTTGCTTCGGCACGCTTCCATTATTGTGCGTGCTAGGGGATCACATTTTTATCACGCAATGGTCGCTAAGGCCTTAGCTACCTTCCGAGTCACCCACACACCTGCCCCCTACCGCCCGCATATCTTTTAGCCGAATTTATCTTTTTTGCTTTTATGATTGCCTTTTTTGCTTCTTTGTTCTTCTTCTAACCAATAATGTAGGGTTTCAACCAGGGCCTCCCGCACTCGTCTAAGGGAAGCTCCTACCCTCTCTTTTTCTTTCTGTACTTATTATATTTTGTATATTATCTGTTCCGCATACTTCGATTGCAACATTGGGGACAATGTTGGGTTTAAGTGTGGGGCTGTTTTCGTATTTCTTTATTTCTACACTTTACAAAAACACATAAAAATAAAAAAAACATTACAAAAAAATAAAACCTAAAAATTTTTTCCTTGTTTTTATTTTCATAAAACTTCAAAAAAAAATCATAAAACTCAAAAAATTCACAAAAAAACAAAATCTTTTTACTTTGTAAATAGTTTTTGTAAAAATCCCCCCTTCTTCTTATTTATAAAAACTCGCATTTTGCCTCCCCGCGGCGTTCGACTCATCGAACCAACCACCCAAATAAGAGTCTGTTCGTGGGCTGCATTCAAGTTTTTACTTTGTACTTTATTTGTAAAAATCTCTCTTTCTCCACTATCTTTTTTGTAAATAACACTTCTTTCTTTCCTATTTCTTATAAATAACTTATCAAAAAACAAGAAAAAAAAATCAAACAAAAATTATTAAAACCAAAAAAAAAAGAAAATAACTATAAAAATCCTAAAAAGGTAATAATTAAAACACAAAAAAATGATAAAATCCCTAAAAAATCAAAAAATGTGTTTTGTTAAATTATGTAACAAACTAAATCGAATATACCATTTGTTAACCCTTTTTGCTTTCCAAAATTTTTTTTCGAGTTAATTTATATGCGAATTTTAATTATTCTTTATTTCCTATTCGTTTATTAATTAAAGTTCGATAGATTTAAGTGTCTGGGTTTAAGTTTTAAAAGAATTTTTTATGTCTTTTCCTTATAATAGAGAACTTGTTATTCGCCATCACTTCTAATTTTATAAATAGAAGCTTGTTTTTTATTTTAGAAAATAACATGCATGGATTTCAATTATTTCTACTTCATGCTTTTAGAAACATTGGAACGTTCATTTTAAAAAGGTTGCTCTCAAAACTTTTTATTAAAATCTAGTTTTCTTTTTGAAAAAATAAACCCACTTCCATTTTTTGTTCATGTCTTACTTGACATGTTTTCCCTATCCCTTAAAAGTTCTTATGTCAATGGGAATAAGATTTCATTCCGTAAACATATGCACCCAATATTTAAAAAGATTATATGTTGTGGAGTAAGAGGATAAAATTCATTACTCCTACACATATATATTGGGTTATTTTATAATTTACGAAGAAAGAAAAAAAAATCATGTTAGGAAAATAAGATTTCGTTTTCCTAATTATTCAAAATAAAAAAAAATTGGAGGTTCGAGAAAAAATTGCCTCACCTCAATATTCAAGCCTTCTTCATAAACCGCAAACCACTTAGCATATTTCAATGATTCTAGAATTAATTTAAAATTTTTTGAGAGCATAACTTTTAAATTGCATTATTTCCTTTAACTTCTTTTAAGCTAAAGTTTTTTTTATATAAATCAAATCCATCTTTGTTAAACTAACAAAAATAAATTTTTGCTTTCTATTTTATTTTATCTAGAAGTCTTTTTGAAACTCTTCCTCTATTCATAACATTTCATAAATTATGATTTAATTCTCTAGTACCCCGGATGTTTATTTTGATCTTACTTTTAATTAATTCAAGCGGTAGCTAAACTTAGGATTTCTTTTATTCCTTATAAGTTCATCTCCAACTTTTGCTCTGAAATAACAAAAGCTTAAGTATGGGGGTATTTGATGAATTTTAAATATACCTATTTTTCTGTACATTAATTTAGTTGTTTTCATTTATTTTTGTCATTTTTACTTAATAAATTGCTCCTTTTTTTGTAAATATTATACTAACTTATTTTATTTTATTTTTCAGGAAACAATTAAAAATCTGCAAAAAATTCCAAAGTCACGCCCGTGACATATTGGTCACGCCCGTGACCCGGGCGTGACACGTCAAATTCCAGTGAAATCAACAATTTCTGAAGATAAAAGCTTAACACGCCCGGCGACATGCCCGTGTCACCCGACACGGGGCGTGATCCAAGCCCGTGTCCAGCCGCTCGACGTTGTCAGCTCGACGTTCGTCGACCCCCTCAACACGCCTAGAGTCACGCCCGTGACCTAGGGCGTGACACCTCTTCCCGCTTGACGATTTTCAACTCGACGTTTTCCGCTCAACCTTTGTCGATTGTCGACACCAGCCGACACGCCCAGAGTCACGCCAGTGACCTGGGGCGTGACATCTCCACCTGGCCGACAAGACCCACGCGACGACTTTCGGCACGACCCGCTCCCACATCCACCTTCTTGACATGCCCAGCGTCACGCCCGTGACCGGGGGCGTGACCAACGCGAGACCGACACGTGTCCAGCCGGAAGTCCACTTTCCCGTCAAATCGCCGGCCGCCTTCGCAAATATTACTGACACGCCCCCTGACACGCCTGTGTCAGAGGGCGTGTCCCATGAATTTTTTCCCTATAAATAGCCCCTTGTTGTATGTAATCCTGTTCCCCTTTTGGATCCATTTTGTATAGGTGTTGTGCTGCGTAGATGAATTCCAATGCTGTGTAAGGGATTTTCTCCCCCTCTCCTTAGTTTTTATTTTCATTCCTCTGTAACCCGTGTTTTTACTTAATGAAATGTTTTTTTCTCTTTATATGGTTTGGGAATGAAACTAAGTAACACACCTTATGCAATCTTATTTGCTTTTGTTTTTAACTTTGTTTTTCGTTCTTTTCTAAGGGTGTGTGTGTGTGTATGAGTTTAACTTAGTTTTATTGCTTTCATAATCTTCATAATTTTCATAGTTTAGCTTTTCCGTTCATATCATGTCCATCCTTATGAGTTTATAAAAACGTTTTAAAAGTGTTTTTTTTATCTTTTTCGCTAGTTTTGTTCATTTTTATCGATAAAACTTTTTTACTCCTTTTAACTTTATTTTCACTTTTCTATCATTTTTATAAAATCATAAGAATGGAAATTTAGTAGTTTTAATTTTTCATGCACTTTGATTTTCATTTAAAACTTTTGTTCATTTAATTTTTTCGACTTCTTTTTATGCATTTCTACCGCATTCTAGCGGTAGAAATGTATTCGTTTTAATTTTTCAAGCACTTTCATTTTGCATTTATTTGCAAAACTTTTCGCTCGTTTAATTTTTATTTTTACTTTTTATGCATTTCTACCGCATTCTAGCGGTAGAAATGCAGTTGTTTTAATTTTTAGATAACTTAATTTTTTCAATTTCTGTTGTGTGTGCATTTATTTCCGCCTACTCGTTAAGAGTTAAATGACTCTTTGCTTTATTCTATTCAGTAGAGTGTGTGAGTTTTTACATTTTGTCGTGTGGGTGTGTTTACTTTATGTTGTGTGTGTGAGTTTTAAATTCAGTAGAGTGCGTGTGTTTTACTTTATGTCGAGAGAGTGTGTGCGTGAGTTTTACTTTATGTAGAGTGCGTGCGTGTGTTGCATTTATTTAGTCCTACTCATTTGAGTAGGACCCGCTTTCTTTCTCCCGCCCACGCACTTGCGCCGGGACTCGCCATTTACAGCTTTCTTCAGTCCTACTCGTTTGAGTAGGACTTGCAATTTTCTGCTTTCCTTTACTGCTTTATTTTACTGCTTTCTTTTACCGCTTTCTTTACTGTTTTATTTTCTGCTTTTCCCGCAAGCCGTCCCCATTCCGATGAGTGGCTAACCGTTCTTAGCCCTCGGTATCGAAGAGCATTGGGACAGATAAAATAGCTTAAAATAATTACAAGTCGTATTTTTCTAATTAATTAAAAGTACTTAAGGTTTGCAGGGGGTAAACGACGCGTAGGACCACATATCGATGTGTGGGCCCTATTTTCGTAGTCCATATGCTAGCTAGCCGAGAGGCCGTGCATATGGACTGATCACCCCTTGGCAAAGAGAGTTCCACACTAACCCTCGAGAGAGGAAAGGCACCAACTCTACCGGATTGGGTTCCCCACCCAATAGCGGGGTTCTTAGCGTAATGCAGGCATTAAGAGGAATCCTTCGTCGGACGAGAGCCCGGTCGAATAGTTTTAGCGTTCAGGTGATCGATAGACCTATAGCTAGGTGAGCTCATTTTAGTGGAACCTCCACGACCAAGTCTCCGCCTTAATTAATTAGAAACTTAGGAGCTCTTTTTATTTAAAGTTTATTTTAGTTCAATTATTTTCTCGGTGCCATCGAGCTAAGCTCTTCATCGGCACCACCTTCGTGCTTTCATTTTCTTTCTGCCTTTTTCTGCATTTTTATTATATATAAAATATAACCCGACAAGTTAATTATCGGTAAAATAATAGTCCCCTCCAGGGAAGAGTAGAAATAATCGAACCGACCCCGAGAACAATACGACCTCGATATTCCACCCGGAATATCCTGTACTACTCACGATAGGTGCACTTGCCTCCTTTCGTTAAAACTCGATCTAACCCGTTTTATATCCAAATAAATAAATACGCGCGCCCCGTTTTCTAAATAAAAAACCACTTCCGCTTTACTTAAATAAAACCGCCCGGGTCGCCGCATGACCGTAAATATTTTTTGGAGTTTTAACCCTATCATGATGCAATGCCTAACCTAAGATGGTCAACCACCATCAACTAACTCTTGTGCCTAGATCGGGAATGCATGAATTTATATTCTTTTTCTGATTTAAAATCATGTGTGTACATATGTCATCCTGCAAATCTTTAGCTTGGCGCGTTGTGCTTATGCAATGTAATGCTATGCATGATTGTGCTATGCATTCTAAAAAGGCCCTAATGCATGTTATGAGTGGCGTACAGATGAAAAAGTTATGCATCACATACTACATAACATTCTCATACAATGAAAAAGAAACGTGCTAGTCGCATTCATGTGGTGAGGTTATGCATCCCAAACTACATAACTCTCACATGTTGCCCCTATGGTGGATCCATATACAGACACATATTATGAATCCCATACTACATAATATGCCCCGTATACTTCATGTTATGCTATGAGTGTAATGCTCGTGCTTCAGCCTAGACGTGCTGATGACATATCGGTGTGTGTATGATATGATACTAAACACCTAATACCTACAAGGAAAGGTTGCCCGAAAAATACCACTGATACCAACTGTCAAGACCCGCATTTTCTCCAAATTTAAGAAGTATCAGAGTATGAGAAAACACGTGTAGTGATGCCACGTCGAGCAGGGGATAAATGTCGACGCTCAGGCGAACACCATCTTAGTAGACTATGAAAATTCATAAGTTTAATGATTAGAAAATCAGTTACATTTTAAAGGCCGTATCCCTCGGATCAGTGGATCATCTAGTCCACAGTTTTAAAACTATACTTATACGCAGCGAAAAATACTTTATTTATATTTGACATCCTATGAGAGTGCATAAGTGACCCCCGAGGTCAACTTATACTATGCAAGACTCTAGATTTATTTTATATGAGTTTTATAAACATGCTGATCATGAGATATACTTATAATAGTATTTTTAGGTTTAAATGTAACTAGCAACCTAGCATAAATCTTCCCAAGAGCAAATAGACTATCTCCAGAAAGGTAGCAGTAAAAGAAACATATCTAGTATCATAAGCAAAAACCACCAGCGGGCGTCAACAACCTGACACGAACACACTGGCGAGCATGTATGTCTGTAATAAAAACAGAAAAACTACCTCACAAGAACAAGAAATTGATCTCTACAGTACAAGAGATCACCAGCAACAGCACAACAAAACTAGCCGCCTACTCGGCTACTAATCAAAACCTGAGGCATTCAGAGAAAAAAAGAATACCTCAGCAAGTAAAATAAGAAAATCTGAATAAGAGCATTATATCAAAATGGAACCAAGGAGAGTAAGTAAACCTGACAGTAAAAACAAAGGCTGTCTAAAGTAAGCCAAAGTACACCAAGTACAAGGAAACAACAACAAACCCTGCTCAAATCCTGCAGAGGCTACAAGGCAAAAGTATACCAACAACATGATGCAATCTATAAAGGAAGAAAACATCTAACAATCCTAGCTTGTGAGTAATGGCAGTAGTAAAAAAACAACATGGACCTGAGTTGGTGACCAAAAAAAGTCCCCCAAACAACCAGTTCCAACTAAAAAATTCACTGCATCAGCACAAGGCCACCACATACCCAGCCCGTACCTGGGATTAAAAGGTGGCGGCCATGACAATACCCAGCCCGTACCTGGGATTAAAAGGTGGTGGCCACGACTCGCACACAAAACCATCCCACTCCTTTAGAGTGTCAAAATACCACTACCTGCCATAACACATGATTCGACGTTCAGAAAATAGCCGACAGACAACCCCAAACCCAACGGGATTCACTCGGGAAAACAAGGGAAGATAGAGGGAAAACAAATCGTCGAGCACAGCTTACAAGAATCGTCGAGCTCATTTCGATGAATTTTTCTGAAAGAAATTGGACCTAATCACCTAGAGGGGGGGTGAATAGGTGACCTAATCTTTTTAAACTTTTAGGAAGATTATATCACAGATTTCACAGCACTATAAACAACATACACAGCATCAATCACATACACAGAGTACACACAGTTTTATAGTGGTTCACCAAGATTTAGGTACATCCACTTTCCCCCTTCACCTATCTAGTAGTGTACTAAATTCGGCCAAACTCCTCCACTATACCTCAGATCTTCAGATCTTACAATCAGAACCCCAAATGGTTCCTACAGCTTAGAGTGATCGCACTCCTACAACTCAGGCACACAGCCCTACCACTCAGTCTTCACAAAGACCTACACTCAGCCTTCAATAAGGCCTACACTCAGAGATATGAATCTCCTACACTCAGGCACACAGGCCCTACCACTCAGCCTTTATAATTGCAGGCTTACAACTCAGATCCCTAAGGATCCTACAAGAAATTAAGAATACAATGTATATACCTACAACTCAGAATAAAAGAGAAGAGTTTACAGGTTTCTTGATGAGTTCTTGGAAGAACTCTGCTGAGAACAACCTCACTTGGCTTTCTTCAAAGCTTCTTGAATGTAGAACACAATAGGGTTGAGTCTCTCTGCAGATGATCTTCAATCACTGCAACTTAAGTTTCAGATCTCAATCTGAAACCTTCTTCACAGCCTGGTTCCAACAGCTGTCTTCTTGGAAGGAGCTCTCTATCTCCAACTACTTAGATCTTCACTTGAAATGATTCTTCAATGAATAGCTTGATCTTCTTCTCAATCTCTTGTTGTTAATCGTCTACTTCTGTTGACAGAATTAGCCTATATATAGGCCTTCTTCATGGTGAACGGCTGATCCGGTTCCTAACAGGTTTCTAACATCTCTGACAGTTGCAGTAGACTGGCTGGATTGGCAGCTGTCAAGTCATCCAGTCACTTCTTGAAATATCTGTAACTCTCTGAAAGTGTCGAGACAGTCTGTCTTTAAGTGTCGACACTTATAGACTAAGTGTCGACACAAGTAGACTAAGTGTCGACACTAGCCTTCAAGGTGTCGACACAACTCCTTGTGTTGTAGAAGTTACTTCTCGACACCGCTTCTTCAATATGTGTCGACAATGATATTGTGTGTCGACACAACTCCTTGTTCTTCAGTACTTAGTTGAATTCAGCTTAGTGTCGACACTACTCCTTTGTGTTGACACATCTTCTTGTGTTGAACTTGTTCAGTGTCGACACATGCCTTCTGTGTGGATACTTTTCCTGAGTGTCGACACAGCTCCTTGTGTCGACACATTCTTCTTCTGTTGAGACTTTGGCTGAGTGTCGACACATCTTCTTTGTGTCGACACTTGTACTTAGAATTTGTTGAACTTTGCTGAGTGTTGACACAGCCTCCTAGTGTCGACACTTTCTTCATGTATTGAGTCTTCTGTTGTGTGTCGACACATTCTTTATTATGTCGACACTTTCTTCATGTGTTGAGTCTTCTGCTGTGTGTCGACACATTCTTCATTATGTCGACACTTATACTTAGACTCTGTTGAAATTTGCTGAGTGTCGACACAGCCTCCAAGTTTGGACACTTTCTGATGTAGACAAAGTTCCTCTGGGTGTCGACACTGCTTCTAAGTGTCGACATAGCTTCATTGGACATTTCTTCATTGAGTGTCGACACAGCCTGTATGTGTCGACACTTTCCTTCTGGTGTCGACTCTGCATCCCTGGTGTCGACACAATTACTCTAAGTGTCGACACTGCTTCTCTAGGTGTCGACACAAGCCTTCTTAAGTGTCGACACTTTCTTTCTGGGTGTCGACACATGGACTTAGAAACTTTTCAGCTTTCCCTGCAAATACTTAACCTGCACAACTAAACTCAAAACACATCAAATACATTTTGATGTATATCATTGAGTAGGGTGAGGCTTCTTCAAATCAGGTACATTTATTCCAATGTACCCAACAATCTCCCCCTATTTGGAGAAGTCATAACCCTTAGTCAATGATATACACCATACATAATAAAATCACAGTATGATGTAAAGCAGGATTATATAACAGGGTAAGTACATAAACATGTATTAATCAAAAATATGTATACACAGATAACTCAGAACAATTAATGTAATAGTTGAACATATATCACATTGTTCTAACAACTTGAATATTTTCATTATCCAAAAGTTTACAGAAAGTTTAAAATCAAATGATTACAACTGTAAACTAAAGATAAATTCTATCCTATTGCTGCTCAGTCTCCTTGATCACTATGCCCTTTCCAGATTGTATCTTTGCTTGGACTAGGGCTTCAGCATCTTTAGCAGCAGCAGGCTTCTTTCCTTTTAGATCCTTCTTTTTCTACTCTTCAGCCTTGATCTTTTGTCTTTCAAAATAATGATAAGGCTTTGGAAAGTACTTGCTAGGCTCCTGGGCAGTAGGAGGTAGCTTTCCCATCTTAGCCTTTCTTCTATATTGCACAATGGCTTCTTGCCTGTTCTCATGCTTCCTCCGCTCCACATTAGAATACCATTTGCCTCTGTCCACAATATTGTCTTTGGCAGCCCTCCATGCAGTCAGAATGATATTCCTGGAGGTGGGGCTCCATTGTTCAAAGTCAGGCCTGAGTTCAGCTTGCTCTCTAAATCTCTTCTTAGACAATTGAGTCTCTTGTTCTTTCTGCAAAGCTTCTTATTCTTTCAGTATAGCCTCTGGCACAGGCTGAACTACTTTTTCTATGATGACATTTTGCTTTCCCTCAGGAGGGCTATACATTGATTGTATGTCTTCATGTATCATATCAAAGTCTGGTGGAGGGTAAATTACTTGAGCCACTTCAGCTTGCTCCCCTCCAAGATAAGCAGGATTAATCCCAGACTCAGCTACATTGTCATCATCACATAATGGAGGATATCCAAGGGTGGCTCTGATGGAATTTGATATCCACTTTGCATGATCAGAGCTGGCTTTGACTAACACCCTCTCCCCCTTTGTGACTTCTCTAACAATGTGATCCCTCAGATCATCTTTCTGAAATCTTATTTGGGCATACAAATAGTTTACTCCATCTTTAAAGAAAGGTTTCAACCTTTGGAGCTTGTCAGTTATAGCCTTTTGAGAGTCTTGTATAGCAGTTTTAACAGCAATTATTCCCTCTTGTAATGCTTTATAAAATTCTGCCTTAGCTGTAGCATTAGCTGTAGGCTGACCAATAGTTATATTCTTCATTTCTGTGACTAATGCATTATGTGAATCAGTTAAATTATAATTCATCCTTAGCTGGTTCTGCAGAACATAGCCTTGCTTCACTGCAATATCATCTACTTGAGCTTTGATCTTCTTTTGATGAGTTGCTAGATAGACTACTGCATTTCCTCCCTTATGGAAGCAGTCAGTCATCTCTTTCTTATTCAGATTCATCTCAATCTGATGGACTTAATATCTTGTGCAAGATCAAATTATAGAGATTTATTCCCTTCATCCACATACGTTTCCAGAGCTTGCCATTGCTCATCAAGCTTTATCTGTAATGCAACCATCAGAGAACTGAAATCTGTTGATGGTGCTGGCTGTGGTGCAGGCTGTGGTGCTATTGTTTGCAGAGCCTTTTTGTATGGCTGGCTCCTCCTCTTGAAGACCTGAAACTTCCTCTTCTTGGCTCTTGCAGCCTCTTCATCTTCTAATGCAGATGTGCTTGCAATATCAACCCTGTCCTTAGTGCTTAAATGTAAATCCTTCTCAGTCCTTGGAATCTGCTCTGCATCCTTTGTCACCTCAGTCTCTTTGCTTGCAATTTCTTCAACAATATCCACATGCTTCCCCTCAACATGGGCCCTCTCCCCCTCAGCATCAGCACTTTCTTTCTCAAAATCAATTTGGAGAAGGTCAGGGAACAATTCTTCTAAGGTAAATTCCTGTTGAGGATGGGGTGGAGAAACTCTAATCTCATCAACAACTTGATCAGATACCACTTGATCTGCAACAGATGTGTCCTCCATGATAACATCTTGGGGTTGGCTATGCGTTTGAGGTTGCTGATTAACATGAGGTATTGAATCAGACAAAACATCATCCTCAATATGGAAATCTAATGCATTAATCTCAGTGATTACCTCAAGTATAATGTGGGTAGCTTGTTCACTTTCTAGTGGAGGTGGCTCATCCACAAGGGATCCCCCTGGATGGAATCCTGGTGGATTGGGCTTGCCTGAGGTAGCTCCCCCTGCCTTGGTGCAACTTCTTGTCTAGCAGGAGATTGTCCACCATTTCTAGTGTCTTGTTCATCATCTGGAGTAAAGACAACTTGCTCTTCAGAGCTACTAGATGATTCTTAAGCCACTGGCGCTGTCTTCTTCTTCTTCTTTTGGGGTGTTACCTTCTCAGGAGTTGGCATTTCCTTAGTCAAGACTCTATCCCATCTAGAGAAGATTCTCATGTCCATCTTCCTCATGTGATTGATCTTAGAACCTGCAGCTTGGCTCATTACTTCTGGTATACTACCAGCCAAGTAAAGACTTAGAATCCTACCCAAATTGGGCTTCTTCATACTCTCCTTAATCTTCTCAAACACTACTGCAGACCAATCAGTTTGTAGTTTGAAGATGATTCTTGTCATTAAACCAAACATATGAGCTGATACTCTGTCATGCCCTCCAGGCTTGCTCAAGATAACCTTGCCCACAATCTCAGATAAGAATTTGCCTTCGCTGTTCATCCCCTTCCTATTGAAAACAGATCCTATTTTCATCTTGGAATCCAGTCCATGCCATGTTAATGCTTCCCTAGTTTTAGAAGCAGAAACATCTTCTTCTTCCTTATTCCTAGGTAGTTGAAGTACCTTTCTCAGACTTTTGGGTGAGACCTTCACCTTTGCCCCATGAACTCTTGACTTTATCTTGAGTCCAGATTCATCTAGGGATGCTCCATTCAGAAATTCCAGAACTTCTTTCTTCCATATCTTGGTCGGCTCTGAAACAAGAAATTCTAACCCTGTCTCTTCTATTAGGGTTATCACGCCTTTGATCTCTGGTTCCCCGTCATCAAACGCGTGCCACACCAGTTTGTATCCTTTATTCACATTCTCGTCGAGCTTGGGCTCCATTAGTCTTTGAAGAAATTTGAATTGAGAGAAGAGAGGTGTCGACACAGAAGTTTGGTCTCAAAACTTTGGTGAGCGTGTCGACAGACAATGGCGAAATCCTATTTATACCTTTCTAGAAACGAAGATGAAAGGGCGCATCAAAATACATAAATTGTGTCGACACTGTTGAAAAGTGTCGACACAGACTTTCGGCGCGACCCGCTCCCAGATCCACCTTTTTGACACGCCCAGCGTCACGCCCGTGACCGGGGGCGTGACCAACGCGAGACTGACACGTGTCCAGCCCGAAGTCCACTTTCCCGTCAAATCGCCGGCCGCCTTCGCAAATAGTACTGACACGCCCCCCTGACACGCCCGTGTCAGAGGGCGTGTCCCATGAATTTTTTCCCTATAAATAGCCCCTTGCTGTATGTAATCCTGTTCCCCTTTTGGATCCATTTTGTATAGGTGTTGTGCTGCGTAGATGAATTCCAATGCTTTGTAAGGGATTTTCTCCCCCTCTCCTTAGTTTTTATTTTCGTTCCTCTGTAACCCGTGTTTTTACTTAATGAAATGTTTTTTTTCTCTTTATATGGTTTGGGAATGAAACTAAGTAACACACCTTATGCAATCTTATTTGCTTTTGTTTTTAACTTTGTTTTTCGTTCTTTTCTAAGGGTGTGTGTGTGTATGAGTTTAACTTAGTTTTATTGCTTTCATAATCTTCATAATATTCATAGTTTAGCTTTTTCGTTCATATCACGTCCATCCTTATGAGTTTATAAAAACGTTTTAAAAGTGTTTTTTTTATCTTTTTCGCTAGTTTTCTTCATTTTTATCCGTAAAACTTTTTACTCCTTTTAACTTTATTATCACTTTTCTAGCATTTTTATAAAATCATAAGAATGGAAATTTAGTAGTTTTAATTTTCATGCACTTTGATTTTCATTTAAAACTTTTGTCCGTTTAATTTTTTCGACTTCTTTTTATGCATTTCTACCGCATTCTAGCGGTAGAAATGTATTCGTTTTAATTTTTCAAGCACTTTCATTTTGCGTTTATTTGCAAAACTTTTCGCTCGTTTAATTTTTATTTTTACTTTTTATACATTTCTACCGCATTCTAGCGGTAGAAATGCAGTTGTTTTCATTTTTAGATAACTTAATTTTTTTCAATTTCTGTTGTGTGTGCATTTATTTCCGTCTACTCGTTAAGAGTTAAATGACACTTTGCTTTATTCCATTCAGTAGAGTGTGTAAGTTTTTAGATTTTGTCGTGTGTGTGTGTTTACTTTTTGTTGTGTGTGTGAGTTTTAAATTCAGTAGAGTGCGTGTGTTTTACTTTATGTCGAGAGAGTGTGTGCGTGAGTTTTACATTATGTAGAGTGCGTGCGTGTGTTGCATTTATTTAGTCCTACTTATTTGAGTAGGACCCGCTTTCTTTCTCCCGCCCACGCACTTGCGCCGGGACTCACAATTTACAGCTTTCTTCAGTCCTACCCATTTGAGTAGGACTTGCAATTTTCTGCTTTCCTTTACTGCTTTATTTTACTGCTTTCTTTTACCGCTTTCTTTACTGTTTTATTTTCTGCTTTTCCCGCAAGCCGTCCCCATTCCGATGAGTGGTTAACCATTCTTAGCCCTCGGTATCGAAGAGCATTGGGACAGATAAAATAGCTTAAAATAATTAAAGGTCGTATTTTTCTAATTAATTAAAAGTATTTAAGGTTTGCCCGGGGTAAACACAGCGTAGGACCACATATCGATGTGAGGGCCCTATTTCCGTAGTCCATATGCTAGGTAGCCGAGAGGCCGTGCATATGGACCGATCACCCCTTGGCAAAGAGAGTTCCGCACTAACCCTCGAGAGAGGAGGGGCGCCAACTCTACCGGATTGGGTTCCCAACCCAATAGCGGGGTTCTTAGCGTAATGAGGGCGTTAGGAGGAATCCTTCGTCGGACGAGAGCCCGGTCGAATAATCTTAGCGTTCAGGTGAGCGATAGCCCTATAGCTAGGTGAGCTCATTTTAGTGGAACCTCCACGGCCAACTCTCTGCCTTAATTAATTAGAAACTTAGGAGCTCTTTTTATTTAAAGTTAATTTTAGTTCAATTGTTTTCTCGGTGCCATCGAGCTAAGCTTTTCATCGGCACCACCTTCATGCTTTCATTTTCTTTCTGCCTTTTTCTGCATTTTTATTATATATAAAATATAACCCGACAAGTTAATTATCGGTAAAATAATAGTCCCCTCTAGGGAAGAGTAGAAATAATCGAACCGACCCCGAGAATAATACGACCTCGATATTCCACCCGGAATATTTTGTACTACTCACGATAGGTGCACTTTCCTCCTATCGTTAAAACTCGATCTAACCCGTTTTATATCCAAATAAATAAATACGCGCGCCCCGTTTTCTAAATAAAAAACCACTTCCGCTTTACTTAAATAAAACTGTCTGAGTCGCCGCGTGACCGTAAATATGTTTTGGAGTTTTAACTATATCAAGTTTTGGGCGCCGTTGCCGGGGAGGTTTTGGTGTCGTTATTTTGAACCCTGGAAATCTATTAATTTTACCTATATCTATATATATAACAAAAATTAAAAATGGCCAAAAAAATATAAAAATAATAATAATAATAAACACTATAAAAAATTACAAAATTATAAAAAAAAAATTTGAAAAACTTATAAAACTAAAACAAAAATTTTAAAAAAAACCTTAAAAACTTAAAATTTGAAAAACAATTAAAAAAAACTAACAAAAAAAAACCTAAAAACCCAAAAAATGAAAAAAAAACTTAACAAAAAATTTTTTTCATTATTTTTTGAAAAAACAAACTATAAAACAAACAAAACTAAAAAATTTGAAAAAATTAAAAACTTAACAAAAATAATAATAATAATAATAATAATAATAATAATAGACATATATTTTCATTATTTTTATGAAAACAAAAAAACAAAAAAAACTAAAAAACCTACCTAAAAAATCAACTAAAAAAATAAAAAAATCTACTTAAAAACACCAAAAAAATATAATAATTTGATATTAATAACTGTATATATGTTTTATTTAACTTTTTTTATTTTAATTTGTTTTATTTCGTTTCATTTTGCTTCGGCACGCTTCCATTATTGTGCGTGCTAGGGGATCACATTTTTATCACGCAATGGTCGCTAAGGCCTTAGCTACCTTCCGAGTCACCCACACACCTGCCCCCTACCGCCCGCATATCTTTTAGCCGAATTTATCTTTTTTGCTTTTATGATTGCCTTTTTTGCTTCTTTGTTCTTCTTCTAACCAATAATGTAGGGTTTCAACCCGGGCCTCCCGCACTCGTCTAAGGGAAGCTCCTACCCTCTCTTTTTCTTTCTGTACTTATTATATTTTGTATATTATCTGTTCCGCATACTTCGATTGCAACATTGGGGACAATGTTGGGTTTAAGTGTGGGGGTGTTTTCGTATTTCTTTATTTCTGCACTTTACAAAAACACATAAAAATAAAAAAAACATTACAAAAAAATAAAACCTAAAAATTTTTTCCTTGTTTTTATTTTCATAAAACTTCAAAAAAAAATCATAAAACTCAAAAAATTCACAAAAAAACAAAATCTTTTTACTTTGTAAATAGTTTTTGTAAAAATCCCCCCTTCTTCTTATTTATAAAAACTCGCATTTTGCCTCCCCGCGGCGTTCGACTCATCGAACCAACCACCCAAATAAGAGTCTGTTCGTGGGCTGCATTCAAGTTTTTACTTTGTACTTTATTTGTAAAAATCTCTCTTTCTCCACTATCTTCTTTGTAAATAACACTTCTTTCTTTCCTATTTCTTATAAATAACTTATCAAAAAACAAAAAAAAAAATCAAACAAAAATTATTAAAACCAAAAAAAAAAGAAAATAACTCTAAAAATCCTAAAAAGATAATAATTAAAACACAAAAAAATGATAAAATCCCTAAAAAATCAAAAAATGTGTTTTGTTAAATTATGTAACAAACTAAATCGAATATACCATTTCTTAAACCTTTTTGCTTTCCAAAATTTTTTTTCGAGTTAATTTATATGCGAATTTTAATTATTCTTTATTTCCTATTCGTTTATTAATTAAAGTTCGATAGATTTAAGTGTCTGAGTTTAAGTTTTAAAAGAATTTTTTATGTCTTTTCCTTATAATAGAGAACTTGTTATTCGCCATCACTTCTAATTTTATAAATAGAAGCTTGTTTTTAATTTTAGAAAATAACATGCATGGATTTCAATTATTTCTACTTCATGCTTTTAGAAACATTGGAACGTTCATTTTAAAAAGGTTGCTCTCAAAACTTTTTATTAAAATCTAGTTTTCTTTTTGAAAAAAATAAACCCACTTCCATTTTTTGTTCATGTCTTACTTGACATGTTTTCCCTATCCCTTAAAAGTTCTTATGTCAATGGGAATAAGATTTCATTCCGTAAACATATGCACCCAATATTTAAAAAGATTATATGTTGTGGAGTAAGAGGATAAAATTCATTACTCCTACACATATATATTGGGTTATTTTATAATTTATGAAGAAAGAAAAAAAAATCATGTTAGGAAAATAAGATTTCGTTTTCCTAATTATTCAAAATAAAAAAAAATTGGAGGTTCGAGAAAAAATTGCCTCACCTCAATATTCAAGCCTTCTTCATAAACCGCAAACCACTTAGCATATTTCAATGATTCTAGAATTAATTTAAAATTTTTTGAGAGCATAACTTTTAAATTGCATTATTTCCTTTAACTTCTTTTAAGTTAAAGTTTTTTTTATATAAATCAAATCCATCTTTGTTAAACTAACAAAAATAAATTTTTGCTTTCTATTTTATTTTATCTAGAAGTCTTTTTGAAACTCTTCCTCTATTCATAACATTTCATAAATTAGGATTTAATTCTCTAGTACCCCGGATGTTTATTTTGATCTTACTTTTAATTAATTCAAGCGGTAGCTAAACTTAGGATTTCTTTTATTCCTTATAAGTTCATCTCTAACTTTTGCTCTGAAATAGCAAAAGCTTAAGTATGGGGGTATTTGATGAATTTTAAATATACCTATTTTTCTGTACATTAATTTAGTTGTTTTCATTTATTTTTGTCATTTTTACTTAATAAATTGCTCCTTTTTTTGTAAATATTATACTAACTTATTTTATTTTATTTTTCAGGAAACAATTAAAAATCTGCAAAAAATTCCAAAGTCACGCCCGTGACATATTGGTCACGCCCGTGACCCGGGCGTGACACGTCAAATTCCAGTGAAATCAACAATTTCTGAAGATAAAAGCTTAACACGCCCGGCGACATGCCCGTGTCACCCGACACGGGGCGTGATCCAAGCCCGTGTCCAGCCGCTCGACGTTTTCAGCTCGACGTTCGTCGACCCCCTCGACACGCCTAGAGTCACGCCCGTGACCTAGGGCGTGACACCTCTTCCCGCTTGACGATTTTCAACTCGACGTTTTCCGCTCAACCTTTGTCGATTGTCGACACCAGCCGACACGCCCAGAGTCACGCCAGTGACCTGGGGCGTGACATCTCCACCTGGCCGACAAGACCCGCGCGACGACTTTCGGCACGACCCGCTCCCACATCCACCTTCTTGACATGCCCAGCGTCACGCCCGTGACCGGGGGCGTGACCAACGCGAGACAGACACGTGTCCAGCCGGAAGTCCACTTTCCCGTCAAATCGCCGGCCGCCTTTGCAAATATTACTGACACGCCCCCTGACACGCCTGTGTCAGAGGGCGTGTCCCATGAATTTTTTCCCTATAAATAGCCCCTTGTTGTATGTAATCCTGTTCCCCTTTTGGATCCATTTTGTATAGGTGTTGTGCTGCGTAGATGAATTCCAATGCTGTGTAAGGGATTTTCTCCCCCTCTCCTTAGTTTTTATTTTCATTCCTCTGTAACCCGTGTTTTTACTTAATGAAATGTTTTTTTTCTCTTTATATGGTTTGGGAATGAAACTAAGTAACACACCTTATGCAATCTTATTTGCTTTTGTTTTTAACTTTGTTTTTCGTTCTTTTCTAAGGGTGTGTGTGTGTGTATGAGTTTAACTTAGTTTTATTGCTTTCATAATCTTCATAATTTTCATAGTTTAGCTTTTCCGTTCATATCATGTCCATCCTTATGAGTTTATAAAAACGTTTTAAAAGTGTTTTTTTTATCTTTTTCGCTAGTTTTGTTCATTTTTATCGATAAAACTTTTTACTCCTTTTAACTTTATTTTCACTTTTCTATCATTTTTATAAAATCATAAGAATGGAAATTTAGTAGTTTTAATTTTTCATGCACTTTGATTTTCATTTAAAACTTTTGTTCGTTTAATTTTTTCGACTTCTTTTTATGCATTTCTACCGCATTCTAGCGGTAGAAATGTATTCGTTTTAATTTTTCAAGCACTTTCATTTTGCATTTATTTGCAAAACTTTTCGCTCGTTTAATTTTTATTTTTACTTTTTATGCATTTCTACCGCATTCTAGCGGTAGAAATGCAGTTGTTTTAATTTTTAGATAACTTAATTTTTTCAATTTCTGTTGTGTGTGCATTTATTTCCGCCTACTCGTTAAGAGTTAAATGACTCTTTGCTTTATTCTATTCAGAAGAGTGTGTGAGTTTTTACATTTTGTCGTGTGGGTGTGTTTACTTTATGTTGTGTGTGTGAGTTTTAAATTCAGTAGAGTGCGTGTGTTTTACTTTATGTCGAGAGAGTGTGTGCGTGAGTTTTACTTTATGTAGAGTGCGTGTGTGTGTTGCATTTATTTAGTCCTACTCATTTGAGTAGGACCCGCTTTCTTTCTCCCGCCCACGCACTTGCGCCGGGACTCGCAATTTACAGCTTTCTTCAGTCCTACTCGTTTGAGTAGGACTTGCAATTTTCTGCTTTCCTTTACTGCTTTATTTTACTGCTTTCTTTTACCGCTTTCTTTACTGTTTTATTTTCTGCTTTTCCCGCAAGCCGTCCCCATTCCGATGAGTGGCTAACCGTTCTTAGCCCTCGGTATCGAAGAGCATTGGGACAGATAAAATAGCTTAAAATAATTACAAGTCGTATTTTTCTAATTAATTAAAAGTACTTAAGGTTTGCAGGGGGTAAACGACGCGTAGGACCACATATCGATGTGTGGGCCCTATTTCCGTAGTCCATATGCTAGCTAGCCGAGAGGCCGTGCATATGGACTGATCACCCCTTGGCAAAGAGAGTTCCACACTAACCCTCGAGAGAGGAGAGGCACCAACTCTACCGGATTGGGTTCCCCACCCAATAGCGGGGTTCTTAGCGTAATGCAGGCATTAAGAGGAATCCTTCGTCGGACGAGAGCCCGGTCGAATAGTTTTAGCGTTCAGGTGATCGATAGACCTATAGCTAGGTGAGCTCATTTTAGTGGAACCTCCACGGCCAAGTCTCCGCCTTAATTAATTAGAAACTTAGGAGCTCTTTTTATTTAAAGTTTATTTTAGTTCAATTATTTTCTCGGTGCCATCGAGCTAAGCTCTTCATCGGCACCACCTTCGTGCTTTCATTTTCTTTCTGCCTTTTTCTGCATTTTTATTATATATAAAATATAACCCGACAAGTTAATTATCGGTAAAATAATAGTCCCCTCCAGGGAAGAGTAGAAATAATCGAACCGACCCCGAGAACAATACGACCTCAATATTCCACCCGGAATATCCTGTACTACTCACGATAGGTGCACTTGCCTCCTTTCGTTAAAACTCGATCTAACCCGTTTTATATCCAAATAAATAAATACGCGCGCCCCGTTTTCTAAATAAAAAACCACTTCCGCTTTACTTAAATAAAACCGCCCGGGTCGCCGCATGACCGTAAATATTTTTTGGAGTTTTAACCCTATCATGATGCAATGCCTAACCTAAGATGGTCAACCACCATCAACTAACTCTTGTGCCTAGATCGGGAATGCATGAATTTATATTCTTTTTCTGATTTAAAATCATGTGTGTACATATGTCATCCTGCAAATCTTTAGCTTGGCGCGTTGTGCTTATGCAATGTAATGCTATGCATGATTGTGCTATGCATTCTAAAAAGGCCCTAATGCATGTTATGAGTGGCGTACAGATGAAAAAGTTATGCATCACATACTACATAACATTCTCATACAATGAAAAAGAAACGTGCTAGTCGCATTCATGTGGTGAGGTTATGCATCCCAAACTACATAACTCTCACATGTTGCCCCTATGGTGGATCCATATACAGACACATATTATGAATCCCATACTACATAATATGCCCCGTATACTTCATGTTATGCTATGAGTGTAATGCTCGTGCTTCAGCCTAGACGTGCTGATGACATATCGGTGTGTGTATGATATGATACTAAACACCTAATACCTACAAGGAAAGGTTGCCCGAAAAATACCTCTGATACCAACTGTCAAGACCCGCATTTTCTCCGAATTTAAGAAGTATCAGAGTATGAGAAAACACGTGTAGTGATGCCACGTCGAGCAGGGGATAAATGTCGACGCTCAGGCGAACACCATCTTAGTAGACTATGAAAATTCATAAGTTTAATGATTAGAAAATCAGTTACATTTTAAAGGCCGTATCCCTCGGATCAGTGGATCATCTAGTCCACAGTTTTAAAACTATACTTATACGCAGCGAAAAATACTTTATTTATATTTGACATCCTATGAGAGTGCATAAGTGACCCCCGAGGTCAACTTATACTATGCAAGACTCTAGATTTATTTTATATGAGTTTTATAAACATGCTGATCATGAGATATACTTATAATAGTATTTTTAGGTTTAAATGTAACTAGCAACCTAGCATAAATCTTCCCAAGAGCAAATAGACTATCTCCAGAAAGGTAGCAGTAAAAGAAACATATCTAGTATCATAAGCAAAAACCACCAGCGGGCGTCAACAACCTGACACGAACACACTGGCGAGCATGTATGTCTGTAATAAAAACAGAAAAACTACCTCACAAGAACAAGAAATTGATCTCTACAGTACAAGAGATCACCAGCAACAGCACAACAAAACTAGCCGCCTACTCGGCTACTAATCAAAACCTGAGGCATTCAGAGAAAAAAAGAATACCTCAGCAAGTAAAATAAGAAAATCTGAATAAGAGCATTATATCAAAATGGAACCAAGGAGAGTAAGTAAACCTGACAGTAAAAACAAAGGCTGTCTAAAGTAAGCCAAAGTACACCAAGTACAAGGAAACAACAACAAACCCTGCTCAAATCCTGCAGAGGCTACAAGGCAAAAGTATACCAACAACATGATGCAATCTATAAAGGAAGAAAACATCTAACAATCCTAGCTTGTGAGTAATGGCAGTAGTAAAAAAACAACATGGACCTGAGTTGGTGACCAAAAAAAGTCCCCCAAACAACCAGTTCCAACTAAAAAATTCACTGCATCAGCACAAGGCCACCACATACCCAGCCCGTACCTGGGATTAAAAGGTGGCGGCCATGACAATACCCAGCCCGTACCTGGGATTAAAAGGTGGCGGCCACGACTCGCACACAAAACCATCCCACTCCTTTAGAGTGTCAAAATACCACTACCTGCCATAACACATGATTCGACGTTCAGAAAATAGCCGACAGACAACCCCAAACCCAACGGGATTCACTCGGGAAAACAAGGGAAGATAGAGGGAAAACAAATCGTCGAACACAGCTTACAAGAATCGTCGAGCTCATTTCGATGAATTTTTCTGAAAGAAATTGGACCTAATCACCTAGAGGGGGGGTGAATAGGTGACCTAATCTTTTTAAACTTTTAGGAAGATTATATCACAGATTTCACAGCACTATAAACAACATACACAGCATCAATCACATACACAGAGTACACACAGTTTTATAGTGGTTCACCAAGATTTGGGTACATCCACTTTCCCCCTTCACCTATCTAGTAGTGTACTAAATTCGGCCAAACTCCTCCACTATACCTCAGATCTTCAGATCTTACAATCAGAACCCCAAATGGTTCCTACAGCTTAGAGTGATCGCACTCCTACAACTCAGGCACACATCCCTACCACTCAGTCTTCACAAAGACCTACACTCAGCCTTCAATAAGGCCTACACTCAGAGATATGAATCTCCTACACTCAGGCACACAGGCCCTACCACTCAGCCTTTATAATTGCAGGCTTACAACTCAGATCCCTAAGGATCCTACAAGAAATTAAGAATACAATGTATATACCTACAACTCAGAATAAAAGAGAAGATTTTATAGGTTTCTTGATGAGTTCATGGAAGAACTCTGCTGAGAACAACCTCACTTGGCTTTCTTCAAAGCTTCTTGAATGTAGAACACAATAGGGTTGAGTCTCTCTGCAGATGATCTTCAATCACTGCAACTTAAGTTCCAGATCTCAATCTGAAACCTTCTTCACAGCCTGGTTCCAACAGCTGTCTTCTTGGAAGGAGCTCTCTATCTCCAACTACTTAGATCTTCACTTGAAATGATTCTTCAATGAATAGCTTGATCTTCTTCTCAATCTCTTGTTGTTAATCGTCTACTTCTGTTGACAGAATTAGCCTATATATAGGCCTTCTTCATGGTGAACGGCTGATCCGGTTCCTAACAGGTTTCTAACATCTCTGACAGTTGCAGTAGACTGGCTGGATTGGCAGCTGTCAAGTCATCCAGTCACTTCTTGAAATATCTGTAACTCTCTGAAAGTGTCGAGACAGTCTGTCTTTAAGTGTCGACACTTATAGACTAAGTGTCGACACAAGTAGACTAAGTGTCGACACTAGCCTTCAAGGTGTCGACACAACTCCTTGTGTTGTAGAAGTTACTTCTCGACACCGCTTCTTCAATATGTGTCGACAATGATATTGTGTGTCGACACAACTCCTTGTTCTTCAGTACTTAGTTGAATTCTGCTTAGTGTCGACACTACTCCTTTGTGTTGACACATCTTCTTGTGTTGAACTTGTTCAGTGTCGACACATGCCTTCTGTGTGGATACTTTTCCTGAGTGTCGACACAGCTCCTTGTGTCGACACATTCTTCTTCTGTTGAGACTTTGGCTGAGTGTCGACACATCTTCTTTGTGTCGACACTTGTACTTAGAATTTGTTGAACTTTGCTGAGTGTCGACACAGCCTCCTAGTGTCGACACTTTCTTCATGTATTGAGTCTTCTGTTGTGTGTCGACACATTCTTTATTATGTCGACACTTTCTTCATGTGTTGAGTCTTCTGCTGTGTGTCGACACATTCTTCATTATGTCGACACTTATACTTAGACTCTGTTGAAATTTGCTGAGTGTCGACACAGCCTCCAAGTTTGGACACTTTCTGATGTAGACAAAGTTCCTCTGGGTGTCGACACTGCTTCTAAGTGTCGACATAGCTTCATTGGACATTTCTTCATTGAGTGTCGACACAGCCTGTATGTGTCGACACTTTCCTTCTGGTGTCGACTCTGCATCCCTGGTGTCGACACAATTACTCTAAGTGTCGACACTGCTTCTCTAGGTGTCGACACAAGCCTTCTTAAGTGTCGACACTTTCTTTCTGGGTGTCGACACATGGACTTAGAAACTTTTCAGCTTTCCCTGCAAATACTTAACCTGCACAACTAAACTCAAAACACATCAAATACATTTTGATGTATATCATTGAGTAGGGTGAGGCTTCTTCAAATCAGGTACATTTATTCCAATGTACCCAACAATCTCCCCCTATTTGGAGAAGTCATAACCCTTAGTCAATGATATACACCATACATAATAAAATCACAGTATGATGTAAAGCAGGATTATATAACAGGGTAAGTACATAAACATGTATTAATCAAAAATATGTATACACAGATAACTCAGAACAATTAATGTAATAGTTGAACATATATCACATTGTTCTAAAAACTTCAATATTTTCATTATCCAAAAGTTTACAGAAAGTTTAAAATCAAATGATTACAACTGTAAACTAAAGATAAATTCTATCCTATTGCTGCTCAGTCTCCTTGATCACTATGCCCTTTCCAGATTGTATCTTTGCTTGGACTAGGGCTTCAGCATCTTTAGCAGCAGCAGGCTTCTTTCCTTTTAGATCCTTCTTTTTCTGCTCTTCAGCCTTGATCTTTTGTCTTTCAAAATAATGATAAGGCTTTGGAAAGTACTTGCTAGGCTCCTGGGCAGTAGGAGGTAGCTTTCCCATCTTAGCCTTTCTTCTATATTGCACAATGGCTTCTTGCCTGTTCTCATGCTTCCTCCGCTCCACATTAGAATACCATTTGCCTCTGTCCACAATATTGTCTTTGGCAGCCCTCCATGCAGTCAGAATGATATTCCTGGAGGTGGGGCTCCATTGTTCAAAGTCAGGCCTGAGTTCAGCTTGCTCTCTAAATCTCTTCTTAGACAATTGAGTCTCTTGTTCTTTCTGCAAAGCTTCTTATTCTTTCAGTATAGCCTCTGGCACAAGCTGAACTACTTTTTCTATGATGACATTTTGCTTTCCCTCAGGAGGGCTATACATTGATTGTATGTCTGCATGTATCATATCAAAGTCTGGTGGAGGGTAAATTACTTGAGCCACTTCAGCTTGCTCCCCTCCAAGATAAGCAGGATTAATCCCAGACTCAGCTACATTGTCATCATCACATAATGGAGGATATCCAAGGGTGGCTCTGATGGAATTTGATATCCACTTTGCATGATCAGAGCTGGCTTTGACTAACACCCTCTCCCCCTTTGTGACTTCTCTAACAATGTGATCCCTCAGATCATCTTTCTGAAGTCTTATTTGGGCATACAAATAGTTTACTCCATCTTTAAAGAAAGGTTTCAACCTTTGGAGCTTGTTAGTTATAGCCTTTTGAGAGTCTTGTATAGCAGTTTTAACAGCAATTATTCCCTCTTGTAATGCTTTATAAAATTCTGCCTTAGCTGTAGCATTAGCTGTAGGCTGACCAATAGTTATATTCTTCATTTCTGTGACTAATGCATTATGTGAATCAGTTAAATTATCATTCATCCTTAGCTGGTTCTGCAGAACATAGCCTTGCTTCACTGCAATATCATCTACTTGAGCTTTGATCTTCTTTTGATGAGTTGCTAGATAGACTACTGCATTTCCTCCCTTATGGAAGCAGTCAGTCATCTCTTTCTTATTCAGATTCATCTCAATCTGATGGACTTAATATCTTGTGCAAGATCAAATTATAGAGATTTATTCCCTTCATCCACATACGTTTCCAGAGCTTGCCATTGCTCATCAAGCTTTATCTGTAATGCAACCATCAGAGAACTGAAATCTGTTGATGGTGCTGGCTGTGGTGCAGGCTGTGGTGCTATTGTTTGCAGAGCCTTTTTGTATGTCTGGCTCCTCCTCTTGAAGACTTGAAACTTCCTCTTCTTGGCTCTTGCAGCCTCTTCATCTTCTAATGCAGATGTGCTTGCAATATCAACCCTGTCCTTAGGGCTTAAATGTAAATCCTTCTCAGTCCTTGGAATCTGCTCTGCATCCTTTGTCACCTCAGTCTCTTTGCTTGCAATTTCTTCAACAATATCCACATGCTTCCCCTCAACATGGGCCCTCTCCCCCTCAGCATCAGCACTTTCTTTCTCAAAATCAGTTTGGAGAAGGTCAGGGAACAATTCTTCTAAGGTAAATTCCTGTTGAGGATGGGGTGGAGAAACTCTAATCTCATCAACAACTTGATCAGATACCACTTGATCTGCAACAGATGTGTCCTCCATGATAACATCTTGGGGTTGGCTATGCGTTTGAGGTTGCTGATTAACATGAGGTATTGAATCAGACAAAACATCATCCTCAATATGGAAATCTAATGCATTAATCTCAGTGATTACCTCAAGTATAGTGTGGGTAGCTTGTTCACTTTCTAGTGGAGGTGGCTCATCCACAAGGGCTCCCCCTGGATGGAATCCTGGTGGATTGGGCTTGCCTGAGGTAGCTCCCCCTGCCTTGGTGCAACTTCTTGTCTAGCAGGAGATTGTCCACCATTTCTAGTGTCTTGTTCATCATCTGGAGTAAAGACAACTTGCTCTTCAGAGCTACTAGATGATTCTTAAGCCACTGGCGCTGTCTTCTTCTTCTTCTTTTGGGGTGTTACCTTCTCAGGAGTTGGCATTTCCTTAGTCAAGACTCTATCCCATCTAGAGAAGATTCTCATGTCCATCTTCCTCATGTGATTGATCTTAGAACCTGCAGCTTGGCTCATTACTTCTGGTATACTACCAGCCAAGTAAAGACTTAGAATCCTACCCAAATTGGGCTTCTTCATACTCTCCTTAATCTTCTCAAACACTACTGCAGACCAATCAGTTTGTAGTTTGAAGATGATTCTTGTCATTAAACCAAACATATGAGCTGATACTCTGTCATGCCCTCTAGGCTTGCTCAAGATAACCTTGCCCACAATCTCAGATAAGAATTTGCCTTCGCTGTTCATCCCCTTCCTATTGAAAACAGATCCTATTTTCATCTTGGAATCCAGTCCACGCCATGTTAATGCTTCCCTAGTTTTAGAAGCAGAAACATCTTCTTCTTCCTTATTCCTAGGTAGTTGAAGTACCTTTCTCAGACTTTTGGGTGAGACCTTCACCTTTGCCCCATGAACTCTTGACTTTATCTTGAGTCCAGATTCATCTAGGGATGCTCCATTCAGAAATTCCAGAACTTCTTTCTTCCATATCTTGGTCGGCTCTGAAACAAGAAATTCTAACCCTGTCTCTTCTATTAGGGTTATCACGCCTTTGATCTCTGGTTCCCCGTCATCAAACGCGTGCCACACCAGTTTGTATCCTTTATTCACATTCTCGTCGAGCTTGGGCTCCATTAGTCTTTGAAGAAATTTGAATTGAGAGAAGAGAGGTGTCGACACAGAAGTTTGGTCTCAAAACTTTGGTGAGCGTGTCGACAGACAATGGCGAAATCCTATTTATACCTTTCTAGAAACGAAGATGAAAGGGCGCGTCAAAATACATAAATTGTGTCGACACTGTTGAAAAGTGTCGACACAGACTTATAATGTCTCGACAACTATGTGTCGACACAAGTATAGTCGACAGAATATATGTGTCGACACTTGTTTATGCGTTGACACCACTTAGCTCGACACTTAGTCGAGACTTTACTTGACTAATACTGTATAAATCCTAAGTGTCGACACCACCTTGGATGTGTCGACACCTACCCTGCATGTGTCGACACTAATTCTCTGAAGTGTCGACACTAACTTCCTAGATATGTCGACACCTTTTCTCTGAAGTGTCGACACCACTTTTCTGTGTCGACACAGACAACTCTATGTGTCGACACCTTTTTACTTAGCCAATTTTGAAAACTTATTCTAAGTTGATCATACCTAATTCAATTTTAAACCTATTGAATTTGGTTTCTTCTAATGGCTTAGTATACATGTCAGCTAGTTGATTATTTGTATTAACATACTCTAGTGAAATATCTTCTTTTTCCACATGTTCCCTTAGAAAATGATATTTTATTTCTATGTGCTTAGTCCTACTATGGGAAACAGGATTGTTTGCAATAGATATAGCACTAGTAGAATCACAAAATAGTGGTGTTCTACTTACTTGAATGCCATAATCCTCAAGCTGATGTTGTATCCATAGAAGTTGAGCACAGCAACTTCCTGCAGCCACATACTCTGATTCTGCTGTCACAACCCGCATTTTCTCAACGGTAAAATCATATCAGAGTAAGAGAAAACACGTGTCGTGATGCCACGTCGTGCAGGGGATAACTGCACACGCTCAGGCAAAACTCCAGACCTTAGATTTTAAGGAAAATCGTTGATTAAATATGAAAGAAAATCGGTTAAGTTGAATGGCCGTATCCCTCGGCACGGTGGATCAGCTAGTCCACAGTTAAAATTATATTTATACGCAGCAGAAAATATTTTGGTTCAATTAAGTTGACACCCTAAATGAGCATAAGTGTCCCCGGGGGACGACTCATGGTATGCACGACCCTAAGGTGAATATAGTAGGTATGAAAAATAGTGTTTTACGTTGAGGAAAAATAGTGCCTTTGTTTTAGAAACATGTTATACATGGGGTACATATAATAATACTTTTATGTTTTAAAATATCTAACATGCAACCTAGCATAAATCCTTCCCAGAATCAAGTAACCAACCACAAGTAGGCAAAATCAGCAGTTTAAATTCATACCCAGCATCACAAGGAGCCACCAGTGGGCGTCAACAACCTGACACGAACCCACTGGCGAGTATGTATGTCTATACAGAAAAGTAAAGAACTACCTCACAACAAAATAGGGATCAGCTATCTCAGCTACCCCGGAGGCCACCAACAAGCCCCTCCAAAAGAACTAGCCGCTGAACTGGCTACAACCTGGACCTGAGGCATTCAAGAAAAGAACACCTCAGCAAGAAAATAATCAAAAGGTAAATAGAGCAATAGATTAATGAGCAAATAAGAAGAAAAGGGGGTGACAGTAAGAGGAGAGTACTGTCTAAAGCACAGCAGAGCACACCAAAAGCGAGCAATAAAACCATTATGCCCTACCAAAAGAGTCTGCAACAGCAACAAGACATATACATATATGCCAAAAGAAAGGAAAGCATAAACAGGAAAGGGACTAACAGTCCTAACACGTGGGTAAGTGGCAGTGGTCAAAACATGGATCTGAATACATAACCAAAATCAGACCCAAAAATGGCTAAGGGGTCAAACAGTGGCAGCTTTAGGGTCCCACACACACCAACCCAAACCGGGGGAAAAGGCGGTGGCCACAGCTCTTCACATAAAACCACCCCTCCAGAGGCCACCAAAACTCCACCACCTGCCACAACCCAAGAGTCGGCATGCAGAAATTAGTCGAACACCCAATGCCCCCCCCCTAGGGAAAGGTCACAATAACAATCCTAAGAAACACACGAACCCAAGGCAAAAACGTCGGGTCCAACCGACGCGGCCTTGCACGCCTAAAAATAACCAACCCCGAGTCTTCCTGACCCCAAAATAAGCGCAGCACCCAGTGTCGACACGATGTGTCGACACCAGGACAAGCCGGTGTCGACACAAGGTGTCGACACTGCCGCTGCCGGTGTCGACACCAAGTGTAGACACCACTGTGGCTGGTGTCGACAAAAGGTGTCGACACTGCCGCTGCCGGTGTCGACACCAAGTGTCACACCACTTCGGCCAGTGTTGACACAAGGTGTCGACACTGCCGCTGCCGGCGTCGACACCAAGTGTCGACACCACTACGGTCGGTGTCGACACAAGGTGTCGACACTGCCGCTGCTGGTGTCGACACCAAGTGTCGACACCACTGCGGTCGGTGTCGACACAAGGTGTCGACACTGCCGCTGCTGGTGTCGACACCAAGTGTCGACACCACGACTGGCCGGTGTCGACACCAAGTGTCGACACCACGACTGGCCGGTGTCGACACAACGGTGTCGACACTCCGACTGGCTACAGGAGCCAGATCCAGCAAACAACCAGAAACGAGAATGAGGACTCTCTCTATGGTGCAACATCCATCGACAATCGCAACTGCTCGACCTGAACCGAACCAAATCTGTCCCTAATAGACACAATCCCTCAGGAAAACTGAGATTTTAATTGGAACTTTCTACACTAACCACGGCATGATCGGGAACGAACCCTAGCGTACACCTAAGATCTAAGCTGGAAAGAGATAAAATTAAATCAAAGAAAAAGACAAAGATCAACTTTGGCAAGGATGAGGGGACATCACTTCTCTCAATAACAGAAAAGCTTGGTCGGCGGCATCCCCCACTCTGGGATCTAGCCGCAGAGCACCAGCTGAGGATCAGAAAGAATGCAGATCCAGGCGAGGGCAGTCCAGATCCACTCTCGAAATCGAATTTCGACCGCTAAATCTCCAGGAAATCGGCGTCCGAAGGCTAGGGTAGTCCGGCGGTTCTCTTCCTCTCGCACAGGCGGCGGCTTCTTCCAAGCAGAGAAAAAGAACGGAAACAAAAGAACCGAGCCCTATTTCTAACCTAAGGCTATATATATATACAGCAGTTTAATATTAAACAGGCTACACAGGGAACCCTAAGAGCTAAGACCACGCTCTACAATGACAAAAAGCCGGAAATATGCCATCGTAACGCCAGCCAAAGATCAAACAAAACACAGAAAAACCGGGGGCGTTACAGCCACTCCCCCTAAAAGAAAGTTTCGCCTCGAAACTTTACTCACAACACTCCTATATACAAGGAGAGAGAAAGAGCTAGGAAAGGGCTATATAATAAAACAGAGCATACCAGACACAAGATCATGGAAATAGATGAGGGTGAGCCTCCCTCATAGCTGACTCCAACTCCCAAGTCGCGCTTTCCACATCCTGATTCCTCCATAAAACTTTAACCATAGGAATAGTCTTCTTCCGCAACGCCCGAACCTGAGAATCCAAAATGCGAACAGGCACCTCCACATAAGAAAGATTCGGCTCCAACTGAGGCACAGAATCCAAAACCTGCCTGCCATTTATCACACATTTTCGCAGCTGACTGACGTGAAAGACATCATGCATGCCAGGGAAATTTGAGGGTAAAGCCAGCCTGTAGGCTGATACCCCAATCCGCTCAACAATCGGAAATGACCCCACGTACCTCGAGTCCAACTTCCTATTCTTGCCAAACCGCTTGACTCCAATCAACGGGGAGACCTTTAAGAATACCGAGTCCCCCACGGCAAATTCCAAGTCCGATCTACGCCGATTGGCGTTCTTCTCATATCTCTCCTGGGCTATCCGAAGCTTTTCCCGAATAAGCTTCACAGCGGTTTCCATCTCCTCAAGCGCTTCTAGACCCAACAAAGGTCCCTCGCCAAGCTCAGCCCAAAACAAGGGAGTCCTGCAGCGCCTCCCATACAAAGCTTCAAAAGGAGCCATTTGCAAGCTTTCTTGATAACTGTTGTTATATGCGAATTCCATAAGCCGCAAGGGCTCGTCCCACGCTCCTCCGTGGTCCAGAATATAGCATCAGATCATATCTTCCACAATCTGATTTACTCGCTCCGTCTGACCATTGGTCTGCGGATGATAAGTCGTGGAATATCTCGAATCTGTACCCAACCCCTCTTGAAGGCTCTTCCAAAAACGAGACGTGAACCTGGAGTCTCGATCTGATATGATACTTACGGGTACACCATGCAATCTGACAACCTCTTCCAGATACAGCTCGACTATCTTCCTCATCGGATAATCGATCTTAAATGGTACGAAATGAGCGCTCTTTGTCAATCTGTTTACGATTACCCAAACTGAATCATGCCCCTTAGGAGATTTCGGTAAGCCGGTAATGAAATCCATCGAGATACTCTCCCACTTTCACATCGGAATCTCCAAGGGAGTCAGCTTGCCACCAGGCCTCCCATGGTCGGCTTTCACACGCCTGCAAGTGAAACACTCTGAAACAAACCTGGATCTGATACCAACTGTCACAACCCGCATTTTCTCAACAGTAAAATCGTATCAGAGTAAGAGAAAACACGTGCCGTGATGCCACGTCGTGCAGGGGATAACTGCACACGCTCAGGCAAAACTCCAGACCTTAGATTTTAAGGAAAATCGTTGATTAAATTTGAAAGAAAATCAGTTAAGTTGAATGGCCGTATCCCTCGGCACGGTGGTCAGCTAGTCCACAGCTAAAATTATATTTATACGCAGCAGAAAATACTTTGGTTCAATTATGTTGACACCCTAAATGAGCATAAGTGTCCCCGGGGGACGACTCATGGTATGAACGACCCTAAGGTGAATATAGTAGGTATGAAAAATAGTGTTTTACGTTGAGGAAAAATAGTGCCTTTGTTTTAGAAACATGTTATGCATGGGGTACATATAATAATACTTTTAGGTTTTAAAATATCTAACATGCAACCTAGCATAAATCCTTCCCAGAATCAAGTAACCAACTACAAGTAGGCAAAATCAGCAGTTTAAATTCATACCCAGCATCACAAGGAGCCACCAATGGGCGTCAACAACCTGACACGAACCCACTGGCGAGTATGTATGTCTATACAGAAAAGTAATGAACTACCTCACAACAAAACGGGGATCAGCTATCTCAGCTACCCGGGAGGCCACCAACAAGCCCATCCAAAAGAACTAGCCGCTGAACTGGCTACAACCTGGACCTGAGGCATTCAAGAAAAGAACACCTCAGCATGGAAATAATCAAAAGGTAAATAGAGCAATAGATTAATGAGCAAATAAGAAGAAGGGTTTACCAACCCGGCAACAAACTGCTATAAGCAAAAGAAAAGGGGGTGACAGTAAGAGGAGAGTATTGTCTAAAGCACAGCAGAGCACACCAAAAGCGAGCAATAAAACCATTCTGCCCTACCAAAAGAGTCTGCAACAGCAACAAGACATATACATATATGTCAAAAGAAAGGAAAGCATAAAAAGGAAAGGGACTAACAGTCCTAACTTGTGGGTAAGTGGTAGTGGTCAAAACATGGATCTGAATACATAACCAAAATCAGACCCAAAAATGGCTAAGGGGTCAAACAGTGGCAGCTTTAGGGTCCCACACACACCAACCCAAACCGGGGCAAAAGGCGGTGGCCACAACTCTCCACATAAAACAACCCCTCCAGAGGCCACCAAAACTCCACCACCTGCCACAACCCAAGAGTCGGCATGCAGAAATTAGTCGAACACCCAATGCCCCCCCTAGGGAAAGGTCACACTAACAATCCTAAGAAACACACGAACCCAAGGCAAAAACGTCGGGTCCAACCGATGCGGCCTTGCACGCCTAAAAAGAACCAACCCCGAGTCTTCCTGACCCCAAAACAAGCGCAGCACCCAGTGTCCACACGATGTGTCGACACCACGACAAGCCGGTGTCGACACAAGGTGTCGACACTGCCGCTGCCGGTGTCGACACCAAGTGTCGACACCACTGCGGCCGGTGTCGACACCAAGTGTCGACACTGCCGCTGCCGGTGTCGACACCAAGTGTCGACACCACTACGGCCGGTGTCGACACAAGGTGTCGACACTGCTACTGCTGGTGTCGACACCAAGTGCCGACACCACTGCGGCCGGTGTCGACACAAGGTGTCGACACTGCCGCTGCTGTTGTCGACACCAAGTGTCGACACCACGACTGGCCGGTGTCGACACCAAGTGTCGACACCACGACTGGCCGGTGTCGACACAACGATGTCGACACCCCGACTGGCTACAGGCGCCAGCTCTAGCAAACAACCAGAAACGAGAACAAGGACTCTCTCTAGGGTGCAACATCCATCGACAATCGCAACTGCTCGCCCTGAACCGAACCAAATCTGTCCCTAATATACACAATCCCTCAGGAGAACTGAGATTTTAATTGGAACTTTCTACACTAACCACGGCATGATCGAGAACGAACCCTAGCGTACACCTAATATCTAAGCTGGAAATAGATAAAATTAAATCAAAGAAAAAGGCAAAGATCAACTTTGGCAAGGATGAGGGGACATCACTTGCCTCAATACCAGAAAAGATTGGTCGGCGACATCCCCCACTCTCGGATCTAGCCGCAGAGCACCAGCTGAGGAGCAGAAAGAATGCAGATCCAGGCGAGGGCAGTCTAGATCCACTATCGAAATCGAATTTCGACAGCTAAATCTCCAGGAAATCGGCGTCCGAAGGCTAGGGTAGTCCGGCGGTCCTCTTCCTCTCGCACAGGCGGCGGCTTCTTCCAAGCAGAGAAAAAGAACGGAAACAAAAGAACCGAGCCCTATTTCTAACCTAAGGATATATATACAGCAGTTTAATATTAAACAATCAACATATTAATTACTTACACGCAAAATCAAAACAACAAGAGACCCGAAACATCTCGGAAAATGACGAAATTCACGTCGCAGCTAAAAACCCACGCTATGAACACAACTGCGAAGTCAAAAATAGCATTCGACGAACAAAACACGGGATAACACCACCCGAAGCCAAAACACAAGCATTCCCTAAGAGGCCTAGCCGAGTCATCAAACGGACACCAGCTAGCTGGGGAATCTTGCTAACAGGCTACAAACAGGCTACACAGGGAACCCTAAGAGCTAAGACCACTCTCTACAACGGCAAAAAGCTGGAAATACGCCATCGTAACGCCAGCCAAAGATCAAACAAAACACAGAAAAACCGGGGGCGTTACATCTGCTGTGGAGATAGCCAAACTTGTTTGCTTCTTGCTACTCCATGATATCAGTCTTCCACCTAGGAATTGACAGGTACCAGTTGTACTTTTCCTATCTTCCTTGCAGCCTGCAAAATCTGCATCTGAATAACCTGTCAGTTCAAAATCTCCATTCCTAGGGTACCAAAGGCCTAGATAAGGAATTCCCTTAAGATATCTTAGAATTCTTTTGACTGCTGTCAAATGAGACTCTTTAGGGCATGCTTGGTACCTAGCACAGACACATGTAGCATACATGATATCTGGTCTACTTGCAGTCAAATATAATAGGGAGCCAACTATCCCTCTATACAAAGTCTCATCTACAGGTTTCCCTGCATCATCTTTGCTAAGAGACATACTTGACCCCATAGGAGTATTCATGGTACTGGATGATTCCATACCATACTTCCTTATAAATTCTAGGGTGAACTTAGAATGGCATATGGATAAACCATTCTCAGTCTGTCTAACTTGGAGACCCAAGAAGAACTTAAGTTCCCCCATACTGCTCATCTCAAATTGTCCTTGCATAAGTTTTGCAAACTTTCTGCAAAGACTATTTTCAGTAGAACCAAATATGATGTCATCTACATATATTTGGACTAGAATGATCTTGCCTCTGGATTCCCTAAGGAATAAAGTCTTGTCTATTTTCCCCCTTGTGAATTTATTCTCAATGAGGAAACTAGACAGGGCTTCATACCAAGCCCTAGGGGCTTGTTTTAACCCATACAAAGCCTTCCTAAGTCTATAGACATAATTAGGTTGAGTTAAATCAACAAAACCTGATGGCTGTTCCACATAGACTTCTTCTTTCAGATTTCCATTTAGAAAAGCTGACTTAACATCCATTTGGTATACTTTAAACCCTTGATAGGTTGCATAGGCCAGGAACATCCTTATGGCCTCCAGTCTGGCTACTGGATCAAAGGTCTGATCAAAGTCAATACCTTCTTCCTGCCTATATCCCTTAGCAACCAGTCTTGCTTTGTTCTTTATAATCACTCCATGTTCATCCATCTTGTTCCTAAAGATCCACTTGGTTCCAATTATGTTGTGGTCTTTTGGTTTAGGAACAAGCTCCCAGACTTTGCATCTTTTGAACTGATTCAGCTCTTCTTGCATTGCCTCAATCCAATGAGGGTCTAGGATGGCTTCTTCAAATTTCTTTGGCTCAACTTGGGATAGAAAACTGGAGTAGAGTACTGCACTTAGATTTCTGCTCCTTGTTTGTACCCCTTGACTTAGATCACCAATAATTTGATTGGCTGGATGATCTTTCAAATGTATACTAGCTGGAGGCAGCCTGGCTTCAAGTTGAACACCTTCAGCTTCTTCAACTTACTGCACTCCTTGGTCTTCTTCTGCATCAGGTGCATGTAGTACTCCCCCTGGACAACAGCCACTATCATCTACATGCTGACTTGAAGTAGATCCTTCTTCAATAGTGAGCTTGTCCATCTTCTTAGTCACACCTGTGGAGCTGCAAATACTTATAGACAACTCATTGTTAATAATTCTAGCTTCATCAAATACTACATGTACTGACTCTTCTACAACTTGAGTAGACAAGTTGTAGACCCTATAAGCCTTACTATTGTTGTTGTACCCAACAAAGATCCTCTCTTGGGATTTGGCAGCAAACTTGGTCAAGTAAGACTTTCCATTGTTAAGTATATAGCATTTACAACCAAAGATCCTGAAATAGGATAAATTTGGTTTTCTGCCTTTCACAATCTCATAGGGGGTCTTATTGTGGCTCTTGGTGATAGTAGCCCTATTAATTACATGGCATGCAGTGTTTACTGCCTCAGCACAGAAATATTCTGGGAGAGTTGTGTCACTTAATAGGATTCTACCAGCCTCAATCAAGGTTCTATTTTTCCTTTCAGCAATACCATTTTGCTGAGGTGTTCTTGGTGAAGAAAATTCCAGAAATATCCCAAACTCTTCACATAGCTTTGTCATACTATCAGATTGGAATTCAGTACCATGGTCACTTCTTATTTTGACCACTGTACCGTCTAACTCATTCTGAATTTGTTTGACAAAACTATAAAAGATACTAGCTATTTCAGATTTCTGTCTAAGGAAGAACACCCAGGAAAACCTTGAGTAGTCATCTACAACCACAAATGTGTAGACCTTCCTACCTAGGCTATGAACTGGCATAGGACCAAAGAGATCCATATGCAAGAGGTATAAACACCTCACAGCATCTTTGTTTTCAATGCTATTAAAGGTGGATCTAGTCTGCTTGCCCTTTTGACAAGCTGAACATATTCCATCTTTAATACACTTAACCTGAGGACCATTCCTCACTAACTCTTTGCTAAAGAGTTGACCAATTGTCTTGTAGTTGAGATGGGCTAGCCTCTTGTGCCATTTGACACAATGAGAGACTTTCTCATCAGCTACAAGACACACTTGAGAAACATTGTTCTCACACATAATGTCTAGGCAATAGACATTTCTCTTTCTATAACCTGTCAGAATGATCTCTTGATCATTTGACCTCCTGATATGACAACCATCTTTGACAAATGAGATGTCATATCCTAGATCACTCAGCTGACTTATACTAATGAGGTTATGTTTCAAACCTTTAACATAAGCCACTTGAGTAATAGTTATAAGGTTGCTAGAAATGTTACCAAAACCTTTGATGATTCCTTTTTCAGAACCACCAAAGGTGACTTTAGGACAATCCTTGATTGGTGTGTAGTCCTTTAGCAATCTCCTAGTTCCAGTCATGTGCCTGGAACATCCACTGTCCAAGTACCATATTGGGGCATGGCCACTTGGACTCACCTGCAAAACAGATTAGTTGACCTTAGAACCCAAAGAATTTTTGGGTCCTTAGTGCTGGTTAGTTTGCCTCTTAACAAAGCTACCTGCAGATCTTCCAACAGGAAGTTTGCTACTCATCTTGGCACTAGAATTGTGCCAATAGTCTATGGCAAAATGGCCTACCTTGCCACAGCACCAGCACTCAAATCTATTGTACCTTTGCTTAGGTACAACCCTAGTTGTTCTATCTATAGCAGGCTTGTTGAGTACTGGGGCTTTGCCCTTAGACTTGGACTGAACAGTCCTAGCAGGTTTTGTAAACCCTAATCCAGTTTTACCCTTTTGATGTACAAATTCATCTATCAAAGGTAGAACAAACTTTGGTTTAGAAAACCTTGCAACTATGTCTCTCTCCTTCTGAAGACTAATCTCCAGATTTCTGATTTGATCATTCTTGAATGTTATAGTCCCCATCTGAATAACAGTTATGTTCTTCAGCCTGACTATTTCATTTAGTTTTTGATCAATCAATTTATCAAAATCTGTTGCAGCCTCTTTGAGATTAGCAATCTCCTTAGCCTGACTCTTGGCCAAAGATTTGCTTTTCTTAAAAGCATGCAACAGTACTCTATATTCATCAATCAACTGATGAATATCCCCTTCAGATTCAGATCCACTGGCATCACTTGATGCTGATGTAACTGAATCTGAACTAGCACTAGAAATTGAACTTAAAGAACAATTTTGTACCTGACTAGGTCCAGGCTGCTCCTGGATTTTGTTTCCTTCTGATAAGGCCATCAGTCCCTGGCACTGATTGTCCTCTTGCTCATATATAGAGTTCATTAACTGGATGAACTCCTCTTCTTCTTCTTCATCAAACAGTCCAATGTAAGCGTCTACTTCTGAATCAGTTTTTGAAGATGATATGTCTGACAGGCTTTTGTCCTTCTTGGCAACAAAGGACCTTTCCTTTTTGCCGTTAATCTGAGTCTTCTTCTTCTTAGTAGACTCTTTCCTTTTCTCTGGACAGTCAGCAACAACATGACCTTGTCTATTACAGCAATAGCATACAATTTTTGATAAAGTTGCTTTGCTTGACTTGAGCTTTCTCCTGTCTTTCTTTGATGACTTCTTGTTCTGATAATAATCATCTTTTCCCTGTGAAGTGGATGGCTTTGAGCTCCACTGTTTCTTCTTTAGAAACTTCTGAAAGTGTCTTGTGAAAGCTGCAAAATCCTCATCACTCTCACTGCTTTCAGAGTTCCTGCTTTCTGATTCATTTGACTCAGTCTCAGCCACTTTTGGAGGTGGAGATGGAGACTTACTTTTATATTTCTTGGTGGCTTCTGTCTTGAATGCCACTGCTCTTTCTTTATGCTCACTTCTTGTAGTCTTCTCCTCCTCCTTCCTTACCATCAACTGCATCTCATAGGATAGTAGTTTTCCAAATAATGTTGGAGGAGGAATATCTGCTAACTTGGCCATTTCCCTTATGGCACAGATCTTGGTGTCCCAGTCCTTTGTTAGGGACCTCAAGAACTTATCATTCAGCTCATAATTGCTGAATTCTCTTCCATAGGACATCAACTCATTGTCAATCCTATAGAATTTCTTGTAGCATTCTGTAATACTGTCAGACCTGCCTTGTCTGAAGCTCTCATATTCCTGGTTTAACAAAGACTTTTTGTCCTGCCTAACTTCTTCTGAACCCTCCATGTACACTATCAGAGTATCCCACATCTCCTTTGATGTTTTACAGTGTATCAAGTTCTAAAATGTAGCATCATCTATGGCACTTACAATGATATTCTGAGCCCTCTATTCCATGGTGGCCAGAATAATCTCATCTTTTGTCATTTCAGAAAAGTCCTTAGGTGTTCTCTGATTTGCATCCAGGACTGAAACCTTCATAGGCACATATGACCCTTCTTTAACTGTGATATAGATTCTAGGGGCTGAGGCTTCCATAAACAGTCTAACCCTTTCTTTCCAGATGCCAAAAATCTCTTTTCTGCAAATTGGCAACTTCATGGATCCAAGTTCTTTGTGATTCTCTATTGAACCCATTTTCTTGATTTTCTTGATTATGCTGAATCTGTCCTTGATTTCACTGAATCTGCCAACAGGATCTACTCAGATAGTTATGTCCTTTTTAAGTAACCTCGCTCTGATACCACTTGAAAGAAATTGTACCTAATCACCTAGAGGGGGGGGGGTGAATAGGTGACCTAATCTTTTTAAACTTTTAGGCAAATTATATCACAGATTTCACAGCACTATAAATAGCATACACAGCATCAATCACATACACAGAGTACACACAATTTTATAGTGGTTCCCTAAGATTTGGGTACATCCACTTTCCCCCTTCTCCTATCTAGTAGTGTACTAGATTCGGCCAAACTCCTCCATTATACCTCAGATCCTCAGATCTTACACTCAGAACCCCAAATGGTTCCTACATCTTAGAGTGATCCCACTCCTACAACTCAGGCACACTGCCCTACCACTCAGTCTTCACAAAGACCTACACTCAGCCTTCAACAAGGCCTACACTCAGAGATATGAATCTCCTACACTCAGGCACACAGGCCCTACCACTCAGCCTTTATAATTGCAGGCTAACAACTCAGATCCCTAAGGATCCTACAAGAAATTAAGAATACAATGTATATACCTACAACTCAGAATAAGATAGAAGATTTGACAGATTTCTTGATGAGGTCTTGGAAGAACTCTGCTGAGATCAACCTCACTTGGCTTTCTTCAAAGCTTCTTGAATGTAGAACACAATAGGATTGAGTCTCTCTGCAGCTGATCTTCAATCACTGCAACTTAAGATTCATATCTCAATCTGAAACCTTCTTCACAGCCTGGTTCCAACAGCTGTCTTCTTGGAAGGAGCTCTCTCTCTCCAACTACTTAGATCTTCACTTGAAATGATTCTTCAATGAATAGCTTGATCTTCTTCTCAATCTCTTGTTCTTAATCGTCTACTTCTGTTGACAGAATAAGCCTATATATAGGCCTTCTTCATGGTGACCGGCTGATCCGGTTCCTAACAGGTTTCTGACATCTCTGACAGTTGCAGTAGACCGGCTGGATTGGCAGCTGTCAAGTCATCCAGTCACTTCTTGAAATATCTGTAACAGTCTGAAAGTGTCGAGATAGTCTGTCTTTAAGTGTCGACACTTATATACTAAGTGTCGACACAAGTAGACTAAGTGTCGACACTAGCCTTCAAGGTTTCGACACAACTCCTTGTGTTGTAGAATTTACTTCTCGACACCGCTTCTTCAATATGTGTCGACACTGATATTGTGTGTCGACACAACTCCTTGTTCTTCAGTACTTAGTTGAATTCTGTTTAGTGTCGACACTACTCCTTTGTGTCGACACATCTTCTTGTGTTGAACTTGTTCAGTGTCGACACATCTTCTTGGTGTCGACACATGTCTACTGTGTTGATACTTTTGCTGAGTGTTGACACAGCTCCTTGTGTCGACACATTCTTCTTCTGTTGAGACTTTGGCTGAGTGTCGACACATCTCCTTTGTGTCGACACTTGTACTTAGAATTTGTTGAACTTTGCTGAGTGTCGACACAGCCTCCTAGTGTCGACACTTTCTTCATGATTGAGTCTTCTGCTGTGCGTCGACACATTCTTTATTATGTTGACACTTTCTTCATGTGTTGAGTCTTCTGCTGTGTGTCGACACATTCTTCATTATGTCGACACTTATACTTAGACTCTGTTGAAATTTGCTGAGTGTCGACACAGCCTCCAAGTGTCGACACTTTCTGATGTAGAAAAAGTTCCTCTGGGTGTCGACACTGCTTCTAAGTGTCGACACTGCTTCACTGGACATTTCTTCATTTAGTGTCGACACAGCCTGTATGTGTCGACACTTTCCTTCTGGTGTCGACTCTGCATCCCTGGTGTTGACACAATTACTCCAAGTGTCGACACTACTTCTCTATGTGTCGACACAAGTCTTCTTAAGTGTCGACACTTTCTTTCTGGGTGTCGACACATGGACTTAGAAACTTTTCAGCTTTCCCTACAAATACTTAACCTGCACAACTAAACTCAAAACACATCAAATACATTTTGATGTATATTATTGAGTAGGGTGAGGCTTCTTCAAATCAGGTACATTTATTCCAATGTACCCAACATTTTCGTCGAACTCAGGACACAGGGAAACACCGATCTTAGTTCGACGATTTTCGTCGAACTCAGATTGACGACCTTCGTCGATCTCCTGCAACCGAAGATCGTCGATCTCTATTCGACGATCTTCGTCGAACTCAGATCGATGATCTTCGTCGAATGTAGACAGCCGGGGATCGTCGATCCCATTTCGACGATTGTCGTCGAACTTAGATCGATGATCTTCGTCAAACTAAGGAAGCCGAAGATCGTCGATCTCAGTTCGACGATTATCGTCGAACTCAGTTCGACGATCTTCGTCGATCTAAGGCAGCCGGAGATCGTCGATCTCAGTTCGACAATTTCCGTCGAACTCAGATCGACGATCTTCGTCGATTTGGCAGCGTTGAGTGCACTCAACGCTGTCAACACTTCCAACAGAACTTCTACAAAACATTAAAATTGAATGCTACCTAACTTACCGGGCAACGGCTACCATACAGGAAGGTCAAATCCAATACTCATCTACACAACTCCCAGCACCCGAACTGGGCAAACCTTAATAGCAGGGGACGATTAAGAATTAGGCTAAAATACTACCCAATCTGAGATCTAATAAGGAACAATTTGATAAAAGACAAGACTACAACAGCCCAGCCGAAAAACTTGAAGTTTCAGAACTTGAGAAAGTAACAGAAAAATGGAAAGGAGCATTGATGATTCAAGATCCGATGATTTTGACGGGAAAACAGGGCAAAATAAATGATCTCGGGCAAAATGTATGATAACTGCAAATGTGAACATAAAAGGAGAAAAACTTGGCAAGGGTAGGAGCACCACTTGCCTCAAATTCCAGCGAAGCTTGCTCGGCCCCTTTCTCTCACTCGGCACCAGCGGCATAGTACAAGATGAAAATTTCGTCGGGGTGTAGGTCTAGGCGAGAGCAATCAAAATCCGCCTTTGAAATCGAATTCCGCCGGCTAAAACTCCGGGAATCGGCGGTGGAAGGCAAGGGCAGCCCGCCGGATTTCCTCTCTTGCACAGGGACGGTGGTTGTATTCCGAGAAAGACAAAGAATCGTCAACTGTCGCTTTTCTAATTAAGGTTATATATAGATAGCGGCTAGATCCCAAATATTTTCTATTCTTAGCCAAACCAAACGCTGCCAGCCCCCTATTCACCGTAACTGCTACTATCTAAACAAAATATCCATATATAATATATAATATCGCATTAATATAAATAAAATACAAAACGACGCGAAACCCGAACATCCTCGGAATTCGACGAAATTTGCACCGTAGCTAAATAACAACGCTACGAACGCAACGAAGAAATCAAAATCAACTTTCGACGAAGAAAACTCGGGTTATCACTACCCGAAGCCAAAACAAAAGCATCCCCCGAGAGCCCTCACCGGTCACCAAAACAGACCCCACTTGCTAGGGAATCTTGCCAAAAAGGCTACCAACAACCACACTAGGATTCTAAAGAGCTAAGACCACTCTCTAACAAACGGCACATGCCGGAAATGCGTGAACGTAACGCCAAATGAGAATCAAATAATCGCAGAAAAAATCGGGGGCGTTACAACTGCTAGGAAAGATTCTTCATGATAGTAAATGAGTTAAGGACCTATGGAAGGGTTTTTAGTCATCATGAGGTAAATGATAAGCTCCTCAGGTATCTCACTAGAGACTGAGACACAAAGATTTGTGCCATCAGAGAAATGGCTAAGATGGGTGACACTCCAACCCACTCCATTTTTATAAAACTGCTCTCTTATGAGATGCAGCTAACAGCTAGGAAAGAAGAAGAGTCAAACTGCAAGTTTCAAGCTAAAGAAAAGTTAGTGTCTCTCAAAGCTGAGGCCACAAGCTAAATTATGAGAACGACCCCTTCTCCTCCAAGAATAATAGTAGATTCAGACTGCTCTGAATTAGAAGCATCAGACAGCAGCATGTCTGATGAGGACTTTGTTGTCTTCTCCAGACAGCTCCATAGGCTGATGAAGAAGAAGCATTGGAAGAGCAGACCCTCCTCCTCAACACATCACTGGAAGAAATCCTCTAAGGAGGAAAAGTATGGATCTAAACCCAGTAAATAGAATTCTGCTAATGTTATCTATAACTGTTGCAGCAAGCCAGGGCATGTCATTGCTGATTACCCAGTGAAGAGAAAGGAGTATAGTGAGAAGAAATCTCACCAAATGCGCAAGGGCAAGAAATAAAAGTCCTTTGTGGCTAAGAAAAAAAAAGCTAGACAGTATCATCATCATATGAGTTTGAAGAACAGGAAGCCTATATTGGGCTAGTTATTACTACTGCTAAAGACAAAGCTATTATAGCAGGAGGTGTCTATCCTCTAGGGAGGATAGGAATCTGGGCCCCTCTGACACTATTAGACAGTGACTCAGAGGTGGATGAAGATGGCCACAGCTTCAGAGGGCTAATGGCAATGACTTATGAAGAGGGAAGACTGGATCAGCCTGGTCGAAGTAAGGTTCATTCTCCATCCAGTTTAGTGTATAAGCATGAGACAAGTTCTTTTGTTGAAGCCTCTTAATCTAATGGTGAAGTTGATTCTGGCTCAGAGGGTGATGTCAATCAATTGATTGACAGATATAGTGAACTTATCCATGCCTTTAAAAATACAAGAAGTTGACTAAGAAACAGGCTAAAGAGATTTTGTCTCTTCAACTTGCTGCTTCTCAGCTTGCTGAAATAGCTGCTATACTGAATCAGATAATGAGGGAGCTCAGTAAATAAAAAACCATATCAGGCATCCAGATGGAGACTATAATGAGCAAAAATAGTCTCATTAAATATCTTGAAGAAAACCTCCAGAGGGAGAAAGGTATTGTGGAAAGTTTTTCTTCGCCTAATACAGTGTTGCCCTTGATAGATTCCTTCTTCTCACAAAATGGTAAGAAGGGGTTGGGCTTCAAGGGTAGCACGAGACCTGTCAATCTCAAAGTTAAAGTTCTAGTTGTGCCAATGGAATCTAGGGTATATAACCAATTCACGAAGGTGATATTTCCGTCAACAGGTATGACCAGGAAAGCATATATGGTCACTGTATGAATGGTGCATCCACAAGTGGAACAAAAGATGTTCCTAGCTATTGTTGAAAGTACAATAGGGAAAGTGCCTTTAAGGCTGCCAATGAAGAAATTCAAATGGAACATCATGGACCATTTATCTTTAGTGTTATTGCCCCCCTCTCAAAAATGTGGCTTTAGTTAGCTTTTAGAACCTGTCAGCACAGAATCTTACTAAGGTCCTGTCTGTTAGCTTGCCTGATATGGCTATTTCTAATGCTATCAGGAACACACTATCTAAAAAGAAATGTGTTGCTGTTAGGACTTAGAACTAGCCTCACAATCCAACAAGCAGACTAACTTTCAATCAAATCCATGATGAAAGGTAAAAGAAAATGGCTATTGTACGTCTTCCTTCTATCAAGACTACAGTCAAACTAGCTGTTAGGCCAACACAGAAAAGAAGATACAACATACATGATTGTTGATACTGTGGCAAGATAGGACATTATGCCAATGATTGCTGTCATAATCCTAATGGGACCAGGACCAGTGTTAGTCCACCTGTCACAAATCTTATTGGTGGACATATTCAGTTTCAGACTAATATTCACCTAGGATCAAATAGATATTGGGGTCTTAAGGTAAAGTAAGCTATATATTACAGGTTAGTACGACTCTCAATATCCCTATATGGTACTTATACAGTGGTTATTCCATGTATATGGCTGTGACAAGGAACAACTAGAAAGAGAACTCTCCATTAAAAGATGGACCCAAAGTAATATTTGGTGGTTCAGTAGAGGGGTAGCAAGAGGATATGGTAAGATCACCAATGCCATAATCACCATCACTAAGGTATCTTACGTTGAAGGGTTGAAACAAAACCTTATAAGCATAATTCAGCTCTCTGATATTGGATATGTTATTGTCTTCCACAAGGATAAGTGTCTAATTAGGAGGTCAAGTGACCAAGAGGTCATTTTGACAGGCACTAGGAGTGAAAATGTTTATTGCTTGAACTTTCTATGTTTTAATATAGACTCTCCTATCTATCTAGTGGCAAATGAGAAAGCCTCTTACAGTGTCCTATAGCACAAGAGGCTAGCCCATGTAAATTATAAGACTATTGGCAAGCTCTTCAGTCAAGAGCTAGTTAGGAATGGTCCGAATATGATGTGCTCCAAGGAGGGCATTTCTCACCTTGTCAAAAGGGCAAGCAGACAAAAGCTTCCTTCAAAGGTATTGGGATGAAAGATTCTGTGAGGTGCCTATACCTCCTGCATATGGACTTGTTTGGTCTTATACAAGTTCATAGTCTTGGTAGGAAGGTCTACACCCGTGTGGTGGTTGATGACTTTTCCAGGTTTGCTTGGGTTTTCTACCTCAAGAGAAAGAATGAAATTGTTGATATCTTCATTAAGTTTGTCATGCAAATTCAGAATGAGTATAATAGCTCTGTGGTCAAAATCAGAAGTGACCATGGGAATGAATTCCAGTCTGATTGCATGACAAGGTTCTATGAAGAGCATGGGATTCATCAAGAATTCCCTTCACCAAGAACACCCCATAAAAATGTGATTGTTGAGAGGAAAAATAGAATTCTCATTGAGGCTGGTAGGACCCTGTTGAATGAGACATCTCTCCTAGAATATTTCTGGGATGAGGCAGTCAACACTACATGTCATGTCCTCAACAGAGCCTCTATCACTAAGAGTCACAAGAAAACTCCCTATGATATCTTGAAAGGCAGAAAACAAAACTTGAGCTATCTCAGAATCTTTGGTAGTAAGTACTATGTGCTTCATAATTAAAAGTCCTATATCACGAAGTTTGTTGCTAAGTCCTTTCATGCGATTTGTGTTGGGTACAACAATCATAGTAAAGCTTATATGTTTTACAACTTGAAAAGCTAGGTTATAGACAAATCTGTATATGTAGTATTTGATGAGTCTAGCATGATTAATTGGGTGCTTCCAAGCTCCTCTTCTAGTACTGTAGGTACAAAATAGATGATGGACAATGTGACCATCAAGGAAGTAGAACTATATATCAAAAATGAAGTGGATATTCTAGAAGGTCCACCAGACTAACTTGGAGCAGATGAGGATTAGCAAGGAGTTGTTCCTGAAGCTGCTGCTGAAAGAATATTGCCTCCAGCAATCAGAAATTTAAGAGATCATGCTGCATACCAAATCATTGGTGAAGCCAACCAAGGTATAGTGACTAGAAGCAAAAGTCTCAATATAGCTATGTATGCAAGCTTCCTGTCATAAGGGGAGCCAAAGAAGTTTGAAGAGGCTAACATAGATCAATTTTGGATAGCAGCTAAGCAAGAGGAACTGAACATGTTCAAAAGATGCAATTCTTTGGATCTACTGATGACAACCTCTGCGAGAAGTTTTCCAAACTTATACAGGTGAAGTTTTAGATAAGCAGTATGGGTGAACTTAAATTCTTCTTGGGTCTCCAAGTAAGACAGACTAATGATTGCTTGTACATATCCCAGTCTAAGTTCACTAGGGAGTTAATAAAGAAATTTGGTATGGAAAATTACTCGACCATGAGAACTCCTATGAGATGAAGTTTGCCCATATGTAAGGATGAAGCAGGGAAACCTGTTGATGAAACTTTATATAGGGGGACAATTGGTTCCCTTCTCTATCTAACTCGTAGAAGGGCAGACATCATGTATGCTACATGTGTTTGTGCTAGGTATCAGGCTTGCCCGAAAGAATATCATTACTCTGCTGCAAAGTGAATTCTGAGGAATCTTAAGGGAACACTAGATCTTGGCTTGTGGTACCCTAGGAATGGAGAATTTGAACTAACTGTCTATTCAGATGAATACTTTGCAGGCTGCAAAGAGGATATGAAGAGCAATTCTAGCAACTGTCAATTCCTAGGTGTAAGACTAGTTTTCTGGAGCACCAAGAACCAAACTAGTGTTGCTAATTTAACTATAGAGTTACAATACATCTCAGCAGGTAGCTTTTGTGCTCAGCTTTTTATGGATCCAGCATCAGGTCCAGGACTACAACCTTGAGATATCTAGAAGTTCCTTATTTTGGGATTCTACTTGGGTCATTTCAATTGCAAGGAATCCTATCTCCCGCAGCAAGACTAAGCACATTGAAATCAGATATCATATCATTAGGGAGCACGTGGAATGTGAAGATATCAACCTTGAGTTTGTTCCAACTGACAAGGAAGTGGCTGACATCTTCACTAAACCAATAGATAAAGCAATGTTTAACACCTTAAAGTTTGAGTTGGAATTGTTAAACATGGTATAGCTTCAGTTGATCCTAACTTTAGTTGGAAATTATTTTATATTTTGCAGATGGAATTATTCTTCAGAAAAATGAAGACCCTTCAAAATGATGCATCAGTTGAGGAGGAGCATGTCTAGCACTGTTCCAGCATTTAAGAACCCTGCTAGTTATTTGCTGATGTCAAAATGGGGAGGAAAAGATGAGCAAGCAAGGAGGTGTGGTAACCATGATCAAGAATGGTTGCAACAATTCAGGTGGAGCAGGTATAGTAATGTTCACCCTGCATGAAATGAGGTATGGTAAACTATTGTAACTATAAATCATTCTCCAGTTATTTGCTTTTAAAATTCTTATTACTGCATAGAGTTATGTATGTCATTGACTCATTATTGAATCACTTGCTTAATAGTTTTGACTTATTCAAATAGGTGGAGATTGTTGGGTACATTTCCCTGAATGTCCTAGATTTGAGTTAAGTCAATCATGTCAGTAAAATACATAAAAGTGTATTTAATGTGTGCCTGAGTTCATGCATGCAAGGATATCCTAAGAAACAATGATGGGACAGATAGCCCAAGTGGCTAGGTCAGGTAAACACTTACCTAAGATATGGAAAGACAGAAAACAATCTAATTCCACAGGCATTGAGTGAAGGTCATTCACTCAGTGCCAGATGACTTATAACTCTGAGTGAAGGCTATACAATCAAAGCAAAGTAGTGGAAAGTTGAGAAAGTTTCCAAGTCCATAGGAGTTTAGTGAAGTCAACTCACACAACGCCATACAACAAAAGTCTTTGAGTAAGGCTAATGCAGAAAGAGCCTAAGGAAAAATGGACAGAAAAGTGGCTAAGTCCATAGGCGTTGAGTGAAGATCATTCACTCAACGCCATAGTTCCATAATCATTTAGTATAGCTCAGTCAGTCAACGCTACAGTAAAACTATGAATATTTATGAAGTCCACGTGCATTGAGTAAGGCAAGCTCACGCAACACCATGTGATAAAGCGTTGACTAAATCTCAAAGTCAGTGTTGTTTCTTGGACACAGAAATTTGGCTAAGTCCAAATGAGTTGAATGTAGCTCATTCACTCAATACAAGATAAGAAGAAGAGAATCTGTTAAGTAGTTTGGCAATGAGTGGAGCTTACACACTCAAATCCAAGGAGTAAAAAAAATCTGGCTAATGCAGAAGGCATTGAGTGAGGGGTGCTCACTCAATGCTCTAAATGCCATAACTCAGAAAATCTGCATAAAGCAAAAAGCATTGAGTGAGGCGGGCTCACTCAACACTCTCAATGCTTAAGATGTCGAAGAAGCAGAAAATTGTTTAAGGCAGAAAGCATTGGGTGAGGCATGCTCACTCAACGCTCTCAACGCCTAAATTACAGAATGCATGGCTAAGTCAAAAGGTGTTGAGTGAGGTGTGCTCTCTCAATTCTCTCAACGTCAGGTATGCAAAAAAGGTTGCAGAAATGGTAAAGGCAAAAAATGTTGAGTGAGGCTTGCTCACTCAACGCTATCAATGCCTAGATAGACAAAATTCTATCTAAGTACTTTGGCATTGAGTGAAGCACATTCACAAAATGCCTATTCTTCTAATGATTGATTTTGGCCAGGTCCACAGTTACTAACGTCAACAGTATATGCAAAATTGACATAATCAACTTATTTCAAATCAAGTACAGAGAAGCTACAAAGCACGACAAACTCTGCCGCGAAGCTACTGTTTGACATCTTCCGTTAAAGCAAGGTGCAGCTGGATGCTGTAACCGGGCCCCACTGATTTCTAAGAGCCATTGATCGGTGAACTACAAAAGGAAGAGAGAGGGAAAGATGACAATAACTTTTTAGGGCTTTATCATTTTCAAACAGGTTGCGGCTGGACTTCATCTCCCTCGCCATTGCTGCGTGAAAAAAACTTGAAGTCTTCATACAAAAAGTTTAGTTAGCTGTGTGTCTTATTCAGCGAAACCATCAAGATCAGAATATTTTCCTTCTGAGGAAGAAGCAGAAACAAGGAAGAAGTCTCTACAGATCAAGTTACTTCTTAGTTCAGCAAGCTATAAAATGAAGATCCACTTCTGAAGCAGGAAAGAAGAAAGAACAGAGAGGCTGACTCTGTCCAGGAAGGAGGAGAAAGCAAAGCAGTTAACTGCTAGTTACTTCCAGCTCAAGTTCCTTATAGCTGTGAGTAAAGTTCTACCAGAGATAACTCATCTCAAGGGGCAGTCACAGAGAAATTTCTCTGTGATAGATATAAATCAATTTCACCTTTCCGTAGGATCTAACTGGATCAGAGTTGTAGCGCTCTCTGAGCCTGAGGTAGGGCAATATTGTAACGTCCTGAATCGCTCTAGGCCCCTAGTGTGTGTGTTTTGAGTCAGGAGGGTTGACTCGAGTCCTGAGAAGTGCCGGGAATTGGACTGCACTTATGGTGACATGGAGAAATCAGTGTAAAAAGACATGGGTAGCGACACGGGTAGCGACACGGGCGTGTCCCTACCCGTGTGTGTCGAGTTGAGCTCGACGAGCCGTGTCGAGATCGTCGAACTGTGTCGACACCAGGTGACACGGGTAGTGACACGGCCATGTCCCTACCCGTGTGCGTCGAGATGGTCTCGACGAAGCGTGTCGAGATCGTCGAGATGCGTCGAGATAGTCGAGCGGGGGACACGGGTAGTGACACGGGCGTGTCCCTACCCGTGTGCGTCGAGTTGAGCTCGACGAGAAGTGTCGAGATGCAACCCGAGAAGTACACGGCCAATGACACGGCCAGGCACATGGCCGTGTCATGTGAACACGGGTCGGGACACGGGCGTGTCCCTACCCGTGTCAAACAATGAACCGATATGGAAACCGCCACGGCCGTTTCACGGAAGCAGGACACGGGTACGGACACGGCCGTGTCCCTACCCGTGTCACATTTTGTATTTAAGGGGCAGAGAAAACCCTAGCCGTTTTCATCCCCATTTCTTCCCCTAATTCATGTAAGAACTCCTGGTGAGAGGAAAAACTGCAGGAGCAAGTTCTACCGAAGGAGATCCAACATCGCCGCGAAAGAAAAGATGCCGCCAAGGAGAACTACGCGATCCATGGCCGGAAATGGTGGTACCGCTGGAGCCAACGTGAGCTTCCTACCCTCTCCCTTGGTGCTAGATCTTAGATATATAGGAGAGACATCGGCTCAAGAGAGCTTGATGGAGAGGAGAAGATTTCTAGGTTTGGCCATGCTAGGATTTGAATCCTAGATTTTAGATCTCTTCAACCCTTTCCCTTTTCTTCAATACGACGATGGGTGAATGGTTTCGTGAGGAGTTTTGGCCCTTGAGGTTGAATAAGGGAGGAGGACATTTCTGGAAAATTTAGGAAGGATCGCTTGAGGAGGAAGACGGACCGATGTCGTTCATTTTTCTTTAAGATGCGCGCAGAATCTGTATTCTCCGCGCAGCGATCTTCTAGGCCATTTTCATGTAGGATATGTGCAGATCTGGGCTTTTGGCTAAACACGACAGTTGTAGCCCTTGAAAATACCTTTCCAACGAGTGGTTGCACGACTTCAGGTGATGTCTGTGGCCCCGGGAAAACCTAATCGAGTTTGTTGTCCGGCAATTCCTGTACACAGAAATTGTGTTCTGTGCGCAGTGAACTTTGAAGCCGATTTCGAGTAAGTTATTGTCAGATCTGGGTTGTGGCCTGAATATGAAAGTTGTAGATCATGAAAAGGTCTTTCCAATGAGGGGTTACACGCCTCCACCGGATTCTGGTAACTTCAGGAAACTCCGGTCGAAGTTGCTGTCCAGTGCTAATCCTGCGCTGAAATTCTGGGTCTCTACATACATTGTGGATTTTAAATTGGTGGTCCAATGTCGCAATTAATTCGAGATTTTGGTGAAATAATTTATGTTAACCACTAAAGTGTTATGGATGATAATATTTACTATTTTAGAAATCAATTTATTATCGCAAGATAGCTTGAGGCCTGTTGATTTCCTTATGTTTAATTGGATTGATTTGATAATACTTCGGTAAGTTGTCGTAAGAGCAAATCTTGTTTATATCATGTTGAAATCACTTGGGATGATATATAGAGGTAACCCATGGCCATGCATATATTATATATCGGATTGAATTTAGGAGTCCATCAATAGTGTGACGTCTCCTATTGTCATTTTATAGTAAATGTGCAAGTGCGGTGTTGACCGCCATTTGTTTTGGTCGTGTTGAGGTAAGGTGTGGATGGATGGTTGGGTTGTGTCCTCGTGCTCACTCCGAGGCCCCTTCCATGATATGTTGATGTGGAATTTGCATGTGGTGTGGGTCGACACGCGGTGTCGTAATCCTAGGTTAAGGATAGTGTGGCAGGTCTACGGGCTCGCCAGTCGTCACACCGACGGGAGTTGGCAATTAGACTTGGTCGGTTTGGGCTGTGTCCTCGGTGTTCACGTCCCTCTCCGGCCATGTGAGCGGTTGGGCTGTGTCCTCGTGCTTCTTCCGAGGCCCCTTCCGGGTCACGCAAGGCCAGTTCGGGCTGTGTTCTTGGTGCTCATCTACCCAAGACCCCGCTGGGCCATAGTACGCATGGGCTCCGCTGTTGTGTTCTTAGCGTTGAGGCGTACGGAGGCCTAGGTGAAGTAGTGTGATACCCGCCTAGTAGTAGAAGTGCCCGTTCTACTGTCACCGCCTGGCCACGGCGGCTGATGCCTGAGAGGTTAGCTACCTGCTCGAAAAGTGGGAACTACAGTCTGTGTCGACATAGCAATTGCATGGGTGTGCATGGGTGAGTCATTGCTTAGCATTCATAGCATTTCATATCATTGCACAACAAGATCCTCATCGTATAAGTTTGTATGGGCACTCTTATACGATGAGTTACTTTTATATAACCCGATCCTTAACTTATAAGTTTGTATGGGCATTCTTATAAGTTAAGTTACTTTCCTGCTGTTACTTATACTTGCTAGTTTAGTGTAGCTCTTAAATAAATGCTGATTATGATACTGTTACTCTTACACTACTGTCACCTGCTTGTACTTCCCTTACTTGCATACTTGTTATATACTATACTCTTGTTCCTTTTCTCCGCCCGGTGCCGAGGAGTTACCGGGGGAGCGGATGTGAAACCACTTAGTCGTTTCGACTAACGGTTGCTACGTCTTCCTTTTTAGGAGGTCACGCCGCAAGTGGAGCAGCCGCAGACTACGCAGCAGGACAGCCAGGCCAGGATGACAGGGCCTTTGGTGACGGTGCCGTCGATACCGTCAGTTACTGATGTTAGTATTTGATACTCTGATGTAGCCCGTTTGGGCAATGTTTAGCTGTACTCTGATATATGGTAGAAGCATGTTTTAGCTTCTCCTTATTGATGTATTTGGACATTATAACTTAGTGTGGATTTGACTTCTGGTTGTTTATTTATTTGGTTGGGTTGGCATGTTATATTGATATTGTTGTAGCCGGCGGAATAGGCGTCTTGTGGTACAGGTTAGCCCGTGTGCTAATGCTACCGCAAGGCGGCTGTTCCGGGCATAAGACTCCCCCTTCGTGCCGTGTTTTGGGATTCGGGTAGGGGGAGTTTTACAAATGGTATCAGTTTGCCACGATCCTCAACTAAGAAGTCATTCAACAATGGTGCCACCCCCATTTGGTTAGTCAGTTTGGGGACAAGCTGACTTAGCGGAAGCAGTGGTGTGCCCATATGTAATTCACATTAAGTTTGTCCAACTTTGACCCTACGATTAGCCAACCTGACCTTGGGTACATACCTTTATACATCGATCTTCCAAGTTTGGACGACCCCAAGTATGTAAAACTATGGTATAAAGTCTTGCGAGACCCCCTCGGGCAAGCACTTTTGTTTATAGCGGATTTTGAATCTAACGGAGAAAATAGACACGACAGATTTCCTAGGGCAACCACTTTTGTTTATAGGAGATTTGTGCTTGGTGGAGATAATAGATATGGTAAAGTGGTTGGGAGCGGGTCTTTTGGGTGTTTAGACAAGCGTTAAGAGACTCGCTGAAGGAGTGATTGAAGCGGGACCCAGCTCAAAGACGAGGACTACGAGGAAGAAATTAAGCATTCGTCCTTAGTCTGCCTAAGTTTTTCTAGGAATCTGGCTTGAGCATTCACAATCTTGATACTAAGGCGTAATGGTTAGTGAGAAACCGGCCTACACTCTATTCGATACCGGTGCCTCACACTCCTTTGTGTCCGAGGATTTCATAAAAGACATGGAGGATGTACAGTACTTCACTAGCATAGCCCGACGTGTACGCCTTCCGGATGGCTCGGAGATGATCGCAACCGCCAAGTGCGAGTTTGAGTTATTTATTGATGGGAAGGCCTTTGATACGTCGGCCACGGTTCTGAGAATGTCGGAGTTTGACATCATTTTGGGCATGGTATGGCTGGATTGGCACATCGCGAGGATCGACTGCGCGGAGAAGCGGATCTATTTGAGACATGGAGACTCTGACGTCATCTTCCAAGGTATTGGCTTCGCACCTCGCATGATGTTATCTTCCGTCCAGGTTGTAAAAGCTCATATGAAGGGGGACGAGGTCTTCATGATCTGGTTCGAGTTGAAGGAGGAAGCGTTGGAATTAAAGGATGTACGGGTTGTGTGGGATTTTCCCGAGGTATTTCCTGAGAAGCTGTCAGGATTGCCCCCGCATAGAGAGGTTGACTTCCAGATCAATCTAGTACCAGGTGCCAAGCCTGTGTCCAAGGCTCCGTACAGAATGACCCCGAAAGAACTCGCGGAGTTTAGAGTTCAATTGCAAGAACTAGTAGATTCAGGGTTCGTTTGCCCCAGTTCATCATCATGGGGAGCCCTTGTGCTGTTCGTGAAGAAGAAGGATGGAACCCTGCGATTGTGCATAGATTATCGGGAACTCAATCGATTAACGGTGCGGAACACTTATCCGCTACCTCGGATCGACGAGTTGTTCGATCAATTAGTGGGAGCACATTGGTTCTCTAAACTAGACTTGCGCTCTGGATACTATCAGTTGAGGATACAAGAGGGGGATATTCAGAAAACAGCCTTCAGTTCGAGATATGGTTTGTATGAGTTCACAGTAATGCCGTTTGGGCTCACAAATGCACCTTCGGCCTTCATGAGCTTGATGAACAAGGTGTTTGAACCATACTTGGACATCTTCTTCATTGTTTTCATCGACGACATCTTGGTCTACTCAAAGACGGAGGAGGAGCATGTCGAGCACCTGACCTTGGTTTTGAAGAAATTGAAGGAGCACGCCTTGTATGCCAAGTTTAGCAAGTGTGAATTCTGGCTTAAGGAGGTTGCCTTCTTGGGGCATGTGATCAGTGGAGCAGGGCTAGCAGTGGATCCAACAAAGGTGCGGGCCGTGAAGGAGTGGTCGCCCTTGAAGTCGGCAGCCGATGTACGAAGCTTTCTTGGACTTGCTGGCTACTACCGCAAGTTCGTGAAAGGATTTTCCAAGATTGCCCTTCCTCTTACCTCCTTGACGAAGAAGGGTGTGCCATTTGAGTGGACACCTCAATGTGAAGCAGCATTTCAAGAGTTGAAGGATAGGCTTACCTCTGCCCCCATCCTTGCACTTCCGTCGGGGAAGGAAGGATTTCAGGTTTACACAGACGCATCATATCAAGGGATGGGTGCGGTGCTGATGCAGCACGGGCACGTGATCGCTTATGCTTCAAGGCAGTTAAAGAAACATTAAGTTAATTACCCGGTTCATGATTTGGAGCTGGGAGCAGTGGTGTTCGCTTTGAAGGTCTGGAGGCATTACCTATATGACGTACACTGCGAGATCTTTTCCGATCACAAGAACTTGAAGTATGTCCACACTCAGAAGGAGTTGAACATGAGACAACGACGGTGGTTGGAATTTCTATGCGACTATGAGTTCACCCTGAACTACCACCCCGGGAAAGCGAACTCGGTAGCCGATGCCTTGAGTAGGAAAGCGCCAGGCTCTAGCCCAGAGTCTCGGTTGATGAGTATGGAGTTGGCTCGGATGGTCGAAGAGATGGAAACTACTCTAGTATTCAAGGCTCCTTCGACAGAGTATGCGGAGTATTTGGCCAACATGAGCATAGTTTGTGATATCCGAGATCGGATTCGGGTGGAGCAAGGTATGGATGCGGCCTTGGCCCCGGCAATCAAGGCAATTGAAGATGGGACCACCGATAAGTACACACTCAAAGACGGTCTCGTTTATCTTCGAGGCCGACTTTATATTCCCAAGGGCGGCAAAATTCGGGAGGATATATTGAGAGAGGCACATTACTCTCAATATTCAGTGCACCCGGGTATTGCTAAGATGTACGCCGGACTGCGGAAGACCATGTGTTGGCCGGGAATGAAGAAGGATGTTCGCTACTATGTTACACATTGCGAAGCTTGTCAAAGAGTGAAGGCTGAATGCAGGAGTCCCGGTGGTTTGTTGCAGTCATTGCCCATCCCCGAATGGAAGTTCGAGTACATCTCCATGGACTTTGTCCATGGGCTACCTCGCTCACGCTCCGGGAATGATTCGGTGTGGGTTATTGTGGATCGACTGACAAAGGTGGCCCGGTTCATTCCAATGAAGAAGGAAGCACACGTGGATGTTTTGGTACGCCTTTTTGTGGAGCAATTTGTACGGTATCATGGCGTGCCCAAGACAATTGTTTCGGATCGGGATGGTCGGTTTACATCCAATGAGTGGAAGGCGGTACAGGCGTATTTGGGCTCGCGCCTAACCTTTAGTACCGCATTTCATCCTCAGACTGACGGACAGTCAGAGCGGACCATCAGAACGCTGGAGGATTTGTTGAGGTTATGTGTGTTGGACAGAGGAGAGCCATGGGAAAGACTCTTGCCCCTGGTGGAATTCTCCTACAACAATAGTCATCAAGCGAGCATCGGTATGGCGCCCCATGAAGCCCTTTACGGAAGAAGGTGTAGGACCCCCTTGTCTTGGGTGCAGGATGAAGATCCGAAGGCTTTAGGAAATGAATTTATAGATGATACTGATATGGCTGTCAGATTGATAAGAGACCGCATGTTGGAGGCTCAAAGTCGACAGACAAAATATTACAATAAAAAGCACCGGATGGTGGAGTTCCAAGTGGGCGAAAAGGTGTTCCTTAAGATTCGGCCGATGCATGGAGTGTCGCGGGTGCGGGGAGTGAAAAAGCTCAGCCCAAGGTATGTTGGGCCTTATACTATATTGGAAAGGATTGGCCCATTGGCCTATCGGTTGGAGTTACCACCAGAACTAGAAAATCTCCACGACGTGTTCCATGTGTCGTCGCTTCGAAAAGCACTGTTGCGGCCCGACCAGTATATTCCCACTACTGATGGTGCAGTGGCATCAGATAGGTCTGTGCGACTAGAGCCGGTGCGGATTGTTGACAGCGAGACAAGAACTTTGCGCCGCAAAAGTGTACCCTTGGTGAAGGTACTATGGTCGAATCATGGGAAAGAGGAGTACATGTGGGAGCCAATGGATTTGATGCAGCAACGCTACCCGGAGTGTTTGCCCAAGGTAGTCTTATTTAAAAACGTATGATAAATTTCCTGTTAAGCTTTTTTCCACACAGCCTAAGCCTGATTTCGGGGACGAAATCTTTTATTTTGTTTATAGGATTTGTAACGTCCCGAATCGCTCTAGGCCCCTAGTGTGTGTGTTTTGAGTCAGGAGGGTTGACTCGAGTCCTGAGAAGTGCCGGGAATTAGACTGCACTTGTGGTGACATGGAGAAATCAGTGTAAAAAGACATGGGTAGCGACACGGGTAGCGACACGGGCGTGTCCCTACCCGTGTGCGTCGAGTTGAGCTCGACGAGCCGTGTCGAGATCGTCGAACTGTTTCGACACCAGGTGACACGGGTAGTGACACGGCCGTGTCCCTACCCGTGTGCGTCGAGATGGTCTCGACGAAGCGTGTCGAGATCGTCGAGATGCGTCGAGATAGTCGAGCGGGGGACACGGGTAGTGACACGGGCGTGTCCCTACCCGTGTGCGTCGAGTTGAGCTCGACGAGAAGTGTCGAGATGCAACCCGAGAAGTACACGGCCAATGACACGGCCAGGCACACGGCCGTGTCATGTGAACACGGGTCGGGACACGGGCGTGTCCCTACCCGTGTCAAACATTGAACCGACATGGAAACCGCCACGGCCGTTTCACGGAAGCAGGACACGGGTACGGACACGGCCGTGTCCCTACCCGTGTCACATTTTGTATTTAAGGGGCAGAGAAAACCCTAGCCGTTTTCATCCCCATTTCTTCCCCTAATTCCTGTAAGAACTCCTGGTGAGAGGAAAAACTGCAGGAGCAAGTTCTACCGATGGAGATCCGCCATCGCCGCGAAAGAAAAGATGCCGCCAAGGAGAACTACGCGATCCATGGCCGGAAATGGTGGTACCGCTGGAGCCAACGTGAGCTTCCTACCCTCTCCCTTGGTGCTAGATCTTAGATATATAGGAGAGACATCGGCTCAAGAGAGCTTGATGGAGAGGAGAAGATTTCTAGGTTTGGCCATGCTAGGATTTGAATCCTAGATTTTAGATCTCTTCAACCCTTTCCCTTTTCTTCAATACGACGATGGGTGAATGGTTTCGTGAGGAGTTTTGGCCCTTGAGGTTGAATAAGGGATGAGGACATTTCTGGAAAATTTAGGAAGGATCGCTTGAGGAGGAAGACGGACCGATGCCGTTCATTTTTCTTTAAGATGCGCGCAGAATCTGTATTCTGCGCGCAGCGATCTTCTAGGTCATTTTCATGTAGAATATGTGCAGATCTGGGCTTTTGGGTAAACACGAAAGTTGTAGCACTTGAAAATACCTTTCCAACGAGTGGTTGCACGACTTCAGGTGATGTCTGTGGCCCCGGGAAAACCTAATCGAGTTTGCTGTCCGGCAATTCCTGTACATAGAAATTGTGTTCTGTGCGCAGTGAACTTTGAAGCCGATTTCGAGTAAGTTATTGTCAGATCTGGGTTGTGACCTGAATATGAAAGTTGTAGATCATGAAAAGGTCTTTCCAACGAGGGGTTACACGCCTCCACCGGATTCCGGTAACTTCAGGAAACTCCGGTCGAAGTTGCTGTCCAGTGCTAATCCTGCGCTGAAATTCTGGGTCTCTACATACATTGTGGATTTGAAATTGGTGGTCCAATGTCGCAATTAATTCGAGATTTTGGTGAAATAATTTATGTTAACCACCAAAGTGTTATGGATGATAATATTTACTATTTTAGAAATCAATTTATTATCGCAAGATAGCTTGAGGCCTGTTGATTTCCTTATGTTTAATTGGATTGATTTGATAATACTTCGGTAAGTTGTCGTAAGAGCAAATCTTGTTTATATCATGTTGAAATCACTTGGGATGATATATAGATGGGTAACCCATGGCCATGCATATATTATATATCGGATTGAATTTAGGAGTCCATCAATAGTGTGACGTCTCCTATTGTCATTTTATAGTAAATGTGCAAGTGCGGTGTTGACCGCCATTTGTTTTGGTCGTGTTGAGGTAAGGTGTGGATGGATGGTTGGGTTGTGTCCTCGTGCTCACTCCGAGGCCCCTTCCATGATATGTTGATGTGGAATTTGCATGTGGTGTGGGTCGACACGCGGTGTCGTAATCCTGGGTTAAGGATAGTGTGGCAGGTCTACGGGCTCGCCAGTCGTCACACCGACGGGAGTTGGCAGTTAGACTTGGTCAGTTTGGGCTGTGTCCTCGGTGTTCACGTCCCGAGGCCCCTCCGGCCATGTGAGCGGTTGGGCTGTGTCCTCGTGCTTCTTTCGAGGCCCCTTCCGGGTCACGCAAGGCCAGTTCGGGCTGTGTTCTTGGTGCTCATCTACCCATGACCCCGCTGGGCCATAATACGCATGGGCTCCGCTGTTGTGTTCTTAGCGTTGAGGCGTACGGAGGCCTAGGTGAAGTAGTGTGATACCCGCCTAGTAGTAGAAGTGCCCGTTCTACTGTCACCGCCTGGCCACGGCGGCTGATGCCTGAGAGGTTAGCTACCTGCTCGAAAAGTGGGAACTACAGTCTGTGTCGACATAGCAATTGCATGGGTGTGCATGGGTGAGTCATTGCATAGCATTCATAGCATTTCATATCATTGCACAACAAGATCCTCATCGTATAAGTTTGTATGGGCACTCTTATACGATGAGTTACTTTTATGTAACCCGATCCTTAACTTATAAGTTTGTATGGGCATTCTTATAAGTTAAGTTACTTTCCTGCTGTTACTTATACTTGCTAGTTTAGTGTAGCTCTTACATAAATGCTGATTATGATACTGTTACTCTTACACTACTGTCACCTGCTTGTACTTCCCTTACTTGCATACTTGTTATATACTATACTCTTGTTCCTTTTCTCCGCCCGGTGCCGAGGAGTCGCCGGGGGAGCGGATATGAAACCACTTAGTCGTTTCGACTAACGGTTGCTACGTCTTCCTTTTTAGGAGGTCACGCCGCAGGTGGAGCAGCCGCAGACTACGCAGCAGGATAGCCAGGCCAGGATGACAGGGCCTGAGGTGACGGTGCCGTCGATACCGTCAGTTACTGATGTTAGTATTTGATACTCTGATGTAGCCCGTTTGGGCAATGTTTAGCTGTACTCTGATATATGGTAGAAGCATGTTTTAGCTTCTCCTTATTGATGTATTTGGACATTATAACTTAGTGTGGATTTGACTTCTGGTTGTTTATTTATTTGGTTGGGTTGGCATGTTATATTGATATTGTTGTAGCCGGCGGAATAGGCGTCTTGTGGTACAGGTTAGCTCGTGTGCTAATGCTACCGCAAGGCGGCTGTTCCGGGCATAAGACTCCCCCTTCGTGTCGTGTTTTGGGATTCGGGTAGGGGGAGTTTTACAAATATTGCCTGAGTTGTAGGAGAGTGAAGCTCTTTGAGTTGTAGGATCCAACTGGATCCGAGCTGTATTACTTGTATTCATGTCTGAGGAAGGTGGTCAATTGATCACTGAGCTGTAGGAGAGTAATACTCTCTGATTGTAAGACCTTTGGGTCCGAGGTAGAATCCCTAGTGGATCTAAGGTAGGGCTATACTCCCAGTCTAAGTGTAGGCCCTTTGGCCTTAGGTAGGTGATCTCTTGATCACTGAGTTGTAGGCCCGTGTGACTGAGTTGTAGGTATTAGAGGAGACTGAGAGATCCCGAGGGATAAGAGGTGTAATCTCTTTGGAGCAGTGTTTTTGAGAAGGGCCTTTACTAATAGGAAGTTGGCAAGGTGGGAGGAGAGTGGATGTACCCAAAGAATGGGAAACCACTATAAATGTATGAGTACCTTTCTGTGTTATTTTCTTTGTGCAGGTTATTGAAAACAAACTACTACGAACACACTTAGTGTAAAAGATACAAATAAAAAGAGAACAATAACAGTCAAACAACATATTCACTCCCACTTACATTGTATGCAACCTTGAAAATAAAGACTTTGAATTATCAATGCTTGGTTGAGCCATGATCAGCTACTAAAGAACATTGACAGTGTATATTCCTCTAAGGAATGGATCAAGCTTCTAGAAAGGAACTCTCTAAGAGAGAGGATTTTCAAAGAAAATTTGGTGAGGAGGAACAATCCCAGAAAGATGCCTCCCAAATACTTACCTAAACCTTTTCTCTACTTCAAAAGGCAGGAGAATAATGCCAATTGTGTAAAACTACTAGGTGTTGTTCAAGATTAAGGATCAAGCTCTGCAACAAAGAAGAGAAAAACTTAATCTTAGTTATAGTCATTTTAATTTTGTGTTTGAACACTATATGTTAAACCTTTAATTGTAGTACAGTTAATTCTTGTTAAAAATTATCTTTTAAACTTAATTTGATGGTTCATTGTATTAAACAGGAAACCTTGAACAAGTTATATTTGTTAAACTATCATGAAATATTTTAGTTTATGGTTGGTTAAATACAATTGCTTACTGCTTATATTTATTATCCAGTTCACTACATTGTTGTCATGATATTGATGAATCTAGTTTTCCATTTCATCATGATATATTTTATGTATTAATGCATCTTAACATAATTGTGTATTCTTCCTTCTTCAAATATCGGGAGATTATTTGTAATATTGCCTTTCAATGTTCCTTGGATTTGAAGAGGCATCACCATGAATGCTAAGTGCATAGTCTATTTGATAAACCTTCTACTTTATTTACTTATAATTTAAGTAGTTCTAAACATGGTTAGAATATTCCTCGAAGTTATTGTAATTGTCTCAGCTTTTTTGTGTCAAATTGTTAAGAAGAATGTCTGCTCTCAGCGGATCTGCTGGGATATTGCCATCTGATGCTGAGACAAATGACTGTCTCAGCCCTGCTGAGAAAGCAGATTGGTCTCAGCGGAACCGCTGAGATAGCTAATCTGTCACTGAGATAGAAGCGCGTCTCAACTCATCCGCTAAGTCAAATTCAAATCTAGTCGTTGACTTGGCACGATCCATTTTTGGAGGAAACCTAATAAAGCAGGATTACCCTTTCTATTTTTGGCCATGTGATGTCAAATCAACTAAAGAGTTATTGAAGTTTGGTGGGACAAACAAAAAGCATCTTATAGGTCAAAGAAGAACACAAATAAATGATGGATGAAAATAAGAGATGTTTCTAAGTGTTGTGAAGTGCTAGAGCTGCTGCTGAGAATTGGATGTGTTGTGAATTAGCTAGAATCTTATGCTTCCAATAGATACTCCAAAATTTGATCTAAGAAGAAGTTGAGTCCATCAGGGCTCATAGATTGATCTTCTCCCCTTTCTAATGAAGGAAGAAGATCAATGTAGAAAAAGGGTTAAAACTGATGATCAAATCTCTTGTCGTGCTCCAGGATAGCTTTTTGCTGTTCATTCTTGGCAAAAGACCAAAAAGTTGAATGTTAAAATCATTAATGTCTTCTTTTGTAAACTAAACGTTATATCTCTTTAAGAACATTTGTTTTCTGCGCGCGTATAACATCACATTTCATGCTAGACCCCTCACACGTGTTTTGAGTCAAGAGAATTGATTAAGGCTCCTAAGCGTCGAGTGAGCCACGTGAACACGACGCCACCCGACGAATTTAACATAGAAAATACTCGGGAAACCTTAGGCATCGAGTGATCACGATGCCATTCGAAAGGTAGTCGAGTGATCTCGACCAATTTAACTTAGAAATACTCGGGATACTTCAGGCGTCATGTAATCTCGACATCATTCAAAAAGGCGTTGAGGGAACTTAACTCCACTGAACGCAGCGTTGAGTGTTCTCAGCGCCACGCAATGCCTTTTTACTTAGATACTGCGGGATGATGTTGGCATTGAGTGGTGTCATCTCCACTCAACGTGGCGTTGAGTGGTCATAACGCCACTCAACGACTTAACTTGGAAAATTCGGGAAGTTGTCAGCGTTGAGTGGACTCAATGCCACTCAATGTGTTGTTGAGTTTTCTCAGCGCCACTCAACGCTTTGACTTAGAATAGCTGGAAAAATGACAGCGTTGAGTGGTGTCAACACCACTCAATGCGGCATTGAGTGGTGTCGACACAACTCAATGCTTTTGACTTAAGATATTTTGGTAGTGCTGAAGGTGTTGAGTGGTGTCAAAACCACTCAATGCGGCGTTGAGTGGTGTCAACAAACTCAATGCTTTTGGAATTAGAGCTATTATATATATAATCTTTAATTGCTTTGATTGGCCTGAACCTGGTTCAGGATAAAATGGCGATAGGACAACAAATCTATTTGATAGATTGATCTTCTCAAGAAGATTTATCTTTAAACAATAATTGACGTTCCAATTGAATGCTGACACGTGGAGGCATGGAGGAATCATGCTCAATGATGGTCGGCCATGCCCCACCATGCCAAGCCACTCCTCTTAAGTCAAAGCCTTTAAATCAGCCAACCTCACTTCCATTCTACCCTACCATCACCTTCAGTGAGCCCTAAGATGCAGGGGATTAGCCGGAGAAATCAGGAAAAGAACTAGCTCGCCAGAGCAAGGGCTATCCATGGTGCACCACCACCAAACCTGTCGTCAAGCTCATCTAAGGGTCTGTTTCTCCTCCCCTCCCTCTATGCTAGTATTCTCTATCCAGTAGGAGAGATGGCGAGCTCAAATGAGCCTGATTACATCTGAGAGGGAGCTTGCCCAGCATTTCTTCTTTCTCGGGTTCGCCCGAGGAGCCACATTTGGAGGCCATGTCGCCGGGAAACGCTACCCGCCACCTCAATGGAGTTTGTGGTGACGTACAGATGACCAGGAAATGGATGATCTAGCTGGTCCAGGTCTGGGCAATCTGGACAGTTGGATCATTGGAGAAGATCACCCGATGCCCTCAAATTTTTATGAAATAATAAAAAGTGTATTTTCTGTCCTAGTTTATATATTCATCTTGCATAGAATATTTAGGACTCTTTGATTCATTATCAGAAATTATGCTCAACATGAAAAAGGTAAATCTAGGTATTACCTTTATTTTGACACCCTGAACTTGAAATTTGGAGCAATGAAGCTCCCTGTAGGACCATTATATTAATATTGGTCCTAGGCTAGGGCAGATTTTTAAATGAGTGTCCAAGCCAAACCCTATGTCCACGTGTCATGAAATTTTGGACATACATGTGTTTATGCTATACTTAGACCTTGTCCAAAAAATAGAATTTCTGGGATGAATTTTTCTATAGTTTATATAGAAATATCATTTATTAAATAAATGGAATATAGGAAGATTCACTATTCCAAATGCCTCCAAATTTGGGTGGTATGGCCATTGGGTCATGGTATGAACACGGTATAAGATTTAGGCCATTTGGAACTACATATTTTTGGGAAATCCAACATGCATGGTGGGGGTACATTTGTAAATATATGGTACCAAAATTAAAAAAAATGGGAAGTTAGCCCATTTTTCCGAATGAATGTCCATGGAAATTTGGATATAGGGTTACAGGGATGAATCACAACTCCCATAGAAAGAGTGGGATGTTTGGGAACAAAAATCCAATTATTTTGAATTAATGGAAAATAAGCTCTTTTAGAAATAAAAATGAGATATAGGTCTACTGACTTTGTAAAATTCTAAAATTTTGAAACATGCTCTAATAGGACATTTTACATCTCTAGAAAAAGTTATAAGTCTATTTGAGGATTATATCTTGTGTATATAGAAGATTTACAATTTTTCTCTTTTTGGAAATTAATTTAAAAGTAAGGGAAAATTCTGCTGAAAATTTATGGAAAAAATTATAGCATCCTATATCTATGATTCAAACCCGATATAATGTTTTGAGAATTTTTGGATGATCATATATACAGAAAACCCTAGTAGTTGCATTTTGGTAATAATGACCATATGAAATTATGTTCAGTCAAATCACTGATTAGAATCATGAATTACTATATTTAGTATTATTATATCAATTTTGATCTCTAGTAATTTTTTAGGAGTTTGTGTTGTATATTTTAAATACTTCATTCGGAAAAAGGATTGTTTATGGATTTAATCATAAATAGATAATATATGGAAACTCAGATTGGAAAATCATGATATTTGATGAACAGACATTTTTAACCTATATGAACGTTAGATAATTTATTTAAGCATAATGGACCACTAGTTAGAGTAGTTCATGTTCAAAGTGACCAAGGTCACATAATTAATTAATTTATATTAAGGTCCAAAATAAATAGAAAAAATGATGAAATTCTGAATGATCAATTTTACAAACATGATAAACCAATGATAAATTGTTAGGGGCATTTGGCCCAAGGAATTGGTAGTCATCTCATACGGGTTAACCTTAGGTCATGGGTTGTGCTTAGCTAAAGTAACACAGAACACTATTGTAACAACCCCATCCGTTCATATGGGATATCCTAGAAGGTCCGGCCGGGGCCCTACACGATATACCACAAAACAGACGGTGAAGGTACGGGATGATACCAGAGTAGCGCAGTGCACCTATCACAAAGCATTCTAGCGGAATCCTATACTACCACTTGAACTCCTCTCTTGAATGTCCAACAAATAAGACACCATATTTTATAGCATATAGGAATGTCTTACAACACGAAACCAACATTGGACTTATGGCCTTACAAGGCTTTCAAACAGTGGCCTCAAAATAGTGGCGCGCAGGCCGTCCACAATAAAAACAAACACACAACAAGCAACAAAAGCCTTCAAGGGCTCACGGCAGCAGCAACAGCAGCAGGGACATCAACCTTTATGCGTCCCGCTTGCCTCTCCAGCAACTGTACAGGGACAATCCACCCAACAGTGGCAAATAAAGGCAACGGTCAGCATTCAGCTGACCAAATTATAACGACCCTACCCCTTCTCTCGTGGCAGCGGTAATCTTCCCTGCAGGCATAATATATCACAAGCATGGCAACTGAAAGTGCAACTAGATCTGATATACTCTAGAGGGGGGGGGTAAATAGAGTATATGGTGCTTTTAAAAACTTTTACAAACTTTTACAACAATTGTTGTAATCTGTGTGAGCAGGGAAGCAAAAATAAATCTAATCACAGCACAAGCTAAGCAAAAACTATGCACAAAAAAAAATCAAGGCCAGAAACAAAAATGAAAACAAGCAAAACCAGAAGACACAAGGAAATATAGTGGTTCCCCAAACTTGGGTACATCCACTCTTCTACCACCCTAGGTAGGAATCCACTGCAGGATGAGTTGATCAGGTGTCCTGGGCACCAATGAGCTTTTGATAAGGTGCTCAAAAACCAAAGAAGATTTTTTGATCAGGTGTCTTGCCACCAATGAGCTTTTGACAAGGTGCTCAAAAACCAGGTTCAAACTTTTGAAGGGAGTTTGAAAAACCCTTTACAGAGTGGGGGTGAGAGAGTGATGGCAGTCTTCTCTTTCTCAAACAACTGAGAAGACTATGTGGATTGATGTCAAAGCTCCCCCTGAATCCTTGAAATCTTCAGGAAGAAAAGCTTTGCTGAGGGTGATAGGCCTTCAAATATTGAACTCCAGCAATGGATGATTTCAGCAATAGCTGAAATGTTGAATGTCTGGAGTCTTGGAAATGTATTGGCCTTGAACACTTAGAAAACTACAGAGATCTGAAGATATGAAAACTTGATCTCCTTGGATGAGTGTTCTTCAGAATTCTTTGAGACAGAAGATTTTTGAATATTTCTCTATAATCAGTATTCTCTCTCTGTATTGTGTGTTCTATTGTTGTTGTGTGTTCTTCTATATGAGAGATTCAAAAATCTTGTCTTTTATTCTCTGGTCAGAATAGAATATCATTCTCTGTCAAGGATAGCCGTTGGTCTGCATTGATTGCATCCTTAATTGCATAATCTCTTCTGGAGGAAAGTCCACAGAAACATTCCTTGAAAAATCCCTTGAAACTTGGTCCAGAATTGAATGAAAACGGCTAGCAAAACTCTGAATTAATTGCAGAATAACTCCTAACTGATTTGAATTTGAATTCTGCAAGTTATCTGAAATCGTCGAACTGAGCTCTGCTATCGTCGAGCTGAGCTCAGTGATCTGGAAAACTTAAGCAACAAAATAATCGTCGATCTGAGCTCAAAGATCGTCGAACTGAGCTCAGAGATAAAGATCCAAAGCAGAGTCAAAATCGTCGGCCTGAGCTCACCGATCGTCGAATGGAGTTCGACGATATTATGAAGTTGAGCTCAGCGATCGTCGAATGGAGTTCGACGATCTGTCGAAGTTGAGCTAGACGATCGTCGACCGGAGTTCGACGAATCGTCGTGCTGAGCTCGACGATCAGACTTAGTCTCCAGACTGAGAATCCTGGCCTTCAGGGCAGCTTCCAAACCTAGACTTCTAACCCTTAGACTCAGTTCTAATTGACCTATTAAGCTATACAGAAGGTCAGGCAAGGGTTCCTAGAGACATAGTGATCCTGACCCAAATTAGTAATAGGGTGTTCCAACAATCTCCCCCTATTTGGGTTAGGATTACTATTTACAGACTTTGGAAAAATTTAAATAACAGCATACAATAAAAAAACACAGAAAAGCAACAGCTGGACAAGCAGAATCACAGAGATATATATTGCATCCAGATAATCAGAAATTCACAGAAACTGTCACCTTACAAAGTCATTTCTTCTCTTTGCCTTTAACCATTTTAATTTCTCTGTTTGGATTAAGGGCTTCTTTGTTGGACCTGGTGTCATCTGCTACACCCAAATAAGTTTGCTTTGTAGGCCTGGGAACCACAGCTGCAGGATGTAATTCCATGTATCTGTCAGCATCAAAGAATTTACTGGAAGCATATCTGTCTAGTTCTTTTTGTCTCTGTTCAGACATAGTTGAAATGATGGAAGAATCTAATCCTTGTTATTTGGCCTTCTTAATCTGGTCCAGTGCAGCCAATTCCTTCATCCTGGCAGTCCAAGCAGCTGGATTGTTTTCAGGGTCCTCAAAAGGTACATGTGGTTCATACCTGTTGGAAGGATTGTCTTGAGGAGGCCTGGCAGACGGTCTCTTTTAGCTTATAAGGGAAAGGACCTGATGATGTATCAGATGAAATATGTCCTCCCCTAGAATATGGGTGCTGCCTGGAGTACCCTTTGGAATATACTTGCATATCTCTCTGATTGCCTCTATATCCTCCTCTCCTAGAATATGAACCCCTGGATTGGCTTTCCCTTTGATAGGATCTGGCATGAGGTTGATAGGGAGCCTGGCTTCTAGCTGGGGGTTGACTTGCAGAGCTTCCACCTGCACCTGCATCAGGAGGAGGAGGTGGAGGAGGATGAGGGTGCTGGAATTGGGAAGAGCCCTTCTCATATTTTCTCTTTTTCTTCATGGCTTTCAGCTGGTTCTTGGAATATTGCATCCAGTGTTCAGAGATTGGGCAATTATGAAGGATATAATAAGGAATATCATTATTATCCTTAACTTTAGCAGGAGGAACCCTTTTCATTGCCTTGCTCCTTGCCTTCCTTTTCCTGGCAATGGTAGCAGATGAGTCATCAGAGTCTGTTTTAAATTCATCAGATTCAGAACTCTGGTCATCATATAGAGCATCTATTTTCTTCATCAAATTTTTATTTAGTTGAACAGCAGCAGATGAGGCAGAAGTTGAGACAGCAGCAGGTGGAGAAGGTGCAACAACAGCAGCAGCAGTAGCAGATACTGGAGAGGTGGCAGCAGTAACAGTCTCACTTACAGTAGAAACAGCAGATTCACTCTCAACAACAGAAACTAGAGAGTTGATGGCAGCAACAACTTTACTGACAATAGCAGAAACATCATCAAAAACTGCAGCAGGCTCAATTTCAGTTGCCTCTGTCATAAGAAGGTCCTTGGAGATTGGTGCATCAGAAATAGTTGGAACTTCAGCATCAGTATGAATATTTTCAGCAGCAGCAGCATCAACAATCTCAGAAGCAAAATCAGTCCTTTCTACAGAAGCAGCAGCAATAACTGAATGTACAAAAGAAGTAAGGATGCTAGGGTCACAGCAAGACAATGACACAAGTGCCTTGGATAAGTCTTCTAGGGGCTGGATAGCATGGACCTCTGGCAGATAGCTAAAGAAGGCAGAATCAAAAGCAGATAGCAAAGACCTTAGGTCTATTGCAAGAACTGCAGTAGGAGGCTCAGCATCAGCAGCAACAAGAGGAGCAGCAGAGGAAGCAGAAACAGCAGCAGCAACAGCAAGAAGGCTTTCTTCATGTGGCATCTCCCCCTGCCTAGATGTAGAGATATCTGGATCAAGGCACACTGTTGTGGGTGCTGCCTGAGGAAAGAGGGAGGAGAGCCTGGCAGAGAGAGCTGCCACTGACAGGTGTAGAGGAGCCAAGGAGGTCTCCAATAGTAGAGTTAGCCTGGGGGCAATCAGCTCATACAGCCTGTCAGCTAGGGCTGAGAGGTCTACTTGCTCAACAGCTGGAGCAGAGGTAGATGGAATAGGAGCAGCTGAAGATTCTAGAAGGGAAGGGCTGGAGAAATGTGGAATGGATGGCTGAGGTGTTGGTAGGGTGGATATGGAGGATAAGGGAATGGATATGGATGGAGTGAATGTTGGTTGATCAATGATGTGGTGTAGGAGGTCTTGGAATGAAGGGGAGGAGGAAGGTAATTCAGGAGGAGATGAGGGGGAATCATCCATGAAGGAATCATCCAGAAGAGTGAAGGATTGAATGGATGGTGAAGAGGTGACATCTGGTGGAGGGTAGGAGAACAGAGGGTGGAATTGGTCCTCTGGTGGAGGTAGAATGGGGTCTGGAGATGGAGTTGATGTTGGAGATGGGCTGGATATGGTGATGGTGGATGGAGCTGGAATGGTGGATGGTAAGGGAAGGGATGGAATTGGAGGAGGAGGAGAGGCAGCAACAGCAGCAGCCAAGTCATCTGCAGGAGCAGAGACCTGTGGGAGAGTGACTCTTGGAGTCCTTGTGCCTGAAGGAGCACTGGAGGAGGGCCTACTAGGCTTGCTTATTTGCCTGTCCCACTTTCCAAAGAGAGCACAGGTTAGTCTCTTGGAGGCATTGATGTGAACTCCAGAGGAGACCAGCAAGGCAGGGCACCTATGCTGCAGGAAAACTCCAATAATCCTTCCAAAATTAACAAAACTCTTGTTTATTTTCTTCTTGATTAGGTCAAAGAACACCTCTCCACAGTTCAGATTTTTCTTATCCACCAGAGCTCCCATGAGACAGAGCTGATGTCTGGATATAGTATCATGGGCAGAGTGCTTTGCCAGCAGCACTTTCCCTACCACATCTGCCAGGAACCTGTATTCAACAGACAGATTCCTCTTGAATAGCTTGCTAGGGTTTCCCTCTGGATGACCCATCCTGGCAAGCAGGTCAGAAAACTCCTCTCCAGATAACTCAGCACATTCTTCTCCATTTCTCAATCCAAAAACTTCTGTTAAAATTGTGGGGGTCAAGGGTACCTGATTTCCAGCAATAGACCCAACTATTGTGTTGTTATCTTGATTATGAGCAGTATAGACCCACTCCTTGATCTCATCTGAAGCCAGCTTGATCCTGGTGGTCATGAGGGTAGTTAGATTCTGATCCTTGAACAAACCCAGTATGTCTTGGAAAATCTGGTCAGTGGTGCTGAATGATTCTATATCAATGTCAAACTCAGCATCGAACTTCATTGCAGCTAGGACAGCAAATGACACAGCCATTGTACCTGCAAAAACTCAACAAACAAAACGACCAAGCGTAGAACTGTTTGGAGGGAAAGAAAATTCTTGCAGAGAAATCGAAAGCGCAAAAGAGAACGATGGTGAAAAAAGAGTTTTATATTAGGGTTCGACGCAGAATTGGAAAGATCGTTGAACTCAGTTCGACGATCGAGGCTCCTAAAGGAATCTGAAGAGACTTCAACATCGTCGATCTCCGTTCGACGATATTGGAGAGCGTCGTGCTCCGTTCGACGATCGTTCGGAGAACAAAATCGTCGAGCGCCGTTCGACGATCGTTGACCGGAAGAGATAGTTCATACTATCTGAGAGGCGCTGAACTCAGTTCGACGATTTTGGAAATCGTCGATCTCCGTTCGACGATCTTGGGGTAAATCGTCGAGCGCAGTTCAGAGATCAGAGAGATTCTAGACACTAAGAAAAATCAGAAAGTTTGCCTAGTATTGGTCAATTTTTAGCTTTCAAAATCTTGGAGATTATTTAAGACTTCCTCCATCTAACATTCCTAACTGATTTAGGAAGAAGGTGTGTTTCTTTTCATCCAAGGGTTTGGTGAAAATATCTCCCCTTTGTAAATCAGTTGGGATATATTGTAATTCAATTTTATTCTTTTCAACATTATCCCTTAAGAAGTGATGCCTAATCTCTATGTGTTTTGTCCTACTATGGAGGACTGGATTTTGAGCTATGGAAATAGCACTTGTGTTATCACAAAAGATTTTAGACTTCTCTAAGTTGTAACCATAGTCTAGGAGTTGGTTTTGAATCCACAATATTTGTGAATAACAATTGCCTGCAGCCATATATTCAGCTTCAGCAGTTGAAGTTGACACAGATGTTTGTTTCTTACAAAACCAAGAGACAAGTCTGTCACCAAGGAACTGACAAGTTCCACTGGTGCTTTTCCTGTCAATTCTGCATCCAGCAAAATCAGCATCTGAGAATCCAGTTAAATCAAATGCTGAATCTTTTGGATACCAGAGACCTAGATTTGGACAACTCTTAACATACCTAAGAATCCTCTTTACTAAAGTTAGGTGTGACTCTCTAGGGCTTACTTGGAACCTAGCACATATATATGTAGCAAACATTATATCTGGTCTACTAGCTGTAAGATACAGTAAAGAGCCAATCATTGCTCTATATGTTGTCTGATCAACAGGTTTCCTATGTTCATCAGCATCCAATATAGCATTAGTAGGCATGGGTGTTTTCATACAAGATGCCTCAGACATACCAAATTTCTTAACCAATTCATTTGCATACTTGGTTTGAGAAATGAAGATGCCTTCAGCATGTTGCTTGACTTGCAATCCTAGGAAGAAGGATAGCTCACCCATGCCACTCATCTCAAATTTAGAATGCATCAGGTTAGAAAACCTTCTGCATAATTTTGAGTCAGTAGAACCAAAAATGATATCGTCTACATAAATTTGTACTAGTAGGGTATGGGACTTATGGGTTCTAATAAAAAGAGTTTGGTCTACTCTACCCATTATAAAACCATTTTCCAAGCGAAAGCATGCTAGGGTCTCATACCATGCTCTAGGAGCTTGCTTGAGACCATATAATTCTTTGTTTAATCTAAAAACATAATCAGGATAAGTTGGAGAGATAAAACCTGGAGGTTGTCTGACATAAACTTCCTCTTTGATGTCTCCATTTAAGAAAGCACTTTTGACATCCATCTGATATACTTTGAAGCCTTTGTGAGCTGCATAAGATAGAAAAATCCTGATGGCTTCTAATCTTGCAATAGGTGCAAAGGTCTGGTCGTAGTCGATTCCTTCTTCTTGAGAGTATCCTTGAGCAACTAGCCTTGCCTTGTTCCTTATAATTACTCCTTGATCATCCAGTTTGTTTCTGAATACCCACTTTGTTCCAACAATGGAATGATCCTTAGGCTTTGGCACTAGTTCTCATACTTTGTTCCTCTCAAATTGATGCAACTCCTCTTGCATTGCAATGATCCAGTGTGGATCTTGCTCTGCATCTTGAATGGACTGAGGTTCAATTTGAGATAGGAAGCAGGTGTGCAACAGGTTTTGGTTGACCTGATTTCTGGTTTGCACACCAGCTGAGATTTCTCCAATTATTTGGGAAATTGGATGGTCTCTTGATGTTACTACATCAACAGGGGGTGTTGATTGTTCACCAACCTGTGTTGTTGTTTCCTCTTATGGTACAACAACTGGCTCTTCAGGTTATTCTCCATTATGTTGAGCATTCCCTTCATCTTCACTGCTTTCATCCTCTTGAGCAACCTATAACCTGTTCATATCTTCAACTAGAGAGTGCTCCTGCAAAGGTTCTATGGTAGAAGAATTCTTCTCCTTGAAAGACATGTTAGTTTCATCAAATGAAATGTGAACAGATTCCTCAATTTTCAAAGATGATTTATTATAGACCCTATAGGCCTTGCTGATCATGGAGTATCCCAGAAACACTCCTTCATCAGCTTTGACTTGAAATTTTGCTAGATATTTCTTGTCATTATTATGAATATAGCAAATACAACCAAATACTCTAAAATAGTCAACTTTAGGTTTCTTTCCTTTGAGTAATTCATATGGAGTCTTTCCCTTTAGTTTATGTATCAGACTTCTATTCAGCACATAGTTGGAGGTGTTTACTGCCTCTGCCCAAAAGGATAGAGGTAGATGAGCATCTGACAGTAATGTAGTGGCAGATTCAATAAGGGTTCTATTTTTCCTTTCAGCTACCCCATTTTGTTGAGGAGTTCTAGAAGCTGAGAAAGTATGCCTGATCCCTTCACTCTGACAGAACTCTTGTATAAGAAGAGAATCAAACTCTGTCCCATGATCACTTCTGATCAGGGCAATGTGAGTATTGAACTCAATCTGTATACATTTGAGAAACTCTGTCAGACACTTAAAGTTATCAGACTTCTTCCTTAGAAAGAACACCCAAGTGAATCTAGAGAAGTCATCTACAATTACTAAAGTGTAGGATTTCCCTCCTAGGCTTTGTACTGTGATGGGTCCAAAAAGATCCATGTGTAACAGATACAATATCCTAGGTGAATCACTCTTATTAAGTGACTTAAAACTGTTTTTAGTTTGCTTGCCTAATTGACAAGCCCTGTAGAGTCCTTCCTTCTTGTAGGGGCCAGAAGGTAGTCCTCTAACAAGGTTGTCCTTGGATAGCCTAGCAATAGTTCTAAGGTTTAGGTGTCCTAATCTCTTATGCCATAAAACATTTGGTCTACAGACAGAGTTGAACAAGCAGATATCTACATCAGTTGAAAAAAAATCTACTAGGTAGATGCTACCTTTCCTTTTACCTGTTAACACAGTTGTGTTGTCCTCTGACTTGATTTTGCATAAGGATTTGCTGAAGGTCACCTGGTAGCCTTCATCATGCAGCTGACTGATGCTAATTAGGTTGTGCTTCAGTCCTTCCACATAAGCTACCTTCTTGAAAGTTACTGATCCAATCTGTACTGCACCATATCCTTTAGTTTGTCCAAAGTTGGAATCACCAAAGATAACTTTGGGTCCAAGCTTGGCTCTGAAGGATGTGAGGTTATCCTTGTTCCCTGTCATGTGCTTAGAGCACCCACTATCCAAATACCATTGCTGGTTAGATGTTGGATAGGTCTTCACCTACACATAAAATAATTCATTTGTTTTTGACCCAGTTTACCTTGGGCCTAGGTTGATAGCCTTTAAATTCAGAAATGAAAGACATCCCAGGTTGACTCTTATATCCTTCAGGATGATATCTCCTTGGAGGTAAAATCCATTCAGTATAAGGGTTAAAGGTTTGGGATGAAGAACCCTTAGGATTCAATTTTGATTTGCCTTTGAAAAAGTTTCCAGAGCTCTGACCTCTGTTCGACGATCTTGGAGCTGCATTCGACGATCTTGGGTCAGATCGTCGAGCTCCGTTCGACGGTCGACTATGGCTGAGGTCAGGTATATGAGATCGTCGACCTGCGTTCGACGACTTTGGCTGAGATCGTCGATCAGCGTTCGACGATTTTTCCTGAGATCGTCGAGCTGCGTTCGGCGATCATCGAGCTTCGTTCGGCGATCGTCGATCTACGTTCGATGATTTCTGCTGGGACTTGGTTTTTTGAGGCAGATCAGAATTTTTCCTAGCAACCTCTACAACTCCCTTTCCTTTGTCATAAATGAACTTGATGGGAGTTGTTAGGACTATAGGTTGGCTGGATGAAGCACCCAAGCCCAGTGTACTGTTAAATCTAGAGTTCACTGTGCTTGTGATGTCCATCAACTTGATGCTTCTCCCATTAAGGGATTCTTCAAGCTTCTTGGCCTCAGAGAGCTCACTTTTCAGTGAAGCTATCTGTTCCCTACAGTTCTCCAACTCCTGAGAGAGTTTGAGGTTTTCTGACTTTAAGGTATTGTGTTCAGATAATTGATTTCTGAGAGAGATAATCTCTTTCTCAGACTTTAGCAGGTCTAAACACAGTGCTTTAAATTCAGTTTTAAAATCTTCTGTACTAAAATCAAAAGAACTAATTACCTGATCTTCTTCAGATTGAGTCTCTGAGTCTGACTCTGACTCCTCTTCCTCTGAATTGTGTTGTGAGGCATTGATTGCCATCATGCAGAACTCCTTTTCTTCTACATCATCCTCATCATCACTGGAGCTGGAAGAGGCTTCTGACTCCTCTTCTGTCTCACTCCAGGATTCAGCAACAAACCCTTTTCTTGTATGCTTATTTCTGCTTGAAGAAGGTTTGCTATTGCTATTCCTTTTGGAGTCTTTCTCCTTCCTTCTTTCTTTCCTGTCCCTTCTGTCCTTGTTCTTGTTCTCTGGACAGTCAGGAACTATGTGCCCTGCTTTCCTGCAACCAAAGCAGATAATGTCTTTATTATTACCAATGGATTTGTCATACCTTGGTTTATCCTGCTCCTTGTATGATCTTCTTCTGAAGTCCTTTCTGGCCATCTTGTAGAATCTTTTGGCCAGCAAGCTGAGTAGTTCATCATTGCTTGTGGCTTTATCTTCAGGCAGATCCTCAGTTTCCTTGAATGCTATGGTCTTCTCTTTTCTTGTGGCTGGTGAAGCAGCCTTCTGTTCTTCCTCTCTATTCTTGATAAGTAGCTCATAAGATTTGAGCTTACCCAACAAAGCTTCAGTGGTGATCTCATTCAGACTTCTGGCATCCTTAATTGGCCAGATTCTTGAATCCCAAGTGCTGGGGAAGCACATTAGGATCTTGTCATTAAGTTCAGTTAGAGAAATCTCTTTGTCCAATGTCCTTAGTTCACTAACAATTAGACTTAGTCTGTTGTACATGTCTCCCACTGACTCAGTTTCTCCCTTCTTGAAGTTCTCATATTGAGAGATGAGATGGGATCTTCTATCTTTTCTCTCATCAGCTGAGCCTGAGACTATTTCTGATAGCTTGTCCCAAATTTCCTTGGCTGAATTACATTCAGCTACCTTTTGAAATATGTCATCTGACATTGTCTGGGCTAGAATGTTCATAGCCTTGGCATCAGCTACTTTCCATTTTTTGATGTCAGCATCTGTTCCTAATGGAGGTGGAACAGCATTTGTACTTGTGCTCTCTGGGGGTCTTGGACACACTGTCAAAACAGAATTAAAAATATCTTCATCAATGGAATTCATGTAAAGTCTAATCCTTACTTTCCAAAGTGCAAACTTTGACAGATTGCACACTGGAGGTCTGGTGCTAGCATAATCTTTGTTTTGGGCCATGATTTGTGCAAACAAAATCTAATAATAAAATACAAACGAAAAACAGATCTAGGTTGGGATCTTTGGGTTCAGGTGTTAGCCTGTACAACCAATCAGGTATGGTATGTTTAACCAACCTGGCTCTGATACCAATTGAAAGTGCAACTAGATCTGATATACTCTAGAGGGGGGTGAATAGAGTATATGGTGCTTTTAAAAACATTTACAAACTTTTTCAACAATTGTTGTAATCTGTGTGAGCAGGGAAGCAAAAATAAATCTAATCACAGCACAAGCTAAGCAAAAACTAAGCACAGAAAAAAAATCAAGGCCAGAAACAAAAATGAAAACAAGCAAAACCAGAAGACACAAGGAAATATAGTGGTTCCCCAAACTTGGGTACATCCACTCTTCTACCACCCTAGGTAGGAATCCACTGCAGGATGAGTTGATCAGGTGTCCTGGGCACCAATGAGCTTTTGATAAGGTGCTCAAAAACCAAAGCAGATTTTTTGATCAGGTGTCTTGCCACCAATGAGCTTTTGACAAAGTGCTCAAAAACCAGGTTCAAACTTTTGAAGGGAGTTTGAAAAACCCTTTACAGAGTGGGGGTGAGAGAGTGATGGCAGTCTTCTCTTTCTCAAACAACTGAGAAGACTATGTGGATTGATGTCAAAGCTCCCCCTGAATACTTGAAATCTTCAGGAAGAAAAGCTTTGCTGAGGGTGATAAGCCTTCAAATATTGAACTCCAGCAATGGATGATTTCAGCAATAGCTGAAATGTTGAATGTCTGGAGTCTTGGAAATGTATTGGCCTTGAACACTTAGAAAACTACAGAGATCTGAAGATATGAAAACTTGATCTCCTTGGATGAGTGTTCTTCAGAATTCTTTGAGACAGAAGATTTTTGAATATTTCTCTGTAATCAGTATTCTCTCTCTGTATTGTGTGTTCTATTGTTGTTGTGTGTTCTTCTATATGAGAGATTCAAAAATCCTGTCTTTTATTCTCTGGTCAGAATAGAATATCATTCTCTGTCAAGGATAGCCGTTGGTCTGCATTGATTGCATCCTTAATTGCATAATCTCTTCTGGAGGAAAGTCCACAGAAACATTCCTTGAAAAATCCCTTGAAACTTGGTCCAGAATTGAATGAAAACGGCTAGCAAAACTCTGAATTAATTGCAGAATAACTCCTAACTGATTTGAATTTGAATTCTGGAAGTTATCTGAAATCGTCGAACTGAGCTCTGCTATCGTCAAGCTGAGCTCAGCGATCTGGAAAACTTAAGCAACAAAATAATCGTCGATCTGAGCTCACAGATCGTCGAACTGAGCTCAGAGATAAAGATCCAAAGCAGAGTCAAAATCGTCGACCTGAGCTCACCGATCGTCGAATGGAGTTCGACGATATTATGAAGTTGAGCTCAGCGATCGTCGAATGGAGTTCGACGATCTATCGAAGTTGAGCTAGACGATCGTCGACCGGAGTTCGACGAATCGTCGTGCTGAGCTCGACGATCAGACTTAGTCTCCAGACTGAGAATCCTGGTCTTCAGGGCAGCTTCCAAACCTAGACTTCTAACCCTTAGACTCAATTCTAATTGACTTATTAAGCTATACAGAAGGTCAAGCAAAGGTTCCTAGAGACATAGTGATCCTGACCCAAATTAGTAATAGGGTGTTCCAACAGCAACAATATCTAATGTGCTTTCATGCACACATGCAAACACAACCGTTCGCCACCCGGCCCAACGGTCCGTGCGCTCAGGGCACATTCTTGGTGTTCTGGCAAAGCACTTGCCCACCACCGTATCAGGGTCACAACCCAACGGTAATTCTCTTGAGCATTTACTCCATGGCGTGCTGCCGGAGTTCTAGTCTTACTACACCGGGATGGCCTGTAGCCCCCCATTGTGTCATGGCGCGTAGGCCTAAGACTCTCTCTATGCGCTCCAACAGACCGCACCTTCTGTTCCACGTCGGACGGACATAACGCAGGTCGGATCCTCCACCCCCCCCCCCCCCCCCCCCCGTTGCTCAAATCGCCTTTCCTTTACCGAGTATGGCGTACTCGCGGCTTAATCAAAGGCGTGGGTCGGTCTCACCAATCCTGTTCTTGGCATTCAGCATGGATATTTCTCTACACCCATTCACAACATTAGCGGGTCTTTCCTTGGCACCCCAGTACTTCCGGCTACTCTCTTTGCAGGTGGACACCGCAAATAGCACAAATGTCAGGGGTCTTTCCAGGCTACCATGCCAGTACTTCCTGTTACTCGCTTCACAGGTGGACACGCTACGACATCAAGCATAACAAAGGGCCTTTCCTGGTCACACCAGTACTTCCTGTTACTCATTCACAGGTACGACCCAATAGCACAATCCAACACAGATATTTTTCTGGACTACCACTCAAGTACTTCCTGCTACTACCCTTCATAGTCGTAACCCGTTGACTCCTTAAACTACACGTTTATCATAGAGTCTTCTCCGGTTCGTATGCAACAAAGGGAATTTTATGCATCCACCCAAAGACTCCCAAAAGCAGCCACCTCTTGGTGGGGGAATCACAAACATATGCCAAAAGGAAGCCTTCACATGGCTAGGAAGAAAAGTCGTTACCCTTGAAGCCCTCTTTGGTGCCATGAACTCTAAGCTGGCTTGGACGACTCACAAGAGCTTTTCCTCCGCAACGCCGGCTTCGGATCTCTCGTCGGTAAACCGAAGCACCACCGGTGACCAGCCCCTTTCCTCCTCCTCCTTCTTCCTCTCCCTTTTTCTCACTAGTAATGAAGAAAGAGAAGACCAAATGAGAAATGAGATATCTCTTCTCATTCACGGCCTTAATGAAACAGGGAGGCAGTTCAGCCATTGGATCCCAGCTTAAAGAACGGACGGCCACGATTTTGCCAGAAAACCTGATTTTTCCCTGACACGGTCTGTCACACGCCCGTGTCCATGGCCGTGTGCCTCAAGCGGTGCTCAACCGACTTATCCAAACCAGTGACATGCCCATGTGATACGCCTGTGTCATGGGCCGTGTCACCCAACACGCCTTCAGACATGCCCGAGTCTGTGGTCGTGTTCGTCAGGCTGAAAAAAATCTCAAAATCACCCGAGACTCACATGTCCTGTGACACGCCCGTGTGCCCATACACGACACTTCGACACGCCCCAGCCCCAAATCGTCGGGCTGAGTTCGTCGAACTGAAGGGACACGCCCTGTGACGCGCCCGTGTCATATGTCGTGTTCACCCACATCTCGACACTCGACGACCACATCTCGACACTCCACGATCGTCGAGCAATTTTCGTCGAACACATGACACGGCCTTGGACACGCCCGTGTCCTTGGCCGTGTGCCTTCTCTCGACACATCATCGAGCGAAAAACATCGACTCCCAGGTCGATCGTCGACACGGGTTCGACACGCCCTGGGACACGCCCGTGTCCCAGGCTGTGTCACCCGAAAAGTTGGCCTGCTGAGAAAATCGGGTTGTTACAACCCTCGCCTCCTACAAAAATTTCGTCCTGAAAATTAAGACACAGGAAGGCAACCAACAATCAGCAACCAAAAAGTTATAACATTAAAAACTTTTATATTACAACACAATCCTCTCCACGGATTATAGAAACAGCTCGGGAAACTCTTCTCGCATGGTTTGCTCTCGCTCCCATGTAAGTTCTTCACGACCGCAGTTGTCCCACCGGACTTTAACCATGGCGACCGTCTTATTCCGCAATTGTTTCTCGGCACGATCCTCGATCTGAATGGGTCTAACTCTCCTTGTTATCCCATACTCCACCGGCACACGATCATCCGCGATCACTTGAGATGGATCTTTAACGGACTTCCGAAGCACCGAGATGTGAAATACATCATGTAATTCACTCAAGTCTGTCGACAGAGCTAGCCGATAAGTCGCTTCTCCGACGCGCTCCACCACTTCAAATGGACCCAAATATCTTGGAATCAACTTTTTCAACCGTCGAATCCTGGAGACACCTTTGAAGGGTTGGATCTTCAAGTAGACCCAATCGCCAACCGCAAATTCCACGTTTCGGTGCTTGGTGTTGTAGTACTTCGCTTGTCGATCTTGAGCAATAAGTAGCTTCTCTCGAATAGTTCGTATGGTAGAATTTGCTTCCTCAAGCTCATTTGGTTTATAAATTCGAGCTTCGCCTGCTTCTACCCAAGCCAATAGCGTACGACACTTCCTTCCATATAGTGCTTCATATGGTGCCATCCCAATGCTCGTCTGGTAGCTGTTATTATACGCAAACTCCACCATATAGAGATGATCTTCCCATCTCTTTCCTAAGTCGAGGGCGCACATTCGGAGCATGTCCTCCATTGTTCTGTTGGTGCTTTCAGTTTGTCCATCCGTTTGGGGATGAAATGCCGTACTGAAAGTCAACTTCGTGCCCAACAGTCGGTGAACTAGCCTCCAGTCATTTGACGTGAATCGCCCATCTCGATCACTTACGATGCTCCGAGGGACAGCGTGAAGCCGTACAATCTGATCAACATATAAGTTTGCCAAACTTTCGACTGAATCATCCCGCCTGTTCGGGAGAAAATGTGTCAATTTAGTTAGCAGGTCAACAATCACTCAAATGTAATCATTCCCTCGCTGCGATCTTGGCAACCCGTGCACAAAATTCATGGAAATATCATCAAATTTCCACTCTGGGATTGGCAGCGACTTCAAATAACCGCTCGAACTTTAGCATTCCGCCTTTACCATCGCACATGTTTGCCATTTGGCCACATAGAGGGCAACATCTCTCTTGAGCCCTGGCCACCAAAATAGCTTTTTCATATCGTTGAACATCTTCGTGCTCCCGGGGTGAATGGAATACTTTGTATAATGCGCTTCATACATCAGTTCTTCCCTCAATTTACCCACATTCGGGACAAACAAACGGCCCTCTTTTGGCAAAAGACCGTCATTCCAAGAGAATTTGCCTTCTGGCCCTTCGTGAACATAGCGTAAGAGATCTTCATCCAACTCCATTGCCCGTCGAACTCGGTCCGCAAGGTCACATTGCACCTCGGTACAGTTCAAACATGTAGTGGCAGTGAGATTCTTGTCAACACAACAAATCTCCAACACCTCCAGCTCCTGGATAAGACGTTCATCATGCCTTTGTAACCAATTCGCTCTAGCCGGAACCCTTCAACTCAAGGCATCCGCGATAACATTCCCCTTCCCGGGCGTATAGTGAATTTCAAACGTGTAGTCCCCAAGGAACTCCAACCACCTTCATTGTCGCATGTTCAAATCTTTCTGCTCCAATAGGTACTTTAGGCTCTGATGATCTGTATAGATCTCCACCTTCACTCCATAAAGGTAGTGTCGCCACAACTTGAGTGCAAAAATCACCGCCGCTAATTCCAAGTCATGGACGGAATAATTTTGCTCGTGCACCTTTAGTTGGCGTGAGCCATAAGCAAGTACCTTGCCATTCTGCAGAAGAACGCAGCCTAAGCCGCTCCCTGAGGCATCACTATAGATAACAAATCCATCGGTCCCACTTGGCGAAGATAACACCGACGCCGTGGTCAACCGAACCTTCAGCTCTTCAAAAGCTCGTGCGCATTCTAGCGTCCAAACTAACTTCTGTTCTTTTCGCGTCAGCGTGGTTAGCGGCAAAGCAATCCGCGAGAAGTTCTCAACAAATCTTCGATAGTAGCCCGCAAGTCCAAGGTAACTCCTGACCTCGGCCACGGAAGACAACATTGGCCACTCCTCGATGGCCTTTATCTTCGCTGGATCTACAAAAATGCCTACTCCACTCACCATATGGCCCAGAAAAGCCACCGACGATAGCCAAAACTTGCACTTCGAGAACTTGGCATAGAGCTGATTTTGCCTCAACGTATTCAACACCAACCGCAAGTGAGTCTCATACTCAGCTTTCGACTTCGAGTACACCAGGATGTCATCAATGAACACTATCACAAATAGATCTAGGTACTCTCGGAATATGCGGTGCATCAAATCCATAAACACCGAGGGTGCATTGCACAATCCAAATGGCATGACTGTGAACTCATAGTGCCCATAACGCGTTCCAAATGCGGTTTTGGGGATGTCACCTTCCCGAATTCTTAACTGGTAGTAACCAGACTTCATATCCAACTTCGAATAGACGGTCGAGCCCACCAGCTGATCGAATAACTCATCAATTCGGGGTATCAGATATTTATTCTTTTTGGTCAGCTTATTTAGTTCACGGTAATCAATACATAACCGCAACCCACCATCTTTCTTCTTTACAAAAAGCACAGGCGCGCTCCAAGGTGACATGCTTGGGCGTATATAACCTTGCTCCAGCAATTCTTGTAATTGGACCTTCAACTCAGCCATCTCTTTTGGCGCGACGCGATATGGCGAGCGGGCCACAGGTTTCGCACCTGGCACCAACTCAATCGTGAAGTCAATCTCCCGCTGAGGTGGTAGCCCAGGGAGATCCGTGGGAAACACATCTGTAAATTCCGCCACAATTGGAACCTCGCACACACTGGCCTTCGGCTCAACAGCCTGAATTAGTGCGAAGTAACACTCCGCACCATTCCGAACAGCCTTGACTACCTGGAGTGCAGACATCAATATCCCGCCAACTCCTCGCATACCAGCGAACTTTGTCTCCTATTGGGTATTCTTGCCCAACGTGATCTCTTTGGACTGGAAATCAATCATGGCATGCTGTTCCGCAAGCCAATCCATACCCAATATCACGTCGAATTCCGATATTGGCAAACCAAATGCAGTTAAACTGAAATCCCGACTTCCTATTTGAACTGCCACATCGCAAGCTCGATCCGCAAGCATCCAACAGCCATTCGACAACACCACTCTGACGCTATCTGTCTTTGCACGACTAGGAATCCCAAGCCATGTTATAAACTTACTAGACAGAAACTAATGCGATGCACCCGTATCAAATAGTGCTCGCGCCAGCGTGTCCCGAATCATCACAAAGCCTGTGACAATCATGGCACACACACAAACCACAAACACATATGTACTAAGCAAATCATAAAAGCAATCGCATATACAAAACTAAACTCATGCCTGTGACAACGTCACTATGCTTAATGGCCTCCTGCAGGCCAAGATTGTAGACCCGGGGCTACGCCTGCGAGGCAGAGGAGTCCACTACTACCTTGCCCTTCTCCGCATACGACACTCCCGCCTTCTTTTCATTCTTTGGCGGCACCCGACACTCCCGAGCGATATGCTCCACCCGGCCACAATTATAGCATATACGAGTATCCGTTTTTGAAGTAGCCCCCGATGTTGCTCCCGTTGCAACAGATGAAGGAGCTTGTCCACTTATCTTGGACTTCTTGCCCCACCTCTTCTTATAAAAGGGTTTCCTAGATCGGGGCACCTTCCACTCCGGTTACGTCACATCCAAAGCTCTCTTCCCCTGCACCCTCTTCATATCCTTTTCCAGCGCGCTCGCAGTGTCAACCAATGCCTGGAAGTCTTGCTTCACAGAACTAGACACCAGGAACCTCAACTCATCCCTCAGTCCTTCATAGAACCGATTTGTCTTCCTCTGCTTATCAGCAAAAATAGAACCCGCATATCGCCCCAAGCGAGTAAACTCATGCAGGTACACGTCCACACTGCCATCACCTTGTGTTAGCCTTTGGAATTCATTTTCCATGGCTATCTATTGAGCTGCAGGAAGGTGCTTCGCTAGGAAGAGTCGGGAGAATTCTTCCATGGATACTTATGTTAAGGGACGACCCGCCAAGTGATGCAACTCCATCTCATCCCACCACAATCTAGCTTCTCATTCAAGCAGGAAGGTTGCTAGGGTGACTTTCTGATGCTCCGCCGTTCCAATCGCCGTCATGACTCGCTTGACGCGCGATAGCCAATCCTCAGCCTGCGTCGGAGTTCCCACTCCCGAGAACGTAGGCGGATGAAAACTCATAAACCGCATCAGCAGCTTCTCAGCCACTCGAGGAACCACATCCACTACAGGTTCAGGCCTTGCAACCACCTGTTCTGGCCTCACAGCCGGTTGATCCTGCCCAAGTGGCTGTCCTTGGATCATGGAATATAAAGCCTCAGCAACTAAACGCACATGTTCCGCAGACGGTGGAGGTGTCAGCACCGCGGCTTGTGCCGTACTTTCATCAGAATGCTGGGGCTCCGACTGCCCAGCCCCACTCCTTGTCACCTAAAGGTGGACAAGACACACACATTAGCGGCCTTACACAAGCAAACAACACAAAATACGAACACGCAGGTTCCTCAAACACACAAATTTGCATTCCTATCATGGACATTCAGGAGTTCACTCGTAGAAATGTGGTTTGCCAAAAATGTAACAACCCCATCCATTCATATGGGATATCCTAGAAGGTCCAGTCGGGGCCCCACAGGATATACCACAAAACAGACGGCGAAGGTACAGGATGATACCAAAGTAGCGCAGCGCACCTATCACAAAGCATTCTAGCGGAAGCCTATACTACCACTTGAACTCCTCTCTTGAATGTCCAACAAATAAAACACCATATTTTATAGCATATAGGAATGTCTTACAACACGAAACCAACATTGGCCTTATGGCCTTACAAGGCTTTCAAACAGTGGCCTCAAAATAGTGGCGCGCAGGCCGACCACAATAAAAACAAACACACAACAAGCAATAAAAGCCTTCGAGGGCTAGCAGCTGCAGCAACAACAGCAGCAGGGACATCAACCTTTATGCATCCCGCTTGGCTCTCCAGCACCTGTACAGGGACAATCCACACAACGGTGGCAAACAGAGGCAACAGTCAGCATTCAGCTGACCAAATTATAACGACCCTACCCCTTCTCTCGGGGCAGCGGTAATATTCCCTGTAGTCATAATATATCACAAGCATGTCAACAATATCTAATGTGCTTTCACGCACACATGCCATCACAACCGTTCGCCACCCGGACCAACGGTCCGTGCACTTAGGGCACATTCTTGGTGTTCAGGCAAAGCACTTGCCCACCACCGTATCAGGGTCACAACCCAACGGTAATTCCCTTGAGCATTTACTTCATGGCGTGCAGCTGGAGTTCTAGTCTTACTACACCAGGATGGCCCGTAGCCCCCCATTGTGTCATGGAGCGTAGGCCTAAGACTCTCGCTATGCTCTCCAACAGACCGCACCTTCTGGTCCACGTCGGACGAACATAACGCAGGTCAGATCCTCCACCCCCCATTGCTCAAATTGCCTTTCCTTCACCGAGTACGGCGTACTCACGGCTTAATCAAAGGCGCGGTCGGTCTCACCAATCCTGTTCTTGGCATTCATCCTGGGTATTTCTCTGCACCCATTCACAACATTAGCGGGTCTTTCATGGTCACCGCAGTACTTCATGCTACTCTCTTTGCAGGTGGACACCGCAAATAGCACAAATGTCCGGGGTCTTTCCTGGCTACCATGCCAGTACTTCCTGTTACTCGCTTCACAGGTGGACAGCCTACGACATCAAGCATCACAAAGGGCCTTTCCTAGTCACACCAGTACTTATTGTTATTCATTCACAGATACGACCCAATAGCACAATCATACACGGATATTTTCCTGGACTACCACTCCAGTACTTCCTGCTACTACCCTTCACAGGCATAACCCGTTGACTCCTTAAACTACACGTTTATCACGGAGTCTTCTCTGGTTCGTATGCAACATCACCAATCCAGACCAACCTATCCATATGGGGTTCACACAGCATGCATATTCCGTACTCCATTTCCGGATCTATATGCTAACAAATGGGATTTCATGCATCCACCCAAAGACTTCAAAAAGCAGCCACCTCTTGGTGGGGGAATCACAAACATATGACGAAAGGAAGCCTTCACATGGCTAGGAAGAAAGGTCGTTACCCTTGAAGCCCTCTTTGGTGACATGAACTCTAAGCTGGCTTGAACGACTCACAAGAGCTTTTCCTCCTCAAAGCCGGCTTCGGATCTCTCGTCGGTAAACCGCAGCACCACAGTGTCCAGCCCCATGCCTCCTCCTCCTTCTTCCTCTCCATTTCTCTCACTAGTAATGAAGAAAGAGAAGACCAAATGAGAAATGAGATATCTCATCTCATTCACGGCCTTAATGAAATAGGGAGGTAGTTCAGCCATTGGATCCCAGCTGAAAGAACGGACAGCCACGATTTTGCCAGAAAACCTGATTTTTTCCTGACACGGCCTGTGACACGCCTGTGTCCATGGCCGTGTGCCTCAAGCGGTGCTCAACCGACTTATCCAAACCAGTGACATGCCCGTGTCATGGGTCGTGTCACCCAACACGCCTTTAGACACGCCCATATCTGTGGTCGTGTTCGTCAGGCTGAAAAAATCCCAAAATCACTCGATGTAACGCCCCGAAACTCAAAAGAGCGACGGGGGACGTTTTGGGCCAGTTTTGGGTTCTGGCAGAAGGAACACGGCCTGGGACACGGGCGTGTCCCAGGGCGTGTCAAGCTTGTGTCGACACTCAGCCGGCGAAGTCAACATTTTGCTGTCGACAATGTGTCGAGACTGGGCACACGGCCTGCGACACGGGCGTGTCGCAGGGTGTGTCAACCCGTGTCGACACTCAGCCCATGAAGTCGACACTATGCTCGACGAAGTGTCGAGACATGGCACACGACCTGTGACACGGGGGTGTCGCAGGGCGTGTCGACCCGTGTCGACACTCGTCCCGGGGAGTCGATTAATTTTTCTCGACGATGTGTCGAGACAAGTCACACGGCCTAGGACACGGGCGTGTCCGAGGCCGTATCGTCAGGTCGACGATCTTCGCTCGACGAAGTGTCGAGTGTCGAGACCGTGTACACGGCCTGGAGCCCAGGAGTGTTGAGGTAGACACGGGCAAGGACACGGGCGTGTCCTAGAACCCGTGTAGTGCTCAAGTTGTTTTCGGGATAAATCGATGGGGGTACACGACCGGCCACACGGCTGTATCAGGTGGAACACGGGCATGTCAGGTCGAACACAGGCGTGTTCGATGCTCGTATGTTGTTCCAGGCGAGTCGATTTTGATGGCGAATGAGGCACACAGCCCTGGACACGGGCGTGTGCCAGGGCATGTACGGTCCAGATTGGGCATTTCAGTCCCGAATCAAAGCCGTTCGTTTCTTTAATTGATGATCCAATGGCTGGGGGTTGTTCCTGAAGGGATATACCTGGGATTGGGCCTTAGAAACCCTCACTTTTCATGAGTGGTTATCTTTCTAAAACTTAGAGAGAGAGGAGAGCCAAGGAAGGAAGAAGAAGCTAGATCCGGCCATTGGAGGAGCTTCGAAGCTCCAAATCGCGAGCCGACTCCGGATCCATGGTGGCAAAGCTAGTGCGGTGCTTTTCATCCACTTACTTTTCCAAGGCGCCAAAGAAGAACGCAAGGGTAACGATTCTCTTCTTGAGCATGAGTATCTCTCCTTCTTTGCATAGGAAGCCCGCTCTCGCGAGTTTGCGGTGAGTTGGTGGCGTTCCTTCGAGTAGATATGTGAAGTCCCCGTTGTTTAGAGTCCGTAAGCGAGAACGGACATAGGCATGATGTGTGAAGCCTATCCGAACATGTTGGTCTGGATCGGTGATGTTGCATTGCATAATGCCGGAGAAGACTCTGTGATATTGGTTGTTTTTCGGGTTTTCTACACGGTAGATTGCAACAGGGAGCCTTGGGGATTAACCCAAAGGTGCACCTGGAAAACTGGGCGGATACGTGATCTTGCCAACTTGGTGGCCTGAGAGCCAACTTGAACATAACCCGGGTTTTGTGAATTGTGATGGAAATGGAACTCGGGAGAAGTTTGACCCGCGCAAGTGGCTTAAATTGTCGTTGCGATGTGAGCACGGGTTAGATGGAACCGTACCCATTCTATGTCGTTCGGTTAAAGTGACCTAAGGGTACGTGGCACTTGTCGTTGTCATAGATTAGGGTCTTCGACATTCTATGGCTTAAATTGTCGTGACCAAGGCCAAGAAGACAAAATGCTCATAGGTTTGGCCGTCAAAGTGGCGGTGGTGAGTCCGAAATATCTATGGCTATAATTGACGTGACATCGACCGGTTCACCGAGAATGTTCCCTGAGAGCACGGGGCGTGTAGCCGTGCGAGCCAACGTCTGTGATGAATGTATATATATATTGCTCGCTTATGCTAATGAAATGTAGGGAAGGAGCATCGCCGCCCCGAGATGGGGGCGGGATCGTTATAATTTGGTCAGCATTGCTGACCGTTGCCTTGTTTTGCCACCGTACGGTGGTTTGTTGCTTGAAGGTGCTGCTGGACCAAGCGGTCAATAGCGGGCTAAAGCCCATTTTTTGAAGCCGGCCCTCGAAGGCCTAATTGGAGTGTTTACTGCTTTATTCATGTATGACCGGCCTGCGTGCCGTGGTTTGTAAAACATGTAATATGAAGTGAACCATTTTGTAAGGCCTTAAGACTTGTACTGGTGTATTTATAACATTCCTATTTGGTATTAGTGGACATTCATGCTTTAGTGCTGTGTTCTTTATTTCAACTTTTATAAACTGCTTCCGCTAGAATGCTCTGTGTAGGATGTTATGATTGGTTGGATGGTTTCCATGAGTAACCACCCGGTCTGTCTGTACTATATGGCGTCGGGCGCCGGCCGGACCTACTGCTATATGTTATGCGATGGATAGGGGGTGTTACAATTTGGTATCAGACTACAGGTTTTGGTCGGGCTTAAAATGAATTCGTGGGCGAATTCTTTTTAAGGGGTGGTGAGCACATGTGTGTGCATCATCGTTATAACAGTAAAAGAACCCATGAATGTCCACTTACGAATGAAATACACGTGTTTGGGGAACCTGTGTGTTCCAATAATTGCTGTTTGCAATTTTATTTGGTCTCTTAACGGTGTTTTGTACCACTATAGGTGACCAGAAGTGGTGTTGGGCTGTCGGAACGTCGAGTTTCTTAGGCTAGCAGTGCACCAGATGTTGCTCCTACAACACCTCTATCGGCTGAGACCATACGATTGGTGGCCGAAGCAGTGTTGGCTATGATTAATGCGCAGCCTGCAAGGCAAACGCAGCAGCCCGCTCCTGCGATGGAGCAGGTACCACTGCAAGAGGCTGAGCCGAGGAGAGTGGAACAAGTGGTAGTGGAACCGTTGGTGCCAAGGAGGGCAACCGAGAGGTAGCTTAAGCATGTAATGAGCTTTAACCCTCCGGTATTCTCGGGGTTGGGAACCCCATCTCAAGCTGAAGATGGCTCTCCAGGGTGAAGAGAGTCATGACAGCAACGGAGACGGAGGAGTGGCAAATGACCACCATCGCTACGTTCCTTTTGGACGGTGAAGCGAGAATGTGGTGGGAAGGATTGGAGCTGCATCTACTGAGAGGTAGACAACTTGTTGATGTCTCGATAGAGGAGTTCTCGAGATTGTTCTTGGCTAGATACCTCCCTTCGGCGAAGAGGATAGCGTTGGAGAATGAGTTTCTGAAGTTGGTTCAGGGTGAGAGGAGCGTGGATGAATATCTCCACGAGTTTACTCGTCTGAGTCGTTATGCTTGCTTCACTATTGTGGATGAGGAGAGCAAGACTAATCGCTTCTATGAAGGGTTGAGAGATGAGTTGAGGCTACTACTCTCGGGGCCGATGACGCAGGGTTTCTTAACCTTGGTCAATACTGCCCGGTCCTTGGAGAAGGACATGAACAATGTACAAGCAGAGAAAAGCTTAGGTGACAAGAAATCTGAATTCAAATTGCCGACTACTTCAAAGTCCAGCTATCGGAGGTCCTTCAAGAAGTATAGGACTTCGGGTCCAGCTCCTTCTGGTGCTTCTGGGGCGACTACGGGTCGGACCCCGGGTGCATGTTTTACTTGTGGAAAGACGGGGCACTTTGCCGGTGACTATTGGAGCGGACGTCCTAAGTCCGAGAGGAGGCCGGGAGCGACTTATGAAGAGAAGGGCAAGGCAGTGGAGTCAACCGCGTCCCACTATGCTCCGGCCCAACCAAGGGTGTACAATCTTGGCCAACAGGAGGCCATCAAACAGGCTGATGTGGTGACAGGTACGGTTTAATTTATAGCAAGTTAATTTCTTTAAATACTTGTTATGCACATGTTACCTTACCACTGCTTGTATAGGATTTGTTTTGATTTGTGAAAATCCGGCAAGAGTACTCTTCGATACGGGAGCTTCACACTCCTTCTTGTCCGAAGGATTTATATCACGCATCGGAGTCCCTTCTTCGATGGCGAAGGATAAGTTGGACGTGCTGTTGCCCAATGGGTGTTCGATGTGCGTGGATAGCATCTGCGATGTTAAGATTCGTATTGGGAATCAGGAGTTCGATCTGCAAGCGTCGTTACTTCCGTTTGTGGAGTTCGACGTCATATTTGGCATGGACTGGCTCTCGGAGCAGCAGGCCCATATAGATTGTGGTAGCAAGGAAATCAATCTGGGAGCAAGTCGTGAGACGACTTTTACGGGATTAAAGGGGTCGAGCAAGATGTTGATGTCTGCTCTTCAGGTGGTGAAGGCGGTTCGTGCCGGTGCAGAACTGTTCTTTACACTAGTGGAGGTTGAGAAGCCGAAGCCCGCGTTGGATTGTATTTCAGTGTAATCGGAATACCCTGATGTGTTCCCCGTAGATCTTCCTGGAGCCCCGCCTCAATGGGAGATAGATTTTACGATTGAGCTAGTGCCAGGTGCAAAGCCTGTGTCACGATCTCCATATCTGCTAGCGCCTAAAGAAATGGCGGAACTGGAAGTTCAACTGTAAGACTTGTTGGAGCAAGGGTATGTGCGCCCAAGTTCTTCGCCTTGGAGCACGCCGGTCCTCTTTGTTAAGAAGAAGAATGGAAGCTTGAGGCTATGTATTGATTATCGGTAGCTCAACAAGTTGACGGAGAAGAACAAGTACCCGATCCCCCGGATCGATGATATTTTTGATCAGTTGGTCGGGTCGACGGTGTACTCTAAGTTGGATCTCAAGGCTGGGTACTATCAGCTGCGAATAAGGGAGAGTGATATCCAGAAGACAGCATTTAGTACGAGATACGGGCATTATGAGTTTACGGTCATGCCGTTTGGGCTGACTAATGCGTCATCAGTGTTCATAGTTTTGATGAACAGGACTTTCAGGGAGTACTTGGACCATTTTGTGATCGTCTTCATCGACGATGTTATGGTGTACTCGCATAGTGAGGAAGATCACTTCAAGCATCTTCATTTGGTTTTGGAGACGCTTAGGAGGAATCAACTGTATGCCAATTTCTCGAAGTGCGAGTTTTGGTTGTCCTCAGTGGCGTTCCTCGGTCATATAGTGAGCGGAGAGGGTATTGTTGTGGATCTGGCGAAGATTGTTGCGATACGGGAGTGGCCTGAGCTTTCTACGGTAGAGGAAGTCCGGAGCTTTCTGGGGCTTGCCGGCTATTATAGGCGCTTCGTAGATTACTTCTCGCGGATAGCATTACCTCTCACTACTTTGACGAGGAAGGAGCAGAAGTTCGTTTGGACGCCGGAGTGCACACGAGGTTTTGAGGAGTTGAAGTGTCGGTTGACCACGGAGCCTGTGTTGAGTTCGCCATGTGGGATCGAAGGCTATGAGATTTACAATGATGCTTGGGGCAACAATTTGGGTTGTGTGCTACTGCAACACGGATGTGTAATAGCTTATTGCTCGAGACAGCTAAAAGTGCATGAAAGGAACTATCCGGTCCATGACTTGGAGTTAGTGGCCGTGATTTTTGCCTTAAAGCTGTGGAGACACTATTTGTACGGTGTGAAGATTGATATCTACACCGATCACAAGAGCCTGAAGTATCTGATTGATCAGAAGGATCTGAATATGCGGCAGCGTAGATGGATGGAGATCCTGGGGGACTATACATTCAAGATCCACTACGTGCCTGGTAAAGGGAATGCGGTTGCGAACGCATTGAGTCGTCGAGCCCCAGCTCAAGCCAATTGGCTATCGGTGCATGATGAGCGGTTGGTACGGGAGTTGGAGGCGTTGGAGATTGTTTGTGTGGATAGGCAATCAAGTGCTGAAGTAGTTCTGAATTGGACTGAAGTCCAATATGACCTGGCTGATCGGATTTGGCAGGCTTTAGATATGGATGCTCATATGTAGCAGTTCATGGTAGAGGCTCTAGATGGGTCAAATTCCCAATTCGTCGTGGATGACAGATTACTTTTTAAAGACGGTCGTCTGTGCGTCCCAAGTGTGGGTAATTTGCGTGTGGAATTGTTGTACGAGGCACACCATTCCAAGTATTTGATTCACCCGGGGAGCACGAAGATGTACCGCGATGTGAAGAAACTGTTTTGGTGGCCGGGTTTGAAGAAGGATGTGGCGCTCTACGTAGCGAAGTGCCAAACTTGCGCCTTGTTGAAGGCGGAGTGCCAAAAGCTGGGAGGATTTCTTAAGTCCTTGCCTATTCCGGAGTGGAAATTCGAAGACATCTCTATGGACTTTGTGCACGGTTTTCCAAGGTCGCAAAAGGGGAACGACGTCATTTGGGTGGTTGTTGATCGGCTAACGAAGGTGTCGCATTTTATTCCGCATAGGAAGGATGATCCGGTGGAGAAGTTGGCAAACCTTATGTGGATAACATAGTACAGCTTCATGGTGTGCCCCGCAGCATCGTGAGTGACCGAGATGGGCAATTCACGTCCAATGATTGGAGGCTAGTGCAACAAATGTTGGGGATAAAGTTGAAATTCAGCACAGCCTTCCATCTGCAAATGGATGGGCAGATCGAGAGGGTCAATAGAACTATGGAAGACATGCTTCGCCTGTGTGTCTTGGATTTTGGAAAGCAATGAGAAGACCACCTTTATTTGGTGGAGTTCGCATACAACAACAGCTACCAAGCGAGTATTCAAATGGCGCCCTTCGAGGCCCTATATGGTAGAAAATGTCGCACGTCGTTGTCTTAGTTAGAAAAGGGTGAGTCAAAGTTGTATAAGTGATTGGAAGTGGAGGCTGCTACTTCTTTGGTGAGAACAATTCGGGAGAGGTTGCTTATCGCTCAGGACCGGCAAGCGAAGTACTATAATGCCAAGCACAGGAACGTGGAGTTCGCTGTGGGCGATTGGGTGTACTTAAAGATCAAGCCGTTCAAGGGTGTCTCGCGGGTGTGGCGATTAAAAAAGCTAAGCCCGAGGTACCTTGGGCCGTTTGAGGTTCTGGAGCGAGTTGGTGAAGCGGCCTATCGGTTGAAGCTTTCAGTGGAGCTTGGTGGATTACATGATGTATTCCATATTTCGGTGCTTCGGAAGGCGGTACAAGAGCCTACGCAAGTGATCGTGGTTGATTAAGTGTCGGTGGATCGTGGGTTGACGACAAAGGTCAAGCCCGTGCGGATTGAGGACTCGGAGGTCAAGCGACAACACAATAAAGAGATCAGGATGGTCAAAGTCCGATTGGACAATTGCGGTCGTGAGGAGCTCTCTTGGGAGCGAGAGCAGACTATTCTTGACGAGTATCCGGAGTTGTTCCGCTCAGGTACAAATTTTTGTTTTGTACGTGTCTTTCCTTTATATAATTTCGTGGACGAAATTCTTTTAAGAGGGGAGAGTTGTAACGCCCCGAAACTCAAAAGAGCGACGGGGGACGTTTTGGGCCAGTTTTGGGTTCTGGAAGAAGGCACATGGCCTGGGACACGGGCATGTCCCAGGTAGTGTCAAGCTTGTGTCGACACTCAGCCGGCGAAGTCGACATTTTGCAGTCGACAATGTGTCGAGACTGGGCACACGGCCTGCGTCACGGGCGTGTCGCAGGGCGTGTCGACCCGTATTGATACTCAGCCCGTGAAGTCGACACTGCGCTCGACGAAGTGTCGAGACATGGCACACGGCCTGCGACACGGGCATGTCGCAGGGCGTGTCGACCCGTGTCGACACTCGTCCCGGGGAGTCGACGAATTTTGCTCGATGATGTGTCGAGACAAGGCACACGGCCTAGGACACGGGCGTGTCCAAGGCCGTATCGTCAGGTCGATGATCTTCGCTCGACGAAGTGTCGAGTGTCGAGACCGTGTACACGGCCTGGAGCCCAGGCGTGTTGATGTAGACACGGGCAAGGACACGGGCGTGTCCTAGAACCCGTGCAGTGCTCGGGTTGTTTTCGGAATAAATCGATGGGGGTACACGGCCGGCCACACGGCCGTGTCAGGTGGAACACGGGCGTGTCAGGTCGAACACGAGCGTGTTCGATGCCCGTGTGTTGTTCCAGGCGAGCCGATTTTGACGGCGAATGAGGCACACGGCCCTGGATAGGGGCGTGTGCCAGGCCGTGTGCGGTCCAGATTGGGCATTTCAGTCCTGAATCAAAGCCGTTCGTTTCTTTAATTGATGATCCAACGGCTGGGGGTTGTTCCTGAAGGGATATACCCGAGATTGGGCCTTAAAAACCCTCACTTTTTGTGAGTGGTTTTCTTTCTAAAACTTAGAGAGAGAGGAGAGCCAAGGAAGGAAGAAGAAGCTAGATCCGGCCATTGGAGGAGCTTCGAAGCTCCAAATCTCGAGCCGACTCCGGATCCACGGAGGCAAAGCTAGTGCGGTGCTTTTCATCCGCTTACTTTTCCATGGCGCCAAAGAAGAACGCAAGGGTAACGATTCTCTTCTTGAGCATGAGTAGCTCTCCTTCTTTCCATAGGAAGCCCGCTCTCTCGAGTTTGCTTTGAGTTGGAGACGTTCCTTCGGGTAGATATGTGAAGTCCCCGTTGTTTAGAGTCCGTAAGCGAGAACGGACAAAGGCATGATGTGTGAAGCCTATGCAGACATGTTGGTCTAGATTGGTGATGTTGCATTGCATAATGCCGGAGAAGACTCCGTGCTATTGGTTGTTTTTCGGGTTTTCTACACGGTAGATTGCAACAGGGAGCCTTGGGGATTAACCCAAAGGTGCACCCGGAAAACTGGGCGGATATGTGATCTTGCCAACTTGGTGGCCTGAGAGCCAACTTGAACATAACCGGGTTATGTGAATTGTGATGGAAATGGGACTCGGGAGAATTTTGAACCGCGCAAATGGCTTAAATTGTCGTTGCGATGTGAGCACGGGTTAGATGGAACCGTACCCGTTCTATGTCATTCGGTTAAAGAGACCTAATGGTACGTGGCACTTGTCGTTGGCATAGATTAGGGTCTTCGGCGGTCTATGGCTTAAATTGTCGTGACCCAGGCCAAGAAGACAAAATGCTCATAGGTTTGGCCGTCAAAGTGGCGGTGGTGAGTACGGAATGTCTATTGCTTTAATTGACGTGACATCGACCGGTTCACCGAGAATATGCCCTGAGAGCACGGGGCGTGTGGCCGTGCGAGCCAACGTCTGTGATGAATGTATATATATATATATATATATATATATATATATATATATATATATATATATATATATATATATATATATATATATATATATATATTGCTCGCTTATGCTAATGAAATGCAGGGAAGTAGCATCGCCGCCCCGAGTTGGGGGCGGGATCGTTATAATTTTGTCAGCATTTCTGACCGTTGCCTTGTTTTGCCACCGTGCGGTGGTTTTTGCTTGCAGGTGCTGCTGGACCAAGCGGTCAATAGCGGGCTAAAGCCCATTTTGCGAAGCCGGCCCTCGAAGGCCTAATTGGAGTGTTTACTGCTTTATTCATGTATGACCGGCCTGCGTGCCGTGGTTTGTAAAACATGTAATATGAAGTGAACCATTTTGTAAGGCCTTAAGGCTTGTATTGGTGTATTTATAACATTCTTATTTGGTATTAGTGGACATTTATGCTTTAGTGCTGGGTTCTTTATTGCAACTTTTATAAACTACTTCCGCTAGAATGCTCTGTGTAGGACGTTATGATTGGTTGGATGGTTTCCATGAGTGACCACCCGGTCTGTCTGTAGTATATGGAGTCGGGCCCCGACTGGACCTACTGTTATATGTTATGCAACAGATAGGGGGTGTTACACCCGAGACTCACACGGCCTGTGACACGCCCGTGTCCCAGGCCGTGTGCCCATACACGACACTTCGATACGCCCCAGCCCCAAATCATCGGGCTGAGTTCGTCGAATCGAAGGGACACGCCCTTGTCACAGGCCGTGTTCACCCAGATCTCGACACTCGACGACCACATCTCGACACTCGACGATCATCGAGCAATTTTCATCGAACACACGACACGGCATTGGACACGCCCGTGTCCTTGGCCGTGTGCCTTCTCTTGACACTTCGTCGAGCGAAAAACGTCGACTCCCAGGCCGATCGTCGACATGGGTTCGACAGGCCCTGGGACACACCCGTGTCCCAGGCCGTTTCACCCGAAAAGTTGGCCTGCTGAGAAAATCGGGCTGTTACAACTATGACATACAGGGGATATGATAAGTGGTTGGATAGAGAAGCGTATCAGAAAGTTGAAAACCTAGTTGTTGTCAAGTAGTTCACTACATAATAACAATTGTTGGAGTGCAAAGCACAAGGAAAGTAATTAGAACGGAGACCATCAAAAGATCGTCGTTCTCTCAAAAATACCTTAAGTCATTAAGTTCACTCAAGAGCAACATTGAGAGCTGGGTATTAATAATAGGTAAACAATAATAAAAGTAAGTGTCCTTGAGAAAGGGAGCTTTGGGATTCTGCAAATCTTAATTCCTAGTGCCCCCGAGAGCCATTCAGCGGTATGCCATGGGCAGTCCAAGGACTAACCATAGGTTGCTATGCCTAATAAGCCTTGGACAAGAGTAGTCTAATAGGTTAAGGGAAGGATATGACAAACACACCAGTATAGGGTTGGAGGATACAAGACAGGTTTTGTACTGTGAGATAGATTCTCATATGTTGTGATACAGGAGGGGTTTTGTCCTGCGAGCTGGAGGCTCGGATATTTGGATATAGGATGGGTTTTTTCCTGCGAGCTGGATGCTCCCATGTTTGGATACAGGACGGGTTTTGTCCAAAGAGATGGAGGCTCGGGTTGGAAATAAATTTCATATGAATAAAACATATTGGTGGTAGGTCATACGGTACTGGGCCAATCATAACAACGATGGCAATACGTTGACTGAGGTGTGGTGTGAGTGTTTGAGGGGACAGTAGGTTATTTATAATGCGTTCTAGAGGACAATCGCCAAAAACGTACACCCGAAATAAAATTCTGGTGGTTTAGACAACGATTTAGTATGTGGTGACTCTAGTGTGTTCTTCAGAGGTGTACGGAATGTCTAGGCCTGGTCGTGTGTATTCTTGCATAGGAGTGGAGACACCTGCTCCATTGTTACATTAGCCACAACGGTAGTAACTGAGGGTTAAGCTAACTACAAAATGTGAGAACTAAAGGTCTTTACGCATAGAGTCGTGTGTGTGAGTTGCACATGTATGAATAATAACCCGCACACCATACCATATATACATAATAGTGACATACACAACATAGATCCTCGTCATATAAATTAGTATGAGCTCTTTTATATGATAAGTTACATTTGTGAAAACTTAACTTATAAGTTTGTATGCGCATTAATACAAGTTAAGGTACTCTTGTTATGATAACTTAGTAGTAGATATTTACTTTACTTACCAAACTTCTTTTCAGTATAGCTTTTACGTACTCTACTTGTATCATATAGAACTGCTAGTATAAAGATACTATTGTTATTTTATAACCATGATAGGATAGATCCATTGTCACCTGCTTTTATTTTTATACACCTTGTTGTTCTCCACATCATCCTCCTGCTCGGTAGCTAGGAGTCGCAGGGGTGAGGCTAGGACAAAATGTCTTAGTCTTTATGACTAACGATCTATTGTGACTGTATCATTTTAGGAGTTCAAGGAGATGGAGCACCTGCACGACCAGCATGATGAGGTGGCAGGACATGAGGAGCTGCCACCACCTACTACTACAATAGCCCGACTTCAGGTGATGATGCTTGTACTGATGATAGATTAGCTTATGTATAGATTTGTTTTGTGAGAGAGAGATTGATTACTATGTACAAGGCATATGCTATTTTCTCTTTCATTATGTATTCATTGTGGACTATTGCATCTCTCATTTTATTTATATAATGATGATGTTGTGATATCGACTCGATATATAATTACATATATTGATTCTCTTCTGGATTGGCGGAATAGGTTGAATGATCATACTAGCCGGCAGAATCAGCGTCTTATGGTGCCGACCAGCCATGGGTGCTAAGTGTCACCGTAAGGCGGCGACTCTAGGCATAAGACTGGGTTACCTCCTGATTAGGGTGGTCTTACAAACTGGTATCACTAAACAAATGATCATCGAGAAAGAAGTCCATAACACCGGAACACCTCGCTCGGGCATTAGTTTGCAGACAAACTATGCAGTGGAAGCGATGGTGTGCCTATGTGCATTCATGAGTTTGATGAACTGTGTCTTCGAACCCTTCTTGGATAGATTTGTTATAGTATTCATTGAAGACATTCTGATTTACTCCCGAACAAAGGAGGAGCATACTGATGAGTCTGATTTATATAGGGTTTTTCGGACACATCTGGGCTAGTTTTCATGCGTTTGCACTTCACTTTTAGTTCTTCATCGTTCATTTTTCTTCTTATCTATATTTCCATAGGAAGTGCACACTTTGGCCCGTGTTGTGTATTTTTGGACTTTTATTTTCTATACTCCGTTTTGTGCTCGTCTGGAATGTCTGCACATATCAGTGCTGGGATTAGGGGTCGTGTGCGTGTTTCGGGGATGTTTGGAAGCAGGAATATCGCGCATGATCATCGGATATAGTGCGCACGACCACTGGTCGTGCGCCGATGATCGTGCACAATGTACCCTGATTTCCAGAATCTGCCTGGTGTAATCGCACGACCACAGGACATAGTGTGCACGACTCCCGGTGGTGCGCCACTGATCGTGTGCATTGATTCCTCATTTCCTGGAGTCCGGTCTGGGGTAATCGCATGACAATTGGACATAGTGCGCACGACCACCAGTCGTGCGCCATTGCTCGTGCGCAGTATCCCAGATCTTCTTCCTAATCTGCCATGCCAGTGCACACGATCACTGGACATAGTGCGCACGACCACTGGTCGTGCGCCCGTGATCGTGCGTATTGTTATTTCTACTTTCTATAAATATGCAGGTTCCGCCCTAATTAAAGAGAGCACATTTTCCTCCTCCGTTATCATCTTCGAGGAGGGATTCCGCCGTCCTCCTTCAATCTCCACCCTAGGGAGGTGCTCTGGGCAAGCTTTCACCGCCAAATCCAATCCGAAGCTTCCTCTCGGCCGCCACCTTCATCCTTGAGCTTCAAGAAGAGCTATACATAGCTATCTCCACCAAGCTAAGAGAAGTTGTGTCATCCTCCACCGGATCGTGACACGAAGAAGACGGGCCAATGGAAGGTGGTGACATCCCTTCTCTACCCCGGACACAGTTGAGGACCGAGCTTGGACGCAGATTGACAACCCGACGATTGCAACTGTGAATCCTCAGCAAGACTTCGGATCCGATCGATTTCACACACTTTTCTTCTCTTGTTGTTGATGGTTTAGTTGAACTCTTTATATTTGATGAAGTTATGCTTAGTGTAATTTACGTTTTTGTGTAATCATGTCTATGTGATTGGATGTTTTCATTATTTACTTGAGGTGTGCCTATCTTTCCATCCGCCATCCATCCATTTTTGTCGTTCTAGAAATTTCTAGAAGCGTGTGTAGTGAAGAGGTTATTTAGACCCTCATTCCGCCATTCTGACCACCTCATCCGCAAGCCTACTCGTCCATCCTCCCAGCGATTCGGTGCATTGCGGCCCGACTAGTCTTCCATCCCGCTTGGTGAAGCATTGCATAGTGGCGTTGCATAAGAGTAGTTGTTAGATTTTTACTTTCTTTTTATCGCAAATATCAAACCCCCCATTGTTTCCGCCGACCTTGAGGACTTCAAGCTCAAGTCCTCCTTGACATTAACTCCACCATATTGTGTTCCTTGAGAGATCGATACTTGGGAAAACTCGCCCATTTTATATTACTTGTGCAACCAGTTCACTGCCGTGATCTTTAGCATCAAGTTTTTCGCGTCGTTGTCGGGGAACACAATCGTGTGAGTTTTTGGAGAGGAAGATAGGAGGTAGAAGCCCTTTTCCATTTGATTATTTCATGTTTCTTCTTTGCTTTAGTTTTTATAATCTTTTTCTTGTTTTTATTTGTTCCACTTTTCATTTTAATTTTTCTGTAGCAGGTTTTCCTATTCTTTTATCTGTGGTGTGTAGTTAATTGTTGCTTAGAAACTTTCTATTGGTGAATTCTTCTTATTGCACCATGTATTCTTATATGAATATTCGTTGCCGATGGTGCGGGGATTATAGGGATGGTAGTGGTGAGTGCCCCACTGAAGTTTGGGAGCATAATTCTTATGGTTCTATGTGTGGAGCACCATCTTCGTATGATTCTTCATACACCCAACCCGGGTCTTATGGTCACTCCTCTTCTGCGCATTCATCTTTTTCTTATTCCTCTCTGGTCCCACCTGGATCGAGTAGTAATGGAAAACGATGTTTGTGTTGTCGTAGCACCAACCACGTGTTGAAAGATTGCGCAGAATTTCAGCGCCAGTTGGAGGAGGATGATGAACCGGGTATCCGATTCACTCTATCACCCTCTCGAATGGCCGCCCATTCTGATTCTGATGATATATTCCAGCACCACCTTGTCTATGGGAGACTGCCGTAGATATGCCCATCAGACTTTCTACTGATCGGTGTGACGGCATTATGGCGTCGTCTCTCCCCATACACTCTTCCCCTCTTGTTGATTCACCCTCGGAGGAACCCACACATAATTTCTCTGATGCTGTTGTTCCTCCGCCTTCTTTGCAAAAATTATCTATCCCTATTTTTAGTGAGTCGGTTGAAGATGTTCGGCCGGATTGTGATTCTGAGCCTGAGGATGTGCCCATGTTTGATGAGGATATTATTTTCATTTATGGAAAGTATTACATCTTGGAACATGTGGACGCACCGAGGTGTGTTGATGAGGAGATCCTCTTTGTTGAGGAAGTTTCCACTTCGTTGATGGATGAGGAGGTCCAAACCACCACCGAGGACCTCGAGCTCGCGGATTCCCCTCGCCATGACTCATATGATGTCGTCGATGATCTATGTCGGGATCCTGCTGGGAGAGAGACCGGGAACACACCCCCTATTTCTGATTATTTTAGTTCTTCTCCTTTATTTCTTCTCCTTTATTTCTTTATCTGAGCATGGGCGGGTTGCGTCTCCGCAGGAGCTTTAGGAGGACTTGGAGCTTTCAGCTCGAGTCATCGATGATAGCATCCTCTCTCGCGAGGAGGTTGATTCCTCCTCTATTGAGGAAGCTCCATTGATTGCTTTCTCCTCCTGCCTTCTCCCTGTAGAAGACAATAGCTTGCTGGGCAAGGATTCATTTTATGGTGAGAAGAGTGAGGACCAGTGCTCCTTCTCTTCTTACTTCCTATTTCCTCTGCCTGCGAGGAGCAGGTATGATTATTCAGGTAGAGGGGTAACTGTTCTATCGCCGTATCGGTACCCGTTACCGAAACAGATATTGGAACAGTTACCTGTGCATTTTTCTTTTCGTAGGCCCGTTAGCTAGAACCTTTTCGTAGCCGAATAAGTCGTGCTGGGATGACAACAATCCCAGTACTTATCTTTCATTTTCTGCATTTTGTTTTTCATGTCTAGCTTAGTTTTTGTAATACTTTTTATTTTCTCTTTTTCTTTTGTTTTGACAAAGCTCACCCCTGCAGATACTCATGGAAAATCGCATTGGCGGGGTTGTGATTCTTCGTATGGCGGGCCAGCTTCAGGTTTTTCACGCGTCTTATGGTATGATCACTAGCTGAGCATTGGGTAACCTCTCCCCATGTTTCTATCTGATTTTAATTTCTATATCATATACCGTGTTTCTTAGTTTAACTCTGGGGGAGAGATTTGTTACCTATTGCACGCGCACATTTCATGTGCATACTAGAAGCTTTTATAGATTTATTATGATTAGTTCATTGCATCACACAACACTGCACCCACATGAGAGCGTGCTTAGCTTTTTGCGTGCCGCGTGTTAAACTCATTTCTTCGTTAGATTTTGGAAAATTATGGTGGCGGCTTAGGATTGTGAGACAGAGTAAAATGTTAACCTTGTTGTGTTTCTAGTCAACTGCTCTCGTTGTAACGCCCCAAAACTCAACAGTGCGACGGGAGGTGTTTTGGGCCAAATCTGGTATTTAGCAAGGGGCACACGGCCTGGGACACGGGCGTGTCCCAGGGCGTGTCTGGCTCGAGTCGATGATTTGGCCGCGATGTCGATGAAATTTGGAGTCGACGATCGTCGAGCAGGGAACACGGCCTGAGACACGGGCGTGTCTCAGGGCGTGTCGAGCCCGTATCGACGATCGGCCCGGGAGTCAACATTTTTCGCTCGATGATGTGTCGTGACAAGGCACACGGCCTAGGACACGGGCGTGTACAAGGCCGTGTCGGGTGGTCGATGAACTTTGCTCGACGAAGTGTCGAGACAGTGAACACGGCCTGGAGCCCATGCGTGTTTGGGTTTGACACAGGAGTGTCAAATAGGACACCTGTGTGTCAAATAGGACACGGGCGTGTCCAATACTCGTATGAGTCTCGGTTTTTTTTGGGCTGCGTCGATGGGGGCACACGGCCGACCACACATCCGTGTCAGTTGGAACACAACCGTGTCAGGCCAAACACGGGCGTGTCAGATGCCCGTGTGTTTTTCCAGACGCGTCGATTTTGGCGGCAAATGAGGGACACGGCCTGTGACACGGTTGTAACGCCCCAAAACACAAAAGAGCGACGGGAGGCGTTTTGGGCCAAATCTGGTATTTGGCAGGGGGCATACAGCCTGGGACACGAGCGTGTCCCAGGGCGTGTCAGGCTCGAGTCGACGATTTGGCTGCGATGTCGACGAAATTTGGAGTCGACGATTGTCGAGCGGGGAGCACGGCCTGAGACACGGGTGTGTCTCAGGGCGTGTCGAGCCCGTGTCGACGATCGTACCGGGTGTCGACATTTTTCGCTCGATGATGTATCGAGACAAGGCACACAGCCTAGGACACGGGCGTGTCGAAGGCCGTGTTGGGTGGTCGACGAACTTCGCTCGACGAAGTATCGAGACAATGAACACGGCCTGGAGCCCAGGCGTGTTCGGGTTTGACACGGGCGTGTCAAATAGGACACGGGCGTATCCAATACCCGTGTGGGTCTCGGGTTGTTTTTGTGCTTTGTGGATGGGGGCACACGGCCGACCACATGGCCATGTCTGTTGGAACACGGGCGTGTCAGGACAAACACACGCGTGTCGGATGCCCGTGTGTTTTTCCATACGCATCAATTTTGACGGCGAATGAGGGACACGGCCCTGGACACGGGCGTGTCAACGACCGTGTTCGGCCCAGATTATGCATTTTAGATCTGGATCATGGCCGTGCATTTCTTTAATTCGGGATTCGATGGCTGGGGGCTGTTAGTGCTTGGATATACATGGGATTGGACCCTTCAAACCCTCATTTCACTTGAGAGGTTCTCTTTCTAAAGTATAGAGAGAGGAGAGCAAAGGAGGAAGAAGAAGCTTAGATCCAGTCTTTGGAGGAGCTTCGGAGCTCCAACTCGCGAACCGACTCCGGATCTACGGAGGCAAAAAGAGTGCGGTGTTTTTCATCCGCTTACATTTCCATGGCGCCAAGGAAGAACGCTAGGGTAACGATTCTCTTCTTGAGCATGTGAACCTCTCTTTCTTTTGCATAGGAAGCCCGCTCTCGCGAGTTTGCGGTGAGTTGGAGGTGTTCCTTCGGGTAGATATGTAAAGTCCCCGTTGTGTAGAGTCCGTAATCGAGAACGGATATAGGCATGATGTGTGAAGCCTATCCGGACATGTTGGTCTGGATCGGTGATGTTGCATTGCATAAATGGCCGGAGAAGACTCCGTGCGAATGTTTGTTTTCTGGTTTTTCTACGTGGTAGATTGCAACAGGGATCCTTGGGGATTAACCCAAAGGTGCACCCGGAAAACTGGGCAGATGCGTGATTCTGCAAAATATGTGGGCCTAGGAGCCAACTTGAACATAACCGGGTTATGTGTTGTGTGTAAACGATTTGGGACTCGGGAAAGTTTGACCTGCGCATAAGTTTTTAAATTAACGTTGCGGTGTCAGCAACGGGTCAGGCGGAACCGTACCCGCTCTATGTCATTCAGTTCAAGAGACCTATAGTTACTTGGCACTTACCGTTGGCATATATGGAGGGTCTTAGGCAGTGGCCAGAAAGACCAAATTCTCACGAGAGATTGCCATCCCGGGGACGGTGGTGAGTCGGCAGACCTAGACTGTGATCACCGAGAATGTGCCATGAGAGAACGGGGCGTGTGGTCGTACGTGCCAATGCCTGTGATGCAATGTATTTAATTTACTGCTTGGTTGTGCTAATAAAATGCAGGGAAGGAGCATCGCCGCCCCGAGTTGGGGGCGCTATCGTTATAATTTGGTCAGCATTGATGACCATTACTTTTGTTTGCCACCGTGGGGTGGTTTGTTGCTTGCAGGTGCTGCTGGACCAAGCGGTCAATAGCGGGATAAAGCCCTAAATGCGAAGCCAGCCCTCGAAGGCCTAATTGAAGTGTTTACTTACTTTTGTTCATGTATGACCGGCCTGCATGTCATGGTATGGAAAACATGTATTAAGAGTAAACCATTTGTAAGGCCTTAAGGCCAGTACCTGTGTATGTACTACATTCCTATTTGGCGTATTAGTGGACATTCATGCTTGGTCCTGGGTTCTTTTAATTGCAACTTTTAAAATTACTTCCGCTATAATGCTCTGTGTAGGACGTTATGATTGGTTGGATGGATTCCATTGAGTAACCACTCGGTCTGTCTGTGGTATATGGCGTCGGGCCCCGGCCGGACCTACTGCTATATGCTATGTGACGGATAGGGGGTGTTACAATTTGGTATCAGACTCCTGCTTTCGATCTGGCTTAAAATTAATTCGTGGACGAATTCTTTTTAAGAGGTAGTGAGCACATGTGTGTGCGTCATCGTTATAACAACAAAAGAACCCATGAATGTCCACTTAGGAATGAAAATACACGTGTTTGGGGAACCTGCGTGTTCCTATAATTACTGTTTGTAATTTTATTTTGTCGCTTAACGGTGTTTTATACCACTATAGGTGACCAGAAGCGGTGTCGGGCCGCCAGAATGTCCGGTTTCTGAGGAGTATAATGCACCCGGTGAGGTGTTTGACACCCCTACTTCGTATGAAACCGTAAGAAGTATCGTTGAAGCTGTGTTCGCTGTGACGAGTGCACAACATGGAAGAAATGTACAACCCTGTGCCCCTGTTGTGGCTTCAATGCCGGGTGGCATGATGGAGCAGATGACTTTTGGTAGACCGTTGGGGCAGCAGCTGAATATGCATTTAGTGCAGGTAGCGCACACAGTTGATGAATATTTGCAAGCATTTCTTATGATAAGCCACTACCCATGTTTCGAGTTGGAAAATGAGCAAGCTACAGTCGATAGATTTTATAATGGCCTGCGCGCCGAGTTACGAGTTATACTGCTAGGACCAAAGTTATTGGGATTCCGAGCCTTGGTGGAATCCGCTAGATCTTTGGAGGCAGATTTGAGGAAGACTCACCCGATGCCAGCGACCATGGTATCGAACTATGCAAGCCCCATAAGAGCTGCATCCGGCAGAATACTGGAGAAGGGGGCTACGACATCGACTAGAAAAGCTACTTCCACATGTCATACTTGTGGAAAGAAAGGGCACAATGCCCGAAGGTGTTGGAATGGTTCTCAGAAGACTAAGAAAGCAATGTCAGGAGCAGTTGAGGAATTTAGTGCAAAAGAAACGGCATTCAAAATGCCGAACACCTCAAAGTCTGGTTATCGTAGGTGGTATAAGAAGGCTAGGACATTGGGTCTAGTCCCTCCTTTTGGTGCTTCGGGGGCATCTACAGGCCAAACCCCGGGCGCATGTTATAACTGTGGGGAGTCGGGGCATTATGTACGTTGGTGCCTAAAGTCCGGGATAAAGCACGCCGTCGTGAGGACAGGTATGGTTTAAAGATGGTTTAGCCTTAAATACTTGTCACCCTTGTGCATGTTAGCTTAGAACTATTTGTGCTAAGCTTTGTTCTGATTTTCGTTTATCCGGCGAGAGCACCGTTCGTGTAAACGAAGCTTCACATTCCTTTATTTAGGAATTATATTACGCGTCGGAGTACCTCCTTCGACGGTAAGAGACAAATGGGATGCGCTATGGTCCGATGGTGCTCAATGCGCGCGGGTTGAATCTGTTGCGCTTAGGTGTGGTCAGGGAGTCAAGACTTTGACTGACAAGTGTCGTTACTGCCGCTAGTGGAGTTCGACGTAATGTTTGGCGTGGACTGGCTCTCGGAGCAGCGAGCCTATATTGATTGTGATAGCAAGGAAGTCAAGCTGGGAGCAGGTCGTGAGATGACTTTCACGGGCTTGAAGGGGTCGGGCAAGACGTTGGTATCTGCTCTTCAGGTGGTGAAGGCGGTTCGTGATGGGGCAGAACTGTTCTTTACACTAGTGGAGGTTGCAAAGCCTGTTTCATGCTCTCCATATCGGCTAGCGCCTAAGGAAATGGCGGAGCTGAAGGTGCAACTGCAAGAGTTGTTGGAGCAAGGGTATGTGCGCCCATGTTCTTCGCCTTGGAGCGCGCCGGTCTTCTTTGTTAATAAGAAGGACGGAAGCTTGAGGCTATGTATTGATTACCGAGAGCTCAACAAGTTGACAGAAAAGAACAAGTACCCGATCCCCGGGATCGATGATCTTTTTGATCAGTTGGTCGGGTCGACGGTGTACTCAAAGTTGGACCTCAAGTCCGGGTACTATCAGCTGTGAATAAGGGAGAGTGATATCCCAAAGACAGTGTTCAGTTTGAGATACGGGCATTACGAGTTTACAGTCATGCCGTTTGGGCTGACTAATGCTCCGTTAGTATTCATGGATTTGATGAACAGGACCTTCAGGGAGTACTTTAACCATTTTGTGATCGCCTTCATCGACGATATTTTGGTGTACTCGTAGAGTGAGGAAGATCACTTCAAGCATCTTCATTTGGTTTTGGAGACGCTAAGGCGGAATCAATTGTATGCCAAGTTCTCGAAGTGCGAGTGTTGGTTGTCCTCAGTGGCATTCCTCAGTCATATAGTGAGTGGGGAAGGTATTGCAGTGGATCCGGCGAAGATTGTTGCGTACGGGAGTGGCCTGAGCTTTCTACGGTAGTGGAAGTCCGGAGCTTTCTGGGGCTTGCCGGCTATTATAGGAGGTTCGTAGAGAACTTCTCGCGGATATCGTTACCTCTCACTTCTTTGATGAGGAAGGAGCAGAAGTTCATTTGGACGCCGGAGTGCGCGCGAGCTTTTGACGAGTTGAAATGTCGGTTGACCACGGCGCCTGTGCTGAGTTCGCTGAGTGGGACCGAAGGTTATGAGATTTACAGTGATGCTTCGGGCAGCGGTTTGGGTTGCATGCTACTGCAACATGAAAGTGTGGTAGATTATGGATCGAGACAGCTGAAAGTGCACGAGAGGAATTATCCAGTCCATGACTTGGAGTTAGCGGCCGTGATTTTTGCATTGAAGCTGTGGAGGCATTATTTGTACGGTGTGAAGAGTGATATCTACACCGATCACAAGAGCCTGAAGTATTTGATTGATCAGAAAGATCTGAATTTGCGGCTGCGTAGATGGATGGAGTTTTTGGGGGACTATACATTCAAGATCCACTACGTGCCTGGTAAGGGCAATGCGTTTGCGGACGCATTGAGTCGCGGAGCCCCAGCTCAAGCCAATTGTCTATCGGTGCGTGATGTGTAACACCCCCATCCGCTACATGGCATATAACAGAAGGTCCAGCTGGAACCCGACGCCATATAACACAGACAGTCGGAAGGGTTACTTAAGAATATTCAAACTATCCAATTAAGACTACACGTCGTACACAGAGCATTTTGTTGGAAGCTTTTAAAGTTGAAAGAACCCAAACCTTAAATCCATATCCAAGAATGTCCACATCCACACAACAGGAATGAAACCCCAAATACACTAAAAATGGTACATGGCCTTATGGCCTTACAAATGTTCACTTAATAAAAATATGTCTTACATACATCGGCTCGCAGGCCGGCCACACATGGTAAAAAAAACAACAATTCGCTTTGGCCTTCTAGGGCCAGCACAGCAACATGGGCTCCAACCCGCTATTTGGTACTCGGCTCCGCAGCACCTGCAAGCACATTCCACCGCACGGTGGCAAACAAAGCAACGGTCAGCCAAAAGCCGACCAAATTATAACGACCCCGCACCTAACTCAGGACGACGGTGCTCTTTCCCTGCATATCATTAGCCCAATAAAATAATAAAGCGCAACTATACTACGCCACAGGTGTAGGCTCGCACGGCCAAACACCCCGTGCACTCAGGGCACATTAATAGTGAATCTTGACCAATCAGTGTCTTCACCACCACCCCCAGGATGGCAACAACATGTGAGCATTTAGCCTTTCTGACCACCGTCTAAGGCTCCCGACTATGCCAACGACCAGTCCCCGTCTTCGGGTCTCTCGCACCAAACCACATAGCCTAGGTCCAATTCGACTTGCCCGTTGCTCACGCCGCATATACAATTTAAGTCATACGTGCGGGCCAAGCTTCTCTCGGATCCCAAAGTTTTCCAAACAATATCATTACCCAGTTATGATCAAGGCCGGTTCCCAGACCGCAAAGTTAGCAGAACACGTTTCCGCTCAGTTTTTCGGGTGCGCCTTGAAGTTAACCTCCAAGGATCCCTGCTGCAATCTACCGCGTAGAAACCCGAAAAACCCAAAGCACGGAGTCTTCTCCGGCAAAACATATCAAATGCAACATCACCGATCCAGATAATACACGTCCGGGTAGGCTTCACACACAATTCTTATGTCCGTACTTACGATTCCGGACTCTATATGCAACACAAGGGGGATTATTCACATCAACCCCAAGGAACACCACGCACTCACCGCACACTCGCGGGAGCGGGATTCCCTATGCAGAAAGAAAGAACTTCACATGCTCAAGTAGAGAATCATTACCCTTTTAGTCCTCTTTGGCGCCATGGAAAAACTACACGGATGGAAATCTTCGCAACGAACTTTCCTCCACAAATCCGCTCTCAGATTTCGAAACGGTGCTCCGATGCTCCGCCGGCGGCCGGAATCCCTTCCTTCTTCCTCCTCTTTCCAACTCCTTGAGAGAGAGAATGGTTGGAGAGAAATGAAGGATTAACTCCCCTATTCCCGGCCTTAACAGAGCAGGAACCCATCTGGGCCGTTGGATCTTAATTAAAGAAAACGAACGGCTCAGATCCGTTCAAAAAATCTCCAGACCTGGGCCGAACACGGCTTGACTCACGGCCGTGTCCCAGGCCGTGTGCCTTGCTCCAGGCACAATCGTCGAACGGAGGAAAGCCACACGGGCAAAGACACGCACGTGTCTCACCTGACACGCCCGTGTCGGGTTCCTCGACACGCCCGTGTTCGGGGGCGTGTCACGCATAACCGCCACAGCAACGGACACGACCCAAAAGAACACGGGTAGGGACACGGGTAGGCACACGCCCGTGTCCATTGACATGCCCGTGTCACTTAGCCGTGTTTCTAGTCGTGTCCTTCTCGGGATGAAAACAGCCAAAAACACCAGCCAGACACGTCCTTGGACACGCCCGTGTCACTTAGCCGTGTTTTTAGCCGTGTCCTTCTCAGGATGAAAACGGCCAAAAACACCAGCCAGACACGGACTTGGACACGCCCGTGTCCTAGGCCGTGTACCCCTATACAGGCACCAAAAATCCCCTATTTTGCGACCAACTCAAATACAATTTTCGGGGCGTTACAAATCTCCCCCACTTAAGGAATTTCGTCCCGAAATTAAGTAAACGTACACAAATCTAAATAATACCTGCTGGAATAACTCGGGGTATTCCTCCAACATAGCTTGCTCTTGCTCCCAAGAAAGCTCCTCACGTCCGCAATTATCCCATCAGACTTTAAACATACGGATATCCTTGTTGCGGAGTCGCTTGACTACAACATCTTCAATACGTACTGGCTTGACCCTTGTGGTCAACTTGAAAGATATAGTACCTAAACACCTAGAGGTGGGGGGGGGGGTGAATAGGTGACCTAATTCTTTTTTAAACTTTAATGGCAGAAATCAGTTATAACACAGAATCTACTCTACTTTTGCAATCACACAGCATACACAGCAAAGCAAAGCACAGCAGACACAGAGTTTTATAGTGGTTCCCCAAGCTTTGAGTACATCCACTTTCCCCCTTCGCCTATCTAGCAGTGTACTAGATTCGGCCAAACTTCACCACTGTCTCAGAACCCAAACTGGTTCCTACACCTCAGGCCCAAGGCCCTACAACTCAGCTTTTCCACAAAGCCTACACTCAGCCACAAAAGCCTACACTCAGCCAACAAGGCCTACACTCAGCCAACAAGGCCTACACTCAGCCACCTAGGCCTACACTCAGAGATTTCAATCTACTACACTCAGGCTCTCAAGCCCTACCCTCAGCCTTTATAATTACAGGCTTACAAACACTCAGATCCAAAGGATCCTACAAGATAAAAATGAATTTACAAATGATAACTCAGCAACTCAGAAACAAGAGAGGGGAGTTTTGAGTTTCTTGAAGAGTTCTTGAAAGAACTTAGCTGGATTCAATCTGACTTAGCTTTCTTCAAAGCTTCTTGAAAGTAGAACTCAATTAGATTGACTCCTTCTGCAGTTGATCCTTGACCTCTGCTTCTTAAGATCCAGAATATATCTGAACCCTTCTTCTCAGCCTAGTTCCAACGGCTGATTTCTTGGATGGAGCCATCTCTCTCCAACTTCTTAGATCTGCACTTGGACAGCTAGATCTTCTTGTTTTGATACTTGATCAATAACTTGAACAACTCTGTGAACCACTTTTTGAATTGCTTCAGCAACTTCTTCAACAACAGTTTCTGTAGACTGTATGAGCCTATTTATAGGCCTTCTTCATGGTAACCGGCTAGTCTAGTTCATAACTATCTTCTGACATCTCTGACAGGTGCTGTAGACCGGCTGGAACGGCAGCTGTCAAGTCATCCAGTCAGTTCTTGAAAGTTCTCTAACTGTCTGAAAGTGTCGAGACTTTCTGTCTTTAAGTGTCGACACTTATAGACCAAGTGTCGACACAAGTTGTGTAAGTGTCGACACAAGTCTACAAGGTGTCGACACAACTCCTTGTGTTGTAGATTCTATGTCTCGACACAGTTTCTTCTGCATGTGTCGACACTGAAATTGAGTGTCGACACAAGTACTTGATCTTCTATCTTTTGCTGAATTCTTCTAAGTGTCGACACATCTCCTTTGTGTCGACACAACTTCTTGTGTTGAATCTGTTAAGTGTCGACACTACTTCTTGGTGTCGACACATAGTCTTCAATGTTGATACTTGATGAGTGTCGATACAGCTCCTTGTGTCGACACTTGATTCTCCTGTTAAGACTTCAGCTGAGTGTCGACACATTCCCTTAGTGTCGACACTTGTACTTAGAATATTTTGTTGATCTTTCTGTTCTTTGCTAAGTGTCGACACAGCTCCATGTGTCGACACTTTCTTCAAGTGTTGAGTCTTCAGCTGAGTGTCGACACATACTGTCTTGTGTCGACACTTTCTTTAAGTGCTGACTCTTCTGTTGAGTGTCGACACATTATTCTGGGTGTCGACACTTATACTTAGTCTCTGCTGACTTTTGCTGAGTGTCGACACAGCTCCAAGTGTCGACACTTTCTGGTGTAGACACAGCTTCACTGGGTGTCGACACTGCTGTTGAGTGTCGACACATTGTTCTACTGTACTTTCTTCATTGAGTGTCGACACAGCTCCTTGTGTCGACACTTTCTGTCTGGTGTCGACTCTGCATCCGAGGTGTCGACACAATGACTCCAAGTGTCGACACTGCTTGTCTAGGTGTCGACACAAGTCTTCTTAAGTGTCGACACTTTCCCTCTGGGTGTCGACACATGGACTTAGAAATTTTTGCTTCAGTCCTGCAAATACTTAACCTGCACAAGTAACTCAAAAACACATCAAATACATTTTGATGTATATCATTGAGTTGGGTGAGGCTTCTTCAAATCAGGTACATTTAAACCAATGTACCCAACAATCTCCCCATATTTGGAGAAGTCATAACCCTTAGTCAATGATATACACCATTCATAATTAAAATTACACAATGATGTAAGGCAGGATAATATACAGCAGGGTAAACATAAACATGTATCAATTTCACATGTATACAAATTCATCATCACAGAACAAATATGAAATAGACATAGACATTATCACAGAACAAACATGAAATAGATTAATCATATATTGTTCTAATATCTATCTTATACAGTTTCAGAAGTTCACAAAAATGTTTTACATTAAAAAGGTTACACAGTAAACTTTAAGAAAATTCTAATTCTATTTCAGTTCTTGTTCCTTGATAACTATTCCTTTGCCAGCATGAACCTTAGCTTGGACAGGAGCACCAGCAACATCAGCATCAGCAGGCTTCTTGCCTTTCAGATCTTTCTTCTTAAGCTCTTCTGCTTTGATCTTTTGTCTTTCAAAGTAATGGTATGGCTTTGGAAAGTACTTGCTAGGCTCCAGAGCAGTAGGAGGTAGCTTTCCCATCTTTGCCTTCCTTCTGTATTGGACAATTGCCTCCTGTCTAGATTCATGTTTTCTCCATTCAGCTTCAGAGAACCATTTGTTCCTGTCATGAATGTTGTCTTTGGCAGCTTTCCAGGCAGTTAATATAATGTTTCTAGAGGTAGGGCTCCATTGCTCAAAATCTGGTCTCTGTTCAGCTTGTTCCCTAAACCTCTTCTTAGACAATCTTGTCTCTTCTTCTTTTTGCAATGCCTCTTGCATGGCTTCAGATATAGGCTGAACAACCTTTTCAATAATAACATTATCCTTTCCCCCAGGTGGGCTGTACATGGTCTGTACATCAGCATGCACCATTTCAAAATCTGGAGGAGGATAAATGACTTGAGCTACTTCTGGTTGCTCACCTCCAAGATAGGCAGGGTTAATTCCAGATTCAGTAACATCATTGTCATCACACAGAGGAGGATATCCAAGTGTAGCTCTGATAGAATTTGATATCCACTTAGCATGATCAGAGCTTGCCTTGACTAACACTCTCTCCCCCTTTATGACTTCTCTAGCCATGTGATCTCTGACATCATCCTTCTGAAATCTGATTTGATTATCCAAGTATCTGACTCCATCTTTAAAGAAAGGTTTGAGCTTTTTAAGTTGTTCAGATATGGCCTTCTGGGAGTCTTGGATAGCAGTCTTAACAGCAGAGAGTTCTTCTTGGAATACCTTATCAAATTCAGCTTTAACAGGAGCAGTAGAAGGTCCAACAGCCTGGTTCTTTAATTCTGTGACAATAGCATTATGGGAAGCAGTCAGATTGTCATTCATCCTTATCTGATTTTCAAGAACATACCCTTGCTTCAATGCTATGTCATCTACTTGATCTTTGATCTTTTCCTGGTGTGTAGCCAAGTACACCACTGCATTTCCACCTTTGTGGAAGCAGTCTGTCATCTCTTTCTTGTTTAGGTTCATTTCAAACCTTGTTGACTTGATATCCTGGGCCAGATCAAACTGCAAAGATTTCTTCCCTTCATCTACATACTTCTCTATTGCCTGCCTGTGCTCGTCCAGTTTAATTTGTATTGCCACCATTAAAGCACTATAATCAAAAGATGGTGGTTGCTGAACTATAGGCTGTGGTGCAATAGATTGTAGAGCCTTCTTATAACTTTGACTTCTTCTCTTGAATACATAAAGTTTCTTTTGCTTAGCCCTTGTAGCCTCCTCATCTTCAGATTCTGAGGAGCTGGCTATGTCAACCCTCTCCTTAGGGCTTGGAGGCTTCTCAGGTTGCACATCAGGTGCCATCTCAGTTTCTTGCCTCACAGGCACTTCATGAACTTGCACTTTCTCCCCCTCAACAGCAGCATCAGTTTCCTTATCAAAATCTGCTTGATCCAGATTTAGGAATAAATCTTCCATGGTGTATTCTTGTGGAGACTGTGTAGGAGAAATTCTAGGTTCTTCAACCACTGAATCAGGAACCACTTCTAGTACAACAGATGTGTCTTCTATAACAGCATCTGGAACTTGACTATTCAGCTGAGTTTGCTGATGATCATTAGACAACTCAGTATCTTCCATAGAAAAATCTAAAGTGTTTAGTTCAGTGATTACCTCTAGTATAATGTTTGTTGCTTGTTCACTTTCCAGTGTAGTGGGTTCAGTTACAACTGGAAGCTCCCCCTGGATCTCAGCAACCTCTTGAGGAGCAGGAGACTTCACTGCATGCTCTTCCTCATGCTCATCTGGAGTGAAGACAACCTGTTCTTCACTATTAGAGCTGCTAGTGGACACTTGTGCCACTGGAGCAGTCTTCCTTTTCTTCTTTGGAGGAATGTCTTTCTCAGCAACTATCTTTTCAGGGGTTGGCAGCTCCTTAGTCAACCCCGTGTCCCATCTGGAAAACAACCTCATGTCCATCTTTCTCATATGGTTTATTTTGCTTCCAGCAGCAGTACTCATTACTTCAGGTATTACACCAGCAAGATAAAGACTTAAGATCCTGCCCAGGTTGGGCTTCTTCAAGCTTTCTTTAATCTTCTCATAAACTACTATAGATCAGTCAGTTTTTAGTGTGAAGATTATCCTTGTCATTATACCAAACATATGGGCAGACACTCTGTCATGCTCTCCTGGCTTGCTGAGTAGTACTTTGCCAACAATTTCAGAAAGAAATTTACCTTGATTGTTCATACCTTTTCTAATGAAAACAGAACCAATCTTCATCTTAAAATCAAGTCCACACCAGGTTAGAGCTTCCCTAGTCTTTGTAGCTGTAACTTCATCTTCCTCTTGAGTTCTTGGAAGCTTTAGAATCTTCCTCAGACTTTTTGGTGATACCTTGACCTTCTCACCATGAACTATGGATTTGATTTTGTATCCAGATTCGTCCACCTTTGCTCCATTGAGGAATTCAAGTACCTCTTTCTTCCATATCTTAGTAGGTTCTGAAATGAGATAATCTAACCCAGAATCGGCAACTAGGGTTACTACAGCCTGAATTTCTTGATCAGCATCATTGAAAGCGCCGCGCACCAGCTCGTATCCTTCGTTGACGTTCTCCTCTAGCTTAGGCGCCATTAGGGTTTGTAGAATTTGTCTTGAGAGAAGAGAGGTGTCGACACAGAAGTTTGGTCTCGAAACTTTGAAAGTGTGTCGACAAACAAAGACAAAGCCCTATTTATACCTTTCTAATTTTGAAGATGAACAGGCGGGACAGCTAACTTAAAATGTGTCGACACTGGCAATAAGTGTCGACACTGACTTATAATGTCTCGACACATATGTGTCGACACAAGTTTAGTCAACAGATTTTATGTGTCGACACTTGGTTATGTGTCGACACAATATAACTCGACACATTGTCGAGACTTTACTTAGAAAATTCTGAGTAAATACTAAGTGTCGACACCACTTTGGATGTGTCGACACCTACTTGGCATGTGTCGACACTAATATTCTGAAGTGTCGACACCAATTTCCTAGATGTGTCGACACCTATTTCCTGAAGTGTCGACACCACTATTCTGTATCGACATAGACTTGTCTATGTGTCGACACCTTTTTACTTAGCCAATTTCAATTCTGTAAACTTACTCTAAGTTTATCATTTCTAGTTCAATTTTAAATCTATTGAACTTAGCTTCTTCTAGGGGCTTAGTATACATATCAGCTATTTGATTATCAGTTTTAACATATTCTAATAAAATATCTTCTCTTTCTACATGCTCCCTAAGAAAATGATATTTAATTTCAATATGTTTTGTTCTACTATGGGATACAGGATTATTAGCTATTGAAATAGCACTTGTAGAATCACAGAAGAGTGGAGTTCTACTTACCTGAAATCCATAGTCCTCTAGCTGATGTTGTATCCACAGAAGTTGAGCACAGCAACTTCCTGCAGCCACATACTCTAACTCTGCAGTGGAGATAGCCACACTTGTCTGCTTTTTGATACTCCATGAAATTAGTCTCCCACCTAAGAATTGACAGGTTCCAGTAGTGCTTTTTCTATCTTCTTTGCATCCTGCAAAGTCTGCATCTGAATAACCTGTAAGTTCAAAATCTCCATTCCTAGGGTACCAGAGGCCTAGATAGGGAGTGCCCTTTAGATATCTCAATATTCTTTTGACTGCTGTCAAATGAGACTCTTTAGGGCAGGCTTGATACCTTGCACAGACACATGTAGCATACATGATATCTGGTCTACTAGCAGTTAAGTATAATAGGGAGCCAACTATCCCTCTATACAAGGTTTCATCTACAGGTTTCCCTGCATCATCCTTGCTAAGAGACATACTTGACCCCATAGGAGTCTTCATGGTACTGGATGAATCCATACCATACTTCCTTATGAGTTCTAGGGTGAACTTGGACTGACATATAGATAAACCACTCTCAGTCTGTTTAACTTGGAGACCCAAGAAAAACTTCAGCTCTCCCATACTACTCATCTCAAATTGACCTTGCATCAGTTTTGCAAACGTTTTGCAAAGGCTGCTTTCAGTAGACCCAAATATAATGTCATCTACATATATTTGGACTAGTATAACTTTGCCTCTAGATTCCCTAAGGAATAGAGTCTTATCTATTTTCCCCCTTGAGAACTTGTTCTCAATGAGGAAACTAGATAGGGTTTCATACCAAGCTTTAGGGGCTTGCTTTAACCCATATAAAGCTTTCCTAAGTCTATAGACATGATGAGGTAGAGTTGAATCAACAAAACCTGAAGGCTGTTCCACATAGACTTCCTCTTTAAGATTACCATTCAGGAATGCTGACTTGACATCCATTTGGTAAACCTTGAATCCTTGATAGGTTGCATAGGCCAAGAACATCCTTATGGCTTCCAGTCTGGCTACTAGAGCAAAGGTTTGATCAAAGTCAATACCTTCTTCTTGCATATATCCTTTAGCAACCAATCTTGCTTTATTCTTAATGATGACTCCTTGTTCATCCATCTTATTCCTGTAGATCCACTTGGTTCCTATTATATTGTGGTTTTTAGGTTTAGGAACAAGTTGCCAGACCTTGCACCTCTTGAACTGATTAAGCTCTTCTTGCATTGCTTCAGTCCATTGTGGATCTAGTATTGCTTCTTCAAACTTCTTAGGTTCAACTTGAGATAGAAAACTGGAGTAGATTGTTGCATTCATGTTTCTGCTCCTGGTTTGTACTCCTTGTCTTGGATCTCCAATAATCTGCTCTACTGGATGATCTCTAAGATGCCTATTGGCTGGAGGCATCCTAACTTCTGGTTGAACCTCTTCAGCATCTCCATCATGCTGTACTCCTTGTACTTCTTCTGCAATTGGTACATGTAGTTCTCCCCCTGGACAACAGCCACTGACTTCTACTTGCTGTCTTGCAGCAGGTATTTCTTCTATAGTAAGCTTGTCTATCTTCTTTGTTAAACCTGTGGGGCTGCATACACTACTAGACAACTCATTGTTAATAAGTTTAGTCTCATCAAAAACTACATGCACAGATTCTTCTACAATTTGTGTAGTCAAGTTGTAGACTCTATAAGCCTTAATGTTATTGCTGTACCCAACAAAAATTCCCTCTTGGGACTTGGCAGCAAACTTAGTCAAGTAAGACTTCCCATTGTTAAGTATGAAGCATTTGCAACCAAAGATCCTGAAATAGGATAGGTTTGGTTTCCTGCCTTTCACAACTTCATAGGGGGTCTTGTTGAGCCCTTTAGTGATGGTAGCCCTATTTATAACATGGCATGCAGTATTAACTGCTTCAGCCCAGAAATACTCTGGCAGTGATGTATCACTTAATAGGGTCCTACCAGCCTCTATCAAGGTTCTATTCTTCCTCTCAGCAATGCCATTTTGCTGAGGTGTTCTAGGTGAAGAGAATTCTTGAAATATCCCAAATTCTTCACATAGTTTTGTCATGCTTTCAGACTGAAATTCAGTATCATGGTCACTTCTAATCTTGACCACTGTACTATTTAGTTCATTCTGAATTTGCTTGACAAAGCTATGGAAGACACTAGGTGTTTCAGATTTCTGTCTTAAGAAGAACACCCAGGAAAACCTTGAGTAGTCATCTACAACTACAAAGGTATAGACCTTCCTACCTAAGTTGTGAACTGGCATTGGACCAAAGAGATCCATATGCAAGAGTTATAAACACCTCACAGTATCTTTGTTTTCTATGCTTCTAAAGGTGGATTTAGTCTGCTTGCCCTTTTGACAAGCTGAGCAAATACCATCTTTAACACACTTAACTTGAGGACCATTCCTCACTAACTCTTTGCTAAAGAGCTTGCCAATAGTCTTGTAGTTAAGATGGGCAAGCCTCTTGTGCCATTTGACACAATGAGAGACTGTCTCATCAGCTACAAGACACACTGGAGAACCACTGTTCTCAATCATAATGTCTAAGCAATAGACATTCCTTTTCCTATAACCAGTCAAAATGATCTCTTGATCACTTGACCTCTTGATATGACAACCATTTTTAACAAATAAGATGTCATACCCTACATCACTTAATTGACTTATACTTATTAGGTTGTGTTTCAACCCTTTAACATAAGCCACTTGAGTAATGGTAACCAAGTTGCTAGAAATGTTACCAAATCCTTTGATGATTCCTTTTTCAGAACCACCAAAGGTGACTTTTGGACCATCTTTTATTGGAATGTAGTCCTTTAGTAATCCTCTAGTTCCAGTGATATGTCTGGAACATCCACTGTCCAAGTACCATGTTGGGGTATGGCCACTTGGACTCACCTGCAAAACAGATTAATGAACCTTAGAATCCAAAAAATTCTTGGGTCCTTGGTACTTGTTAGTTTGCAACTTGACAAAACTACCTACTGGCTTTCCAACAGGTAATTTGCAACTCACTTTGGCACTAACATTGTGCCAACAGTCCATTGCAAAATGGCCAACTTTGACACAGCACCAACATTCAAACTTATTGTACCTTTGCTTAGGTACTGTCTTTGCTGTCTTATCTACAGCAGACTTGTTGAATGTTGAGGCTTTGCCCTTGGACTTGGACTTGGACTGCTCAGTCCTTGCAGGTCTAGTAAAGCCCAGTCCAGCTTTACCCTTGTGATGAACAAATTCATCAATTATGGGTAACACTGACTTAGGTTTAGAAAACCTAGCAACAAGCTCTCTCTCTTTCTGAAGATTGATCTCTAGACTCTTGATTTGATCATTCTTAAAGGTGATAGTCCCCATCTGAATCACTGTTATGTGTTTCAGCCTGGCTATCTCATTAAGCTTTTGATCAAATAGCTTCTCAGAATCTGTTGCAGCAGCTTTTAGATCAGTAATTTCCTTTACCTGACTTTTGGCTAGGGACTTGCTCTTCTTGTAAGCTTGCAACAGTACTTTATATTCATCTATCAGCTGATGAATATCATCCTAAGACTCAGATACACTTTCATCACTTGATGAAGATGAATCTGATTCTGTACTGGCATAAGAAACTGAACTTAAAGTTGAACTTTGTACCTTACTGGGTCCTGGCTGCTCCAGGATTTTGTCACTCTCTGTCAAAGCCATTAGCCCTTGGCATTGACTGTCTTCTTGTTCATATATAGACTCCATAATCTGCATGAATTCTTCTTCTTCTTCTTCAGCAAACAGCCCTATGTATGCCTCAGCATCAGACTCAGTTTCTGAAGAAGAGATATCTGATAGAGTCTTCTCCTTCTTGGCAACAAAAGACTTCTCTTTCTTGCCTTTGAAATGAGTCTTCTTCCTGTCACTAGACTCTTTTCTCTTCTCAGGACAATCTGCAACAACATGGCCTTGTCTATTGCAGCAATAGAACACTATTTTTGAAACAGTTGCCTTGCTAGATTTAGTCCTCTTTCTGTCCTTCTTTGAAGCCTTTTTATCCTGATAAAAATCTTCTTTTCCCTTTGAAGTAGAAGGCCTTGACCTCCACTGTTTCTTCTTCAAGAATTTCTGAAAATGTCTAGTGAAGGTAGCAAAGCTTCATCACTTTCACTGCTTTCAGTTTTTGTGTTGACTGACTCATCTGACTCTGATTCAACTACCTTTGGAGGTGGAGTTGGTGACTTATTCCTGCACTTTCTGGAGGCTTCTGTCTTGAAAGCTATTGTTCTTTCCTTGTGTTCAGTTCTTGTTGATTTCTCCTCCTCTTTCCTCACTGTCAACTGCATTTCATAAGACAATAACTTGCCAAACAGTGTAGGTGGAGGAATTTCTCCCAACTTAGCCATTTCTCTAATGGCACAAATCTTTGTGTCCCAATCTTTAGTTAGGGACCTTAGGAACTTGTCATTTAGTTCATAATTGCTGAACTCTCTTCCATAAGACATGAGTTCATTCACTATTCTGTAGAACTTCTTATAGCACTCAGTTATGCTATCACCCTTTCCTTGTCTAAAACTTTCATACTCCTGATTTAGCGAGGATTTTCTATCTTGTCTAACTTCTTCAGAACCTTCCATATACACAATAAGAGTGTCCCACATCTCTTTGGCTGTCTTACAGTGTATTAGATTCTGAAAAGTTGCATCATCTATGGCACTCACTATAATGTTTTGTGCCCTTTTGTCCATGGTGGCTAGGACAATCTCATCCTTAGTCATTTCAGAGAAATCCTTTGGGGTTCTCTGATTTGCATCTAGAACTGATATCTTCATGGGCACATAAGGCCCTTCCTTTACTGTGATGTATATCCTAGGGTCTGAGGCTTCCATAAACAGCCTTACCCTTTCCTTCCAGATCCCAAATATCTCTTTCCTACATAGAGGTAATTTCATGGAACCCAATTCCTTGTGATTCTCAGAGGAACCCATGGTTCTTTATTTTCTTGAATCTGTAAGTTGACTTAGACTGAATCTGCCAATCAGGATCTCCTCAGACTGTTAGTCCTTTTTGAGGAACCTGGCTCTGATACCACTTGAAAGATATAGTACCTAAACACCTAGAGGGGGGGGGGGTGAATAGGTGACCTAATTCTTTTTTAAACTTTAATGGTAGCAATCAGTTATAACACAGAATCTACTCTACTTTTGCAATCACACAGCATACACAGCATACACAGCAAAGCACAGCACAGCACACACAGAGTTTTATAGTGGTTCCCCAAGCTTTGGGTACATCCACTTTCCCCCTTCGCCTATCTAGCAGTGTACTAGATTCGGCCAAACTTCACCACTGTATCAGAACCCAAACTGGTTCCTACACCTCAGGCCCAAGGCCCTACAACTCAGCTTTTCCACAAAGCCTACACTCAGCCACAAAGGGCTACACTCAGCCAACAAGGCCTACACTCAGCCAACAAGGCCTACACTCAGCCACCTAGGCCTACACTGAGAGATTTCAATCTCCTACACTCAGGCTCTCAAGCCCTACCCTCAGCCTTTATAATTACAGGCTTACAAACACTCAGATCCAAAGGATCCTACAAGATAAAAATGAATTTACAAATGATAACTCAGCAACTCAGAAACAAGAGAGGGGAGTTGTGAGTTTCTTGAAGAGTTCTTGGAAGAACTCAGCTGGATTCAATCTGACTTAGCTTTCTTCAAAGCTTCTTGAAAGTAGAACTCAATTAGATTGACTCCTTCTGCAGTTGATCCTTGACCTCTGCTTCTTAAGATCCAGAATATATCTGAACCCTTCTTCTCAGCCTAGTTCCAACGGCTGATTTCTTGGATGGAGCCCTCTCTCTCCAACTTCTTAGATCTGCACTTGGACAGCTAGATCTTCTTGTTTTGATACTTGATCAATAACTTGAACAACTCTGTGAACCACTTTTTGAATTGCTTCAGCAACTTCTTCAACAATAGTTTCTGTAGACTGTATGAGCTTATTTATAGGCCTTCTTCATGGTAACCGGATGGTCCGGTTCATAACTGTCTTCTGATATCTCTGACAGGTGCTGTAGACCGGCTGGAACGACAGCTGTCAAGTCATCCAGTCAGTTCTTGAAAGTTCTCTAACTGTCTGAAAGTGTCGAGACTTTCTATCTTTAAGTGTCGACACTTATAGACCAAGTGTCGACACAAGTTATGTAAGTGTCGACACAAGTCTGCAAGGTGTCGACACAACTCCTTGTGTTGTAGATTCTATGTCTCGACACAGTTTCTTCTGCATGTGTCGACACTGAAATTGAGTGTCGACACAAGTACTTGATCTTCTATCTTTTGCTGAATTCTTCTAAGTGTCGACACATCTCCTTTGTGTCGACACAACATCTTGTGTTGAATCTGTTAAGTGTCGACACTACTTCTTGGTGTCGACACATAGTCTTCAATGTTGATACTTGATGAGTGTCGACACAGCTCCTTGTGTCGACACTTGATTCTCCGGTTAAGACTTCAGCTGAGTGTCGACACATTCCCTTAGTGTCGACACTTGTACTTATAATATTTTGTTGATCTTTCTGTTTTTTGCTAAGTGTCGACACAGCTCCATGTGTCGACACTTTCTTCAAGTGTTGAGTCTTCAGCTGAGTGTCGACACATACTGTCTTGTGTCGACACTTTCTTTAAGTGCTGACTCTTCTTTTGAGTGTCGACACATTGTTCTGGGTGTCGACACTTATACTTAGTCTCTGCTGACTTTTGCTGAGTGTCGACACAGCTCCATGTGTCGACACTTTCTGGTGTAGACACAGCTTCACTGGGTGTCGACACTGCTGTTGAGTGTCGACACATTGTTCTACTGTACTTTCTTCATTGAGTGTCGACACAGCTCCTTGTGTCGACACTTTCTGTCTGGTGTCGACTCTGCATCCCAGGTGTCGACACAATGACTCCAAGTGTCGACACTGCTTGTCTGAGTGTCGACACAAGTCTTCTTAAGTGTCGACACTTTCCCTCTGGGTGTCGACACATGGACTTAGAAATTTTTGCTTCAGTCCTGCAAATACTTAACCTGCACAAGTAACTCAAAAACACATCAAATACATTTTGATGTATATCATTGAGTTGGGTGAGGCTTCTTCAAATCAGGTACATTTAAACCAATGTACCCAACACAACTAATAATCAAATGGTACTTGATTATCCGCAATGATCTACGAAGGCTCATGCACCGCCTTACGCAACACCGATACGTGGAACACGTCATGCAGCCCACTCAATTCCGCCGAGAGCTTCAATCTATACGCCGCCTCGCCAACACGCTCCAGGATTTCAAATGGCCCATGGTATCTCGGACTCAACTTCTTCAAGCGTCGAAGCCGCGATACACCCTTGAACGGCTTGATTTTAGATACAACATGTCGCCAACATTAAACTCCACATTCCTATGCTTGGCGTTATAGTACCTTGACCGTCTATCCTGAGCGATCTTCAACCTTTCCTGAATTGTACGCACCATTAAAGTGGCGTCTTCCACCGCTTGACGTTTATACAACTTTGATTCGCCTGCCTCGAACCTAGACAACGGCGTACAACACTTCCTCCCGTACAAGGCCTCGAAAGGTGTCATTCCAATATTCTCCATGTAGAGTTTGACTAACGTTTTCACCGGATCTTCCTTCCTGTTCGGAATAAAGTGTAACACCTTTGTCAACCTATCTACGACCACCCAAATGGCGTCGTTTCCCTTCTGTGACTTCGGCAAACCATGCAAAAATCCATAGATATGTCATCGAATTTCCATTCTGGGATAGGTAGGGACTTCAAGAAACCTCCGGGCTTCTGGCATTCCGCCTTCACCAATGCACAAGTACGGCACTTGGACACATAAAGTGCTACATCCTTCTTCAATCCTAGCCACCATAATAATTTCTTCATGTCTCCATACATCTTCGTGCTTCCCGAGTGAATTGAGTACTTGGCATGATGAGCCTCATACATCAACTCCTCCCGAAGTTTATCCGCACTAGGAATGCATAGGCGACCGTCCTTCCTTAGCAACCCATCCTTAACAGCAAACTGGGAATTTGACCCATCCAAAGATTCATCCAAGATCTGCTTCATGCTGTTATCCTGAACCAAAGCCTGCCGAACTCTATCCGCTAGGTCACACTGCACCTCTGTCCAAAACAATTTTGCCTCGGCACTAGACTTCTTGTCGACGCAAGATATCTCCAAAGCCTCCAACTCATGGAACAATCTCTCATCATGTACCGATAACCAGTTGGCCTGCGCCGGAGTCCTGTGACTCAACGCATCCACCACTGCATTACCCTTCCCAGGCACATAATGTATCTTGAAGGTGTAGTCCCCCAAGAACTCCATACACCTTCGCTGCCTCATAATCAGATCCTTTTGGTCCAACAGGTACTTTAAGCTCTTATGATCGGTGTAAATATCGACCTTCACACCGTACAGGTAGTGGCTCCAAAGCTTTAGAGCAAATCTCACGGCCGCTAACTCTAAGTCGTGAACTGGATAATTTCTCTTGTGAGCCTTCAATTGTCGGGAACCATAGGCTATCACTCTCCCATGCTGTCACAGAACACAGCCCAAACCAGTACCTGAAGCATCACTATAGATCTCAAACCCTTCGGTTCCAACTGGCGAACATAAAATAGGCGCTGTGGTCAACCGCCTCTTAACCTCTTCAAAAGCATGTTCGCACTCCGGAGACCGCACAAACTTCTGATCCTTCCTTGTTAACATCGCGAGTGGAAGTGTTATCCGTGGAAAGTTCTCTACGAAGCGCCTATAGTAGCCGGCAAGCCCCAGAAAGCTCTGGACTTCCGCCACTGTAGTCAAAGTAGGCCACTCCCGTATTGCCACTATCTTCCCCGGATTCACAGTTATCCCCTCTCCACTAACAACATGACCAAGGAATGATATCGAGGATAACCAGAATTCACACTTGGAGAACATAGCATACAACTGATTCCTACTCAACGTCTCCAACACCATGTGTGGATGATTGTAGTGATCCTCCTCGCACTTCGAGTACCCCAGGATATCATCGATAAATACTATCACGAAACGATCCAGGTACTCTCTCAACGTCCTGTTCATCAGATCCATAAACATGGATGGCGCATTCATCAACCCAAACGGCATGACCGTGAACTCGTAATGCCCAAACCGCGTACTGAATGCTGTCTTTGGGGTGTCGCTCTCCCTTATCCTCAACTGGTAGTATCCGGACTTCAAATCTAACTTCGAATACACCGTTGAACCAACCAACTGGTCAAATAGATCGTCAATCCTCGGGATTGGATATTTGTTCTTCTCCGTAAGCTTGTTCAATTCCCGATAGTCGATATAAAGCCGCAAACTCCCATCTTTCTTCTTACAAAGAGAACTGGTGCTCTCCAAGACGACGAACTTGGACGCACATAACCTTGCTCTAACAACTCTTGCAGTTACACCTTTAACTCTGCCATCTCTTTTGGCGCTATAAGATATGGAGAGCGTGACACCGGTTTGGTACCCGGTACCAGCTCAATGGTAAAATCAATCTCCCACTGAGGAGGGGCTCCTGGGAGATCATCTAGGAACACATCGGGATACTCGGGTACAACTGGTATACTGTCAAGATTTGGCTTAGGCGTCGAAGTCTACACTAGAGTGACAAACAGCTCTGCCCCAGACCGAACTGCCTTGAACACCTGAAGGGCTGACATGAAAATCTTACTCGACCCCTTCATTCCCGCAAAAGTAGTCTCCCGATCGGTATTCAAACTCAACTTAACTTCCTTACGGTTGCAATAAATGCATGCACCCTGCTCCGAGAGCCAATCCATACCGAATATTACGTCGAACTCCACTAACAGCAAAAGCGATGCTCGCAAATCAAACTCCCGGTCTCCAATCTGAATCTTCACAACACAGACACTATCCGCACGCATTGATCACCCATTAGGAAGCAACACATCCAATTTGTCTTCTGCCATCGAGGACGGAACCCCGATGCGTGATATGAATTTTTCGGACAAGAAGGAATACGATGCTCCCGTATCAAACAGGGCACTTGCCGGAAATTCAAATATCAACACAAAGCCTAGCACCAACAAAGTAATCTAACAAATACGAAGGTAACAACTATAAAAGTTAAACCACTGTAATTTAACCCATACCTGTCACCACGTCCGCTTGCTTTATGGCCTCTTACAGACCAAGTTTGTAGACTCTAGGCTGGGCTGGAGCATGATGGGACGCGGTTGACTCCACCGCCTTCCCTTTCTCCTCATAAGTCGCTCCAGACTTCCTCTCGGACTTTAAGCGTCCATTCCAACAGCTATGGGCAAAATGCCCCACTTTTCCGCAGATATAGCAAGCTCCTTGGACTCGACTTGTGGTTGCCCCCAACGCACCAGATGAAGGGGCTGAGTTTGAAGTCTTCAGCTTCTTGTTCCATCTGCGGACATCCGACTTTGAACTTGGCCCTTTGAACTGTGGTTTCTTAGTACTAGAGTCCTCACCTGCTCCTGACATAGCTTCCTTAATCTTCTGAGCACCATCCAAACATTCTCGGGCAAAGTGCCCTTTCTTGCCACAAGCTCGACAGTTGTACATAACTTTGCTAGTCCCATCCTTAGCCCCCTCTTTAGACGTTCTGCGGGATGCAGTCCTCCTAGGATTTGCAGAGTTCGATACCCTACTCACTGGCATCGGGTGAATCCTCCCCAAATCTACTTCAAAAGATCTAGCCGACTCCACCAAGGCTCGGAATCCCAATAGTTTTGGTCCTACAAGTAGGATTCGCAGCTCACCATGCAGCCCATTATAAAATCTATCAACTTTAGACTGTTCGTTCTCCAATTCAAAGCATGGGTATCGGCATATGAAAAGGAATGAATGTAAATACTCATCGACTGAGTGCGTACCCTGCACTAAGGACATGTTCAACTGCTGGTCTGCTGGCCTTCTTAAAGTCCTTTGATCCAACACACCACCTGACATTGAAGTTAGCTCAGGGACAAAAGGTCTCACGTTTCTTCCCTGCTGTGCACTAGTCACAGCGAGCACCACTTCAACAATTCTTCTTATGGTTTCAAATGATGGAGGGGTCTCAAGCACGATGCTGGGTGCACTATAATCGTCAGAAACCAGATGTTCTGTCGGCTCAGCGCCAATCCCGGTCACCTATAGTCGTACAAAACACCAATAAGTGACTAAACAAATTTGCAAAGAGCAACTATAGGAACACGCAGGTTCCTCAAAACAAGTGTATTTTCACTCCTAAGTGGACATTCATGGGTTCTTTTTAATGTTATAACGATGATGCACACATGTGCTCACCACCCCTTAAAAGAATTCGCCCACGAATTCATTTAAGCCTGACCGTAACCAGAAGTCTGATACCAAATTATAACACCCCCATCCGTCGCATGACATATAACAGAAGGTCCAGCTGGAACCCGACGCCATATACCACAGACAGTCGGAAGGGTTACATAAGAATATTCAAACTATCCAATTAAGACTACACGTCCTACATAGAGCATTGTAGCGGAAGCTTTTAAAGTTGAAAGAACCCAAATCTTAAATCCATATCCAAGAATGTCCACATCCACACAACAGGAATGAAACCCCAAATACAATAAAAAGGGTACATGACCTTATGGCCTTACAAATGTTCACTTAATAAAAATATGTCTTACATACATCGGCTCGCAGGCCGGCCACACATGATAAAAATAAAAACAACTATTCGCTTTGGCCTTCTAGGGCCAGCATAGCAACATGGGCTCCAGCCCGCTATTTGGTACTCGGCTCCGCAGCACCTGCAAGCACATTCCACCGCACGGTGGCAAACAAAGCAATGGTCAGCCAAATGCCGACCAAATTATAACGACCCCGCCCTTAACTCGGGACGGCGGTGCTCTTTCCCTGCATATCATTAGCCCAATAAAATAATAAAGCGCAACTATACTACGCCACAAGTGTAGGCTCGCACGGCCAAACACCCCGTGCACTCAGGGCACATTAACGGTGAATCCTGACCAATCAGTGTCATCACCACCACCGCCAGGATGGCAACAGCATGTGAGCATTTAGCCTTTTTGACCACCGTCTAAGGCTCCCGACTATGCCAATGGCCAGTCCCCGTCTTCGGGTCTCTCGCACCGAACCATATAGCCTAGGTCCAATTCCACTTGCCTGTTGCTCACGCCGCATATACAATTTAAGTCCTACGCGCGGGCCAAGCTTCTCTCGGATCCCAAAATTTTTCAAACAATCTCATAACCCAGTTATGATCAAGGCCGGTTCCCAGACCGCCAAGATAGCAGAACAAATTTGCACTCAGGTTTCCGGGTGCACCTTGAAGCTAACCTCCAAGGATCCCTGCTGCAATCTACCACGTAGAAACCCAAAAAACCCAAAGCACTGATTCTTCTCCGGCAAAAAATATCAAATGCAACATCACCGATCCAGACAATACACATCCGGGTAGGCTTCACACATAATGCCTATGTCCATACTTACGATTCCGGAGTCTATATGCAACACAAGGTGGATTATTCACAGCTAACCCAAGGAACACCACACACTCACCGCACACTCGTGGGAGCGGGATTCCCTATGCAGAAAGAAAGAACTTCACATGCTCAAGTAGAGAATCGTTACCCTTGTAGTTCGCTTTGGCGCCATGGAAAAACTACACGGATGAAAATCTTCGCAACGAACTTTCCTCCACATATCCGCTCTCAGATTTCGAAACGGTGCTTCGATGCTCCGCCGGCGGCCGGAATCCCTTCCTTCTTCCTCCTCTTTCGAACTGCTTGAGAGGGAGAATGGTTGGAGTGAAATGAAGGATTAACTCCCCTATTCCCGGCCTTAACAGAGCAGGAAACCATCTGGGCCGTTGGATCTTAATTAAAGAAAACGAATGGCTAAGATCCGTTCAAAAATCTCCAGACTTGGGCCGAACACGGCGTGGGACATGGCCGTGTCCCAGGCCGTGTGGCTCGCTCTAGGCACGATCGTCGAACGGAGGAAAGCCAAATGGGCAAAGACACTCCCATGTCTCACCTGACACGCCCGTGTCGGGTTCCTCGCCACACCCGTGTTTGGGGGAGTGTCACGCATAACTGCCACGGCAACGGACACGACCCAAAAGAACACGGGTAAGGACACGGGTAGGCACACGCTTGTGTCCAATGACACGCCCGTGTCACTTAGCCGTGTTTTTAGCCGTGTCCTTCTCGGGATGAAAACGGCCAAAAACACCAGCCAGACACGGCCTTGGACACGCCCGTATCACGTAGCCGTGTTTCTAGCCGTATCCTTCTCGGGATGAAAACGACCAAAAACACCAGCCAGACACGGCCTTGGACACGCCCGTGTCCTAGGCCTTGTACCCCTATACAGGCACGAAAAATCCCCTTTTTCGCGACCGACTCAAATACAATTTTTGAGGCGTTACATGATGAGCGGTTGGTTCGGGAGTTGGAGGCGTTGGTGATTGTTTGTGTAGACAAGCAATCAAGTGCTGAAGCATTACTGAATTGGACTGAAGTTCAATATGGCCTAGCGGATCGGATTCGGCAGGCATTGAATTTGGATGAGCATTTGAAGCAGTTCATGGTAGATGCTCTGGATGGGTCAAATTCCCAATTCGTTGTGGAGGACGGATTGCTTTGGAAAGACGGTCGTCTTTGCGTTCCAAGCGTGGGCAGTATGCGGGTTGATTTGTTGTACGAGGCGTATCATACCAAGTACTCGATTCACCCGGGGAGCATGAAGATGTACCGCGATGTAAAGAAACTGTTTTGGTGGCCGGGTTTGAAGAAGGATGTGGCACTCTACGTGGCGAAGTGCCAAACATGCGCCTTGGTGAAGGCGGAATGTCAAAAGCCGAGAGGATTTCTGAAGCCCTTGCCTATTCCGGTGTGGAAATTCGACGACATCATAATGAACTTTGTGCACGGTTTTCCAAGGTCGCAAAAGGGGAATGACGCCATCTGGGTTGTCGTAGATCGGCTAACGAAGGTGTCACATTTCATTCCGCATAGGAAGGATGATCAGGTGGAGAAGTTGGCAAAACTATATGTGGATAATATACTACGGCTTCACGGTGTGCCCCGCAGCATCGTGAGTGACCGAGATGGGCAGTTCACGTCCAATGATTGGAGGCTAGTGCAGCAAATGTTGCGAACGAAGTTAAAATTCAGCACAGCCTTCCATCCGCAAACGGATGGGCAGACCGAGAGGGTCAATAGAACTATGGAAGACATGCTCCGCATGTGTGTCTTGGACTTTGGAAAGCAATAGGAAGACCATCTATATTTGGTGGAGTTTGCGTACAACAATAGATACCATGTGAGTATTCTAATGGCGCCCTTCGAGGCCCTATATGGTAGAAAATTTCGCACGTCGTTGTCTTGGTTAGAAACGGGTGAGTCAAAGTTGTACAAGCGCCAAGAGGTGGAAGATGCTACGTATTTGGTTCGTACCATTCGGGAAAGGTTGCTAATCGCTCAAGACCCTCAGGCGAAGTACTATAATGCCAAACACAGGAACGTGGCGTTCATTGTGGGTGACTGGGTATACTTAAAAATCAAGCCGTTCAAGGGTGTCTCGCAGGTGCGGCGATTGAAAAAGCTAAGCCCGAGGTACCTTGGGCCATTTGAGGTTCTGGAGCGGGTTGGTGAAACAGCCTATCGGTTGAAGATTTCAGTGGATCTTAATGGTTTACATTGTGTATTCCATATATCGGTGGTACGAAAGGCCGTGCAAGAGCCTTTGCAAGTGATCGCGGTTGATCAAGTGTCGGTGGATAGTGGGTTGACGACAAAGGTCAAACTCGTATGTATTGAAGTCTCGGAAGTCAAGCGGCTGTGCAATAAAGAGATCAGGATGGTCAAGGTCCATTGGGACAATTGCGATCATGAGGAGCTCTCTTGGGAGCGAGAGCAGACTATGCTTGACGAGTATCCGGAGTTATTTCACTCAGGTACCATTTAAGTTTTATGTTTTTTCCTTTATGTAATTTCGAGGATGAAATTCTTTTAAGAGTGGGACAGTTGTTACGCCCCGAAACTCAAAAGAGCGACGGGAGGCGTTTTAGGCCAAATATGGCATTTGGCAGGAGGCACACAGCCTGGGACACGGCCGTGTCACAGGGCATGTCAGCCTTGAGTCGACGATTTGGCCGCAATGTCGACGAAATTTGGAGTCGACGATCGTCGAGCAGGGAACACGGCCTGAGACACAGGAGTGTCTGAGGGCGTGTCGAGCCCGTGTCGACGATCGGCCCGGGAGTCGACATTTTTCGCTCGACGATGTGTCGAGACAAGGCACACGGCCTAGGACACGGGCGTGTCCAAGGCCGTGTCGGGTGGTCGACGAACTTTGCTCGACGAAGTGTCGAGACAGTGAACACGGCCTGGAGCCCAAGCATGTTCGGGTTTGACACGGGCGTGTCCAATACCCGTGTGAGTCTCGGGTTGTTTTGGGGCTGTGTCGATGGGGGCACACGGCCGACGACACAGTCGTGTCAGTTGGAACACGGGCGTGTCAGGTCAAACAAGGGCGTGTCGGATGCCCGTGTGTTTTTCCAGATGCATCGATTTTGACGGCAAATGAGGGACACGGCCCTGGACATGGGCGTGTCACAGGCTGTTCGGCCCAGATTCTGCATTTTAGATCTGGATTGTGGCCGTTCGTTTCTTTAATTCGGGATCTGACGGCTTGGGGCTGTTAGTTCTTGGATATACACGAGATTGGACCCTTCAAACCCTCATTTCACTTGAGATGTTCTCTTTCTAAAGTATAGAGAGAGGAGAGCAGAGGAGGAAGAAGAAGCTTAGATCCGGTCTTTGGAGGAGCTTCGAAGCTCCAAATCGCGAACCGACTCCGGATCTACGGAGGCAAAGAGAGTGCCGTGCTTTTCATCTGCTTACATTTCCATGGCGCCAAGGAAGAACGCTAGTGTAACAATTCTCTTCTTGAGCATGTGAAGCTCTCCTTCTTTTGCATAGGAAGCCCGCTCTCACGAGTTTGCGGTGAGTTGGAGGCATTCCTTCGGGTAGATATGTAAAGTCCACGTTGTGTAGAGTCCGTAATTGAGAACGGATATAAGCATGATGTGTGAAGCCTATTCGAACATGTTGGTCTGGATCAGTGATGTTGCATTGCATAAATGGCCGGAGAAGACTACGTGCGAATGTTTGTTTTCCGGTTTTTCTACGTGGTAGATTGCAACAGGGAGCCTTGGCGATTAACCCAAAGGTGCACCCGGAAAACTGTGCAGATGCGTGATACTGCCAAATATATGGTCCTGGGAGCCAACTTGAACATAACTGGGTTATGTGTTGTGTGTAAACGATTTGGGACTCGGGAAAGTTTGACCCGCGCATATATTTTTAAATTAATGTTGTCGTGTGAGCAACGGGTCAGCGGAACTGTACCCGCTCTATGTCGTTCGGTTAAAGAGACCTAATATTACTTCGCACTTACCGTTGGCATAGATGGAGGGTCTTAGGAAGTGGCCAGAAAGACTAAATTCTCACGAGAGATTGCCGTCCCGGGGACGGTGGTGAGTCGGCAGACCTAGACTGTGATCACCGAGAATGTGCCTTGAGAGAATGGGGCGTGTGGCCAAGCGTGCCAACGCCTGTGATTCAATGTATTTATTTTACTGCTTGGTTGTGCTAATAAAATGTAGGGAAGGATCATCGCCGCCCCGAGTTGTGGGTGGGATCATTATAATTTGGTCAGCACTGCTGACCGTTACTTTTGGTTGCCACCGTGCGGTGGTTTGTTGCTTGCAGGTGCTGCTGGACCAAGCGGTCAATAGCGGGCTAAAGCCCAAAATGTGAAGCCGGCCCTCGAAGGCCTATTTGAAGTGTTTACTTACTTTTTTTCATGTATGATCGGCCTGCGTGTCGTGGTATGGAAAACATGTATTAAGAGTAAACCATTTGTAAGGCCTTAAGGCCAGTACTTGTGTATGTACTATATTCCTATTTGGCGTATTAGTGGACATTCATGCCTGGTGCTGGGTTCTTTTAATTGCAACTTTAAAAATTGCTTCCGCTAGAATGCTCTGTGTAGGACGTTATGATTGGTTGGATGGTTTCCATTGAGTAACCACCCGGTCTGTCTGTGGTATATGGCATCGGGCCCCGGCCGGACCAACTGCTATATGCTATGCGACGGATACGGGGTGTTACACTCATCTAGTGTAGAAATTCGAGTAGATTTAATTTTTTTGTATGCTTTTAGTTTTATATTTTTCTAATTGCTAATTACTTCTTATTCTACTAAAAAATTGGTGAATCCGGTGTGAATCCGACGGTAGCCTAGGGATGTGTGTAAATGGCCGTTAGGATTATATTGCTCGAGTCCGGAGGATGGATAGTCTTTCTCGTTGGCTAAGAACTTGCCCCAAGCTATTCTTGAAGCATGGGTATAGGTTAGTTCTCTCGCATGAGCGTGATGTAGGCCATCATTTTGCCCCGGTTGAGCTTTGTACAATTCCTAATGTCTTATCCTCGCTAGCCCCGTTGTGCCTACCCTCCCTTTGATTCAGCTCCACCATGATTTCACCAAAGCCTCATAGCCAATCCTAATCGCACACCCAAGTTGATCTTTAGAGTTTTACATTTTCATTTTGGGATGTGATGTGGTGATATTACATGTGAATATGTGGAAGTGCTCCCAAGTTTTTATCTGCTGAATTGTGAAAATAAAATGAAGAAAAAAAAAGAAAAATATTTGTAAAGAAAAAAAAAAGTGAAAAGAAAACATTTAAATTGAAAATCTTTTTGGAAATGTGATTATATTTGGAGTAGGCGGTGCACACACCCATATGTTAAAAGTTAAGTCTGGAGGTGTGGTGTACCTGCATATATTATGGTTTAGCGGTTGGATTCTTTTTAGGCTAGCTCATTTGGGTTAGGTGTTTAGCCTTCCTGTTTATCTTTGTTTACATCACCGAAACCCAAGCCCCGTGAGTCACGTAAAGTACTACTGATTCGTGTGTGAACCAAACTAGTGCCGTGGATAGAATCCGAAAGGGCAAGCATATGATCACGACATTGGTGGATTCCTTTGGAGGTTATCCCGAGCCCCGATCTTTGGCAATGCTCGCCTAGCGATTAGTCTACTTTCTCCATATGCGTGACCGGCTGATTCACCGTGATTCCATTTTTGAGTAATAATAAAATGTTGATACGTATTGTGAAATGTTTAAACTATTATGCATACTTAAAAATTTTCTCTATTGTATTTTTACGCACGCGAGCATGCGACTTCGCATGCTACTTTGTTTTTCAATTTCTTTGTTAGCTAGTAATTTCTCCTATCTGCTTAGATTTTGTTTGCTCGGGAGTGCAAACAGTTAAGTCTGGGGGTGTGATGAGTCCGATTTATATAGGGTTTTTCAGACTCATCTGATCTAGTTGTCAAGTGTTTGCACTTCAATTTTAGTTCTTTATCGTTCATATTTCTTCTTATCTATATTTCCATAGGAAGTGCACACTTTGGCCCGTGTTGTGTATTTTTGTACTTTTATTTTTTGTACTCTGTTTTTTGCTCTTTTAGAATGTCTGCACATATCAGTGTTGGGTTTAGGGGTCGTGTGCTTGTTCCGGGGATATTTGGAAGTAGGAATACCGTGCACGATCATCGGATATAGTGCGCACGACCACTGCTCGTGCGCCGAAGATCGTGCGCAATGTACCCTGATTTCCAGAATCTGCCTGGGGTAATCGCACAACCACTGGACATAGTGCCCACGACCTCCGGTCGTGCGCCACTGATCGTGTGAATTGATTCCTAATTTCCTGAAGTCCAGTCTGGGGTAATCACACGACCATTGGACATAGTGTGCATGACCACCGATCGTGCGCCATTGCTCGTGCGCAGTATCCCAGATCTTCTTCCTAATCTGCCATGCCAGTGCGCACGATCACTGGACATAGTGCGCACGACCACTGGTCGTGCGCCTGTGATTGTGCGCATTGTTATTTCTGCTTTCTATAAATATGCAGGTTCCGCCCTAATTAAAGAGAGTGCATTTTCCACTTCCCTTTTCATTTCCGAGGAGGGATTTCGCCATCCTCCTTCAATCCCCACCCTTGGGAGGTGCTCCGGGCAAGCTTTCACCACCAAATCCAGTCGGATCTTCCTCTCGGCCTCCTCCTTCATCCTTGAGCTTCAAGAAGAGCTAGACCTATCTATCTCCACCAAGCTAGGAGAAGTTGTGTCACCCTCCACCGGATCGTGACACGAAGAAGACAGGCCATTGGAAGGTGGTTACAACTCTTCTCTACCCTGGACGTAGTTGAGGATCGAGCTTGGACGCGGCTTGACAACCCGACGATTCCAACCGTGAATCCTCAGCAAACTTCGGATCTGGTCTATTTCGCACACTTTTCTTCTCTTGATGTTGATCGTTTAGTTGAACTCTTTGTATTTGATGAAGTTATGCTTAGTGTAATTTACGTTTATGTGTAATCATGTCTATGTGATTGGATGTTTTCGTTATTTACTTGAGGTGTGCCTATCTTTCCATCCGCCATCCATCCATTTTTGTCATTCTAGCAATTGCTAGAAGCGTGTGTAGCGAAGTTGTGCTTTCTACTCTCATTCCACCATTCTGACCACCTCATCCGCAAGCCTACTCGTCCATCTGCCCAGCGATTTGGTGCATAGCGGCCCGACTAGTCTTCCATCCCGCCTGGCGAAGCATCGCATAGCGGCGTTGCATAACAGTAGTTGTTAGATTTTTACTTTCTTTTTATCGCAAATATCAAACCCCCCATTGTTTCCGCCGACCTTGAGGACTTCAATCTCAAGTCCTCCGCGACATTAACTCCACCTTACTGTGTTCCTTGAGAGATCGATACTTGGGAAAACTAGCCCATTTTATATTTCTTGTGAGTCTGGTTCACTGCCGTGATCTTTAGCATTACATACCCAACATTTGGCACTTGTGTTGGGCAAGATTTGAGAGCATCAGATGTACAAAAAGTTCTCCAAGTGCCAATTCTGGCAACAGGAGGTAACATTCTTAGAACATACCATCTGTGGAGCTAGGTTGGCTGTGGACCCGGCCAAGGTACAGGAAGTTCAAGATTGGTTGCGGCTGTATTTAGCATCAGAAATACGCATTTTCTTGGGACTAGCGGGATATTATCGCAAGTTCCTAGAGGTTGTTCTCAAGGGTATCACTCCCCCTCACGTCCTTGATTAAGAAGTATACGATGTTTACTTGGACCGATAAATGCGAAGCAACATTCCAAGAGTTGAAGTACAGGCTCACCTCTTCCCCCATCCTTGCACTTCCATCTGGGAAGGAAGGATTTCACATTTATACTGACGCATCATATCATGGGATGGATGCAATCCTGATGCAGCATGGATAGGTTATTGTATATGCTTTGAGATAGCTGAAAAAGCACGAGCAGAACTACCTCGTACATGATTTGGAGCCCGGCTCTGTGATATTCGCGTTAAATACTTAGAGGCATTACTTGTATGGGGTTCATTTTGATATCTTCTCAGATCACAAGAACCTCAAATATATTGAGATGCAGAAGGATCTGAATCAGCACCAGTGAAGAAGGATTGAGTTCCTATATGACTATGACTACAAGATGAATTATCACTCGGGGAAGGAGAACACCATGGTAAATGCCTTGAGCAGGAGAGCCGGCATTACTAGACCAGTGCACCGGGTGATGGCTATGGAGCTTGTACGGATCATGGATGATATGCAAATTAATATTGTTTCCAGAGCTGAACCAGATATTTATCTCGAGTACTTGAACTCCTTGGTCATCGAGTGTGACATACGGGAGCTCATCAGGACACAGTAGTGGCTGGATGCGATTTTGGAGCCCTAATTTATATCCTTGGAAGGTGGGTAAGTCGGAGAACTCTTCTTTGTGAGATGACCTCGTTTATTTCTGTGGTCGTATCTATATACCTGTAGGTGGCGGTATCTGGGAGGATATAATCAGGGAGGCACACAGTTCTCAGTACTCAGTGCACCCCGGTATCACCAAGTTGACAGTGGATCTGCGGAAGAGCATGTACTACCAGGGATGAAGAGGGAAATCATATATTATATGATGCATTAAGAGACATGCCAGTGGGTAAAGGCAAAGTGCAAGAGCCTAGGAGGGTTACTACAGTCTTTACTAATGCTAGAGTGGAAGTTTGAGGATATAGATATGGATTTCGGCACGGATTGCCTCGCTCCAACTCTGGGAACGATTCTATATGGGTCATTATGATAAACTGACCAAGGTTTCCCGGTTTATACCGATCAGGAAGGACATCCCAGTTGATGTTTTGGTGAGGTTGTTTGTGGAGCAGTTCGTTAGGAACAACGACGTTCCCAGGATAATTATCTCGGATCGTGACGGTCGGTTCACTTCTAGGGAGTGGAGCGCAGTGCAGGCATACTTGGGTTTTCATCTTGCTTTTAGCTCTTCTTTCCATCCGTAGACCGATGGCTAGACAAAGCGATCCAACTGGACTATGGAGGATCTCTGCTTCTATGTATACTGGACACAGGGAAACCCTTGGAGAGACTGTTGCCCCTGATTGAATTCTCCTATAATAAGTCACCAGAAGAGCATTGGGTTGGCACTATATGATGCTCTATAAGGCAAAACGTGTCAGACACCACTGTCTTATATCCAGGATGAGGACCGAAAGGCACTCGGGTCAGACTATGTTGAGGATACAGATGCTCATATACAGCTTATCAGGGATAAGATGTTAGAGGCACAAAGTAGGCAGGCAAAGTACTACGATGCAATTCTTCAGAAGGTGGAGTTCTAGGTGGGGGACAAGGTGTTCTTGAAGATAGGTCTGGTGCATGGTTTCTCGTGTGTTCGGAGGCATAAGAAGCTCAACTCTCGATTTATGGGACCATACTTGATCCTGGAGAGGATCGGTCCTTTGACTTACAGGCTGGAGTTGCCGCCAAAGTTAGTGACTTCACACTACATCTTCCATGTCTCTTCGCTTCAGAGAGTTTTACTTCGGTCGGAGCAACATATTACTACTATAGTAGGTCCGGTAGCACCTGATAGATTCGTCCGTTTAGAGCCAGTCTATATCAACGATACATCGACTTGAGTACTACAGAAGAAGAATGTTCCCTTGGTCAAGGTGTTGTGGTCCAACCACAGACAAGAGGGGAACACCTGGGAGCCGATGGACCTGATGCTTGAACGGTACCAGGAGCTTTTCTCCTCTGGTACCCATTTATTATAAAGTTCTTAAAATTCTTGTGCATAGAAAACCTGTTGACCCGAACATGAATTTCGGGGATGAAATTATTTTTTTTGTTTATTGGGTTTTGTAACATCCCATTCCATGCTAGACCCCTGACATGCATTTTGAGTCAAGAGAATTGACTCAGACTCGGGAAGCGTCGAGTGAGTCGAGCGAACACGACGCCACTCGACAAATTTAACTTTGAAAATACTCGGGAAACTTTATGTAAGACCCCATTTTTTTCCATTTAAAACATCGGTGTCTTATGCCCAGAACCGCCGTTTTGTGGTGGAACCGATTCTCGGGAAGGTCACCACTACAAAACGCCGATCCTGCCAACCTTTATGATCACCAAAGAAGTAGAGAAGTATACACATAGTATGGATAAAACTAAGTCCACAAACACATGTAATATATGGAAGGAAAATCACATCAAGTCCACATATAATAAAAGTACGAAAATAAAACAATACAAGGAAATATAAATGGGCTCAAGCCCGGTACATTAAATACTCACTACAAACACTCGCGGAAGCTAAGTAAACTAATCACTCACTGAACCAGTAACTGGTGCTCCTATGCTAGAATGGCCCACCTCCATGAGCACCGTACTCCGCTGGTGTTGTGTCCCCTGCTGCTGCTCCTTGTCTCCCATCCGGAGTCCCTAGAATGTTGTGGTCCGAAAACCGTTAGTCAAAAGACTAAGTCCTATCATCCCCTACCCCTTCCCCATGGCTCCTAGGGACCAAGAGGGGAGGAGAAAATGGATGCTATGAAGGTGGAGAATAAGCAAAGCAGGTGACGGTGGAACTATTCTAGCAGTTAATTATAATGTACAAGCAGTCGTGTACGGGGGACCCCGTGGGGGCAACATTTGTCGTGGGTGCGACATTTGTCGAGGGTGCGACATTCGTCGAGGGGGAAACATTTGTCATGGGTACGACATTTGTCGAGGGGGAGACATTCATCGTGGGTGTGACATTCGTCGACGGGGCGACATTTGTCGTGGATGCGACATTTGTCGAGGGGGAGATATTCGTCGTGGGGGAGACATTCGTCATGGTGGCGACATTTGTCGTGGGGGTGGCATGCATCTTGGTGGCGACATTCGTCGGGGGCGTCAACATTGGACAGGGCGGAGACATTGGTCGGGGGCGCCGACATTGGTCGGGGGCACCGACATTAGTCGGGGATGTCGGCGCGCCGACATTGGGCATGAGCGGTGACATTGGTCGTGAGGAGGCGACATTGGTCGTAGCGGGGTAACATTGGTCGTGGGGGACAACATTGATCGAGGGGGATAACAATGGTTGAGAGAGGGCGACATGTGTCGTTTACGATGAACAAACATGTCGGGAAAAAATAAAGCCAGCTTAATGATCTATAAGGTAAAATAAAGGCGGATTAATATAACGAATGACTGTAATAATGATAAGTAATATTTACGCGTATTTTTACTATAATATTTAGTTTAATATTTAGTTTTAATTAATCATATGTTATTTATTCTGGTTAATAAATTATTTCTTTTTGATATCTGTTAAATAATTTAAGTCTTATTTATTTTTGTAGGATTTATAACTATTTTTTAGTATTTATTTTAGTTTAATAATTAATATAAAATTAATAATAATTTAGGTATTTTCATTTATAAATCATTTATTTTGTATTTTAGTTTACTAATTTAATGTATATTTATTTTTGTTGGTTTATTAATTTAATGTATATTTAGTTTACTAATTTTATGTTGTTTTTTAGTATTTATTTTAGTTTAATAATTAATATAAAATTAATAATAATTTAGGTATTTTCATTTATAAATCATTTATTTTGTATTTTAGTTTACTAATTTAAAGTATATTTATTTTTGTAGGTTTATTGACGTGGTCGCGCTCCCAGCGTTTACAAAAGAAATATTTACCGAAGTCGTCACGTTGGCCGAGCAATTCATGTAGTCTACATGAAACCAAGTCAAAGTCTCGCTGCACTCGTTCAAGCCGATCAAGCGTTTCATGTCGCAACCACCCATTCAGCTCTTCTTCATGCAAGCTCATGATAAATATATTATTATGCATTGATGCTGCCACGCCATCATCGCCAACTCTCAAAATGACCGGCGCCAAGCAAGTCTTCGACATTCAACTATTTTCATCATTCTCATGCACAATGCCATCGCCATCACCTTTTCATGTCAAAGCCTCAACTTCATCATACAACCTACATCACCACCCCTTTCTCTCTCTAAAAATCGCCACGGTTAAATACATGCACTTTATTATTATTATTATTACTATAACCATTTACTTCCCATCTTCATTTCTCCAAGAAACCGCTAGCTCCACTTTATTCCATGAAACCACCACATTTATATTCTTCTTCATTATCTCCTCCCTCCATTTACCTCCTCTTAAATATTTGATAAATATTTGATGTTTCAACTCCATCTTAATTTTAGTAATTATGTCCACCATTCATCTCCTCTTTATAAACTATGAAACTACCCCATTTAATTTGGTTGTTTTTTCATATATTTCATTAATATTTAATTATTATTATTACCACTTTATTTTCCTCCTCTTACCCTTGGCCTTCCAACCTTTCATGTGTCTTTAATCCTTTCTTTTTTTCCGATAAATAATGGCCAAGGGGGAATGATGAGGGGAGCCCACCATTGGGGTTGAAAATTGGGTTGGGTGGCTTATTTTCGGGATATCTTTGGAGTTAGTTTTACTTTATGCAATTTTATTTTATTTGCAATATAATTTAGTTTTTTTCTTTTCATGCAATTGTACTCTTTTATTTCATAGTGATAGAATGCATTTTTCAATTATGAGTAGCTAAATTTCCATAAGTACTTGATCATTATGAATCTTGGAATAAAATAAACTCTTCTTTTCTTTATCAAATATCTTGTTCTTAATTTTGCTCGCTTACGATTTATCTTTGATTTATATTTCGTCGAATTCATATTTCGCGGATATGTTTTTCAATCCAAGATCCGTATCCTAAATGACCGAGGGGTTGCGGATACGAGTAGATCATTCAAAGATAAAAGGAGTTGCATGCACTCCTCGAGAGAGGACGACATAAATCCTCCGGATTGGAGTCAAATCCAATAGAGTGGTTCACCGCCTAATGCAAGCTTAGGGGTTTCCACTAGCCGAGAGGTCTTAATCGATCAACCTAAGGTTAGTCAAAAGCATGAGCTCGAGAGAGACGCTTTTGTACTTATGAACTTCCACGGTCGAGTGAGCAATTTAAGAGTCTTGCGTACTTTATGTTCATGAAGGTTCATTTTAATCCAACAGGATTCTAGATCAAGTGCTATCTTTTAGTTTGTTTTCTATCTTTAGTTTTAATTTACCTTGAATTTATATTCCGATAAAATAATATCAATTTGCGTGAGTAGAAGTACTCAACAGGCCCCGAGTCTAATACGACATTTCCTATAATATATTTTGATAGGTACGCTTGCCTATTTGAGATTATAGTTTGGATACATTTTAAAACTATAAAATTCTTCATCAAGTTTTTGGCGCCGTTGTCGGGGACATTTTGTTGATATTTTGTCGGGGACTCTTTCTCTTTCCCCAATTCTTTTTTATTTTCTTTTTCAAATTCATTTCTATTAGGTAACAGTTGTTTTATTTTCCTTTTATAAAAAAATGTTATCGCATTTGGCCGCCAAAATTGCAGTGCTTCAAAATCAACTAGATATTTTGAAAGCAGAAAGACAACACCAAATTTCTTGTTCTTATTGTGGTGCTCCTCATCATCGTGATAATTGTTATTATGATTATTATAAACAATTTTGTTATGAAAATAATTTTGAAATTAACAATTATCCCCACTTTGATACTGCTTCTGCTTCAAATTTTCATGAAACTAAGTTTTCCAATTCACATATTTTTCATGAAAATAATTTTTCAAAGGCGAATAATTATTTTGATTTAAATAATTTTTCCTCTAACTCTGTTTTTGGTTTTTCTTGTTCGCAAGATCCACCGGATAATTTTCTGAGTTATGAGAACAATTGTTTAGATCCTAATTTTTGTTCTTCTTTTAGCACACAACAACCGTCTTCTTCTAATTTTGGGGATTTTACGCAATTCATAGTTGATCCTCCCCAAAATTTAGAAAACATTATTCCTTGTTCTAATGATTCTTCACCCTCTTCCAATTGTTCACCTAATGCAGATCATGAATTTTCATGGGCCCCCTTGGTGACTTATTCGGAAGAGGAAGAATTATTATATTTTACGGTCATGGGCACACCGGGTGAAATAGAAGAAAAACATGTTTCTTCTCCTATTTCTCCCGATTTTCCTTCTCCTCATGAATTCTCTAACTCCGCTTATGAATTTTTAGACAGTGACATTCATGAAACTATAGTGCCCAGTAATTTTCTTTTCGATAACAACTCTATTTTAGAAAATAAACAACCTATACCTAATCATATAACTTCGCAAGAGCCTCCTCCTTGTGAAGATTTTTCTGACGCGCTACTCCTTGATTTGTCTTTCACTAATAATTTTCATGTAGTAAATGAGCCGTTGCAATCAAATGTTGTCCCCGACCCATTTGCCGCTCATCTAGAAAGGTTCAACTCACCTCAGGTATGGATATGTGTTTTGCATCTAAATTTTCAAGTCAACTGCGAGAAGGAAAATCAAGAAGAAAGCGGAGGAGTACTCGGGCACTAACTTTGGCATCTTCGCCAAAACGTGAATTAAGGGAGTTGACCCATCATTTTAATTTTTATTTTCCATTTTCCTAACAATAACCGTCTAGCTTAAAGACGGGAAAAAGAAAAGCGCTCTTGGGGGACACTCTTTGCTTATCTTTTAATTTTTATGAATTTTTTTTTCTAAATTTTCACAAACTGTTTTTCTTTCCCCCCTCTACTTGACTTATAAACATTGGGGATAATGTTTATTTTTAAGTATGAGGGTGGATTCTTACTTATTGTTTTTATTTAAAAATCCAAAAAAAAAAAACTTTAAAAATTAAAAAATTTTGTTTTCTTTTTATTATCCAAAATACAAAACAAATAGGAAAAAAAAGAAAATACAAAAAATATAATAAACCCTTACTTAATATTTTTGTGACTTTTCATAAATTTATTTTGAGTTTATTTATAAGAATTTTTATAATTTTTGATTTTCTAATCTTTTATTTCATCAAAATTAGTTAAATTTAATTTTTAGGTGATTTGATTTTAAGAAATAAATTTATGAAGTAAATTTATTTAGAGAAATCTATTTAGCTCTTTTTCTCTTTTATTGTAATTAGTTTCAATTTCCTAGTACTGAGTTTAACAATCCTTAGATTTTAAATATCTTCACTTTATGCTTTAAGATTCTTAGGGAAGCTTAAATCACTATAGTTGCTCTCTTAGTTTTTTAATTTTAAATATCTTCACTTTATACTGTTAAGCCTTTCCCCTTGTTTTTAATTTTCTTGTTAGATCATATGTCATGGGGATAAGAGGATAAAATTCATTATCCCCTGATACACATATGCAATTTTTCTTTTTTTGGTTAGATCATATGTCAAGGGAATCAAGAATTCCTTGCTACACATATGCACCCACCCAAAAAAGAGTAAGAGGATAAAATTCATTACTCCTAAGCAATTTTGTTTGAAGAGAAAAAAAACATTAAAAAGAAAAAAATTGTGTGGGGTGAGAGGATAAAATTCATCACCCCCAATCTAAGATCTCTTCAATTGTCTTTCTCCAAACCCAAAATCCAATATAATTGCTTTAGATTTAAATTAAATTTGTAAGAGAGCATAAGAAGTAGTTTAAATTTTCGTTTAAGTTTCTTTTTAGTGAAAAAATGTTAATAATTTTTAATCTAACTTTGTTTGCTAAATACTTAATTTTGAGTTCTAAATAATTTATTAGAGAAAACTTTGCTAAATATTTAGCTCTTCACATTTTACTTTCATATCTTAGAACTTAAAATTTTGAATCCCTAAAATTTTATTTTTAACTTTCTCTTGATTTAATAAATTTTTAGTTTGATTTAAAAATATATATTAATGTCTTATAAGTACTTCTCATAGTTTTGCCATGGAATAACAAAAGCTTAAGTATGAGGGTATTTGATAAGTAATATTTACGCATATTTTTACTATAATATTTAGTTTAATATTTAGTTTTAATTAATCATATGTTATTTATTCTAGTTAATAAATTATTTCTTTTTGATATCTGTTAAATAATTTAAGTCTTATTTATTTTTGTAGGATTTATAACTATTTTTTAGTATTTATTTTAGTTTAATAATTAATATAAAATTAATAATAATTTAGGTATTTTCATTTATAAATCATTTATTTTGTATTTTAGTTTACTAATTTAATGTATATTTATTTTTGTAGGTTTATTGACGTGGTCGCGCTCCCGACGTTTGCAAAAGAAATATTTACCGAAGTCGTCACGTTGGCCGAGCAATTCATGTAGTCTACATGAAACCAAGTCAAAGTCTCGCTGCACTCGTTCAAGCCGATCAAGCGTTTCATGTCGCAACCACCCATTCAGCTCTTCTTCATGCAAGCTCATGATAAATATATTATTATGCATTGATGCCGCCACGCCATCATCACCAACTCTCAAAATGACCGGCGCCAAGCAAGTCTTCGACATTCAACTATTTTCATCATTCTCATGCACAACGCCATCGCCATCACCTTTTCATGTCAAAGCCGCCACCTCATCATACAACCTACATCACCACCCCTTTCTCTCTCTAAAAACCGCCACAGTTAAATGCATGCACTTTATTATTATTATTATTATTACTATAACCATTTACTTCCCATCTTCATTTCTCCAAGAAACCGCTAGCTCCACTTTATTCCATGAAACCACCACATTTATATTCTTCTTCATTATCTCCTCCCTCCATTTACCTCCTCTTAAATATTTGATAAATATTTGATGTTTCAACTCCATCTTAATTTTAGTAATTATGTCCACCATTCATCTCCTCTTTATAAACTATGAAACTCCCCCCATTTAAGTTGGTTGTTTTTTCATATATTTCATTAATATTTAATTATTATTATTACCACTTTATTTTCCTCCTCTTACCCTTGGCCTTCCAACCATTCATGTGTCTTTAATCCTTTCTTTTTTTTCCAATAAATAATGGCCAAGGGGGAATGATGAGGGGAGTCCACCATTGGGGTTGAAAATTGGGTTGGGTGGCTTATTTTCGGGATATCTTTGGAGTTAGTTTTATTTTATGCAATTTTATTTTATTTGCAATATAGTTTAGTTTTTTCTTTTCATGCAATTGTACTCTTTTATTTCATAGTGATAGAATGTATTTTTCAATTATGAGTAGCTAAATTTCCATAAGTACTTGATCATGATGAAGCTTGGAATAAAATAAACTTTTCTTTTCTTTATCAAATATCTTGTTCTTAATTTTGCTCGCTTACGGTTTATCTTTGATTTATATTTCGTTGAATTCATATTTCGCGGATATGTTTTTCGATCCAAGATCCGTATCCTAAATGACCGAGAGGTTGCGGATACGAGTAGATCACTCAAAGATAAAAGGAGTTACATGCACTCCTCGAGAGAGGACGACATAAATCCTCCGGATTGGAGTCAAATCCAATAGAGTGGTTCACCGCCTAATGCAAGCTTAGGGGTTTCGACTAGCCGCGAGGTCTTAATCGATCAACCTAAGGTTAGTCAAAAGCATGAGCTCGAGAGAGACGCTTTTGTACTTAGGAACTTCCACGGTCGAGTGAGCAATTTAAGAGTCTTGCGTACTTTATGTTCATGAAGGTTCATTTTAATCCAACAGGATTCTAGATCAAGTGCTATCTTTTAGTTTGTTTTCTAGCTTTAGTTTTAATTTACCTTGAATTTATATTCCGATAAAATAATATCAATTTGCGTGAGTAGAAGTACTCAACAGGCCCCGAGTCTAATACGACATTTCCTATACTATATTTCGATAAATACGCTTGCCTATTTAAGATTATAGTTTGGATACATTTTAAAACTATAAAATTCTTCATCAAATAACAATTGATTGATCAAAAACAATGTTCAAAGCTCAACAAAAACCAATAATTTATTAAAGAAGAAGCACGACGAAAGATCAAACCAACATAAAATATAGTACCCTTCAGATTTTTGGATAAACAAACTCATACCATCAAATTATCATGCAGATCAAGTGGCTATGTGAATTACAAATAGTAGCAGCTTTAGTAAGGGAATCAACGATGGCGGTTGAAGCAGTCGTGCACGGGGGACCCCATGCAGGGTGGCGATATTTGTCGAGGCGGCGACATTGGTCATGGGTAACATGCATTGGTCGGGGGAGGCGACATTAGTCGTGAGCGACATTTGTCGTTGGTGACATTGGTCGACTGGGCAGCGAAATTGGTCGTTGGCGGAGACATATGTTGGGGGCAACGACAATAGTTGTGAGCGGTGAAATTGGTCGTGGGCGGCGACATTGGTCGTGGGCGGCGACATTGGTCGTGGGCATAGGTAAAGAGCATTCCCTCATAAAATAAATTAGCGAAAAAATTAAAGGTAATTAGCTCATAATTTAATACAATGAAAAGGCTCCACTTCAATAAGTACTCACTTTATATGTCATGTACTTATATATCACTTTAAACAGAGCTCAAAATTTTTTTTACCTAACATAATCACCATTGTACAGTTATTGTCTAAAACAATAGTAATTTTTCAAAGATTCAAAAGTAGTCCTTTTCACAGAAAAATCAAAATAGAAAGAATTCCGCACAAACACCCAACTATTTTAGCAATCAATTAAACCATACAACATCAAAAACTATATTAAATCAAACCATACAACATTGTAAAGAATTGTCTATAATTAAAAAAACTGGTAACACTTTATTTAGCAAACATGCTCAAGATTCATACCTTGAGAAAATGATTAAGTTCAGCTCCAAAGCATGGTTGGTTAGAGAACTATGAGGAGAGAAAATTGAAACATATGGATTATCATAGAGATTGGAGTAAGCTCGAATCCTATAAAATTTGAAATGCAAATAGATTGATTTTCATAGGATATATACTTCTCGTACATCCATTTTATAGCTACAGATAAATAATTCTAAGCATAAGTTCATTAAATCTCACGAACGCACTCCACACGCACAATAATTTTAATTTTCACTCCAACAGCAAAATTAATGTAAAACAAAGAGTCATTTACAGCCAACTCGATGTAGCATGCAGGGGTTTCATCAACAGTTTTCATCACTAACTACATAGCGCTACTGTTCATCTTCCTCAAACCTTCTAATCAACATCAATCACCAAAAATGAAGAATAGAAACACAAATAGCAATCCAAACATTAATCAATCTACCCAAAAGAAAACTATAGCAGCCCTATTTATAAGGTTTGAACAAAATGCAAAAAAGAAGAAAAAAGAACAGTTAACCGTCCATGGAGAGCTCGGACTAAGGAGGCATGGCTGGCAGTTGGGGCTCAGGCATCGTGGTCGTGGCCGGTAGTTGCGGGGATCGTGCAGCGTCGTGGGAGAGAAGGTGGCGTGCAGGCTTTAGACGCGTGCCGCCGTAGAATCGGCAGGAGTGGCTTACCCCTATAGCTCTCGATCGGGGGAGATGAATAGTGCCACTTTTCCTCCTGGTCGATTGCCCTCTTGAGCGCGAGTAGATGAGAGCCCGATGAGTGGGAGGAAAAATGGCGAGTAGAGGAAGGGATTTTATGCAGCAGTGAAGAAATAGCGGAAGAGCGGGGAGGAGGAATTAAGGCAGCTGTGAAGAAATCGCATGCACTATAGAGGAGGGCGAGAGTACCTTTTCCACTGTTACCTCGGAAATTTACGAAGACATGACATTGGCTCTCTCAGGCCTATGACTATATGGGTGCGAGGAGGAGCAGCAGCTATCGCGACGAGCAACGCAACCCTCTCCCTGTGCAGAACGAAGAAGACGGGGTATCGGGATTTTGAGGTCGATGAACAGTGTCGGTCACTTTTAATTAACGCCTAATTCTGCCAAATGACCAAAATACCCCCCCCCCCCAATTAACTCACAAAATTTAGTATTATGAGGGTATTTTCGCATTAAAATGTTACACCATGCCCTCATTAGCTCATTCCTTATATAATAAAGATATACATCTAAGGATGGAAGGTACAATTTAGGAGATCTATAATAGTAAGCAGTAAGGTAAACATGTAGAGTAAAGCAACACAGGTAGAAAAGACATTGTAAGAAGTAAGTAACCATAACTTATATGAATGCCCATACAAATTAAAAAGTTAAGGGGTCTTCTGCAAGTATCCCATCGTATAAAAAGTCCCATACCGATTTATACGATGGGGTGTCTCGTTTAAATGCAAGTATAAGTGTAGTGCAATGTTATGCCATGATTCATGCAAGTGCAACTCACGCACACGACTCTATGCGCACAGACCTTTAGTTCCCCCCAGTTGGGCAGCTAGATTCACTCCCAGGAACCTCCGTTGTGGTAAACGGAGACATTGGGTCGGCCCCCCCCCACTCCTAGGCTGGTATCCACACTACCAGGCCTAGCCCTTATGTACGCCTCTAGAAGGACACAACCGAGAGTCACCACGTACAAGTGCTTTCCATAACCACCAAACTTTCTTTGGCTAAGTGTCAACCACATCCTCCGAGTTAGCATATCGACGTCGGTTTGAACGACCGTCCGATACTGACGACCCATCACCTTATTTATGTATCCAAATCCTTCTGATCCACCGGCTCCTCAAACTATCTCGTCCGTTACATCAACCTTCCGAACCTACCGTTCGGATGTCTAATCAAATCAGCATAACCAAACTCCCAAGCTACTAGGGTGTGTGGATTTTGAAACCCTGCTTATACTAATTGTTGTTAAACATTGATTTTACTTAAGGTTTAGGTTAGCCCAGGACTACCTGAGGTGAAGGGCTCGCGAGGGCACTAGGAACTACGATGGGCTGAAGTACAAAGCTTCCTTTGGCATGACACTTATTATTATTGGTTAATACCCGATTCCCTATCCCTTTAGTATTACACTAGTTCTAACCCGAATGTGTTTTGACCCTCTCTCTCTCCCTCCACGGGAAAGACGATCTTTCGTCGGTCTCGAGCACCATCTAATCTTAGACAACTCTACAACCTACACATCCCAGCTTCCAATGGTATACTCCAATCCACTTCACTAAAATCAGTAAACAACAATCCCATCACCCAATGACCATTCCCCATGTTAACTCGATTTTCGCAGTTTTACTAAATGCAGACCACCTTATGCTATATGACGTGCATGATAGGAGGTACTCTAAATCCTCATTCAAACACCCTAAGATAAATAATGGAGTCCTATAATGACATTTATAGCCTAAATCCAGAAACTTGGAATTTTTCTAATTAATTTGGCATTTATTTAATCTCTCCTAAACATTTAAATGCCCCAGGTTGTATATGAAGTGGCCCTTACAGTCATGCAAAATGCTTCATAAAATTATGATAAAATAACAGGCAGCTAATTAACAATAAATTCAAGTCTGCCAATTTTTTGTAAGGTTTAAACCCCTGATCCATAATTTTAAGTATAATCACATAATTACATCTAAAGAAGCAAGTGCTGTAAATAAGCTTCCAAAAATTATGAGAAAATTCAAACATAACTATAATGCCATAAAAACACTCCTGACCAAGTTTCAAATTTTTCAGTGGATAATAAACTCTAATTTTTAATTTTGGTCAATATCCCACTTCCATCAATCAATGAAGCAACTACTGAAAATATTCATCTAAAAATTATGATAAACTTTTCTCATGATCAAAATTACCTAAGTGCACTTTTTTTATAAGTTTCATAATTTTCTAACCATCATTAAGCTCTGAATCTATTTTTGGAACATAATTGCATAACTGTGAGCTTGTGAAGGAAGTACGGATAATATACTGAAAGTCAATCCCATGGGTAGAAAGTCACCTTGGGGGGTGAATAGGTGACCTATTAAACTTCTTTGAAGTTCTTTTAACTTTTGCTATGAGCACTAATGCATTTCAGAATATAAGTAATACCCCGCATAAACAATAGAATAACATAACAGATCACAGCATACACATCAAAGAACACAGCACACAGCACAAGGGACACAATAAGTTTATAGTGGTTCCCCTATCTACGGTACATCCACTTTCCCCCTTCTTCCTCACTAGCAATGTGCGAGATAAGGTTATAGCTTCTCCTCCTCAACTCATATACTCAGATCCTACACGGCTCAGTTTCTCTTCATGAAACCTACACTCAGACCCACTGGTCCTACTTCAGAGATATCACAATCTCCAACCTCAAAGATCTCCACAATCTCCTACCTCAGAGATTTCGATAATCTCCTACCTCAGCCTTTATAGATTAGGCTTACAAAAAAAACTCAGAGAAAATGATCTTCTACCCACTCAGATCTCTAGGAGATCTTACAATGAAATTTGATAAAACAATTTACAGAAAATAGAAAACCTGTAATCTGTTGGATTGGTGTGTACAATTTCTTTCACTCAACTGCAGTTTGATTTCTTCTTGACAGATCAGCAAGCTGAATTGAATTTCACCTAAATTAGCAACTTCTTGACGAAGATAAGATTGAATAGGTTGAAGATGCTGATGAATAGATTACTTAATCCCCAGATCAACCTTAGAAAAGGGATCTGAGGACTTTCTTGAAGATCAATTTCTTCTTCTCTTTTCTTTTCTAGATTCGTCTCTTGGAGACTGAAGAATGGAATCGATCGGTGTATTGGTAACTATTTATATATGTATGTGTGTCCTCTTCTGAAGGCAACACCTATTTATAGAAATCTCAAACGACTTGGACTGGTATTGAGGACATCAGCAACTGTCAACAAATCCTTCCTTGAACTGTCTTTATAGAAGAAATGCCTTCTTGTTATTTGTGTCGACACATCTTAGTACTGCCTTATGTCGACACAAAAGTTTTGTCTCGACACCTCTGTTATCTGTGTCGACACATCTTAGTTCTGCCTTGTGTCGACACTGATGTCTTGTCTCGACACATCTGTTATCTATGTCGACACATCTTAGTTCTTCCTTCTGTCGACACTGATATTTTGTCTCGACACATCTGTTATCTGGGTCGACTCTTCTTTTGTACTTTGACTACTGATCTGTCTTGTGTCAACACAAAAGTATTGTCTCGACACATCTTCTGTTCTTTGTGGTTACTACTGATCTGTCTTGTGTCACACAGAAGTATTGTCTCGACACATCTTTCTATTCTTTGTGTTGACTACTGATCTGTCTTGTATCGACATAGAAGTATTGTCTCGACACATTGACTTAAAATAATTTGTTCAACTTTGAACCTGCACATGTAAACTTAGCATATATCAAATACACCTTTGGGTATATCATTGAGTTATCAAGGGGACTTCTTCAGATCAGGTACACTGTTCCCAATGTACCCAAAAATCTCCCCCCTATATGGAAAAGTAATAACCCCAAAACAATGATATACACCAACATAATAATCTTGATGATTATAACATAAAAGATTTAACATACAATTAGATGAACTTTTACAGCAGAAATAAAAATAGCCATAACACATTCATATTCCAAAATGTTATCAATCTTAAAATTCCAAAGAGCCTATATAAATTTACATTAATTCTAAGTTAGGTAAATGTATCCTAAGATTGATCAGGTTCTGTAATCACAATGTCTTTACCTGACCGAACTTTCGCCTGAACAGATGGAGTACTTCCATCAGCAACCTGCTTGCCCTTTTTGTCTTTGATGCTGGAAAGCTGTTCAGCCTTAATTCTTTGTCTTTCAAAGTAATGATAGGGCTTAGGAAAGTATTTGCATGGTTCAACAATATTAGCAGAAATTAAGCCTTCCTTCCAATCCCTTCTGAACTTATGAATAGCCTCTTGGCGCTCTTCATGCTTCCTCCATTCCTGCTCTGAATACCACTTGCCCCTGTCATATTTGTTGGCCATGACTGATTTCCATGCAGTAAGAATGATATTCCTTGATTTTGGACTCCATTGTTCAAAGTCAGGCCTCTCCTCAACCTATTCTCTAAATCTTTTCTTTGATAATTGGACTTCCCTCTCCCTTTATAGAGCAGCTCCATACATTTCCACCTCTTCAGAATTAACTCTATCTTTATGCTGAGGTGGACTATACATAAGTTGAACTTGATCATGAATGTCTTCATATTGGGGAGGAGGGTATATAATGAAGTTGTGTGACTCCTGAGCAACTCCTTCATTTAGAGCTGGTTGGCAACCAGACTCTGCAACTTGATCATCATCACAGAGAGGAGGGTATCCTAGTGTGGCTCTTATGCTATTAGAAGTCCATTTGGCATGTTCTGAGCTAGCCTTGACCATCACTCTCTCCCCCTTTATGACTTCTCTCTCAATATGATTTCTCACTTGATCCACCACATGATGGTTTCCTATGGTATAGTAATTCTTGAACTTGGTCATTTGATGAGAGAGTGCCTTTGATGAAACCTTTATAGTTTGCAACATTGCAGCTGAATCCAGTGAAAGCTTGGTTTGTAACTCAGTTAGTTGAGCATCTACTTTAGCTTCTAAGGAAGTGGATTGATCAACTATTGTCTGCATAGTGATTGTATGAATTGTGGTCAAATTTTCATTCAGTCTCTGCTGATTCTCCAGAATAAAGCCTTATTTTTGCACTATATCAGATATCTCAACTTGTACTTGTTGTTGTTGCGTGGCAAGATATATCACTACATTACCTCCTTTATGAAAACAATCAGTGATTTCTTTCTTCATCAGATTCACTTCAAATCTGATCGACTTTATGTCTTGAGCTAGGTGGAACTCCATATCCTTCCTATTCTCATCCACATACTTTTCTAGATCAGTTTTTTGTTTGTCTAGCATTATCTGCATCTGAACCATGAGAGAACTCTTATCTATTGAAGCTGATGGAGTGGACTGAAGTGACTGTAAAGCTTTCTTATAGCTCAGACTTTTCATTTTCTTTTCATAAATTCTAGTTTGTTGATGTCTAGTGTCCTTTTCCTTATCAGAGTTAGATGAATTGGGTATATGAACAGCAGTGTCTACAACAACTAGTTCTTTAGGCATAGTTGTAGGAGACTTGGCTGATTTCTCCCCCTCAATTGTTGTACCCTGTTGATCAAGGTGTATTACTACTAAACTTGATGTAAATTATTGACCTTCTACAGGAGCTACATGTTCCCTAGGAGGATCTAGTATCTCCCCCTGGATGTGAGCATCCAATTCAGGTGAGTCAGTAGGATCTTTGTCAGGAGATTTATCATTCATAATATCAGGCATAGTCTCATCTGGTTGTGTAGTCAGATCTTTGAGAACCTCATGAACTATGTTAGTGATAATATCACTATTTAACACATTTGTTTAATCTATGGGTTACTCTGGAATGACTACTGTAGAGGATTCTATCTCCCCCTGGACCTGATCACTAATTATAGTTGTAATTTCAGGAGTGTTCCTATGGATTCTTTCTTCAGCTTCATCTGAACTGAAATTGATCTGCTCTTCAGAATAACTAGAGGATTCATTTTATGTTTGTAGTGGTTTCTTTTTCTTGATATCTTTAGGCTTCTGTGGTTCTGGTGTTTCTTTGGCCAAGACTCGGTCCCATCTGGACAATATTCTTATGTCCATCCGTCGCATGTGATTTATTTTTGAACCATACTTTGGATTAAGTTCAGTAGGAATCACTTTACTTAGATACAAACTCAGGATTCTAACCATGTTGGGTTTCTTGATACATTCAGTAATTAAATCAAACAGTAGCCTGCTCCAGTCTGTATGAAGTTTGAAAATATTCCTACTCATTATTTCAAACATGTAAAAAGAGATTCTGTCATGTGCACCAGTCTTGCACAGCATAACCTTCACAACAATTTCAGATAGAAATTTGCCTTGGGTGTTCATTCCTTTCCTATTCAGTGAACTCTCAATCTTTGAAACTGATTCCAAACCACACCATTGAAGTCCAGCAGTAGTTTTGGTGGAATCGACTATATCTTCTTGTTTAACTCCAGGTAATTGAAATACTTGAGCCAACCGTTTTCCTGTGATCTTGACCTTCTATCCATTTACGGTTGATTTGATCTTTGTGGCGCGAGAATCCATCGAGGCGTTTGTCAGAAGTTCTGTTACTTCCCTTTTCAAAATGATCGTTGGCTCAGATAATAGGTACTCAAGTCCAGCTTCTTGGATTAGTCCAATGACATTTGTAATATCTTCATCTTCATAGTTGAATCCATGGCGCACCAGTTCGTATCCATCATTTATATTACCAACCATCTTTGGAGCCATTATTGTTGATTTCGAAATAGTTGAATCGTGAATTTGATGAGAGTCGGCAAGAGAAAGTCTAGGTTTCAACACTAAGCAAGTGAGAAGGATCTGATGGAGAGTTTCTATAGTTTATGTCATTTTTTAGTCCATTCTACTGAGAAGGTGAAAGGGTGCGTCGCCTAAAGACATCTTCATAAATTTGAAAAATTCCTTAGGTCAACACATGGAATATGTCGACAGACAAAATGTGTCGACTTGTGACGACACATCTCCAGCCATCTCGACAAATAGTGGCAACACACTTACTTGTTTCGACACAGAACTTTATAGAATGTGTCGACTTATAGAACTAACATGTGTCGACAACCCTAGTTTGTGTCGACACACATGATTTGTCTCGACACAAATCATACTTAGCCAGATTTTTGACTCCTGAAATTTTGACTCGTTATTCTGATGATGTCTATATCTTGATGTGACATCAGTATTGTAGGCATGTATTTTTGTGAACTTAGTCTATGTTTAGGCTCATTCAAGACTTAACATGCCAAGCTTAAAATTGAAGAAATTAAACTTTTCTTCTTATAAAGGTTTTGTAAATATGTCAGCTATTTGCTTATTTGTTGGAACATCTCTAAGCTGATGTCTTGGATTTCTACATGTTCCCTAATGAAATGATATCTTATTTCAATGTGTTTAGTTCTACTGTGAGATACAGGGTTATTTGCAATTGAAATAGCAGTAGTAGAGTGACAAAACAAAGTAGATTTACTTATCTGTAACTAATAATCTTGTAGCTGTTGCTGAATCCACAGAAGTTGAGCACAATAATTCCCAGCTGAGATATAATCAGATTCAGCAGTTGATATGGCCACACTTACCTGCTTTTTTCTACTCCATGAGAGTAGCCTTCTTCCCAGAAATTGACAAGATCCTTAGGTTCTTTTCTTATCTTCTTTACAACCTGCATAATATGCATCTGAAAATCATATCAGTTCAAAATCACTACTCCTAGAATACCAAAGGACAAGATTTGGTGTGCCCTTTAGATATCTCAGTATTCTTTTGACTGCTTTGTAATGAGATTCTTTAGGACAGGCTTGATATCTAGCACATATACAAGTAGCATACATTATATCTAGTCTGCTAGCAGTTAGGTAAAGTAGAGATCCAACAATCCCTCTGTACAAGGAAATATCAACTGGCTTTCCAGTAATATCCTTGTCCAAATACATGGTTGAACCCATAGGAGTTCTCATAGTAGTGGCTATTTCCATGCCATACTTTTTGATTAACTCCTTGGTGAACTTTGATTGACTTATGAAAAGTCTATCTTGGGATTGTTTAACTTGGAGACCCAGGAAAAACAAAAGTTCACCCATGCTACTCATTTCAAATTTACATTGCATTAGCTTAGCAAATTTAGTGCAAAGTGAATCATTAGTTTAACCAAATATTATGTCATCGACATATATCTATACTAAAATTGTCCTACCTTTGAAATTTTTTAGGAATAGTGTCTTGTCAATCTTTCCTCTAGAGAATTTATTCTATATAAGGAATTCTGACAGAGTCTCATTCCAAGCCCTTGGAGCTTGCTTTAATGTAACTGCCCGATTTTTATCAGCAAGCCAATTTTCGGGTGACACGGCCTGGGACACGGGCGTGTCCCAGGGTGTGTCATGCGTACGTCGAGTGTCGAGAGGAATAATCGACGAGTGGTCGACAAAATTTGGTCGGCTCTAGACACGGCCTATGACACGGGTGTGTCACAGGGCGTGTCAGCATGTTCGACGAAAGTTGCTCGACGATCATCGAGTGTCGAGATGTGGTCGACGTTTGTCGAGTGCAGTTAACACGGCCTGTGACACAGGCATGTCACAGGGTGTGTCCCTTTGCTCGAACTAAGCCCAACGATTTTGAGCTGGGGCGTGTCGAGTGCCGTGTATGGGCACACGGCCTGGGACACGGGCGTGTCACAGGCCGTGTGAGTCTCGGGTGATTTTGGGATTTTTTTCAGCCTGATGAACACGGCCATAGACATGGGCATGTATAAAGCAATGTTGGGTGACACGGCCCATGAGACGGGCGTGTCACATGGGCGTGTCACTGGTCTGGATAAGTCGGTTGAGCACCGCTTGAGGCACACATCCTGGGACACTGGCGTGTCACATGCCGTGTCAGGCAAAAATCAGGTTTTCTGGCACATTTGTGGCCGTCCATTCCTTCAGCCTGGATCCAAGGGCTGAGAGGCCTCCCTGTTTCCTTAAGGCCGTGAATGAGAAGAGCAATCTCATTTCTTATTTTGTCTTCTCTTTCTTCACTTCTAGAGAGAGAAAGAGAGAGGAAGAAGGAGGAGGAAGAAAGGGGGCTCATCACCGATGGTGCTGCGGTTGACCGACTAGAGATCCGAGGCTGACGTTGCGGAGGAAAAGCTCTTGTGAGTCGTTCAAGCCAGTTTAGCGCTCATGGCACCAAAGAGGGCTTCAAGGGTAACGACTTTTCTTCCTAGCCATGTTAAGGCTTCCTTTTAGCATATGTTTGTGATTCCCCCACCAAGAGGTGGCTGCTTTTGGCAGTCTTTGGGTGGATTCATGGAATCCCCTTTGTTGGCATATAGATCCGGAAATGAAGTACGAAATAGGCATGCTGTGTGAAGCCTATCTGGGCAGTTTGGTTTGGATTGGTGATGTTGCATACGAATCGGAGAACACTCCGTGATAAACGTGTAGGTTCAGGAGTCAACAGGTTATGCCTGTGAAAGGTAGTAGCAGGAAGTACTGGAGTGGTAGTCCAGGAAACTATCTGTGTATCCTTGTGGTATTGGGCCATACTTGTGAATGAGGAACAGGAAGTACTGGTGTGACAAGGAAAGGCCCTTTATGTTGTTTGATGTCATAGGGTGTCCACCTATGAAGAGAGTAACAGGAAGTAATAACATGGTAGCTAGGAAAGACCCCTGACATTTGTGATATTTGCGATGTCCACCTGCAAAGAGAATAGCAGGAAGTACTGGTGTGCCCAGGAAAGACCCGCTATGTTATGAGAGAATGGGTGTAAGAGAAATACCCAGGTTGAATGCCAAGAACAGGATTGGTGAGACCGACCCGCGCCTTTGAGTAAGTTGAGGATCCGACCTGCATTATGTCCATCAGATGTGAGACCAGAAAGTGCGGGCAATTGGAGCGCATAACAAGAGTCTTAGGCCTGCGTGCCGTGAGACCATGGGGGGCTAAGGGCCAATCCCGGTTCACTAAGACTATAAAACTCCGGCTGCACGACATGGAGTCAATGCTCAAGAGAGTTACTGTTGGGTTGTGACCCGGATACAGTGGTGGGCAAATGCTTTGCCAGAACACCAAGAATGTGCCCTGAGTGCACGGACCATTGGGTCGGGTGGCCAGCGGTTGTGATGGCATGTGTGCGTGAAAGTACATTATATGAATATATTGCCATGCTGTGATATGATATGTCTGCAGGGAAGATTACCGCTGCCCCGAGAAAAGGGGTAGGGTCGTTATAATCGGGTCAGCTGAACGCTGACCGTTGCTTCTATTTGCCACCGTTGGGTGGATTTCCCTATACAGGTACTGGAGAGCCAAGCAGGATGCATAAAGGTTGAGGTCCTTGCTGTTGTTGCTGCTGCTACTGCTAGCCCTCGAAGGCTATGTGAAAATGCTTGTTGTGTTTTCTTTTATTGTGGCCGGCCTGCGCGCCAATGTTGGGCCACTGTTTGAAAGCCTTGTAAGGCCATAAGGCCAATGATGTTTACATGCTGTAAAACATTCCCATATGCTATAAAATATGGTGTTTTATTTGTTGTACATTTAAGAGAGGAGTTCACGTGGTAGTATAGGCTTCCGCTAGAATGCTTTAGGATAGGTGCTCTGTGCTACTCTGGTATCATCCCGTACCTTCACCGCCTATTTTGTGATATATGCTGTGGGGCCCCGGCCGGACCTTCTAGAATATACCAGATGAACGGATGTTGTTGTTACATTTTTGGTATCAGAGCCAGGTTTCGATCCTGGGACCTGTGGGTTATGCCCCACCACGCTTCCGCTGTGCCACTCTGATATCATCCCGTACCTTCACCGCCTGTTTTGTGATATATGCTGTGGGTCCCCGACTGGACCTTCTAGAATATACCATATGAACGAATGAGGCTGTAACAACCCCATAATTAAGGGTGCTCGGGCTGGAGTAGTACTGGGATGGGTGACCTCCTGGGAAGTCCCCATACGGCCCAGCTTAACTATCGAGTTCGCTCTTCAAAGGGAGGATGTGGCCACCAACAACTCGCCCGTGGAGGGAAAGGGGTTGGGGTGCTTGGGCTGCAGCCCGGTAACATTGCCTAGAGCGGATCCGTGACGCTGTCACGTTAGATCATCTAGGGGCATTACATTTAACCCATAGAGAGCTCTTGAAAGTAAATAGACTTGAGATGGTTTAATTGGATCAACAAAACCAGAGGGTTGTTCTACATATGCTCTTTCCCTGAGGTTGCCATTCAGAAAAGCTGACTTAACATCCATTTGGTATACTTTGAATTCTTTATAAGCTATATAGGCTAGGAAAAGTCTTATAGCTTCCAACCTAGCCACTAGTGCAAAGGTCTGATCAAAGATTATTCCCTCTTCTTGTCTATAACCCTTTGCAACTAATCTAGCCTTATTTCTTATTACCACTCCATTTTCATCTAGTTTGTTTCCGTAAATCCATTTTGTTCCAATGATATTGTAATCATCAGGTCTTGGAACCAACTTCCAGACTTTTCACCTCTTGAATTGGTTCAATTCTTCTTGCATTACACCAATCCAAAATGGATCAATATTTGCTTCTTCAAACATCTTAGGTTTTGTTTGTGACAAAAAACTTGAATATAGCACTGTGTTATGATGTCTGCTTCTTGTGGTAACTCCTTGAGCAGCATCACCTATGATCAATTCTATTGCATGATCGTTTAGGTGCCTGACAGCTACTGGTAGTATCACTTCTTCACCTGGACCTTCTTGATCATGCTATTGAGTTGTTTCTCCAGGTTCTTCCTGTCCTAGTACTTCTTCAACAATATTGATTTCCTCTTACAAATTATGCTTTCCTATTTTTGTATCATCCATGGCCAGTTCTTTTAGCCTCAAGTCCACTGTGTTGCGTTTGAAGTACCGGTCTTAACATCATAGAACATAGAACTTTCATCAAATACAACATGGACTGAATCTTCTACAACTTGATCCTTCAAGTTATATACCCTATAGGCTTTGCTATTGTTGCTATAACCAACAAATATCCCATCATAAGACTTTTCAGCAAACTTGGTTAAGTAGCTTTTTTCATTGTTTAAGACAGAACATCTACATCCAAAGATTCTTAAATAGCCTATGTTTGGTTTTCTGCCCTTCATGAGTTCATAAGGATTCTTATTTAATCTCTTGATGATTGAAGGACTATTTAAAAAATGACAAGTTGTGTTAATTGGCTCAGCCCAAAAATATTATGGAACTGAGGAATCACTCAGCAAGGTTCTACCAACTTCAATGAGAGTTCTGTTTCTCCTCTCAGCTATCCCATTTTGCAGGGGTGTTCTTGGTGAAGAAAATTCTTGCTGAATTACTAGTTCTTCACAAAACTTTGTCATACAATCATATTGGAATTCAGTTCCATGGTCACTTCTCAATTTGACCACAGTACTGTTAAGTTCATTCTGAATTTGTTTCACAAAATTCTTGAAGACATCAAAAGTTTCACACTTTTTCTTTAAAAAGAATACCCAAGAAAATCTGCAGTAGTCATCAACAATTAGTAGTGTATAGACTCTACTTCCTAAGCTATGAACAGGCATAGGGCCAAACAAGTCCATATGTAGGAGGTATAAACACCTCACAGAGTCTCTAGATACACAACATTTGAATGATTCTTTAGTCTGCTTGCCTTTTTGGCATGCTGGGCAGATGCTCTCCTTAGTGCATCTCATGTTAGTACCATTCCTAACAAGATCCTTGTTGTATAGTTTACCTAAAACCTTATAGTTCAAGTGGGCTAGCCTCTTGTGCCATAAAACACACTGTGAAGCTTTCTCACTTGCAGCTAGTCATAGGGGTGAGTTAGACTTATTTCATAGGAAATTTAAACAGTATACATTTCCATATCTAGTTCCAGTCAAGATGACCTCTTGATCACTTGACCTTTTTATTAGGCACACATCTTTATGGAACAATGTGTCATATCCCAAATCACAAAATTGGCTAATGCTTAAAATATTGTGTTGCAACCCTTCCACATAAGCAACCTGAGTGATTGTGACTAGACAATTTGTGATCTTACCAAAACATTTGGTGATGCCTTTGTCAGCTCCTCCAAAGATCACTTTTGGTCCATTTTCTATAGGAATATATTCCCTCAGATTTCTTTTAGTTCCAGTCATATGTCTGGAACATCCACTAACCAAGTACCAGATTGGTATGGAACTTGGACATTCCTGCAAAATAAGAAATTACTTTTCCTTATGACCCCAAAAAGTCATGGGTCCTAGGTTCTTGTTAGCTTTGACTCTTTCAAAGCCACCAATTGATCTCTTCAATGGAATTTTCTTCAGACTATGAGGTACTGTTGGATTGAACAAGCAATCTAGGGCAAAGTGTCCTACCTTTCCACAGCACTAGCATTCAAATCTATTATATCGTCTTTTAGGAGGAGCAAAAGAATCCTTGTGCTGACACCCCTTTGGACAGGAGTTAGCACTCTTGGCTTTATCTTGGTTGTGATCACAAGATGGGTCTTGTCTTATAGATTTAAGATGTTCTCTTAGATTGTTAGATTGTACAGCTGATTGTGGAATGGTCCGACACTTTGATCTCTTTTGCTTTTTGCCCCTCCTTCTCTTTGGTTTAATAAACCGCAGACCACCTCCAGGTTTTCCTGAGAAGGTGCCTATTATAGGCAAAATAGTCTTTGGTTTTTAGAACTGCTCAACCAATTTCCTTTCATTTAGGAATCTAGTTTCTAGCTCCTTAATTATTGCATCCTTTTTCTCAATTTCATTTATTTGGTCATCAATTATCTGGGTTAACATTGTTAACTTAGACCCCTGAAGACCAAGTTTCTGAGTATCCATCTTGTGATGATACTCAAGACTTTTTAGTGATGCAATTTCTTCGATAGCTTGTTATTTAACAAGCTTCTTGCTTTTGACTAAAGCAGCAAGCAGTTTACCAAACGTATATATGAGTTGCTTCTCTTCAGTCCCTGAGTTAATCTCATGTGGATAAACCAGTAATTCACTTGAGATTGCCTCTTCTACAGACTCATAGCCAGAAGTCTTAATTCAGGAAGAGTTATCATAAATTACCTGAGAATTCTCATAGTTGTGAGATTCTGTTTCTGGATCATCAGCTATAGCCATCAGATTAATTTCCATGTCTTCTACAGAATCACCGTTAAATGATGAAGTTGTGGAGTTATTTCCTTTGTAGATGGCTCTTCTGAAGAACTCCTCCTCATATGAATACAGCCCCACATATTCTTCTTCTGATTCAGTTGAATTAGAATCACTATCAGACAAGGTCTTTGTCTTATTAGCCATTAGAACTTTATCTGACTTCTTATGCCTGAAGAACTTCCTTTCTTTTGAATTTCTATTCTCCTTTCTCTTTAATGGGCAATCAGCAATGACAGGCCCAGGCATGTTACAACAAAAACAAATAATATCAGTCTTAGATTGTTTATTCTGATTGGAGTCATACCTGAACACAGATTTGTCTCTGTGTTTGTCTTTGCCTTTGTGAGAACTAGAACCAGAATGTTTACTTGTTCTCCACTATTTTCTGCTTCTTAACGTCTTCTTGAACTGCCTTGTAAATAAGGAAATTTCATCATCTGATATCTCTTTTGAAGAAGAACAAGGTTCAGTGGTATCTGTCTCTTCATCTCTTCTTGGTGATGATGGAATTTCCCTTCTAGTTTTCTTGGAAGACCCAGCTTTAAAAGCCAATGATTTATACTGGGATTATTGTCTGGTATTTTGTGCTTCAGCTTTTCTTGAATTGAGTTGAAACTCATGTGACATTAATTTCCCAAATAAGTCTTCGGGAAGCAGATTTCTCAGATTTCCCATTTCCCTTACTGCACAAATCTTGATATCCCATTCTTTATTTAAGGATCTCAGGAACTTGTCATTCAATTCATAGTTTGAGAAGTTTCTCCCATAATTCTTCAAGTCATTGACTATCCTAAAGAACCTTTCATAAGTTTGTTCAATATTATCAGTCTTTCCTTGTCTAAATGCCTCATATTGTTGGTAAAGGAGTGACCTTCTGTCATCTCTCACCTCTGTTGTCCCTTCCATATAGACTATCAAGGTATCCCATATTTCCTTAGAAGAATTACAGTGCACCAGATTTAGAAATGTAGAGTTGTCTATAGCACTCACTATTATGTTTTGTGCTCTTTTATCCATAGTAGCAAGTATGACCTCATACTTTGACATTTCTGACAATGTCTTGGGAGTTTGAATATTGGCATCTAGGACAGATGTTTTCATGGGCACATAGGGTCCATCTTGAATTGTAACAAAGATTCTTGGGTATGAAGCTTCCACGAACAGTCTTACTCTTTGTTTCCATATAGCAAAATTGTCCTTAGTGTAGATGGGCTATTTTATAGAACTGAGTTCTCTGTTTGATTCAGAAGCCATAGGTTAGAAAACCTTCAACTACCCTTAGGATCTTTTCCAGACTGTTAGATCTATCTTTGGAGAACCTGGCTCTGATACCACTTGAAAGTCAAGCCTATGGGTAGAAAGTCACCTAGTGGGGGTGAATAGGTGACCTATTCACTAATGCAAGCCTTTGAAGTTCTTTTAACTTTTTCTATGAGCACTAATGCATTTCAGAGCATAAGTTGTACCCAGCATAAACAATAGAAAAACAAAACTAATCACAATATACACAACAAAGAACACAGCACATAGTACACAGTACAAGGGACACAATAAGTTTATAGTGGTTCCCCTATCTAGGGTACATCCACTTTCCCCCTTCTTCCTCACTAGCAATGTGCTAAATAAGGTTATAGCTCCTCCTCCTCCTCAAATCAGACCCTCAGATCCTATACGGCTCAGTTCTCTTCAATAAACCTACACTCAGACCCACTGGTCCTACCTCAGAGATATCACAATCACTACCTCAGAGATCTCCACAATCTCCTACCTCAGAGATCTTCACAATCTCTTACCTCATCCTTTATAGATTATGCTTACAAAAAAATTCAGAGAATAAGATCTCCTACCCACTCAGATATCTAGGAGATCTTACAATGAAATTTGATAAAATAGTTTACAGAAAATAGAAAACCTGTAATCTGTTGGATTGGTGTGTACAATTTCTTTCACTCAGCTGCAGTTTGATTTCTTCTTGATAGATCAGCAAGCTGAATTGAATTTCTTCTGAATCAGCAACTTCTTGATGAAGATCAGATTGAATAGGTTGAAGATGCTGATGAACCGATTACTCAATCCCCAGATCAACCTTAGAAAAGGGATCTGAAGACTTTCTTGAAGATCAATTTCTTCTTCTCTTTTCTTTTCTTGATTCGTCTCTTGGAGACTGAAGAATGGAATCGGTTGGCGTATTGGTAACTATGTATATATATATATATATATATATATATATATATATATATATATATATATATATATATATATATATATATATATATATATATATATATATGTGTGTGTGTGTGTGTGTGTCCTCTTCTGAAGGCAGCACCTCCTATTTTATAGAACTCTCAGACGGCTTGGACGGGTATTGATGACATTAGCAACTGTCAGCAAATCCTTCCTTGAACTGTCTTTATAGAAGCAATGCCTTCCTGTTATTTGTGTCGACAAATCTTAGTACTGCCTTGTGTCGACATAGAAGTTTTGTCTCGACACCTTTGTTATCTGTATCGACACATCTTAGTTATGCATTGTGTCGACACTAATGTTTTGTCTCGACACATCTATTTTCTGTGTCGACACATTTTAGTTCTGCCTTGTGTCGACACTGATGTTTTGTCTCGACACATCTGTTATCTGTGTCGACTCTTCTTCAGTACTTTGACTACTGATCTGTCTTGTGTCGACACAGAAGTATTATCTCGACACATCTTCTGTTCTTTATGTTGACTACTGATCTATCTTGTGTCGACACAGAAGTATTGTCTCGACACATCTTTTGTTCTTTGTGTTGACTACTGATTTGTCTTGTGTTGACACAAAAGTATTGTCTCGACACATTGACTTAAAATAATTAGTTCAACTTTTAACCTGCACATGTAAACTTAGCATACATCAAATACACCATTGGGTATATCATTGAGTTGTCAAGGGGACTTCTACAGATCAGGTACACTATTCCCAATGTACCCAACATATACATCTAAAAATTATAACAAAATTCAGGTATGATTCAAATGATCTAAAACTTCATCTACCTAATTTTCATAATTTACCAATGAGCAGTGAGTCCAAAATAAATATATGACTAGGAAGGGAAAATCCATGTAATACAAAGGAGGTACCAAATATATTGTTCCAATATTCCCACTAAAATTACCAGGGGCCCATAGTAACCCTATGAACATACTACTCAAGTTTCATAGCTTTTCATTAAGTTTTGATGGCCTAACTCACATGTATAAGGTTTGTGCCCTAAACTAGGTTTATGGTTTTGGGGATTCTAACAGCCTCTAAATCTCATGATATTTTTACCAGAGGACTTTGACAACCCGAGAGTCCTCTCCACCAAGTTACAAGTCATTTCAAGGTCATTTGACACCTTAACTTTCAAACCCTAGGTATGCACACATAGGACCTACCCTAGTGTCCTAGGGCTCTACCCTTCAACTTCTACCCAATAACAGTTGAGGGGGTATTTTGTGTTCTAACATAGCCAAGTGCCAAGATCCATCACCTTTGGGTGAGGTTGGCCAACTTTGGGGCACTTAGGGCACTTAACCCTAATTTGACCTAAAATGGTCAACATTTGGATACACATTAACCCTACTAAATCAAACCCAAAAGGGATAAAATTTTTAACAAAGACCTAAAATATTCCGCAAGATCACCACCCAAAAGTTTGGGGGTGTTTGAGGTGTTTAAGACACCTAATTAATTATTAAATGATTTATTAAATATTTTCCAAACCTATATGGGAAGTATCTCCAAAAATTCCCATTTTTGGATAAGGCCTAGGTATAGGTCAGAATGACTGTCTGTCCAAATTTCCAGTCATTTGGACAAGAGATCAAGTGGGGGCACACCATTTAGTCTCTGACTAACCATAGGTATAGTCCCCACCAAAATGAGTGCCCTGGTCAAACCAGATATCTAAATTGGTTCAGACTAATTTTAAATTAAAGTACACCCCAAGGGATACAACTTGGATGTTTACCATTTTTTCACTAGAGGGCAATAGGTATTTGTAATAATTAAAAACATTGACTGTATAAAGTGTGACAGAAAAATACAAATGCTATAGTTTGATTTAATTAAATCCCGCACGAATCTTGGCACAAGATCGGATGGCGCTGGGCCATCTTCTACCTCCAGCCGACGGTCTCGATTGTATCTTCCTTTAGAAACTTCCAAGTGCTGCCGCCGGCCACCCAGACACCTCCCTAGCCAGCGACCGCCACCACCACCTCTGTCAAGGTGGTGGCTATCGCCAGGCGGTGGCACAGCCGCCTGAGGGGTCGTTTCTGCAGATCCCGATAAAATAAAATTCACACCAAAACTAGGAAACTACTCCACCCAATCTGGCTCAACTGATCCTGATTCTTTTACCTATTGATTACTATGATCTACCCACAGAGAGAGGAGAAGGGGACCACCTTGTTGGTGGTATGGAGATGAGCCGATCTTCGGGTTGCCATGGTGGTGGTGCTGCCGGCCAGATTTCTAAAACCGCATAGTGGGATGCCTTGTATTCTTCATGTAAAACGTATAAACGACTCCCCTGAGTCCAGTGGAGCTTTTAAAACCACCAGATGAGGAAAAGGGAGGGTGTGGGTTGAATGGCCATTTATGGCTATTAAGACAAGTCTCGGCCATGGTGTGGGGGGGGGGGGGGGGAATCTGGCTTGGGATGGCTAGGAAATGGCAGGAAACTCCTCCTCTTCCCAAGAGGAGTTAAATCCAGCCATCAAAGGTGGATCTTGGCCTCCCTAAGCCATGAATGCTTCTCCCTCCCTCTTTCTCTCTCCTCCATTAAGGGGAAATTGAAGCTTTCTCTCTCCTGCCCCCTCATGGCCAAAATTGTTCATCCCACTAGCCTAATTGCAGCCCACTAATTCCTAATATTAGATTATTAAGAGGTTGCGAGCCCAAGTAAATAGGGCTTGAGCTTGGGTTAGCCCATTTGGGCTGAGTTGACCTAAACCTAGACTAGGGTTGACCTTATCATTTTGGCCTTTTGGGATGACCCCAATGGATCCTTGGTGACCCTTTAGCCTCCCCGATGTTCTAGGTTGGGCTGGGTAGGGTGGTCTTGGCACTTTGGAGGTCACCTGCTCTTAGGAAGGGTACTTTGACCAATTTAGGGTTAGGGTTGACTTTGGTCAACCAAGACTCTTGGGTTTACCCCAATGGGTCCTTGGTGACCCATTGACCTAACTTTAGGGTTAAGAAGGCATGTGTGGGGCTCTCTTAGCTAAGGGAAGGTCAATTTATCCTAAGTAGGCCAGTTTGACCCATTTAGGTTTAGGGTGGACTTAAGCCAACTTGGCCACTTTGCCTATCCCCATTGGGTCCTTAGTGACCCTATGGACCACCCAAGGGGGGTTTAGGGTGTTGTGGTGGGGTCATGAAGTCAAGTTGAAGCCCTAAGGTCAATCCCTAAGTCTGGTGGTGAGGTTGTGATATAGGCAGACCAAGGTGATTTTCACCTTGTCCCTTGTTCACTTGGTCATTTGAGCTTCTTATGGTTTTGTCATGACCCAGTCATGACAAAACCATTCCTATGGGTCTAGTTGTTTGAGGGATGTTACAAATCCCAATATATAAAAATAAAAATTTCGTCCCCGAAATTAAAGTTGAGCCTACGGGGTTTCTACTGAAGTAAAAGTATGTAACATCCCTAGGAATTGAATGTATACCTAACTCGAAGAGTTCCGAGTACTTTTGTTTCATCAAGTCCCGTGGCTCCCAAGTGTGCTCCTCTTTCCCATGGTTTCTTCATAGAACCTTGACTAGCGGGACCTTCTTGCGTCGCAAGACCCGCATCGCCGTATCATCGATCCTGATTGGCTCCATACTAACTGATCGATCTGAGGCCACCGAGCCGTCTGCAGTGGAAATCAGCTGCTTACGGTGTAGTAGAGCCCTTCTAAGTGAAGAGACGTGGAAGACGTCGTGTAATCCCGCTAACTCTGGCGGCAGCTCTAGTCTATAAGCCAAGGGGCCGATCCGCTCTAGGATCCTGTAAGGCCCCATGTATCTCGGACTGAGCTTCTTCCGCCCGCAAACCCGCGAGACTCTGTGCATCAGCCGTATCTTCAGGAAAACCCGGTATCCCACCTAGAACTCCACCTAGCGATGTTGCGCATCGTAATATTTGGCATGCCTGCTCTGGGCTTCCAACATCATGTCCCGGATCAATCGAACGTGAGAGTTAGTGTCCTCCACAAACTTTGAGCCGAGAACCCTCGGATCCTCATCCTGAACCCAAGATAGAGGGGTCCTGCACCTCTGTCCGTATAATGCCTCATATGGGGCCATGCCTATATTGGACTAATGGCTGCTATTGTACGAGAACTCGATCAGTGGTCATGGTCCAAAATGTATAGGCGCAAAAGATCTTCTAGTGTTCGATTGGTGCACTCCATCTGTCCATCTGTCTAGGGGTGGAAAGTCGTGCTGAACGTCAACCGAGAACCCAGGTGAGCCTGGAGTGACCTCCACTCCTCAAACATAAAACGTACGTCCCGATCTGACACGATCGACCTAGGCACCCCATGATAGCGCACAAACTGCTCGACGAACCTCCGTACTAGTACACCGGCCGGAGCATCCATAACAATCGGAATGAACCTGGCCACCTTCGTCAGTCTATCGACAACCACCCAGATCGAATCATTCCCCACACGAGATCGGGGTAGCTGATGCGTTGGACGACAAGTGTACCGGTCGCTTAAGTAATATAAAATGAGTGAATTTCCCCACGTATCGATCTTTTCAAGGAACACAGTAAGGTGAAGTTAATTTCGAGGAGGTCTTGAGATTGAAGCCCTTTGGTCAGAGTTAACTAAGGTAGATTTTGATGGTCGCGGAAACAGAAAATAAAATACTAACAACCACTCCTATGCAACGCCGCTATGTGATGCTTCGCCAGGCAAGATGGAAGACTATATGGGCCGCTATGCACCGAATCGCTGGGCGGATGGACGAGTAGGCTTGCGGATGAGGTGGTTAGAATGACGGAATGAGGGTCGAGAGCACCTCTTCGCTACGCATGCCTCTAGCAATTGCTAGAGCGGCAAATCCGGATGTGGTGGTGGATGGAAATGCGGGCGCAACTCAAGTAACTAAAGCGTAAAACAATACAAGATCACATAGACATGAATCGCATAAAGAATACAACTAAAGTGCACATAATCAATATAAATAGATTTAAACACCAATATTCAGCAAGAAAACAAGAACAAGTCAAGAGATTAACCGAACCCGAAGGCTCGTCGAGGGGTCGCGGATGGAATCGTCGGGTTGTCAATCCGCTTCCAATCTCTGTCCTCAACCACGTTCGAGGTAGAGGAGGTTGTCACTAACTCCCAATGAACCTGTCTTCTTCATGTCATGATCCGGAAGAAAGTTGAAATCTTCCCTTTCCTTGTTGTCTATGGCATCAAACTATGAAATGGAGCTCAAGATATGATGGAGAAGGCCGAGAGCAAGCACCGGCAAGATGTAGGATTCGCGAGCATGTTCGGAGCTTCTCTCCTTAGTGTAAGATGGAGAATGGTGGTCGAAAGGTGTGCTTTACCCTAAAAGGCGGCAGGAATGGCTGGAATACGGATCCCTAAAATGGTAGGAAATATGCGCTTAAATAGAAAAAAGTCAGAAAATTGGTCACACACGGTCTGGCGCACGACCGTGCGAGAACCATGCGATATTGGCCCGCAGATAATGGACTGTGAGAAAGATGCGTTAACCCGTGTGTTTTACTCGGGCACGGGCGCTTCTGCCCGTGCGTGAAGGAAATCACACGGGTAAACACAAAGCATATCAAAGCAGAGATGGCACAGGAAAACCGTGCGTTTTACTCTCGCACGGGCTATTCAGCCCGTGTGTGAAGGAAAACACACGATTAAACACAGAAAGTAGAAACTCAAAGAAAAATATGCAGACCGTGAGATTCCATCTCTCACAGTTTGGCCGAAACAGTGCGGGAACAAAACGCAAGGGTAGCCATAGAAGTCCCCAACATTGCTGTGTAAAACGCGCGATTGCCAAGAGACCGTGCGAGAAGAAATTCGAACAATCATGCGTTTTACACAGAAACTAGAAAATGAGTCTAGGACATCCCGACTACCTGCACAACAATAAAACCAACTGGAAAGAACCACGAGAGGCACAATGTGCTTACCCCCAACAACAAAATGCATAATTGCACACCCTTGGGCCAAAACAGTGCACTTAGCTTGAAAAACGGTATAAATGAAATAACAACGATAACAAACTAAAAGTGAAGTGCAACTGCATGAAAACTAGCACAGATGAGTCCGAAAAATCCTATATAATTCGGACTCATCAGTAGCTAATGTGTAAAATCCATGGCTATGTCCTCAAACTTCCACTCTGGCACTGGAAGTGGCTGTAGTAACCCGACCGGATTCTTGCACTCCGCCTTTACGAGCTGACAAGCCTCACAATGTGTCACAAAATATGTAATGTGTTTCTTCATACCGGGCCAATACATCATCTTTTTCAGGTCCGCTGCCATCTTAGTGATCCCTGGGTGCACTGAGTATCTGCTACAGTGAGCCTCTGACATGATATCCTCCCGAATCTAGCCTCCTACCGGTATATAGACCTTTCCTCTAAAACATTGCAGTCCATCTCTCAAGGAGTATTCCCCTGCCATTCCTTCCTCCAAGGCTCTGAATATCGGCTCTGTCGTCGCATCCAACCTCTACCCGACCCTGATGTGATCCTGAATGTCATTGGTGGTAATCATCGATGCGAGGTACTCCGTATATAGCTCTGGATCATTCTCGGACACCAAGGATATATGCATCTCCTCCAACATCTTCACCAACTCCAAGGCGATCAGCTTAGGACCTGCTCCTGATGTAGTTGCTCTCCAGCTCAGAACGTCCGCCACCACGTTTGCCTTCCCGGGATAGTACTAAATGGCGTAGAGATACTTCGACAAAAACTCTACCCAACGTCTCTGTCTGATGTTTAGCTCATTCTGCGTGTCCACATACTTCAAATTTTTATGGTCCGAGAAAATGTCGTAGTGAACACCGTATAGATAGTGTCGCCAGATCTTCAGGGCAAAGATAACTGCCCCCATCTCCAAGTCATGCACCGGGTCGTTATTCTCATGTTTCTTCAACTGGCGGGAGGCGTAAGCTATCACGTGCCCATTCTGCATCAGAACAACACCCATCCCCTGGTACGAAGCATCTATGTACACCTGGAATCCTTCCTTCCTTGACGGAAGAGCAAGGATAGGGGCCGAGGTAAGCCGACCCTTTAGCTCCAAAAAGGCAACCTCGCACCGTGGCATCCAAAAAAAAGTAGACTCCTTATTCATCAAGGATGTGAGAGGGAGAGCAATTTGCGAGAATCCCTTCACAAACTTCCGTTAGTATCCGGCATGTAACACTCCCATCCGTCGCATGGCATATAGCAGAAGGTTCAGCTGGAACCCGACGTCATATACCACAGACAGTCGGAAGGGTTACATAAGAATATTCAAACTATCCAATTAAGACTACACGTCCTACACAGAGCATTCTAGCGGAAGCTTTTAAAGTTGAAAGAACCCAAATCTTAAATCCATATCCAAGAATGTCCACATCCACACAACAGGAATGAAACCCCAAATACACTAAAAAGGGTACATGACCTTATGGCCTTACAAATGTTCACTTAATAAAAATATGTCTTACATACATCGTCTCGCAGGCCGGCCACACATGATAAAAATAAAAACAACTATTCGCTTTGGCCTTCTAGGGCCAGCACAGCAACATGGGCTCCAGCCCGCTATTTGGTACTCGGCTTCGCAGTACCTGCAAGCACATTCCACCGCACGGTGGCAAACAAAGCAACGGTCAGCCAAAAGCCGACCAAATTATAATGACCCCGCCCCTAACTCGGGACGGCGGTGCTCTTTCCCTGCATATCATTAGCCCAATAAAATAATAAAGCGCAAATATACTACGCCACAGGTGTAGGCTCGCACGGCCAAACACCCCGTGCACTCAGGGCACATTAACGGTGAATCCTGACCAATCAGCGTCTTCAGCACCACCCCCAGGATGGCAACAACATGTGAGCATTTAGCCTTTCTGACCAATGTCTAAGGCTCCCGACTATGCCAACGGCCAGTCCCTGTCTTCAGGTCTCTCGCACCGAACCACATAGCCTAGGTCCAATTCCACATGCCCGTTGTTCACGCCACATATACAATTTAAGTCCTACTCGCGGGCCAAGCTTCTCTCGGATCCCAAAATTTTCCAACAATCTCATAACCTAGTTATGATCAAGGCCGGTTCCCAGACCGCCAAGTTAGCAGAACACGTTTCCACTCAGTTTTCCCGGTGCACCTTGAAGATAACCTCCAAGGATCCCAGCTACAATCTACCGCGTAGAGACCCAAAAAACCCAAAGCACGGAGTCTTCTCCGGCAAAACATATCAAATGCAACATCACCGATCCAGAAAATACACGTCCGGGTAGGCTTCACACACAATGCCTATGCCCGTACTTACGATTCCGGACTCTATATGCAACACAAGGGGGACTATTCACATCAACCCCAAGGAACACCACACACTCACCGCACACTCGCAGGAGCGGGATTCCCTATGCAGAAAGAAAGAACTTCACATGCTAAAGTAGAGAATCGTTACCCTTGAAGTCCGCTTTGGCGCCATGGAAAAACTACACGAATGGAAATCTTCGCAACGAACTTTCCTCCACAGATCCACTCTCAGATTTCGAAACGGTGCTCTGATGCTCCGCCAGAGGCCGGAATCCCTTCCTTCTTCCTCCTCTTTCCAACTCCTTGAGAGAGAGAATGGTTGGAGAAAAATGAAGGATTAACTCCCCTATTCCCGGCCTTAACAGTGCAGGAAACCATCGAGGCCGTTGGATCTTAATTAAAGAAAACGAACGGCTCAGATCCGTTCCAAAATCTCAAGACCTGGGCCGAACACGGCTTGGCACACGGCCGTGTCCCAGGCCGTGTGCCTCGCTCCAGGCACGATCGTCAAATGGAGGAAAGGCACACGGGCAGAGACACACCCGTGTCTCACCTAACACGCCCGTGCGGGTTCCTCGACACGCCCGTGTTCGGGGGCGTGTCACGCATAACCGCCACGGCAATGGACACGACCCAAAAGAACACGGGTAGGGACACGGGTAGGCACATGCCCGTGTCAAATGACACGCCCGTGTCACGCAGCCGTGTTTCTAGCCGTGTCCTTCTCGGGATGAAAACGACCACAAACACCAGCCAGACACGGCCTTGGAAACGCCCATGTCCTAGGTCGTGTACCCCAATACCGGCACCAAAAATCCCTTTTTTCGCGACCGACTCAAATACAATTTTCGGGGCGTTACAAATCTTCCCCACTTAAGGAATTTCGTCCTGAAATTAAGTAAAGGTACACAAATCTTAATAATACCTGAGTGGAATAACTCGGGGTATTCCTCCAACATAGCTTGCTCTCGCTCCCAAGAAAGCTCCTCACGTCCGCAATTATCCCATCGGAATTTAACAATACGGATATCCTTGTGGCGGAGTCGCTTAATTGCAACATTTTCAATACGTACTAGCATGACCCTTGTGGTCAAAGCATAGTCAACTGGTACTTGATGACGCAATGATCTGCGAATGCTCTTGCACCGCCTTACGCAACACTGATACGTGGAACACATCATGCAGCCCACTCAATTCCGCCAACAGCTTCAATCTATACGCCGCCTCGCCAACATGCTCCAGTATTTCAAATTGTCCAAGGCATCTCAGACTCAACTTCTTCAAGCGTCGAACCTGCGATACACCCTTGAACGGCTTGATTTTTAGATACACCATGTTGCCAACATTGAACTCCACATTCCTATGCTTGGCGTTATAGTACCATGACTGTCTATCCTGAGTGATCTTCCACCTTTCCTGAATTGTATGCACCATTGAAGTGGCGTCTTCCACAGCTGACATTTATACAACTTCGATTCGCTTGCCTCCAACCAAGATAACGACGTACGACACTTCCTCCCGTACAAGGCCTCGAAATGCGCCATTCCAATACTTGCCGGAAAGCTGTTGTTGTACGCAATCTCCACCATGTACAGGTGATCCTCCCAATGCTTTCCGAAATCTTGGACGCACATGCGTAGCATGTCCTCCATAGTCCTATTGACCCTCTCGGTCTGACCATCCGTCTGTGGATGAAAGGCTGTGCCGAAACTCAGCTTAGTTCCCAACATACTATGCACCAACCTCCAATCCTTTGACGTAAAGCGTCCATCTCGGTCACTAACAGTACTACGGGGCACACCATGCAATCGTACAGTATTCTCCACGTAGAGTTTGGCTAACTATTCCACCGGATCTTCCATCCTGACCGGAATATAGTGCGACACCTTTGTCAACCTATCTACGATCACCCAAATGGCGTTGTTTTCCTTCTGTGACTTAGGCAAACCATGCACAAAATCCATAGATATGTCATCGAATTTCCATTCTGTGATAGGTAGAGACTTCAAGAAACCTCCGGGTTTCTGGAATTCCGCCTTCACCAATGCACATGTACGGCACTTGGCCACATAAAGTGCTACATACTTCTTCAAACCCGGCCACCAGAATAATTTCTTCATGTCTCTATACATCTTCGTGCTTCCCGGGTGGATTGAGTACTTTGTATGATGAGCCTCATACATCAACTCCTCCCGAAGATTATCCGCACTAGGAATGCATAGGCGACCGTCCTTCCTTAGCAAACCATCTTCAACAACAAACTGGGAATTTTACCCTCCAAAGATTCATCCAAGATCTTCTTCATGCTGTTATCTTGAACCAAAGCCCGCCGAACTCTATCTGCTAGGTCACACTGCACCTCTGTCCAAAACAGTTTCGCCTCGGCACTAGACTGCTTGTCGACGCAAGATATCTCCAAAACCTCCAACTCATGGACCAATCTCTCATCATGTACCGATAACCAGTTGGCCTGCACCGGAGTCCTTCGACTCAACTCATCTGCCACTACATTTCCCTTCCCAGGCACATAATGTATCTTGAAGGTGTAGTCCCCCAAGAACTCCATCCACCTCCGCTACCTCATATTCAGATCCTTTTGGTCCAACATGTACTTCAAGCTCTTATGATCGGTGTAAATATCGACCATTTAACCGTACAGGTAGTGCCTCCAAAGCTTTAGAGCAAATATCACGACCGCTAACTCTAAGTCATGGACCAGATAATTCCTCTCATGAACCTTCAGTTTTCGTGAACCATAGGCTATCACTCTCCCATGTTGTAGTAGAACACAGCCCAAACCACTGCCCGAAGCATCACTATAGATCTCAAACCCTTTGGTTCCACTTGGCGAACATAAAATAGGCACCATGGTCAACCGCCTCTTCAACTCTATAGAAGCCCGTTCGCACTCCGGAGACCACACAAACTTCTGATCCTTCCTAGTCAACATCGTGAGTGGTAGCGCTATCCGCGAGAAGTTCTCTACGAAGCGCCTGTAGTAGCCAGCAAGCCCCAGAAAACTCCGGACCTCTGCCACTGTAGTCAAAGCAGGCCACTCTCGTATCACCACTATCTTCGCCGGATCCACAGCTATCCCCTCTCCACTAACAACATGACCAAGGAATGCTATCGAGGATAACCAGAATTCACACTTGAAGAACTTAGCATACAACTGATTCCTCCTCAACGTCTCCAACACCATGTGTAGAATATTGTAATGGTCCTCTTCACACTGCGAGTACACCAGGATATCATCAATAAATACTATCACAAAACGATCCAGCTACTCTCTGAACATCCTGTTCACCAGGTCCATAAATACGGATGGCGCATTAGTCGAACCAAACGGCATGACCATGAACTCTTAATGCCCAAACCGCGTACTGAATGCTGTCTTTGGGATGTCGCTCTCCCTTATCCTCAACTGGTAGTATCCGGACTTCAAATCTAACTTTGAATACACCGTTGACCCAACCAACTGATCAAATAGATCATCAATCCTCGGGATTGGATATTTGTTCTTTTCCGTAAGCTTGTTCAATTCCCGATAGTCGATACAAAGCCGCAAGCTCCCATCTTTCTTCTTAACAAAGAGAACTGGTGCGCTCCAAGGCGACGAACTTGGACGCACATAACCTTGCTCTAGCAACTCTTGCAGTTGCACCTTTAACTCTACCATCTCTCTTGGCGCTATCCGATATGGAGAGCGCGACACCGGTTTGGCACCTAGTACTAGCTCAATGGTAAAATCAATCTCCCGCTGAGGAGGGGCTCCTGGGAGATCATCTGGGAACACATCAGGATACTCGAACACAACTGGTATACTGTCAAGACTTGGCTTAGGCGTCGAAGTCTGCACTAATGTGACAAACAGCTCTGCCCCAGACCGAGCTGCCTTGATCACCTGAAGGGCCGACATCAAGATCTTACCCGACCCCTTCATGCCCGCGAAAGTCGTCTCCCGATAAGTATTTTGACCCAACTTAACTTCCTTACGGTTGCAATTAATGCATGCACCCTGCTTCGAGAGCCAATCAATACCGAATATTACGTCGAACTCCACTAATGGTAGAATCAATGCTCGCAAACCAAACCCCTGGTCTCCAATCCTTATCTTCACAACGCAAACCCTATCTGCGCGCATTGAGCACCCATTGGGCAAAAATACATCCAACTTGTCTTTTGCCATCGAGGACGGAACCCCGATGCGCGATATGAATTTGTCGGACAAGAAGGAATGCGATGCTCCCGTATCAAACAGGGCTTTCGCCGGAAACTCAAAGATCAACATAAAGCCTAGCACCAACAAAAGTAAGCTAACAAATATGAAGGTAACAACTATAAAAGTTAAACCACTGAAATTTAACTCATACCTGTCACCACGTCTGCTTGCTTTATGGCCTCTTGCAGACCAAGGTTGTAGACTCTAGGATGGGCTGGAGCATGATGGGACGCGGTTGACTCCACCGCCTTCCCTTTCTCCTCATAAGTCGCTCCAGACTTCTTCTCGGACTTTGAACGTCCGCTCCAACACTCACGAGCAAAATGCCCCGTCTTCTCGCAGTTGTAGCAAGCTCCTGGGACTCAACTTGTAGTTGCCCCCACGCATCAGCTGAAGGGGTTGGGTTCGAAGTCCTCCGCTTCTTGTTCCATCTGCGGAAACTTGACTTATTATTTGGTACCTTGAACTCAGACTTCTTTTCTCCTGGGTCCTTCTTCTCTTGAACTTTCTTCGCAACCTTCTCCAATGATCGGGCCGAATTGACCAAGGCTAGGCAGCCTTGCGCCTTAGGCCCAACAAGTAGTAACTGTAGGTCGCCGCGTAGACCCTTATAAAACCGGTTGGTCTTCCGTTCTTCCTCCATAAACGTAGCACCAGCATAACGACCCAATCGTGTGAACTCATGAAGATACTCGTCCACGCTTCTGGCTCCCTGAGTCAGCCCAAGATACTGATTCTCCATCTCCAACTTCTGAGCAGAGGGTACAAATTTGGCTAGGAACAACCTCGAAAATTCCTCCATAGGCACATCAACAAGCTGCCTACCCACTAAGAGATGAAACTCCAACTCATCCCACCACAGCCTCGCTTCAACCACTAAAGAAAAGTCGCTATGGTGGTCTTCTATCACTCCTCAGTTAACGTGGCTATTAGGACCCTCTTTATCGAAGAGAGCCAGTCCTCAGCTTGAGCTAGCGTTCCAACCCCATCGAACCTCGGAGGATTAAAGCCCAATACATGCTTAAGCTGCTTCTCCGTAGCTCTCCTCGACTCTACCAGATCAACTGCTACGCGCTCCACCACTCTCAGCTCTGCCGCCCTAACCGGTTCTTGCTCATTCGCAGGAGGTGCGCGATGCATTTGCCCTGTAGGTTGGGCATTTATCATTGTAAATACTACCTCAGCCACCATCCTGATGTTTTCCGCTGAAGGATGTGTTGTAGGCAAGCCCCTTGGTGCACTACTTTCCGCTGATTGCGGACGCTCTGACTGACGAGCACCCCTCCTAGCTGCCTAAAGTAGCAAAGACACACGATTAGTCGACAAACAAATTGCTAAAAGCAATCATTGGAACACTCAGATTCCACAAAACAAGTGTATTTTTCATTTCTAAGTGGACATTGATGGGTTCTTTTTGATATTATAACGATGACGCACACATGTGCTCACCACCCTTTAAAAGAATTCGCCCACGAATTCATTTAAGATTGACCGTAACCAGAGCTCTGATACCAAATTGTAACACCCCCATCCGTCACATGGCATATAGCAGAACGTCCAGCTGGAACCCATCGCCATATACCACAGACAGTCGGAAGGGTTACATAAGAATATTCAAACTATCTAATTAAGACTACATGTCCTACACAGAGCATTCTAGCGGAAGCTTTTAAAGTTGAAAGAACCCAAATCTTAAATCCATATCCAAGAATGTCCACATCCACACAACAGGAATGAAACCCCAAAGACACTAAAAAGGGTACATCGCCTTATGGCCTTACATATGTTCACTTAATAAAAATATGTCTTACATACATCGACTCGCAGGCTGGCCACACATGATAAAAATAAAAACAACTATTCGCTTTGGCCTTCTAGGGCCAGTACAACAACATGGGCTCTAGCCCGCTATTTGGTACTCGGCTCCGCAGCACCTGCAAGCACATTCCACCGCACGGTGATAAACAAAGCAATGGTCAGCCAAAAGCCGACCAAATTATAACGACCCGCCCCTAACTCGGGACGGCGGTGCTCTTTCCCTGCATATCATTAGCCCAATAAAATAATAAAGCGCAACTATACTACGCCACAGGTGTAGGCTCGCATGGCCAAACACCCCATGCACTCAGGGCACATTAACGGTGAATCCTGACCAATCAGCATCTTCACCACCACCCCTAGGATGGCAACAACATGTGAGAATTTAGCCTTTCTAACCACCACCTAAGGCTCCCGACTATGCCAACGGCTAGTCCCCGTCTTCAAGTCTCTCGCACCGAACCACATAGCCTATGTCCAATTCCACTTGCTCGTTGCTCAAGCCGCATATACAATTTAAGTCCTACGCGCGGGCCAAGCTTCTCTCGGATCCCAAAATTTTCCAACAATCTCATAACCCAGTTATAATCAAGGCCGGTTCCCAGACCGCCAAGTTAGCAGAACACATTTCTGCTCAGTTTTCCGGGTGCGCCTTGAAGCTAACCTCCAAGGATCCCTGCTGCAATCTACCGCGTAGAAACCCGAAAAACCCAAAGTACGGAGTCTTCTCTGGCAAAACATATCAAATGCAACATCACCGATCCAGACAATACACGTCCGGGTAGGCCTCACACAAAATGCCTATGCCCGTACTTATGATTCTGGACTCTATATGCAACACAAGGGGGACTATTCACATCAACCCCAAGGAAAACCACGCACTCACCGCACACTCGCGGGAGCAGGATTCCCTATGCAGAAAGAAAGAGCTTCAAATGCTCAAGTAGAGAATCGTTACCCTTGAAGTCCGCTTTGGCGCCATGGAAAAACTACACGGATGGAAGTCTTCGCAGCGAACTTTCCTCCACAGATCCTCTCTCAGATTTCGAAACGGTGCTCCGATGCTCCGCCGGTAGCCGGAATCCCTTCCTTCTTCCTCCTCTTTCCAACTCCTTGAGAGAGAGAATGGTTGGAGAGAAATGAAGGATTAACTCCCCTATTCCCGGACTTAACAGAGCAGGAAACCATCTGGGCCGTTGGATCTTAATTAAAGAAAATGAACGGCTCAGATCCATTCAAAAATCTCCAGACCTAGGCCGAACACGGCTTGGCACACGGCTGTGTCCCAGGCCGTGTTCCTCGCTCTAAGCACGATCGTCGAACGGAGGAAAGGCACACGGACAGAGACATGCCCGTGTCTCACCTGACACGCCCGTGTCGAGTTACTCGACACGCCCGTGTTCGGGTGCGTGTCACGCATAACCGCCACGGTAACGGACACGACCCAAAAGAACACGGGTAGGGACATGGGTAGGCACACGCCCGTGTCAAATGACACGCCCGTGTCACGCAGCCGTGTTTCTAGCCGTGTCCTTCTTGGGATGAAAACGACCAAAAATACCAGCCAGACATGGCCTTGGACACGCCCGTGTCCTAGGCCGTGTACCCCAATACCGGCACCAAAAATCCCTTTTTTCGCGACTGACTCAAATACGATTTTCGGGGCATTACACGGCAAGTCCTAAGAAACTACTGACATACATTGTCGTCTTCAGTGTTGGCCAATCCCGTACTGCCTGAATCTTCGTTGGGTCTACCGCCAATCCTGCTGCACTGATAATATGGACCAAAAAGGCCACCTCCTTTAGCCAAAACTGGCACTTGCTGAACTTAGCAGATAGCTTATGCTCTCGGAGCTTTCCCAGCATCAGAGCCAGGTGTCTCGCATGCTCCTCTTCTGTCCTTGAGTAGATAAGTATGTCGTCAATTAAGACGATGACGAAGACATCCAGATATGGCTCAAATACCCGGTTCATCAAACTCATGAATGCAAAGGATGCATTTGTGTGCCCGAAAGGCATCACGATAAACTCGTGCAATCCGTATAAATTGTTGAAGGATGTATTTAGGATGTCGTCCTCCTGAATGCCTAGTTGGTAGTACCCCGACCTTAGATCCAGCTTTGAAAACTAGTGAGCACCCTCCAACTGATCAAATAGTTCATCTATCCTCGGCAGGGGATACGTGTTCCGGACCGTCAGCCTGTTCAAGGCTCGGTAGTCGATACATAATCGAAGTGTCCCATCCTTATTCTTGACAAACAACACCAGGGCTCCCCATGGTGAAGAGCTAGGCCGAACAAATCTGCCTTCCACTAGCTCCTGTAGCTGGCTTCGAAACTCCACCAACTCCTTTGAGGCCATCTGGTAAGGAGCTCTGGATGCTGTCTTACCCCTCGACACGAGCTGAATCTGAAAATCCTTCTCCAGGTGCGGGGGTAGCCCTGGTAGCTTCTCCGGAAATACATCAGCAAAATCCCGCACCACCGGGATATTCTGAATGGAAACTTTGGCATCGGCCATCTCAAAGAGCACATGATACACCTCGTCTTCCTGCAGATGGGCCTTGATAGCTTGAATAGAAGATAACAACATACATGGTGCGAGTTCAATACCTTGGAAAATGACCTTCGAGTCCTCATGTCTCAAGATAATTTGTTTTTCTGCATAGTCAATTCTAGCGTGGTGCTAACACAGCCATGTCATGCCCAAAATAAGATCAAAACCTTGTATTTCCAATACCATTACTGTGGTTTCGAAGGTCTTTCCTCCAATACAAACTTCCATATTGCACTTTACAGACGAAGTCATCATGGAGCCGTCTGGGAGGCGTACCCTCCGAGTGATGTCGGTAAAGCGATGCTCGTCATCTAAGACTTTACCGAAGTCCGCTGAAACGAACGAGTGTGTGGCACCGGTGTCGAACAGAGTATAAGCGGGCTTGTTATTGATAGAGACTATGCCTGAAGTAGTTAAATGTTTTAGAATTCTAGTTATGGTTTTCTTTCCTATTTCTAACTATTATATATCAATGAATCTAGTTTTTTTGAAAGAAAAGATATTAAAATTTACTGGCATTCCTGCAATCACACGCTCCAGATTCCGAGGCTACGACATGTCCAGGGCATATACTTGCCCTCTCTCCTGCCTACGGTCTCTGTCTTGAAATCCGTCGTTGGATCCCTAGTTGGATTTGGGCTAGGTTCACTAAATTAGGATGTTTGACCCAACATGTATAGTCAGGGTCATGGTTGTGTCCTAGAGTTTAGTCCATGTCCTTAGAGTCAACACTGTATGGACCAGCCATCAACAAACTACAAAAGACTCAAGACTTAGAGAAATTTCAAGGACTCAGAAAATGAGTTCGACGTTCATCGAACTCAGGTCGACGAAAGTCGTGCTCAGCTCGACGAACTCAGAGACAATTCTCTGAGCTGAGCTTGACGAAATTGGTACTCAGGTCGATGATTTATGGACACTATATTTCAACATTCCAAGTTCAGAATTCCTTTCTCTGAACTCCAGACGACGAACTTAGTTCTCAGCTCGACGATTTCTGGGTATTCTACTTCAACATTTTATTCCAGAAACATCTAAATATTCTAAGTCCAGAATCATACTCTAGTCGATGAATTCATCTTCTCAGATCGACGAACTTAGACCACATTCTTGGCAAGTTTTATCAAGTAGCAGTTAGAAGTTCTCAGCTTGACGAAGCTAGTTCTCAGGTTGACAATTTCTGGACACCTTACTTCAACATTCTTAAGTACAAGAAACATTTCACTGAGCACCATTCGACGAAATTAGAATCTCAGCTTGACGATCTTGACGCACAGAATTAGCATGGTTCCAGAGAAAGTAGTTAACTACTCTCAGCTCGATGATCTTGGATCTCAGCTCGACAAACAAAGATTATCTGGTCGATGAACATAATTTCTCACCTCGACGAACTCTGGAACCAGGTCGACGAATTCTGTTCTCTGCTCAATGATTTCTGTGAAGTTCCAGACTTGGATATTTTCCTCCCTCTGTCCTTAATTTATTGCAATAATTCCTGAGTAATCAATGCTAAATATTCTCTGAATATTACCGTTAGACGCAACATTGATTATGGACTTCATCAGGATTATTGCTTGCCATTTTTCAATGGGCCAGTTAGGGAAATCAATCAATGCAAATATTCTCCAGGCCGTCAGCATTGAAAGAAGGAAGGAATTCAAAATTCATATGGAAGATTTCATGGAAAATATAAAAAGATTTTTCTTCCTTCTTCCACAGACAAGTGCATAGGGTTTTTCTCGTTCCTTCTCGTCAAAACACAGAGAATAGAATACACAGGGCAATAACGCAGTATAGAAATCAGAAGCCCTAGACCAGAGAAAGAATAGCAAGCTGAAGAAGAATAAGAATATCAATCAAAAATCAAGAGTCTTCTTCCTTCTTCATCTCAGGATTCTTTAGAGGACAACAAATATTCTATCTGTCATAGAAGTTCAAGGATACCATCTAGTCAAGGCTGAAATATTGAAGACCTACTCACCCTGCAGCAAGGTTCAAATCTTCTTGAGTTTAATATCTCATAGGGAGCTTCTGCTAACATCATAAATCCACTAAGTCTAGTCAGTTGTATTTGAGAAAGAGAACACACCTTCACTCTTTCGTCCCCCACTGTAAAAAGGGTTCTTTAACTCCCTTCAAAAGTTATTCTTGGTTGCAAGTCTCCTAACAAAAAGACTTGGGTTGGTTTTTGAGCACCTGATCAAAAGCTCATTGGTGGCAGTCACCTGATCAAAAACCTAAGTGGATTCCTACCATGGTGGTAGAAGAGTGTATGTACCCAGGTTGGTGAAGCACTATAAAATTCTTGTGTTGTCTGGTTGCACTTTTCCTTTTATTTTTGTTGTGGCTGTGATAGTTAGGTTTTGTTGTGCATGTGATGGTGCTAGATTATTTTATCTTAGGTCTATTTTTATTTACAACAAAAAGTTTTTTGAGTTTCCAAGATAGTTTATTCACCCCTCATCTAGAATATCTAAGATCTAACCCTTACATTCAATTGGTATCAAAGCAAAGTTCCTTTGGTTGTACAAGCTAACCCTTGAACCAAAAGATCCTTTATTAGATCTGAGTTTTTATTTATTTCTATTAAGATTGTATTCACAACATGGCACAGAACAAAAATTATGCAAGCACCAGACCTCCAGTATGCAACTTAAATAAGTTTGCCATCTAGAAGACAAGAATAAAATTATATATGAATTCTATTGATGATGATATCTACAACTCCATTTCGACAGGTCCTCCTCAAGAAACTGCCTCTACATCTACAGCAACGTCAAGCACTCAAGCAGTACCACCACTGTAACGCCCCCGGTTTTTCTGTGTTTTGTTTGATCTTTGATTGGCGCTACGATGACACATTTCCGGCCTTTCGCCGTTGTAGAGCGTGGTCTTAGCTCTTTATGTTCCTTGTGTAGCATGGTTGTAGCCTGTTAGCAAGATTCCCCAGCTAGCCGGAGTCTGTTTTGGAGACTTGGTTGGGCCTCTTAGGGAATGCTTGTGTTTTGGCTTCGGGAGGTGTTAGCCCGATTGTGTGATCGTAGGATGTTGTTTTCGACCTCGCAGTTGTTTTCGTAGCTTGGGTGTTTAGCTACAGTGCGAGTTTTGGTCGAAGACCGAGATCATTTGCTTTCACTTCATCTCGACGTTTGTTATGTTAGTTGTAATATTTGCTGTGTTGTGCATGGCCTGGTGTGGCCGGGCTTGCTAGGCTGGTGCCTTGTTTCTTTTTTTTAGCTAAGGAGTTTAGCTGATTTTTTTTTTGTATGTTTGGGTGACATGGCCTGGGACATGGGCGTGTACCAGGGCGTGTCGTGCTCGGGTGGAGCTTTTGGGTTGCGTGGTCGACGAGAATCGTTCGACGTTTTCTTCTGAGAAAGTACACGGTCATGTCACGGGCGTGTCGTATCTGACACGGGCGTGACACGGGGCATGTCTCTCTCTGTTCGACGATCGGCACTCGACGATCATCGAGCTGTGTTTGAGTGAGTAGACGGACGTGTCACGGGCGTGTCGTATCTGACACAGGCGCGACACGGGGCATGTCTCTCTCTGTTCGACGATCGGCACTCGACGATCGTCGAGCGTTTGAGTTGGTACACGGCCTGTGACACGGGCGTGTCACAGGGCGTGACCCCTGTTTCAGCGTGCTGAGCTCGACGATCATCGAGTGGTTAGGTGAGTGAGTACACGCCCCATGACACGGGCGTGTCGGATCGGACACGGGCATTTCATGGGCGTGTACAGGGCGTGTTCCGTACTTTTTTTGGGAACCCCCTTTTTTGGCCATACGTGACTATTCCTCTTCATTTTCTCCTTTCCCGATGCTGGAATAGTTCCAGTGGAAGGTTTTGGGCGGTGGTGGTGTTGGAGTTTTGGCCGGTGAGTTCTTGAGGATTTTAGCTCGATTTTTCTCGTGCGATAGCGGATTTGGCTAGCTCTCGTCTGGATCTTCCCTTCCATGTAAGTCATTCTTGATTTAGGGCTGATTCTAGGAGTTAAAATTTTTTTGATTCCTTTTCTTCTTCTCTAAATCTTTGCTTTTGACCCGTAGGTGGCCGATCTTTCCGAAAAAATCCAGTTTTTGTGTTGCAATCGCTGCATCTTGGTGGTAAGGCAAGTGGCTCCTTGCCCTTGCCAATTTGACCCCTTTTTTACCTAGTTACTTTGTTGTATATTCTTCTTAAAATTCAGCCATGTTCGATTTAGGTTCTCTAGGAATTTTGGCTAGTCTCTTTTTTTTTATTTATTCGCGGTTTGGTGTCCATTGGGTAGCTAGAGATAGGGTATGGTTGTGTTTAGTTGTAGTTTAATTATAGTTACAGTAGCCCCGAGTAGATAGGATAGATGGGAGAGTTGGAATTAAATTTCCAACTCTCTATTTCCACGCGTTGAGAGAGTTTAGGCTGCAGTTTTAACTAAAATTTACGTTTATCCTAAGTAGAAAGCATTGACAGCGTTGAGTGAGGCGAGTTCACTCAACGCCGTCATCCATCGTAGGTTTTGCGGCTAACTATTTTGGCGTCAAGTGAGTGGAGCTTACTCAACGCCACGTCGAGTGGGCTCGACGTTTATGCCTTGGGTTCGTGTGTTTCCTTTGGATTGTTAGTGTGACTTTTCCCTAGGGGGGGGTGTTGGGTGTTCGGCTAGTTTTTGCATGCTGACTCTTGGGTTATGGCAGGTGGTGGAGTTTTGGTGCCTCTGGAGGTGTGGTTGTATGTGGAGAGCTGTGGCCACCACCTTTTGCCCTGGCTTGGGTTGGTGTGTGGGACCCTAGAGCTGCCACTGTTTGACCCCTTAGCCCTTTTTGGATCTGGTTTTGGTTATGTACTCAGATCCATGTTTTAACACCTGTCATTAACCCACAAGTTACGACTGTTAGTTCCTTTCTTATTTTATGGCTATTTCTTTTGGCATATATGTATGTCTTGTTGCTGTTGCATGCACTTTTGTAGGGCATGTTGCTTTTATTACTCACACTTGGTTTGCTTTTACTGTTCTTTAAACAGTGTTCTTTTCTTAATGTCATGTCCTTTCTTTTACTGATAGCATTTTGTTGTCGGTTTGGTAAACCCTTCTTATTTACTCATAAATCTAATGCTCTATTTACCTTTTTGATTATTTTCTTGCTGAGGTGTTCTTTTCTTGAATGCCTCAGGTCCAGGTTGTAGCCAGTTGAGCGGCTAGTTCTTTTGGAGGGGCTTGCTTGTGGCCTCTTGGGAAGCTGAGATAGCTGATCCTCAATTTTTGTGAGGTAGTTCTTTTCCTTTCTGTATAGACATGCATACTCACCAGTGGGTTCGTGTCAGGTTGTTGACGCCCACTGGTGGCTTTCTTGTGATGCTAGGTTTGAACTAAAAATGCTATTTTTTCCCTATTTGTGGTTGTTTACTTGCTTCTGGGGATGTTTTATGCTAGGTTGCATGTTAGATATTTTTAAACCCTAAAAGCGTTACTATATGTATCTCATGCATGTCATATTTATAAAACTAAGACACTACTTTTCCTTCTGCATAAAGACAACATTTTTACATACTATACTAACCTTACAGTCGTGCATAACATGAGTCGTCCCTCGGGGACACTTATGCTCATTTAGGATTTCAACGTAATTTAACCAAAGTGTTTTTCCGCTGCGTATAAATATACTTTTAATTGTGGACTAGCTGATCCACTGTGCCGAGGGATACAGCCATTTAGTATAACTGGTTTTCTATCATATTATACTATGATTTTCCTTAAAATCTAAGGTCTGGAGTTTTTCCTGAACATGTGCAGTTATCCCCTGCACGGCGTGGCATCACGACAAGTATTTTCTCTTGCTTGGATATGATGTAATCGTCGAGAAAATGCGGGTTGTGACAGTTAGTATCAGAGGGAGGTTGCTTGGCAAATGGTCAGGCAACCTTTCCCTTGTTTGCATTAGTAGTTTAGCGACATACCATACACACAGCGATATGTCATCAGCACGTCTTGGATAAAGCACGAACACTACACTCATGAGCATGAAGAAGTATACGGGGCATATTATGTAGTATGAGATGCATTATATGTGTTTGTATATGGATCCACCATAGGAGGCAACATGTGAGGGTCATGTAGTATGGGATGCATAACCTCCCCACATGAATGCGGCTAGCACGTTTTCTCTTTTCGCTATATGGAAATGTTATGTAGTATGGGATGCATAACATTTTCATTTGTACGCGGCCCATGGCATTAATTAAGGCCTTTTTTTAGAATGCATAGCACATCATGCATAGCATAACATTTTATAAGCACAACGTGCCAAGCTAAAGATTTGCATGATGACATATGTACACGCATGGTTTTGAGTCAAAAACAATACAAATACATGCATTCATGGTTTACTCACATGAGTTAGTATGATAGTGGTGAACCATCTTAGATTAAGCATAACATCATCATGGTAAAAACAAATCCCAGAGCAAGTTTAGCAGTTGAAGTTCATATTTAAGTGTGTTTGTCTGTCCCGGGTAGTTTTGTTCTAGCTGTTAGGTTAGGTTTTGTCTAAATCTTGTCCGATTATAGGATGGCGAGACATCCAGCGATGAGATCGACTCCTCAATCAGAGGGTGAGTCATCGGGAGCTAGAGCGAGGCATTGATAGAAAGCCTGCGACAGAGTAATGAGGCCTTATCGAGGCAGGTAGTGGATATGCAGGCTCAGATTCAGTCTCTTGTAGCAATGGTGGCGGGACAGACTCCGAGAGTTCAGGACCTCGCTGAGGGGATAGCTATTCCTGTCCCTCCTACTCCTCCCATTCCTTAGGTTGTGGTGCCCCCGGAGATGGCGTTCATATCCCAGTTTCAGCGGCTTAGGCCCCCTACTTATGATGGGCAAGCAGATTTCATGATTTTGGATGAATGGATGATTTCCATTGAAGAGATGTTCTCTTACTCTGGGATCGCGGACGATCAGAGAGAGATGCTCGTTACCTACCAGCTCAAGGGCTTAGCAAAGAGTTGGTGGCTGAGGGAGAAAGAGAGCTTGGTGGCAGGTTGCTCTTGGGAGTCATTTAAGGTGATCCTTTAAGTAAGTTTCTGCCTTTAGTTGAGCGGGACAGGATAATGAATGACTTCCTTCATTTGAAGCAGAGGAAACTCACGGTTAGTGAGTATGAGATTGAGTTTAGCAAGTTGAGTCGGTTTGCTCCTGGTCTGGTGAGTTTTGAAGCAGATCGAGTTAAACGGTTTCTGGGTGGACTAAGAAGCGACATTCAACAGTTAGCGAATGCCAACGGAGCAGTCAGTTATGCCAGCATGGTTGAAGCTGCCTTGAAGGTCGAGGCCATTGAGAATGCCAAGAATAAAGGCCAGCAGATGAGGAAGGATAAGCGGAAGTCCGCTGGAGGGAAGAGCCCCCAGGAGCCTGATGCTGTCTCGCGAAAGAAGAACAAAGAGGTTTGCAGCTTCTGTGGCCGGCCAGTCCACCCCTTTGACAGGTGTTTCAAAAGGTTGGGAGTGCAAAAGAAGGAACAGTTGCATATGATTCAGGGTGCTCCCAGAGGAGATTTGGTGTGTGCCTTGTGTGGAAGGAAGGGGCATGATGTTGCCCGTTGCTGGTTAAAAGATAGAGTCTATTTTTAGTGTGGGCAGAAAGGTCATCTCAAGACAAGGTGCCCACAGATCTAGCCTATACTACAACCAGTTCCCCTCCAAGCTTTGCCACCGCCTCAGCAAATGGATAAAGGAAAGGGGAAGCTGAATGTGCTTTCGGTAGACGAAGCGCAGACTTCGACCCAGGTTATCTCAGGTTAGACTTCTCCCAGCCATTTTGTCATGTTCCCTTTTTGGTTGTAGTTTTCGTTTTAGCATTTGTTGCCTTAGATGCGTGCGCAATTTGTAGGACGATTTAAGCTAAAGAACCGCTGGGCGCGCGTTCTCTTCGACTCTGGTGCTACCCACTCGTTTGTGGCTAGAGCCTTCGTGGAGCGGTTCTGTTTGGGCCTAGATCGTGTTGGTGGTGCCTTTTGCGTTAAGTTTCCCTCTGGTGACTCTGTGGTTTCAGACCTGGGTGACCATGATTGTCCAATTTTGTTGGGAGATTTTCTAGCAAAGGCAGATATGAAGGTGATTGACTTGGAGGACTTTGATATTATCTTCGGCATGGACTGGTTGTCCAGGTACGATGCAGTTATCCAGTGCAAGGGTAAGCGCTTGGACTTCGTCAAAGACAACGGTCAGCCCGGGAGCATTTATGGGTATTCTCACTAGGAGTCCCCAGTCATTTCTGCGGTACGTGCTCGGAAGTTGCTTGATTCTTGTTGTTTTTCCTGTATGGTCTCTCTAATAGGGATTGTTGTTAGTGTACCGCATTTGGAGGAGATTCCTGTATTATGTGACATCTCTGATGTGTTTCCTGACGATCTTCTCGATCTTCCACCCGATCGAGATGTCGAGTTTATTATAGATTTGGAGCCAGGCACGCGTCCTATTGCGAAGGCGCCGTACCAGATTGCCCCGCGAGAGCTGGAAGAGTTGCGAATCCAGCTGGATGAGATGTTGGCAAAAGGTTTCATCAGGCCGAGTTCGTCGCCTTGGGGTGCGCCTGTTCTGTTTGTAAAGAAGAAAGACGGGTCGATGAGGCTATGCATTGACTATAGAGAGCTGAACAAGGTTACTATTAAGAACATGTACCCTCTGCCTCAAAGTGATGATTTATTTGACCAACTACGTGGTAGTGCCATGTTTTCCAAGATTGATCTTCATTCGGGCTATCACCAGTTGAGGATTCGGGAGTCAGATGTTCCGCGGATGGCGTTCCGCTGTCATCATGGGCATTTTGAGTTTTTGGTTATGTCATTTGGTTTGACTAATGTGCCCTCAGCTTTTATGGATTTGATGAACAGAGTTTTCAAGGATTTTTTAGATAAGTTTTTGATTGTCTTTATAGACGATGTTTTGGTGTACTCTAAAGATGCGGAGGAGCATGATCGACATTTGCGACTGGTCATGGCGACTCTGAGAGACCATAAGCTTTACGCCAAGCTGAGCAAGTGCGAATTTTGGTTGCCTCAAGTTTCTTTTCTGGGCCACGTGGTTAATAATGAGGGAATATCGGTGGACCCAGAAAAGATCGCTGTTGTTATGGAATGGGCGAGACCTGCTACTCCCAGAGTGATCAGAAGCTTCTTGGGCTTGGCTAGCTATTATATAAGATTTGTAGAGGGATTCTCTACCTTGTCTGCACCGTTGACCAAGTTGACGCAGAAGAATGTATCCTTCATATGGGATGGCAAGTGTGAGGAGTGTTTGAGGAACTAAAAAAAAGGTTATGTTCAGCTCCCATTTTGTCTTTACCTACTGAAGGTAGTGAGTATGATATATATCTGGATGCGTCGCATGTCGGACTGGGCTACGTATTGATGCAGGGCGGTAAGGTGATTGTGTACGGGTCGAGGCAGCTAAAGACTCATGAGAGGAACTACCCAACGAATGACCTTGGAGTTTGCAGCTGTGATCTATGCGCTGAAATTGTGGAGGCATTTGCTGTACGGCGCGCAGTGCAAGATTTTTACTGATCACAAGAGTTTAAATTATGTCTCCACCCAGAAGGAATTGAATCTGCGCCAGTTGCGATGGTTGGATTATGTGGCCGACTATGATGTTGAAATCCAGTACCATCCGGGAAAAGCTAATGTGGTGGCCGATGCCCTGAGTCAGAAGTCAGGGAAGATTTTCAATCTCTCCGCCGAGCATCTAGTGGAAGAGTTCCTTTTGACTGACATTTCTATGGGAAGCTGCGATTCGTAGAGTAGTTTGGCAGTGGCAGAACCTTCGTGGATTGCGCTTACGAGACTGCATCAGAAGGATGATCCCGATCTTCTATATTTGTATCTTCGAGCTGAAAAAGGTGAATTATCATATTTATCTATAGATGATGCGAGTAACTTGAAGTACCGTGGCAGGTTTTGCATCCCCGCTGTTGGAGATATCCGGGATATGGTGTGCAGGGAAGCCTACGGATCTAGTGTTGCCTACCATCCAGGGTCTACCAAGATGTATCATGATTTAAAGCAGATTGTCTGGATGTATAGGATGAAGGGAGACATAGCCAGATTTATTTCTGAGTGCCACACTTGCAAGCGTGTGAAAGCCGACCATGGAAGGCCTGGTGTCAAGCTGACACCCTTGGAGATTCCAACTTAGAAGTGGGACAGTATCTCGATGGATTTCATTACAGGCTTACCGAGATCTCCTAAGGGGCATGATTCAGTTTGGGTGATCGTAGACAGATTGACGAAGTGTGCTCACTTCGTACCATTTAAGATCGACTATCCGATGAGGAAGATAGTCGAGCTGTATTTGGATGAGGTTATCATATTGCATGGTGTACCCGTAAGCATCATATCGGATCGAGACTCCAGGTTAACGTCTCATTTTTGGAAGAGTCTCCAAGAGGGGTTGGGTACAGATTTAAGGTATTCCACAGCTTATCATCCGCAGACCAATGGTCAGACGGAGCGAGTAAATCAGATTGTGGAAGATATGATCCGATGCCATATTCTTGACTACGGAGGAGCGTGGGATGAGCGCTTGCGGCTTATGGAATTTGCGTATAACAATAGTTATCAAGAAAGCTTGCAAATGGCTCCTTTTGAAGCTTTGTATGGGAGGCACTGCAGGACTCTCTTATTTTGGGCTGAGGTTGGCGAGAGACCTTTGTTGGGTCCAGAAGCGCTTGAGGAGAGGGAAACTGCTGCGAAGCTTATTCGGGAAAAGCTTTGGATAGCCCAGGAGAGATATGAGAAGAACGCCAACCGGCGTAGATCGGACTTGTAATTTGTTGTGGGGGACTCGGTATTCTTAAAGGTTTCCCCGTTGATCGGAGTCAAGCGGTTTGGCAAGAACAGGAAGTTAGACACGAGGTACGTGGGGCCATTTTTGATTGTTGAGCGGATTGGGTTATCAACTTATAGGCTGGTTTTTCCCGCAAATTTTCCTATCGTGCATGATGTCTTTCATGTCAGTCAACTGCGGAAATGTGTGCAGAATGGCAGGAAGGTTTTGGATTCTGTGCCTCAGTTGGAGCTGAATCTTTCTTATGTAGAGGTGAATGTCCGCATTTTGGTTGCTCAGGATTGCGTGTTGTGGAGGAAAACCATTCCTATGGTTAAGGTTTTGTGGAGGAACCAGGATGTGGAAAGCGCGACTTGGAAGCTAGAGTCGGCGATGAGGAAGGCTTACCCTCATGTGTTTCCCTGATCTTGTGCCTGGTATGTTTTGTGCTCTCTTTTATAGCCCCTTCTTGACTATTTCTCTCTTCTTCTTGATAGGAGTGTTGTGTGTATAGTTTTGAGGTGAAACTTTGTTTTAAGGGGAGTGGCTGTAACGCCCCCGGTTTTTATGTGTTTTGTTTGATCTTGGATTGGTGTTACGATGACACATTTCCAGCCTTTTGCCGTTGTAGAGCTTGGTCTTAGCTCTTTAGGTTCCTTGTGTAGCCTGGTTGTAGCCTGTTAGCAAGATTCCCCAGCTAGCCGGAGTCTATTTTGGTGACTCGGTTGGGCCTCTTAGGGAATGCCTGTGTTTTGGCTTCGGGAGGTGTTAGCCCGAGTGTGTGATCGTCAGATGTTATTTTCGAACTCGCTGTTGTTTTTGTAGCTTGGGTGTTTAGCTACAGTGCGAGTTTTGGTCGAAGTCCGAGATCGTTTGCTTTCACGTCGTCTCGACGTTTGTTATGTCAGCTGTAATGTTTGCTGTGTTGTGCATGGCCTGGTGTGGCCGGGCTTGGTAGGCTGGTGCCTTGTTTCTTTTTTTTTAGCTAAGGAGTTTAGCTGATTTTTTTTGTATGGTTGGGTGACATGGCCTTGGACACGGGCGTGTCCCATGGCGTGTCATGCTCGGGTGGAGCTTTTGGGTTGCGTGGTCGACGAGAATCGGTTGACGTTTTCTTTCGAGTAAGTACACGGCCGTATCACTGGCGTGTCGTATCTGACACGGGCATGACACGGGGCGTGTCTCTCTCTGTTCGACGATCGGCGCTCAACGATCGTCGAGCGGTGATTGAGTGAGTACACGGCCTTGTCACGGGCGTATCGTATCTGACACGGGCGTGACACGGGGGGTGTCTCTCTCTGTTCGACGATCGGCGCTCGACGATCGTCGAGCGTTAGTTGAGTTGGTACATGTCCTGTGACACGGGCGTGTCACAGGGCGTGACACCTGTTTCAGCGTGCTGAGCTCGACGATCGTCGAGTGGGTAGGTGAGTGAGTACACGCCCCGTGACACGGGCGTGTCGGACTGGACTCGGGCGTGACACGGGCGTGTACGGGTCGTGTTCCATAATTTTTTTTCTGGGAACCCCTTTTTTTGGCCGTACGTGACTATTCCTCTTCATTTTCTCCTTTCCCGATCCTGGAATAGTTCCAGCAGAAGGTTTTGGGCGGTGGTGGTGTTGGAGTTTTGGCCGGTGATTTCTTGAGGATTTTAGCTCGATGTTTCTCGTGCGATAGCGGATTTGGCTTGCTCTCGTCTAGATCTTCCCTTCTATGTAACTCATTCTTGATCTAGGGCTGATTCTAGGAGTTAAATTTTTTTTGATTCCTTTTCTTCTTCTCTAAATCTTTTCTTTTGACCCGTAGGTGGCCGATCTTGCCGCCAAAGCCAGTTTTCGTGTTGCAATCGATGCAACTTGGTGGTAAGGCAAGTGGCTCCTTGCCCTTGCCAATTTGACCCTTTTTACCTAGTTACTTTGCTGTATATTGTTCTTAAAATTCAGCCATGTTCGATTTAGGTTGTCTATGAATTATTCGCGGTTTGGTGTCCAGTGGGTAGCTAGAGGTAGGGTATGGCTGTGTTTAGTTGTAGTCTAATTATAGTTGCAGTAGCCCCGAGTAGATAGGATAGACGGGAGAGTTGGAATTAAATTTCCAACTCTCTGTTTCCATGCGTTGAGAGAGTTTAGGCTGCGGTTTTAACTAAAATTTACGTTTATCCTAAGTAGAAAGTGTTGACAGCATTGAGTGTGCCGAGTTCACTCAACGTCGTCATCTAGCGTAGGTTTTGCGGCTAAGTATTTTGGCGTAAAGTGAGTGGAGCAAACTCAATGCCGCGTTGAGTGGACTCGACGTTTATGCCTTGGGTTCGTGTGTTTCCTTAGGATTGTTAGTGTGACTTTTCCCTAGGGGGGGTGTTGGGTGTTCGGCTAGTTTTTGCATGCCGACTCTTGGGTTGGGCAGGTGGTGGAGTTTTGGTGCCTCTGGAGGGGTGGTTTTATGTGGAGAGTTGTGGCCACCACCTTTTGCCCCAGCTTGGGTTGGTGTGTGGGACCCTAGAGCTGGCACTGTTTGACCCCTTAGCCCATTTTGGATCTGGTTTTGGTTATGTACTCAGATCCATGTTTTGACCCCTGCCATTAACCCACAAGTTAGGACTGTTAGTTCCTTTCCTATTTTATGGCTATTTCTTTTGGCATATATGTATATGCCTTGTTGCTGTTACAGGCTCTTTTGTAGGGCATGTTGTTTTTATTACACACACAAAGTTTGCTTTTGCTGTTATTTAGATAGTGTTCTTTTCTTACTGTCATGTCCTTTCTTTTACTGATAGCATTTTGTTGTCGGGTTGGTAAACCCTTCTTATTTGCTCATAAATCTAATACTCTATTTACCTTTTTGATTATTTTCTTGCTGAGGTGTCCTTTTCTTGAACTTTTCAAGTCCAGGTTGTAGCCAGTTGAGCGGCTAGTTCTTTTGGAGGGGCTTGCTTGTGGCCTCTTTGGTAGCTGAGATAGCTGATCCTCGCTTTTTGTGAGGTAGTTATTTTCCTTTCTGTATATACATGCATACTCACCAGTGGGTTCGTGTCAGGTTTTTGACGCACACTGGTGGTTTTCTTGCGATGCTGGGTATGAACTAAAACTGCTATTTTTTTGCCTATTTGTGGTTGTTTACTTGCTTCTGGGGATGTAATATATTAGGTTGCATGTTAGATATTTTTAAACCCTAAAAGTATTACTATATGTATCTCATGCATGTCATATTTATAAAACTAAGACACTACTTTTCCTTTTGCGTCAAGACTACGTTTTTATATACTATACTAACCTTAGAGTCGTGCATAACATAAGTCGTCCCTCGGGGACACTTATGCTCATTTAGGATGTCAACGTAACTTAACCAAAGTTTTTTTCCGCTGCGTATAAATATACTTTTAATTGTGGACTAGCTGATCCACTGTGCCGAGGGATACGGCCATTTAGTATAACTGGTTTTCTATCATATTATACTATGATTTTCCTTAAAATCTAAGGTCTGGAGTTTTTCCTGAACGTGTGCAGTTATCCCCTGCACGGCATGGCATCACGACATGTATTTTCTATTGCTCTGATATGATGTAATAGTCGAGAAAATGTGGGTTGTGACAACCACCTGAGTGGACTGAAGCTCAAAAGAAAGCCAAGGTTGCTGATGCCAAAGCTATGAACATTCTGGCTCAAACAATGTCTGATGAAATTTTTCAAAAGATGGCTGAATGCACCTCAGCCAAGGCCATTTGGTACTCTCTCAACCAAATGGTGGTTGTCTCTGCTGATGAAAGGAAGGACAGAAGATCCAATCTCAAATCCCAATATGAGAACTTCAAGAAGGAGGAAGCTAAATCTGTTGCAGATATGTACAACAGGCTGAGCTCAATCATAAATGAGCTGAAGACCTTGGATAAGGACATCACCCTCACTGAGGTGAATGACAAAATCCTTATGTGCTTCCCAAGCTCATGGGATTTAAGGATCTGGCAAATCAAGGAGGCCAGGAGCTTAAATTAAATTTCCAAAGAATCTCTTTTGGGAAAGCTCAAGTCCTATGAGCAGCTAATCAAGTCTAGAGAAGCAGCTGAACAAAGGACTCCTCCACCAGCAAGGAAAGAGCACAACCTGGCATTCAAGGCTGCTGAAGAGACAGAAACTTCAGCAATAAATGAAGAGTTAATGAGTCTCCTTGCCAAAAGATTTTATAAAATGGCAAGGAAAGACTTCAGGAAGAAATCATCCAGGCAGGATAAAAAGCCAAGGTATGACGAAACCCCTACTAAAGAAGTGGTTTGCTTTGGCTACAGGAAACGTGGACTCCTCATATCAGAGTGCTCAGAAAATCAAAAGAAAGAAAGGAGAAGAGAAAAGGATTCTAGAAGACAACAAAGCTCAAGGTCTTCCTCCAACAAATACAAGAACAAGGAAAAGGGCTTTGTAGCTGAAAGCTGGAGTGAAACTGAAGATGAATCCACATCTTCCAGCTCATGTGAAGAAGAAGAAGAGGCAAGGGCAAAGGAAGTCTGACTCATGTCCATTGATGCCTCAGAAGCCAATCAAAAGAAGAAGAATCTGATAATGAAGAAGCTTCAGAAATAAAAGCTGATCAGGTACTTTTATCTTTTGACTATAATTCTGATGCTTTCAAATTTGAATTTAAAACCATGTGTATTGATTTAATAAACTCTGAAAAGGAAATCAAAACACTTAGGGAAAGACTAGCTAATCAAGAAGATATGATTTCTGGAAACAATAGGTTAAAGGATGAACTGAATCTAGCTAATGAACAAATTAACTCCTTGAAAACACACCTATGTGAGTCCAAACAACTTGAGGAATCTCTCAATGGGAGAATGCTTAAGCTGACGGACATCACAAGCACAGTAAATGCCAGCCTGAATGGCAAACTAGGCTTGGGTGCATCATCAATTTTGCCCCCCATTCTCAAGAAGAACATATTATCAACCCCCATCAGATTTGTTACAACTAAGGGTAAAGAAGTAATGAACAACAACCAAACCACAGAAGAAGTAAATAATTTTAAAAATCATAATAATAGAAACCAGAAAACCATAGATAAAGTCAAAGTTCAGCAGATTTCGTTGAACTCAGATCGACGAAATGTGGCCAGTTCGTCGAACTCAAGTCGACGAACGCTGAACACAAAACTACATAATAATCATTCGTCTTACTGCGATCGAAGAACTGTGTATGGTTCGTCGAGAAGAGGTCGACGAACTTGGGGCACAAAAAATGACTATGTTCATTCTCTGAGCAGAGATCTACTATCTCATCCCATTTCGTCGAACTCTGGTAGACGAACTCACAACATTTCGTCGAACCCATAAAGACTTAATAAAAGTCATAACTATAACAACAACTCTAATAAATCTAGGAAACCATTTAACCCACTTGCTGATTGGATAATTCCACCTAGAAGATATCACCCATTAGGATATAAATCACAACCTAAATTTTCTGTGATTTCAAGTTTTTCCTATCAACAAAACAAAGGACCCAAGGTAACCTTGGTCAAGAACAATTAATTATTTTCTCTGCAGGTGAAGAGTTGTCCAGTTGTTAATCAACTATGGTATCTGGACAGTGGATGCTCCAAACACATGAATGGCAGCAAGTACAACTTAAGCAACTACAAGTCCAAGCTGGGACCAAAGGTTATCTTTGGTGATTCAAATTGGGGCCAGTCAGAAGGATTTGGAGAAGTAAATATTGGAGCAGTCACTTTCAAGAAAGTGACATATGTAAGTGGACTCAAGCATAACCTCATCTCTTTCAACCAATTATGTGATGAAGGTTATCAGGTACACTTTAACTCTACATCTTGTATTATTTCTAATAAAGAAAAGCAAAATATTTTAATTGGAAATAGACAAGGTAACATATACATTGTAGACTATCTTTCTGCCAATTCAGATATTTGTCTGCTTAATATTGTTTGCAATCAAAATGAATTATGGCATAAAAGGCTAGGACATGTTAACATGAAAAATATTGCTACGCTATCTAAAGACAACCTTGTGAGAGGTTTGCCTTCTGGTCCCTATAAGAAGGAAGGCCTCTGTAGGGCTTGTCAACTAGGAAGCAAACTAAATCTAGATTTAAGTCAGTTAATAAAAATGATTCACCTAGGATCTTGTACTTGCTACACATAGATCTCTTTGGAACCATTATTGTACAAAGCCTAGGAGGGAAATCCTATACTCTAGTCATTGTAGATGACTTCTCAAGATTCACTTGGGTGTTCTTTCTGAGATCTAAGTTAGATACATTCAAAGTTCTTACAGATTTTCTCAGGACCATACAGATTGAGTACTCAACTCATGTTGCATTGATTAGAAGTGATCATGGTACAAAGTTTGACTCTCTTCTTATGCATGCGTTCTGTGAGAAGGAAGGTATCAGACATTGCTTCTCAGCTCCTAGAACTCCCCAACAAATTGGGGTAGCTGAAACGAAGAATAGAACCTTGATGGAAGCTGCAGGCACATTACTTGCAGATGCTTATATGCCACTATCCTTTTGGGCAGAGGCTGTAAGCACAGCAAATTATGTACTAAACAGAAGTTTGATCCATAAACTTAAGAATAGGACTCCGTATGAATTACTTAAAGGGAAGAAACTTAAAATCACTTACTTTAAAGTATTTGGATGTGTATGTTATATACATAATAATAACAAGAAATACATTAGAAAGTTTGAAGCTAAGGCAAAAGAGGGAATCTTTCTAGGATATTCCCAAGTAAGCAAAGATTATAGGGTATTTAACAAATCATCTTTGAAAATTGAAGAATCTATACCGTAACTTTTGATGAGGCGAACATGTCTTGCAAGGAGAAAGAAATTTCTACCAGTAACCCTTTTCATGTATCTCACTTGTGTGAGAATTTGGATGGACTAAGCCTCAACCAAGAGGTTCCAACACATCCTTCTCCACAAGTTGATGAAGACAGTGAAGAAGAACCTTTGGAAGATGTTGAACCTCATTCAACAGCAAACATAATTCCACAAGAGGAATTAATTCCAGATGCTGTTGCTGAACCAACTCTACCCACTGATCTTATCACACTAAGGGATCACCCTAGATCTCAAGTGATTGGAGATATATCAGTAGGTGTATAGACAAGACATCAACTCAATAAAGATGTGATGCATGTCTGTTTCCTCTCTCAAGTTGAGCCCCAATACATAAAAGATGCTGAGAAAGATCCTCACTAGATTATTGCAATGCAAGATGAACTCAACCAATTTGACAGATGTAGAGTTTGGGATCAAAGACTACCCAGTCATTGGAACTAAATGGGTATATAAAAAAAACAATATGCCCATGGTGTAATTGTGAGGAACAAGGCTAGGCTTGTTGCTCAAGGTTATAGGCAAGAAGAAGGGATAGACTATGACCAAACATTTGCACCAGTTGCAAGGTTAGAGGCAATCAGAAATTTTCTTGCTTATACTGCCTATTAGAAGTTTAAAGTCTACCAGATGGATGTGAAAAGTGCCCTTCTAAGTGGAGTACTAAAAGAAGAGGTTTATGTTTAACAACCTCCAGGTTTTATCTCTCCAACCCATCCTTCTTATGTATTTAGATTGCATAAAGCCCTCTATGGTCTAAAGCAAGCTACAAGAGCTTGGTATGAGACCTTAGCTAGCTTTTTGATAGAGCATAAATTCACTATAGGCATTATAGATAAAACATTGTTAACTACGCACCATAAGGATCAAACATTGTTAGTCCAAATATATGTAGATGACATTATATTTGGGTCTACAGATTCCAAACTATACAAGAGGTTCTCAGACCTCATGTAACACCTCCCCTGTAGTGGACGTATAATATGGGTCCGGCCGGGGCCCCACAACATACGAACGCCACAGCTTTAGTATTATAAGTTGATATAGCTACCCAAACTCAAAACACTTGCACACACAGCGGAAAACCAAGCACAACTAGAAGTTATCCACTAACCAAAAGAGTACAACTAAGGCCTTAAGGCCTACCACAAATGTCCAAAAGTAAAAAGTACAATCAAACATGAATGTGCTCAGTACTCCTAGTCTACCTCGGCATGCAAGCCGGACAAAATAGTCTCAAACAACATCATCATAACTGTAGTGCTGCAAAAGAGGGAAAAACACTTCATGGGGCTTAGGCCTTTTTGGCCGGCGTGCTAGCTCCTGCGTGCGATCCTTGCCCTGTAAAAATTATTAGTAACGTGGGTCAGCAAAGGCTGACCTCAAACTGTGTAACAACACATCTCCTCCCGGCCGCCCCTAACGGACCCCGGGGAACCCTCCAACCTGCAAGTCAGCACTTCATATGCAAATGAACATCTATAAATAGAAAAGCATTAAAACAGGCTTGGATGTCTCAATCATCAAACATGTTCTCTATTGGTTGAGCAAATAAAGAAAAGGGCCTACTATGCAACATGAATGCAACACCCGGGCTTCACCCAAGGTACCCTACAGCGTATGCATCTAGCACAACATCACATCATTTGGGTACTCACATTTCCCCAATTGGCATAAAGCCGCAAGCATTGAGGGAGACACAACTCCCTCACACGGCGCACAGGCCGCCTCATGGAATTCTTGCCAAGGCCCCACCCGCTCATGGGCTTAGCCCCGGGCTTGCCTGCAAGCTCTGACGTCTCATGTCAGGATTCCAACAACCACAGACTGACCGATTCTAAGAAGCCTTGCTGGACCCCACCCGCTCATGGCCTCTTTGCCCGGGTTTGCCCCAAGCTTGGCATTCTCGTCAGTCTCACAGAAGGGGACTAGTCTCGCCGGGACACTCTCCACACATGACGCACATGTCACGGGATAGCCAGCCGACCACGGAGACATAACCACGCCTTAGCACAACACAACCAAGACTAAACACATCGCAATCCCTCTTTGTACCGCAGCGTTCCCGCGCACCAAGGAAAACATCTCCAACTCGTGCGGAGCTAACCTTGTCCACCAAGGAAACCATCTTCATTCTCATACGGAGCTAACCTTGTCCCTCAAGGAAACCATCTACCGCCACGAGGAGCTAACCTTGACCGGGTTCGACTGCACGTACCCTTTTTCAAGCAAACGGGACAATCACCACCACAACACAAACGGCATCTTGCCGCAACGGAAAAATCTCTACGAATCCCTAAGTTCGTATGCAACATCACCGAGTCAGACTAACGGTCGCGACTACGGCTTCACCACCATGCCTAATCCACTAGCGAAGCGGATCTCTAATGCAAAGTATGCCGGGGACGGACTCAATCAACCCGGAGGTTCCTCTTGAACCTTGGCGAACCAAAGCCCCTCTCATTTGAGAGTTTGGTGCCCAAAAATCTAGAAGAAAACGATGCTAAAAACGTGCATCCTAAAGACCGAGAGGAGAGATGTCGTTACCTTCCGACTCCTCTTCCTTGCCATGGCAAAATAGCCGGATGGAAATCTTCGCAGCGGTCTAAGCTTCACGGATCCGGACTCGGCTCGCGATTTGGAGCACCGAAACCCTTCCTACAGCCCAAGACCTTCTTCTTCTTCCTCCTTGCTCTAGCTTTTCTCAAGATCTTAGAAAGAGAAACTTGGAAAACAAATGAGGGTTTCCAACCCTGAATTCGGTCTTAACTCCCCAGGAGATGGCCTGAACCGTTAGATCCTAAAACCAGAAAAAGAATGGTCGCGATTCGCCTGGAAAATAGAAGACCTGGGCCGAACACGGCCTGGCACACGCCCGTGTCCAGGGCCGTGTGCCTCATTCGCCGTCTCAAATCGACGCGCCTGGAATCAGACACGGGCATTCGACACGCCCGTGTTCAATCCGACACGCCCGTGTCCCCAGTGACACAGCCGTGTGGCCTGCCGTGTGTCTCCAACGACACGGCCCCAACACCAACCCGAGAGGTGACACGGCCTGGGACACGCCCGTGTCCCAAGCCGCGTGCCAAGTCTCGACACCCGTCGACAGGCTTTGTGTCGACACCGCGGAAAAACGTCGAGCGAAGATCGTCGACCAAGCGGGACACGCCCTGTGACACGCCCGTGTCACAGGCCGTGTGCCCCAGTCTCGACACATTGTCGAGCGAAAGTGTCGACACTTGGGCCGAGTGTCGACACGGCCTTGACACGCCCTGCGACACGCCCGTGTCGCAGGCCGTGTGCCACCCTCTCGACACTTTGTCGAGCGAAAGTGTCGACACTTGGGCCGAGTGTCGACACGGCCTCGACACGCCCTGCGACACGCCCGTGTCGCAGGCCGTGTGCCCCACTCTCGACACTTTGTCGAGCGAAAGTGTCGACACTTGGGCCGAGTGTCGACACGGCCCCGACACGCCCTGCGACACGCCCGTGTCGCAGGCCGTGTGCCTCCTGCCAGAAACCTAAAAATTTTCAGAACTGCAGACTGAACCTCTTGCAAAATCTGGGGTGTTACAACTCTCCCCCACTTAACAGAATTTCGTCCCGAAATTTCAAAACAAAAGAGGAACAAAACTTAAATTGTACCTGACGAAAATAGTTCTGGATAGTCTTCTAGCATGGCCTGTTCTCGCTCCCAAGAGAACTCCTCATGACCGCAGTTGTCCCAACGAACTTTCACAAGTTTAACTTCTTTATTCCGCAACTGCCGAGTCTCTGAATCTTCTATAGCGATTGGAAGGACTCGCGTCCTCAAGTCTTCCTCAATCGGCACCGACGCCGGCTCAATCACCACGCTAGCCTCCACTAAGGCTTTCCTCAACACGGAGACGTGGAAGACGTCATGTAATCCACTCAAATCTGCGGACAACGCCAACCGATAGGCTGCTTCTCCTACCCGCTCAACGATTTCAAAAGGCCCCAAAAACCTTGGACTCAACTTCTTGAGTCGGCGAACCCGTGAGACGCCTTTGAACGGCTTGACCTTCAGATAAACCCAATCACCAACTGCAAATTCCAACTTCCGGTGACGAGCATTAAAATATTTTGCTTGCCTGTCTTGCGCCACCTTCATATGCTCTTGGATGGTCCGTACCAACTCACAAGCGTCATCTACCGCATCCTTTCCCAAAAGTTTGGTGTCTCCCGCCTCTGCCCAAGACATTGGCGTTCGACACCGCCTCCCATACAAAGCTTCGTAAGGCGCCATCTTTATGCTTGCTTGAAAACTATTGTTGTACGCAAATTCGACCATGAAGAGGTGATCCTCCCACCTCTTGCCAAAATCAAGAACGCACATCCTCAACATGTCCTCCATAGTACGGTTCGTTCTCTCCGTTTGCCCATCAGTTTGAGGATGGAACGCCGTACTAAACTTTAGCTTCGTGCCCAAGCTCTTCTGAACCAATCTCCAGTCCTTGGACGTAAACCGTCCATCTCGATCACTGACTATGCTCTTAGGAATTCCGTGCAGTCGCACAATGTTGCGAACATACAACTCCACCAGCTTCTCCACGCTGTCCTCTTTCCGATTTGGGATGAAGTGAGCCACCTTGGTTAGGCGATCCACGATCACCCAAATAGCATCATTCCCATGCTGCGATCTAGGCAACCCATGCACAAAGTCCATGGAGATGTCCTCAAATTTCCATTCAGGAATTGGAAGGGGCTTCAGGAACCCGCCCGGTTTCTGACATTCGGCCTTCACCAAGGCACATGTTTGGCAACGACTCACATACAAAGCCACATCTCGCTTCAACCCCGGCCACCAAAAGGATTTCTTCATATCCAAGTACATCTTTGTACTGCCCGGGTGAATGGAGTACTTTGAGAAGTGAGCCTCAAACATCAACTCCTCACGGAGATTGCCAAACTGCGGTACACAAACCCTTCCATCCTTTCTCAAGATTCCCCCGATCATCTCCCAGGTGCTGCTCTCGCCCGTTTGAGCCTCCAACACAAAAGGTTGAAACTCCACATCTAATCGAGTCGCTTCCCGAATACGATCGGACAAGTCGTTTTGCACTTCAATCCAGTTCAACCGAGCCACGCTAGACTCGCCTCTCGCAACACATTCCAATCCGAGGGACTCCCATTCCCGTACCAACCGCTCATCATGAGCTTCGATCCAATTTCCTTGCCCCGAGTACTTTCTACTCAACGCATCCGCCACCACATTGGCTTTACCCGGCGTATACTGGATCGCCACTTCGTAGTCTCCAAGAAACTCAACCCATCTGCGTTGCCGCATGTTCAAGTCCTTTTGATCCAAGAGATACTTCAGGCTTTTATGGTCCGTGAAGATCTCCACCCTTGCGCCATACACATAGTGTCGCCAAATTTTCAATGCGAAGATTACCGCCGCCAACTCCAAATCATGGACGGGGTAATTCCTCTCATGAGGTTTCAGCTGTCTAGACCCAAAAGCTCTCACCTTCCCATGTTGCACCAAAACGCAACCCAAACTGCATCCCGATGCGTCACTGAAAATTTGAAATCCATCGGTCCCTTGCGGTAAACTCAGGATCGGAGCCATCATATGCCTCTCCTTCAGGGCCTCAAATGCTTGACCGCACTCTTGGGTCCACACAAATTTATGGTCTTTGCGAGTGAGAGAGGTGAGGGGTAGAGCTATCTTCGAGAAATTCTCCACGAATCTCCTATAATACCCGGCTAGTCCAAGAAAACTTCGGACTTCCGCCACGGTCCTCAACACCGGCCAATCTCTGATGGCCTCCACTTTCGCTGGATCCACTGCCACCCCATCACCGCTAATCACGTGGCCCAAAAATGCCACCTTCTCCAACCAGAACTCGCATTTGGAGAATTTTGCATACAACTCATTCTCCCTCAACACTTGCAAAACCATTCTTAAGTTGGTCTCATGCTCCACTTGCGATTTGGAATACACCAAAATATCATCAATGAAAACAACCACAAAAGAAACCAAGTATTCCCGGAATACCCGATTCATAAGGTCCATGAACACCGATGGTGCGTTCGTCAACCCGAACGGCATCACCGTAAACTCAAAGTGTCCATACCTGGTACCAAAGGCAGTTTTGGGTATGTCCTCATCTCGAATTCGTAGTTGATAGTATCCCGACTTCAAGTCCAACTTCGAATATACCACTGACCCCACCAATTGGTCAAACAAATCGTCTATCCGAGGGATCAGATACTTATTCTTGACGGTCAACTTATTGAGCTCTCGGTAGTCTATGCACAGGCGCATGCTACCGTCCTTCTTCTTTACGAACAACACCGGTGCGCTCCACGGTGAGGAACTGGGCCTAATGTACCCCTGCTCCAACAGTTCCTGCAACTGTACCTTAAGTTCCGCCAACTCCTTTGGTGCCATCCTAAAGGGAGGACGCGACACCGGTCTAGCCTCCGGCACTAGCTCGATCGAAAAGTCGATCTCCCGCCGAGGAGGCGCTCCAGGAAGTTCATCCGGAAACACATCCTTGAACTCTGCCACCACAGGCACTTCCTCAAAAGATAGTTGGGAGAGACGAACCTCCAATAACGCTACAAGCGCTACACCACCCTGGTTAACCGCTCGCACCAGCTGTATGGCCGATATCAGGGAACAGGCCACTCCACCAAGGCCCTCAACCTTGACTTCTGCTTGCCCTTTACTCCTTAAGGTCACCACCTTAGAAAGGCAATCAATACTGGCGCGCTGCTCTGCAAGCCAGTCCATGCCCAAAATGACGTCGAACTCTACTAATGGTAACACTGCCGCTTCCAGAGCGAAGACAACTCCGTCAAGCTCCCAACAAATGCGCCCTTTAGCCCCGGTGGTCATAGATGACCCATTGGGCATGCGCACTTTCAGCTCTGCTCCCGACGAGAAAGACTCAACTCCTATTCTCCGGATGAAGCTCTCCGCAAGAAAGGAGTGCGATGCTCCCGTATCAAACAATACCCTAGCGGGGTATCCGGAAACTAACACGAAGCCTACAACATAGACATTACACAAAAGTCTAAAAGGATGAAGCACAAAATTTAAACTTAAATTCTCTTCATACCTGTCACCACATCAGTTTGGCGGATCGCTTCTTGCTGTCCAAGGTTGTAAGCCCTTGGTTGCACCGGTTGGAACCGAGAAGCGCTCGACTCCGCCATCTTTCCTTTCTCTGCAGCACTGGGGCCCGAGCGCACAGACTGCTCCTGCTTTGACTCTTGCCCCGCTCCCCCTTGCTGACAAGCACGGGCTATGTGCCCAACCTTCCCGCAGTTGTAGCACGTCGGCGGTCCCCTAGAGTAGGAACCCCCAGGCGTCTAGTTGCTCCTCTCACCAGATCTGGAAGTGTAAGGCTTCTTCCTCCACCTACTCCCATCAGACTTTCCATGAGATTGGGAAGGCTTCCCTTCCCCTTGCTTGGGAGTAAAACCCTTACGGCGTTGGGTTCGCTCCAAATCATTCTCCAAACTCCTGGCGGCTTCAACTAGCTCATTAAATCCCGCCCTCTTCATGGAGATGAGGGGTTGTCTCAGATTCTCCCTCAAACCTTGGTAGAAGAGGTTATCCCTCTCTACATCATCCGCCATTGTCGTTCCCGCATAACGACCCAAACGGGTGAACTCTTGCACGTACTCATCCACTGTCTTGTCTCGCTGCATTAGATGCAGAAACTGTCTCTGCAGGGCCAACCAAGTTGAAACTGGGATATACCTCTTAAGAAAAGCGTCCCCGAACTCTTCCACTGACGGGGTGCGTCCCGGAAACTGGCGGCCGCTATGGCTCACCCACCACAACTTGGCGTCTCCTTCCAACATGAACGCCGCATACTCAGCTTTCTTTTCCTCTGGCGTCTCTGCCGCCCTTAACAGTTCTTGAATGCGAACCCACCAGTCCTCCGCATCCGTTGGCGTTCCAACACCCTTGAAAGACGGGGGATGGAAACTCAGGAAATACTTCATGTGTCGGTCTCCATGTCCGACAACTACCCTCTCCGCCAAAGGCTCCACTCGCCTGGCTTCTGCTCCTGGCATGGCCATTGCCGTATCAGGTGTGGCAGGGGCTGCCACCTGAGCCGCTGCTGCAGCTTGAGCTGCCTCCATCGCTTCTGCAAGCATGCGGCAGAAGTCGGCCGGGTCTACACCCGTGCCCAAAAGACCTGGAGCAGTAGCACTGCTCGCCGAGAGATCATCCCTTGCTCTTGAAGTGCCCGCCTCGTTGCTTGCACTCTTCAGGAAGACAAGAAATAAGGGATTAGTCTCCAATCTCAAGACTAAAACATAAGGACACTCATGGTCCCGCGTTACTCTTATGTGGATAACTTCTCTACGCACTGACCTTGAATCTAACCTCGCTTTGATACCAAATTGTAACACCTCCCATGTAGTGGACGTATAATATGGGTCCGGCCGGGGCCCCACAACATACGAACGCCACAGCTTTAGTATTATAAGTTGATATAGCTACCCAAACTCAAAACACTTGCACACACAGCGGAAAACCAAGCACAACTAGAAGTTATCCACTAACCAAAAGAGTACAACTAAGGCCTTAAGGCCTACCACAAATGTCCAAAAGTAAAAAGTACAATCAAACATGAATGTGCTCAGCACTCCTAGTCTACCTCGGCATGCAAGCCGGACAAAATAGTCTCAAACAACATCATCATAACTGTAGTGCTGCAAAAGAGGGAAAAACACTTCACGGGGCTTAGGCCTTTTTGGCCGGCGTGCTAGCTCCTGCGTGCGATCCTTGCCCTGTAAAAATTATTAGTAACGTGGGTCAGCAAAGGCTGACCTCAAACTGTGTAACAACACATCTCCTCCCGGCCGCCCCTAACGGACCCCGGGGAACCCTCCAACCTGCAAGTCAGCACTTCATATGCAAATAAACATCTATAAATAGAAAAGCATTAAAACAGGCTTGGATGTCTCAATCATCAAACATGTTCTCTATTGGTTGAGCAAATAAAGAAAAGGGCCTACTATGCAACATGAATGCAACACCCGGGCTTCACCCAAGGTACCCTACAGCGTATGCATCTAGCACAACATCACATCATTTGGGTACTCACATTTCCCCAATTGGCATAAAGCCGCAAGCATTGAGGGAGACACAACTCCCTCACACGGCGCACAGGCCGCCTCATGGAATTCTTGCCAAGGCCCCACCCGCTCGTGGGCTTAGCCCCGGGCTTGCCTGCAAGCTCTGACGTCTCATGTCAGGATTCCAACAACCACAGACTGACCGATTCTAAGAAGCCTTGCTGGACCCCACCCGCTCATGGCCTCTTTGCCCGGGTTTGCCCCAAGCTTGGCATTCTCGTCAGTCTCACAGAAGGGGACTAGTCTCGCCGGGACACTCTCCACACATGACGCACATGTCATGGGATAGCCAGCCGACCACGGAGACATAACCACGCCTTGGCACAACACAACCAAGACTAAACACATCGCAATCCCTCTTTGTACCGCAGCGTTCCCGCGCACCAAGGAAAACATCTCCAACTCGTGCGGAGCTAACCTTGTCCACCAAGGAAACCATCTCCATTCTCATACGGAGCTAACCTTGTCCCTCAAGGAAACCATCTACCGCCACGAGGAGCTAACCTTGACCGGGTTCGACTGCACGTACCCTTTTTCAAGCAAATGGGACAATCACCACCACAACACAAACGGCATCTTGCCGCAATGGAAAAATCTCTACGAATCCCTAAGTTCGTATGCAACATCACCGAGTCGGACTAACGGTCGCGACTACGACTTCACCACCATGCCTAATCCACTAGCGAAGCGGATCTCTAATGCAAAGTATGCCGGGGACGGACACAATCAACCCGGAGGTTCCTCTTGAACCTTGGCGAACCAAAGCCCCTCTCATTTGAGAGTTTGGTGCCCAAAAATCTAGAAGAAAACGATGCTAAAAACGTGCATCCTAAAGACCGAGAGGAGAGATGTCGTTACCTTCCGACTCCTCTTCCTTGCCATGGCAAAATAGCCGGATGGAAATCTTCGCAGCGGTCTAAGCTTCACGGATCCGGACTCGGCTCGCGATTTGGAGCACCGAAACCCTTCCTACAGCCCAAGACCTTCTTCTTCTTCCTCCTTGCTCTAGCTTTTCTCAAGATCTTAGAAAGAGAAACTTGGAAAACAAATGAGGGTTTCCAACCCTGAATTCGGTCTTAACTCCCCAGGAGATGGCCTGAACCGTTAGATCCTAAAACCAGAAAAAGAATGGCCGCGATTCGCCTGGAAAATAGAAGACCTGGGCCGAACACGGCCTGGCACACGCCCGTGTCCAGGGCAGTGTGCCTCATTCGCCGTCTCAAATCGACGCGCCTGGAATCAGACACGGGCATTCGACACGCCCGTGTTCAATCCGACACGCCCGTGTCCCCAGTGATACAGCCGTGTGGCCTGCCGTGTGTCTCCAACGACACGGCCCCAACACCAACCCGAGAGGTGACACGGCCTGGGACACGCCCGTGTCCCAAGCCGTGTGCCAAGTCTCGACACCCGTCGACAGGCTTTGTGTCGACACCGCGGAAAAACGTCGAGCGAAGATCGTCGACCAAGCGGGACACGCCCTGTGACACGCCCGTGTCACAGGCCGTGTGCCCCAGTCTCGACACATTGTCGAGCGAAAGTGTCGACACTTGGGCCGAGTGTCGACACGGCCTCGACACGCCCTGCGACACGCCCGTGTCGCAGGCCGTGTGCCACCCTCTCGACACTTTGTCGAGCAAAAGTGTTGACACTTGGGCCGAGTGTCGACACGGCCTCGACACGCCCTGCGACACGCCCGTGTCGCAGGCCGTGTGCCCCACTCTCGACACTTTGTCGAGCGAAAGTGTCGACACTTGGGCCGAGTGTCGACACGGCCCCGACACGCCCTGCGACACGCCCGTGTCGCAGGCCGTGTGCCTCCTGCCAGAAACCTAAAAATTTTCAGAACTGCAGACTGAACCTCTTGCAAAATCTGGGGTGTTACACCTCATGCATTCAAAGTTTGAAATGAGTATCATGGGTGAGCTCTCCTACTTCCTTGGTCTCCAAGTGAAGAAGCTACTAGATGGCATCTTCATCTCCCAGGCTAAATATGCTAAAGAGCTTATTAAGAAGTTTGGGATGGCTGATGCCTCAGCAAAGAAAACACCTATGGACACTAATACTGTAATAGATTCTGATCCACATGGGAAACCTGTTGACCAGAAGTTATATATGGGCATTGTTGGATCCCTATTATATCTTACAGCTAGCAGACCTGACATAATGTTTGCAACATGTCTTTGTGCTAGGTTCCAAGTGAACCCTAAAGAATCTCACCTAGTTTTTCTAAAATGAATTTTGAGATATATAAAGAGTTGTCCTAGTCTATGCCTTTGGTATCCTACTGAGTCAGAATTTGATTTAACTGGATATTCAGATGCTGACTTTGCTGGATGCAGGGTTGATAAGAAAAGTACCTCAGGGACTTCCCAGTTCCTTGGTATGAGATTAGTGTCTTGGTTCTGCAAGAAATAAACATATGTGTCCACATCAACTACTGAAGCAGAATACATTGCAGCTGCCAGTTGCTGTTCTCAGATGTTGTGTATTCAAAACCAACTTCTGCACTATTGTTTCAACTTAAATAATTCAACTCTCTTTTGTGATAACACATGTTCTATATCCATAGCACAAAATCCAGTCCATCACAGTAGGACTAAGCATATATACATTAGACATCATTTTATTAGAGAGTGTGTAGACAAAAATAAAGTTAATCTTGTCTATATCTACACTGATTTACAAAGAGCTGATATTTTCACCAAACCTCTGGATGAAAGAAATCACTTGTTCTTTATAAATCAGCTTGGAATGATCAATGGAGAAGCTTTAATTTAATTTCTATCTATATTCGGTGAATTTTCCAAAGTTTGTCGCACGGAGTTCGACGAACTGGGAAAAGTTCTTGAGATATTCGTCGAACTGAGATCGACGAACTCTCTGTGTGTGAAGTCATTTTCGTCGAACGAAGATCGACAAATTTGCTTCAGAAAACTTTTTTCGAATAGAGCTCGACAAAATGTTTTAAAATCTTTAGACTGAGCTCAACGAGTTATTTAACTACAAATTATTTCGTCGACCTCAGATCGAAGAATTATTTTATTTTTCGTGGAACGGAGTTTGTCGATTCATATTCTAGAAAATCTTATATCTAGGTTTTCTTCGACCTCCGTCCCACAGTTTCAGTTCCATTGCACTTGATCTTCGTTTTTCTCTTACAGGTGAACTAATTGCGATTCTAACAGGCAGCCTTGCAGCAATGAAATTTGATATAGGATTTGACGTGGACTTTGATTCCTTCCAACACTCAGATCCAATATTCCTAGACATCTTGCAACTTCTTGAAGATCCGCAGTTAAAAACTTTGATGACTGCCAGGATCAAGATAGCTGGCGCAGAAATCAGAGTGTGGGTCTATACTTCCTCAACCACAGATGATAACACCATGACAGGCACCATATCGGGTAATGCTATTTCTCTTACCCCCGACGTTTTGAATGAAATCTTTGGATTAATTAATGTTGAAGAGGAACTAGAAATTGCTAGTGATGAATTTGATGAGATGCTGAGTAAGATGGATTATTCTGGAGAAACCTTTAACAAACTGCTGAAGAAACACCTCTCTGCTGAGTACAAATTTCTAGCAGATATTGCGGGGAAAGTATTGCTGGGCAAGCACACTGCCCATGATTACATAACCAGGCATCAATTCCTGTTGATGTGTGCAGTGGTGAACAAGAAGCAGGTGAACTGGGTTCAAATTCTATTTGAGCTGATTAAGAAGAAGAACAATAAAAAGGAGGTTTGTTTTGGAAGAATTTTGGGAATCTTCCTTAAAGAAAAGGCTGCTGAATCCCTGGTCTCCCCGACCATATTCATCAATGCTTCCAAGAGGATCACATGTGCCCTCTTTGGCAGGTGGGAGAGGAGCATCACATGAACCTCCAAGGCTTATTCCACTTCCAACAGGCCTTCTGAGAGGACCAGGGCTAGTTTGGCCACTCCCCACCATGCTGAAGATATCCCTCCTCCACACCCTCCTCCTCCAGCTCCTCAAAGCCATCCTCAGATGCTACACTAACTCCCATCCACCACTACAACCACAGTTCATACTCCCACACCTCCATCATCCCCAATTCATACATCTCCAACTCATGTTCCCCTTCATACCTCACCCTCCTCCCAACATGATACACAAATTCCATCCCACACTCAAGTTCACTTTCATACATCCCCTTCCTCTCCCCATGGTACACTAACTCCATCACCACCTTCATCTCCCTTACCCCACCATCTAGACAACATCACATCCTTCAATCTGCTTACATCCCCCCTTCATACTCCCTCTCGTCAATATGTATGAATGCAAGATTCTCTCCTTCCTCCTCCACCATCAACTACCATTCCCCCTTCTGTTTCCACTGCAACACCCTCTGCATCTCTGCCAGTGACACCTCCATTATTCCATCTGTCATTGCACTTCTTACTCCCCTCCACAAAACAATTAAAGCAGAGGCTATTTCACCTCATGCTTCCTCCATATCTTTTCTTGCTAATAAGATATCTGCCCTTTCTGCTCCTCCCTCTTCAGTTAGGGGCCTGACTCTAGTATACACTGAAACCAGGTAGGGGGAGATACTCAATGAAGAAGTAGCAGCAGAAACAGCAACACATGCTGTAGCAACAACAGTAGCAGCAAAAAAAACAGCAATAGCAGCAGAACCAACAACAGCAGTAGTAGAAACATCAGAAAAAGAAGCAACAGAAGCAGAAGCAACAACAGATAAAGATGCTGATAAAGATTTATTTGATTTAATTCATTTTATTGAGTCTAATATGGATCTGGATGAGCAGGTTCTAGAGGAAATAAACACTGCTGGTGATTTTATTATAAATCTCACAGTTGATCTCTTAAAGTTGTTGAGCAATTTTGATACATTTTATTTTAATAATCTTCCAGAGTACAGCATTAATCCATCCATGGCTATAGTCGCCTACACCTCACTAATAAGCCCCAAAGTTGCCAAGCAACTCAAGGCTAGTTTTGTCATTCCAGAGGCTCCTGTCCTACCATCTCCACCCAGAGCTGATCCCATCATTGTTGCATCCCCTCCCAAAGACATCTATGCTCCAACTTTTGTTATGGATGACTCCCCAATGCCTGATCTTGATGCATTAATCATTGCTGACATAGAAGAAGAAAATAAATCAGTTGCTGAAAGCATTGATATGTACAGCTCTCCTGCACCACCTCTAGCTCCTCCTCCAGCTCTTTCTCCAGCTCCTACTCAGGCTGAAAAGCCCATTGATAAATTTGTACTAAAAGCTATTGATGCTTTGTATGATGCTCCTCAACACACCGATGATGAGGATGATGATGAATAGGACTCTGATGATGAGCCTAAGAAAATGAAAGTCTCTAAGAAGAGGAAAGCTCCTCCACCTCCTACCCCAAAACCAAATCCAGAAAATGACACACCATATTATATACTTCAAAAGATCACACCTTACAAGGGCATGCCAGCATGGATGTGGATGTCCAAGAACCAGCAAAAAGAAAGGAAGAAATGTAGGAGATACTCTCCTCCTCCTCAGAGATTCAGAAAGGATCCTCCTCCTCCTCCACCACCTGCCGCTGGTACTTCAAGTTCTTCAACTCAGAGGACTACCTAGTTTCAAACCTATCAGAGACATCAGGGTAGCTCCTCCTCTGCTTCAGGAAGCAGCCATTAGAGGCAGTATTCATCAGACAGGAAACAGCAACATCAACAACAACCTCAAAATCAACAACAACAAATTACAGAACATCAGAAAGCTGAAAGCTTAAAGAGACCTACTGCCCCTCCTGTACCTTTTGAAGATCCAGAAACAACTACAACTGCAAGGATGGCCAGGTTCCAGGAGCTGGTTGGCCTATCCATGATTAATAAAGCAAAAGCTGAAGGGAAGGATCTCTCTCAATACTCAACCATGTCCAAATACAGGAAGGAAGAACTTAACAGGTTTACTAAGGCTAATAAATTCTTTAATGTTGATGATTATATGAAACTGCATCCTGAAGCTGTAGTGCCAAGGCCTACTTCCCTAAATATCATTGGAGTTGCTGACAGGACAATGACAAAAGCTCAAGCATCTGATCCTAACAGGGAAATTAAGTTTACTCAGCCATGTGACAAAGCTAAGGAGGATAAGCCAAAGGAGCCCAAGAAGAAGAAATGAACATTTTGAACTATTCTTAATCTCTCTATTGTTTTAAAACTACATGTATATATTCTTGATACAAAGCTCTCTGTATATATATATATATCTGCTGCATATGTTAAAATTCCTGCCCAATATGTTTTCTTGCTTTGTAATTATTGTGTGTCTGTAATTAGTGACCTCACACAAATAGGGGGAGATTGTTGGATCCCTAGTTGGATTTAGGCTAGGTTCACTAAATTAGGATGTTTGACCTAACATGTATAGCCAGGGTCATGGTTGTGTCCTAGAGTCTAGGACATGTCCTGATAGTCAACACTGCATGGACCAGCCATCAACAGACTACAAAAGACTCAAGACTTAGTGAAATTTCAAAGACTCAAAAAATGAGTTCGACGTTCGTCGAACTCAGGTAGACAAAAGTCGTGCTCAGCTCGATGAACTTAGAGATAATTCTCGGAGCTGAGATCGATGAACTTGGTACTCTGGTCGATGATTTATGGACACTATATTTCAACATTCCAAATCTAGAATTCCTTTCTCTGAACTCCAGTCGATGAACTTAGTTCTCAGCTCGACGATTTTTGGGTATTCTACTTCAACATTTTATTCCTGAAACATCTAAATATTCTAAGTCCAGAATCATACTCCAGTCGACGAATTCATATTCTCAGCTCGATGAAATTAGACCACATTCTTGGCAAGCTTTATGAAGTAGCAATTAGAAGTTCTCAGCTTGACGAAATTAGTTCTCAGGTCGATGATTTCTGGACACCTTACTTCAACATTCTTAAGTACAAGAAACATTTCACTGAACTCCAGTCGACGAAGTTAGAATCTCAGCTTGACGATCTTGACGCACAGAATTAGCATGGTTCCAGAGAAAGCAGTTAACTACTCTCAGCTCGACGATCTTGGATCTCAGCTCAACGAACAAAGATTATCTGGTCGACGAACATAATTTCTCAGCTCGACGAACTCTAGTCCCAGGTCGACGAATTCTATTTTCTGCTCAACAATTTCTATGGAACTACTTGGATATTTTCCTCCCTCTATCCTTAATTTATTGCAATAATTCCCGAGTAATCAATGCTAAATATTCTCTGAATATTACCGTTAGACACAACATTGATTATGGACTTCATCGGGATTATTGCTTGCCATTTTTCAATGGGAAAGTTGGGGAAATCAATCAATGCAAATATTCTCTAGGCCGTCAGCATTGAATGAAGGAAGGAATTCAAAATTCAGATGGAAGATTTCATGTAAAATATAAAAAAAAAATTCTTCCTTCTTCCACAGACAAGTGCATAGGATTTTTCTCCTTCCTTCTCGTCAAAACACAGAGAACAGAATACACAGGGCAATAACACAGTAGAGAAATCAGAAGCCCTATACCAGAGAAAGAACAGCAAGCTGAAGAAGAAGAAGAACATCAATCAAAAATCAAGAGTCTTCTTCCTTCTTCATCTCAGGATTCTTCAGAGGACAACAAATATTCTATCTGTCAAAGAGGTTCCTGGATACCATCTGGTCAAGGCTGAAATATTGAAGACCTACTCACCCTGCATCAAGGCTCAAATCTTTCTGAGTATAATATCTCAGGGGGAGCTTCTGCTAACATCATAAATCCACAAAGTCTTCTCAGTTACATTTGAGAAAGAGAAGACACCATCACCCTCTTATCCCCCACTGTAGAAAGGGTTCTTTAACTCCCTTCAAAAGTAATTCTTGGTTGCAAGTCTCCTGACCAAAAGACTTGGGTTGATTTTTGAGCACCTGATCAAAAGCTCATTGGTGGTAGTCACCTGATCAAAAACCTGAGTGGATTCCTACTAGGATGATAGGAGAGTGGATGTACCTAGGTTGGAGAACCACTATAAAATTCTTGTGTTGTATGGTTGCACTTTTTCTTTTGTTTTTGTTGTGGTTGTGACAGTTAGGTTTTGCTGTGCATGTGATAGTGTTAGATTAATTTATCTTAAGTCTGTTTTTATTTACAGCAAAAAGTTTTTTAAGTTTCCAGGATACTCTATTCAACCCCCCCCCCCCCCCTCTAGAGTATCTCAGATGTAACCCTTACTTTCATCCGCATCCTCGGTCACATCCTCAGCCACCAAACTACCGTGGTGGTGGGGCATCCTGAAGTGCTGGTGGGGGTGCTTCCCTCACGGGGCAGTTCCTCTTGAAGTTTCCCGGCTGGTTGCACCAAAAACATGTCGGTGCCTTCTCCGCTATCCTTGGAATCTCTAACATATGTAAAGGCTCAGGAGCTAGTACAGCCGGGCTCCTCTGCTCCTGTCTATCCTTTCGGCATGGTGGATACCCATTCATCATTTCCCCAATAACCTTACCTCGAGGACGGTCTCTATGGCCTCCAATCACTACGTCATCGGCTGATCTCTTCTGGTTCCTAACTGTGAGTTAATCTGCCTCTCCCTTCCTGGCCATCTCCAAAATCCTGGCCAAGCTCCCCTCAGAGATGAAGAGGAGGGCCTGTCTCATGTCTTCATGAAGACATTTGTAGAATCTCTTTGTGTAGCCCGCATCATCCAACTGATAGGACTCTGCATAGCGGTGTAGGTGAGTAAACTCCTGGTAGTACTCTAGTATGGTCCTGTTGCCTTACCTTAACTGCAGAAACCTATCCTCCAACTCATCCCTTGCTGACTGAGGTACAAAATGTCCTAGTAAAGCTGCTCTTAACTACTCCCAGGAGATGTCTGCGTAATCCATCCAGCAAAGGTGGTGTCCAGCTGTGACTTCCACCACCTCTTCCATGTGACTCTAGGCAGTAAACTGCCAAAGCAACAGCCACCTCCGTCGGGCATCGAATCCCCGCAAGCATCTCATAGATGGTGTCCAACCACTCCTCCGTACAGACTACCGACTCCATCCCTAGGTAGGATGGCGGAGAAAGCCCGTAGAAGTCACTCATCTAGTTGGCCCCAGGATTTGGTTATGGAGTCGGGGCCTACTGAGCCTTGAAGGCCTACAGAATGGCCGTCAGTGTTTGTCCCATCTCCGTCTGCTGGAATGGAGCAGGAGCCTGTGGGGGTGGAACCATACTCTATGCCTGAGGTATTCCCTGCTGTGGGGGTAGGGTTCATCGCAGGCTACAAGGAAGAATTCCAATTGTTAGATAGCATATAAATGGAATGAATGGAAGAGACAAAGTGGACTTTTACATGTAATTACCCTTGTGGGCCAACCACTACTTCTACTGTTAGTTTGTCAGCAAACCAAGCTCACACGGGGTGGCCTAGGGTTTTTGTTGACTTCTTCTCTCAAATTGATATTTTCTCTAATACCAGTTTGTAAGACCCCATTTTTTTTCATTTTAAAACCCTGGGGTCTTATGCCCAAAACCGTCGTTTTGTGGTGACACCGACTCTCGGGAAGGTCGCCACTATAAAATGTCGATCATGCCGGCCTTTACGATCACCAAAGAGAAAGAGCAGTATACACATAATATGGATAAAACTAAGTCCACAAACACATGTAATATATGTAAGGAAAATCACATCAAGTCCACATATAATAAAAGTACTGAAATAAAACAGTACAAGGAAATATAAACGGGCTCAAGCCCGGTACATCAAATCCTCAGTACAAACACTCATGGAAGCTAAGTAAACTAATTACTCACGGAACTAGTAGTTGGTGCTCCTGTGCTAGACTGGCCCACCTCCATCAGCACCGTACTCCGCTAGTGATGTGTACCCTGCTGCTGCTCCCAGTCTCCCATTTGTAGTCCCTGGAATGTTGTGGTCCAAAAATCATTAGTCAAAAGACTAAGTCCTATCATCCCCTACCCCTCCCCCATGGATCCTAGGCACCAAGCGGGGAGGAGGAAAGGGAAGCTGTGAAGGTGGAGAATAAGCAAAGTAGGTGACGGTGGAACTATTCTAGCAGTTAATTATAATGTATATACAGCTAAGGATGGAAGGTACAAGCTAGCAGTTCTATAATAGTAAGCAGTAAGGTAAACATGTAGAGTAAAGTAACATATGTAGAAAAGACATTCTAAGAAGTAAGTAACCTTAACTTATAGGAATGCTCATACAAACTTATAAGTTCAGGGGTCTTCTAGAAGGCTCCCATCATATAAAAAGTCCAATACTAATTTATACGATGGGGTGTCAGGTTTAAATGCAAGTATGAGTATAGTGTTATGTTATGCCATGATTCATGCAAGTGCAACTCACGCACACCACTCTATGTGCGCAGACCTTTAGTTCCCCGCATTTGGGCAGCTACTTTCACTCCTAGGAACGATTGTCCCATACCAACCAGACTTTCTTTGGCTTAGTTTCAACCACACTCGCTGAGTCAGCGTATCGACGTCAGTGTGAATGATTGTCCCATACCGAAGACCCACCACCTTATTTAGGTATCCAAATCCTTCCGAGCCACCGGCTCCCCGGACTATCCCGTCCGTTCAATCTACCTTCCGAACCTACCGTTCAAATTTATAATCAAACAAGTCTAACCAAAATCCCGAGCTACCAGGGTGTGTGGATTGTGAAACCCTACTTATACTATTTGCTGTTAAACATTAATTTTACTTACGGTTTAGGTTAGACCAGTACTGCCCAAGTTATTCCCCGTGAAGGGCTGTCGAGGGCACTCGGAACTACGATGGGCTGAAGCTCAAAGCTCTTTTTTGCAAGGCACTTATTATTATTGGTTAATACTAGATTCCCGATCACTTTAGTATTACACTAGTTCTAACCCTAATGTGTTTTGAACCTCTCTCTCTCCCTCCACAGGAAAGATGATCTTTCTTCGGTCCCGAGCACCACCTAATCTTTGACAACTCTATAACCTACACATCCCAGCTTCCAATGGTATACTCCAATCCACTTCACTAAAATCAGTAAACCACAATCCCATCACCCTACGACCATTCCCCATGTTAACTCGATTTCTGCAGTTTTACTAAATGCAGACCATCTTATGCTATATGACGTGCATGGTAGGAGGTACTCTAAATACTCATCCAAACAGCCTAAGATAATTAATGGAGGTCTATAATGACATTTATAGCCTAAATACAGAAACTGGGAATTTTCCTAATTAATTTGACATTTATTTAATTTCTCTTAAACAGTCATGCAAAATGCGTCAAAAAATTATGATAAAATAATAGGCAGCTAATTAACAATAAATTCAAGTCTCCCAATTTTTTTGCAAGGTTTAAACCCATGATCCATAATTTTAATATAATCACATAATTACAGCTAAAGAAGCAAGTGTTGTAAATAAGCTTCCAAAAATTATAAGAAAATTCATTCAAAACTGTAATGCCATAAAAACACTCCTGACCAAGTTTCCAAATTTTTCAATGGATAATAAACTCTAATTTGTAATTTTGGTCAAGATCCCACTTCCATCAATCAATGAAGCAACTACTGAAAATATTCCTCTAAAAATTTTGATAAAATTAGCTCATGAGCATAATGAACTAAGTGAACTTTTGTATAAGTTTCATAATTCTCTAACCAACATTAAGCTCTGAATCTATTTTTTGAACATAATTGCATAACTGTGAGCTTGTGAAGGAAGTACTGATAATATAGATCTAAAAATTATAACAAAATTCAGGTATGATTAAAATGATCTATAACTTCCTCTACCCAATTTTCATAATTTACCAATGAGCAGTGAGTCCAAAATAAATAAATGACTAGCAAGGGCAAATCCATATAATACAAAGGAGGTACCTAATATATTATTCCAATATTCCCACTAAAATTACCAGGGGCCCATAGTAAACCTATGACCATACTACTCATGTTTCATTACTTTTCATTATGTTTTGATGGCCTAACTCAATGTATAAGGTTTGTGCCCTAAATTATGTTTAGTGTTTTGGGGAGTCTAACAACCTCTAAATCTCATGATATTTTTACCAGAGGACTTTGACAACCCTAGAGTCCTCTCCACCAAGTTACAAGTCATTTCAAGGTAATTTGATCCCTTAACCTTCAAACCCTAGGTTTGCACACATAGGACCTACCCTAGTGTCCTAGGGCTCTACCCTTCAACTTCCACCCAACAACAGTGGAGGGGGTATTTTGTGTGCTAACATAGCCAAGTGCCAAGATCCATCACCTTTGTGTGAGGTTGGCCAACTCTAGGGCACTTAGTGCACTTAGCCCAAATTTGACCTAAAATGGTAAACCTTTGGCTACAGATTTACCCTAACAAATCAAACCCAAAAGGGATAAAATTTTTAACAGATCCCTAAAATACTCCCCAAGATCACACCCAAATGTTTGGGGGTTTTTGAGGTGTTTAAGACACCTCATTAATTCGTACATCATTTATTAAATATTTTCCAAAACTATAGGGAAAGTATCTCCAAAAATTCCCATTTTTGGACAAGACCTAGGTATAGGTTAGAATGACTGCCTGTCCAAATTTCAGGTCATTTGGACAAGAGATGAAGTGGGGGGCACACCTTTTAGTCTCTGACTAACCCTAGGTATAGTCCCCACCAAAATGAGTGCCCTGTTCAAACCAGATATCCAAATTGTTTCAAACTAATTTTAAATTAAAGAACACTATAGGGTTATATATATATTTTTAATAATTAAAAACATTGACTGTATAAAGTGTGACAGAAAAATACAAATGCTATAGTTTGATTTAATTAAATCCCGCACAAATCTTGGCGCAGGATCGGACGACGCTCCCGATTGAATCTTCTTGGAGCAACTTCCAAGCGCTACCGTCGGCCACCCAGCCACCTCCCAGACCAGCCACCGTCACCACCACCTCTGTCGAGGTGGTGGTTATCGTCAGGCGGTGGCACAGCTGCCGGAGGGGCCGTTTCTGGAGATCCCGACAAGATGAAATTCACCCCAAAACAAAGAAACTACTCCACCCAATCTGGCTCAATTGAGCCCGATTCTAGTCCCTATTAATTCCTATGATCTACCCACAGAGAGAGGAGAAGGGGAGGACGTTTTTGGTGGTCTGGATACAAGCCGATCTTCGGGTTGCCATGGTGGAGGTGCTGCTGGCTAGATTTCTACAACCACATAGTGGGATGGCTTGTCTTCTTCAAGTAAAACATGTAAATGACTCCCTGAGTCTAGTGGAGCTTTTAAAACCACCAGATGAGGAAGAGGGATGGTGTGGGCTGAATGGCCATTTATGGCCATTAAGACCATTCTCGTCCATGGTGGTGGTGGTGGTGGGGGGGGGGGGGGAATCTGGCTTGGGATGGCTAATAAATTGCTGGAAACTCCTCCTCTTCCCCAGAGGAGTTGAATCCAGCCATCAAAGGTTGCTCTTGACCTCCCAAAGCCATGAATGGCTACTCCCTCCCTCTTTCTCTCTCCTCCCTTAAGGGGAAATTGAAGCTTTTTCTCTCCTGCCGCCTAATGGCCGAAATTGCTCATCCCACTAGCCTAATTGCAGCCCACTAATTCCTAATATTAGATGATTAAGAGGTGGCTAGCCCAAGTAAATAGGGCTTGAGCTTGGGTTAGCCCTTTTTGGCTAAGTTGACCTAAACGTAGACTAGGGTTGACCTTGGTCATTTTGACCTTTTGGGTTGACCCCAATGGATCCTTGGTGACCCATTGGCCTCCCCTAGGGTATAGGTTTTGCTTGGTAGGGCTGTTTTGTCACTTTGGAGGTCACCTGCCCTTAGGAAGGGTACTTTGACCATTTTAGGGTTAGCATTGACTTTAGTCAACCTAGACTCTTGGGTTGATCCCAATGGGTCCTTGGTGACCCATTGACCTAACTTTAGGGTTAGGAAGGCATGTGTGGGGCTCTCTTAGATAAGGGAAGGTCAATTAATCGTAAGTAGACCAGTTTTACCAATTTAGGTTTAGGGTGGACTTAAGCCAACTTGGCCACTGTTCCTGTCCCCATTGGGTCCTTAGTGAACCTATGGACCACCTAAGGGTGTTTAGGGTGTTGCGGTAGGGTCATGAAGTCAAGTTGAAGCCCTAAGGTCAAACACTAAGTCTGTTGGGTACATTGGTTTAAATGTACCTGATTTGAAGAAGCCTCACCCAACTCAATGATATACATCTAAATGTATTTGATGTATTTTGAGTTTACTTGTGCAGGTTAAGTATTTGCAGGAAAGATGAAAAAGTTTCTAAGTCCATGTGTCGACACCCAGAGGGAAAGTGTCGACACTTAAGAAAACTTGTGTCGACACCCAGGCAAGCAGTGTCGACACTTGGAGTCATTGTGTCGACACCAGGGATGCAGAGTCGACACCAGACAGAAAGTGTCGACACAAGGAGCTGTGTAGACACTCAGTGAAGAAAAGTGCAGTGAAGCAGTGTCGACACTTAGCAGTTGTGTCGACATCCAGAGTAACTGTGTCTACATCAGAAAGTGTCGACACTTGGAGGCTGTGTCGACACTCAGAAAAAGTCAGCAGAGACTAAGTACAAGTGTCGACACCCAGAACAATGTGTCGACACACTGCAGAAGAGTCAACACTTGAAGAAAGTGTCGACACAAGAAAGAATGTGTCGACACTTAGTTGAAGACTCAACACTTGAAGAAAGTGTCGACACAAGGAGCTGTGTCGACACTTAGCAAAGTTCAGCAAACTACTAAGTACAAGTGTCGACACAAAGAAGAAGTGTCGACACTTAGCAAGTATCAACACTGAAGGCTTGTGTCGACACCAAGAAGAAGTGTCGGCACTTAACAGATTCAACACATGAAGATGTGTCGACACAAAGAAGTTGTGTCGACACTTACAAGAAGTCAACAAAGTGCTGAAGAACAAAGTGTTGTGTCGACACTTAATAACAGTGTCGACACATGAAGAAGAAGCAGTGTCGAGATATAAAATCTACAACACAAGGAGTTGTGTCGACACCTTGTAGGCTAGTGTCGACACTTAGACAACTTGTGTCGACACTTGGTCTATAAGTGTCGACACTTAAAGACAGACAGTCTCGACACTTGCAGACAGTTATAGAATTTTCAAGAACTGACTGGATGACTTGACAGCTGCCATTCCAGCCGGTCTACTGCACCTGTCAGAGTTGTCAGAAATCAGTTATGAACCGGACCAGCCGGTTACCATGAAGAAGGCCTATAAATAGGCTTATACTGTCTACAGAAGAAGTTGATCAAGTGATTGTCCAAGTTGTTCAAGTAATTAACAAAGAAGAAGATCTAGTGAAGATTAGTGAAGATTTAAGTAGTTGGAGAGAGAGAGCTCCATCTAAGAAGTCAGCCGTTGGAACCAGGCTGAGAAGAAGGGTTCAGATTTATTCTGAATCTTAAGTAGCAGAGATCAAGGATCAACTGCAGAAGAGGTCAATCTTATTGTGTTCTACATTCAAGAAGCTTTGAAGAAAGCCAAGTCAAATTGATTTCAGCTGAGTTCTTCCAAGAACTCATCAAGAAACTCACAACTCTTCACTCTTTTCTCTGAGTTGTTGAGTCACAATTTTTGTATTCATATTATCTTGTAGGATCCTTAGGAATCTGAGTTTTGTAAGCCTGTAATTATAAAGGCTGAGTGTAGGGCATGTGTTCCTGAGTGTAGGAGAGTTGTATCTCTAAGTGTAGGCCTGTTGTGCCTGAGTGTAGGCCTTGGTGGCTGAGTATAGGCCTTTGTGGCTGAGTGTAGGCTTTATGAAGAAGCTGAGTTATAGGGCCTGGGCCTGAGTTGTAGGAACCTTGTTTTGGGGTTCTGAGTGTAAGATCTGAGGATCTGAGATAGTGGAGAAGTTTGGCCGAATCTAGTACACTGCTAGATAGGCGAAGGGGGAAAGTGGATGTACCTAAACCTTGGGGAACCACTATAAAACTGTGTGTCTACTGTGTGCTGTGGATTTCTGTGATTGCTGAATGTGTGCTGTGATAAAATAACTAGAATTCTGTGATCTTATTTGATTGCTGCCTAAAAAGTTAAAAAGATTCAAGGCACCTATTCACCCCCCTCTAGGTGTTTAGGTACAATATCTTTCAAGTGGTATCAGAGCCAGGTTACTCAAAAAGGACATAACTGTCTGAGTAGATCCTATTGGCAGATTCAGTATATGTCAAATTATAGAATCAAGAAAATCAAGAACCATGGGTTCCAGTGAGAATCTTAAGGAATTGGGATCCATGAAGCTACCCATTTGCAGAAAGGAAATCTTTGGCATTTGGAAGGAAAGGGTGAGACTGTTTATGGAAGCCTCAGACCCTAGGATTTATATCACAGTGAAAGAAGGGCCTTATGTGCCCATGAAGGTGTCAGTCTTAGATGCAAATCAGAGAACACCTAAGGATTTCTCTGAAATGACAAATGATGAGATAGTTCTAGCCACCATGGACAAAAGGGCTCAGAATATTATAGTGAGTGCTATAGATGATGCAACTTTTCAGAATTTGATACACTGCAAGACATCCAAGGAAATGTGAGGTTCAATAATTATGAGCTCAATGATAAGTTTCTAAGGTCCCTAACAAAAGATTGGGACACTAAGATCTGTGCCATTAGGGAAATGGCCAAGTTGGCCGAAATTCCTCCACCAACACTGTTTGGCAAACTACTGTCCTATGAAATGCAGTTAATGGTGAGGAAAGAAGAGGAGAAATGAACAAGAAGTGAACATAAAGAAAGGACAGTGGCATTTAAAATAGAAGCCCACAGAAAGTACAGAAGTAAGTCACCAACTCCACCTCCAAAAGCAGCTGAAACTGAGTCAGATGATTCAGCAAGCAGAAAATCTGAAAGCAGTGAAAGTGATGAGGACTTTGCTGCCTTCACAAGACATTTTCAGAAGTTCTTAAAGAAAAAATAGTGGAGGACAAGGCCATCTACTTCACAGGGTAAAGAAGACTATTATCAGAAAAAAAAGTCTTCAAAGAAAGACAGGAAAAAGTCCAAGTCTAGCAAAGCAACACTATCAAAAATTGTATGCTATTGCTGTAATAGACAAGGACATGTCATTGCAGACTGTCCAGAGAAGAGGAAGGAGTCTAGTGACAAGAAAAAGACTCAATACAAGGGCAAGAAGGAAAAGTCTTTTGTTGCCAAAAAGGACAAGAGCCTGTCAGATATTTCTTCATCAGAAACTGAGTCAGATGCTGAGGCATATATAGGACTGTTTGCTGAGGAAGAAGAAGAAGAGTTCATCCAGATTATGAACTCTATGTATGAACAAGAGGACAGTCAGTGCCAAGGACTAATGGCATTGATAGAAAGTGACCATATCCTGGAGCAGTCAGGACCTAGTAAGGTACAACATTATTCTTTCAGTTCAATTTCTTGTGCTAGTACAGAATCAGATTCATCATCATCAAGTGATGAGAGTGCATCTGAGTCTGAAGAGGATATTCATCAGTTGATAGATGAATATAAAGTTCTGTTGCAAGCATTTAATAAATGCAAATCCTTGGCCAAGAGTCAAGCTAAGGAGATTGCAAGTCTGAAAATGGCTGCAACTGATTATGAGAAGATGTTTGATCAAAAACTTAATGAGATAGCCAGACTGAAGCACATAACTGTGATTCAGATGGGGACTATATCATTTAAGAATGATCAAATCAAGAGTCTGGAGATTAGTCTTCAGAAGGAGAGAGATCTAGTTGCTAGGTTTTCTAAACCTAAGTCAGTTCTACCCTTAATTGATGAATTTGTTCATCACAAAGGTAAAGCTAGACTGGGATTTACTAAACCTGCAAGGACTGTCAAGTCCAAGTCCAAAGGCAAAACCCCAACTCTCAACAATTCAGCTGTAGATAAAACAGCTAAGACTGTACCTAAGCAAAGGTACAATAAGTTTGAGTGTTGGTGCTGTGGCAAGATAGGCCACTTTGCAATGGACTATTGGCACAATGCTAGTGCTAAAGTGAGGAGCAAACTGCCTGTTGGAAAACCTGCAGTTAGCTTTGTTAGGATGCAAACTAAGCAGTACCAAGGACCCAAGAATTCTTTGGGTTCTAAGGTTCAGTAATCTGTTTTGCAGGTGAGTCCAAGTGGCCATGCCCCAATATGGTACTTGGACAGTGGATGTTCCAAACGTATGACTGGAACAAGGGGTTTACTAAAGGACTACACACCCATCAAGGATGGTCCAAAAGTCACTTTTGGTGGTTCTGAAAAAGGAATCATCAAGGGTTTTGGTAACATTTCTAACTCCTATATTACAATTACTCAAGTGGCCTATGTTAAAGGTTTGAAACATAACCTTATTAGTATAAGTCAATTGAGTGATGTAGGATATGACATCTCATTTGTAAAATATGGTTGTCATATCAGGAGGTCAAATAATCAAGAGATCATTTTGACTGGTTATAGAAAAAGGAATGTCTACTGCCTAGACATTATGGTTGAGAACAATGGTTCTCTAGTGTGTCTTGTAGCTGATGAGACAGTCTCTCATTGTGTCAAATGGCACAAGAGGCTAGCCCATCTAAACTACAAGACAATTGGCAAACTCTTTAGTAAAGAGTTAGTGAGGAATGGTCCTCAAGTTAAGTGTATTAAAGATGGTATTTGCTCAGCTTGTCAAAAGGGCAAGCAGACTAGATCCACCTTTAGAAGCATTGAAAACAAAGATGCTGTGAGGTGTTTATACCTCTTGCATATGGATCTCTTTGGTCCAATTCCAGTTCACAGCCTAGGTAGGAAGGTCTATACCTTTGTAGTTGTAGATGACTACTCAAGGTTTTCCTGGATGTTCTTTCTTAGACAGAAATCTGAAACACCTAGTGTCTTCTATAGCTTTGTCAAACAAATTCAGAATGAACTAGACAGTACAGTGGTCAAAATAAGAAGTGACCATGGTACTGAATTTCAGTCTGATAGTATGACAAAACTATGTGAAGAATTTGGAATATTTCAAGAGTTTTCTTCACCAAGAACACCTCAGCAAAGTGTCATTGATGAGAGGAAGAATAGAACCTTGATTGAGGCTGGTAGGACCCTGTTAAGTGATACATCACTACCAGAATACTTCTGGGCTGAAGCAATTAATACTGCATGCCATGTTATTAATAGGGCTACCATTACTAAAAGCCTCAACAAGACCCCCTATGAGGTTGTGCAGGCAGGAAACCAAACCTATCCTACTTCAGATTCTTTGGTTGTAAGTGCTTTATACTTAACAATGGAAAGTATTACTTGACTAAGTTTGCTGCCAAGTCCCAAGAGGGAATTTTTGTTGGGTACAGCAACAATAGTAAGGCTTATAGAGTCTACAACCTGTCTACTCAAGTTGTAGAAAAGTCTGTACATGTAGTATTTGATGAAACTAGACTTATTAACAATAAGTTGTCTAGTAGTGTATGCAGCTCCTCAGGTATAACAAAGAAGATGGACGAGCTCACTATAGAAGAAGAACCTACTGCAAGACAGCAAGTAGAAGATAGTGGCTGCTGTCCAGGGGGAGTACTGCATGTACCTAATACAGATGAAGTACAAGGAGTACAGCAAGATGAAGAAGTTGGAGAAGTTCAACTTGAAGCCAGGATGCCTCCGGCCAATAGGCATCTTAGAGATCATCCAGCAGAACAAATCATTGGTGATCCAAGACAAGGGGTACAAACAAGGAGCAGAAATCTGAATGCAGCAATCTTCTCCAGTTTTCTATCCCAAGTTGAACCAAAGAAGTTTGAAGAAGCCATCCTAGACCCTCTTTGGATTGAGGCAATGCAAGAAGAGCTGAATCAGTTCAAGAGATGCAAGGTCTGGGAGCTTGTTCCTAAACCAAAAGACCACAACATAATTAGAACCAAGTGGATCTTTAGGAACAAGATGGATGAACATGGAGTCATCATTAAGAACAAAGCAAGATTGGTTGCTAAAGGATATATGCAGGAAGAAGGTATTGATTTTGATCAAACCTTTGCTCCAGTAGCTAGACTGGAAGCCATAAGGATGTTCCTGGCCTATGCAACCTTTCAAGGATTTAAAGTTTACCAAATGGATGTCAAGTCAGCATTTCTGAATGGTAATCTTAAAGAGGAAGTCTATGTGGAACAGCCATCAGGTTTTGTTGATTCAACTCTACCTAATCATGTCTATAGACTTAGGAAAGCTTTATATGGGTTAAAGCAAGCCCCTAGGGCTTGGTATGAAACCCTGTCTAGTTTCCTCATTGAGAATAAGTTCACAAGGGGGAAAATAGACAAGACTCTATTCCTTAGGGAATCCAGAGGCAAAGTAATACTAGTCCAAATATATGTAGATGACATTATATTTGGGTCTACTAAAAGCAGCCTTTGCAAAACGTTTGCAAAACTAATGCAAGGTCAATTTGAGATGAGTAGTATGGGAGAGCTTAAGTTCTTCTTGGGTCTCCAAGTAAGACAAACTGAGAATGGATTATCCATATGCCAGTCTAAGTTCACCCTAGAACTCATAACGAAGTATGGTATGGATTCATCCAGTACCATGAAGACTCCTATGGGGTCAAGTATGTCTCTTAGCAAGGATGATGCAGGGAAACCTGTAGATGAGTCTTTGTATAGAGGGATAGTTGGCTCCCTATTATATTTGACTACAAGTAGACCAGATATCAGGTATGCTACATGTGTCTGTGCAAGGTATCAAGCATGCCCTAAAGAGTCTCATTTGACAGCAGTCAAAAGGATATTGAGATATCTAAAGGGCACTCCTTATCTAGGTCTCTGGTACCCTATGAATGGGGATTTTGAACTAACAGGTTATTCAGTTGCATACTTTGCAGGATGCAAAGAAGACAGAAAAAGCACAACTGGAACCTGTCAATTCCTAGGTGGAAGACTGATTTCATGGAGTAGCAAAAAACAAACAAGTGTGGCTATCTCCACTGCAGAGTCAGAATATGTGGCTGCAGGAAGTTGCTGTGCTCAACTTCTATGGATACAACATCAGCTTGAGGATTATGGATTTCAGGTAAGTAGAACACCACTGTTTTGTGATTCTACTAGTGCTATATCAATTGCACATAATCCTGTTTCCCATAGTAGAACCAAACATATTGAAATAAAATATCATTTTCTTAGAGAACGTGTAGAGAAAGAAGATATTTTACTAGAATATGTTAAAACAGATAATCAACTAGCTGATAAGTATACTAAGCCTCTAGAAGAAACTAAGTTCAATAGGTTTAAAATTGAACTAGGTGTGATAAACTTAGAATAAGTTTATAGAAATAGCTAAGTAAAAAGGTGTCGACACACAGAGATATCTGTGTCGACACAGAAAAGTGGTGTCAACACTTCAAGGAAAAGGTGTCGACACATCTAGTAAGTTGGTGTCGACACTTCAGAAAATTAGTGTCGACACATGACAAGTAGGTGTCGACACATCCAAGGTGGTGTCTACACTTAGGCTTTACTCAGAATTCTCTAAGTAAAGTCTCGACTAAATGTCGAGATATGTGGTGTCGACACATAAACAAGTGTCGACACATCTATATGTTGACTAAACTTGTGTCGACACATAGGTGTCGAGACATTATAAGTCAGTGTCGACACTTATCGACAGTGTCGACACAATTTAAGTTAGCTGCCCGCCCTTTCATCTTCAAACTTAGAAAGGTATAAATAGGATTTTGCCTTAGTCTGTCGACATGCTTTCAAAAGTTTCGAGACCAAACTTGTGTGTCAACACCTCTCTTCTCTCAGTTCAAATTCTTCAAACCCTAATGGCGCCAAATCTTGAGGAGAAAGTCAATGAAGGGTATGAACTGGTGCGCGACGCGTTTGGTGATGCAGACTCAGAAATCAAGAATGTGATAACCCTAGTTGCAGACTCGGGCTTGGAATTTCTTGTTTCAGAGCCCACAAAGATCTGGAAGAAAGAAGTGTTAGAATTTCTGAATAGAGCTAAAGTAGACGACTCTGGACTCAAGATCAAGTCTAGGGTTCATGGAGAAAAGGTGAAGGTATCACCTAAAGGTTTGAGAAAAGTTCTAAACCTGCCAAGGACAAAAGAAGAGGAAGAAGTTACTGCTTCAAGGACCAGAGATGCATTGGCATGGTGTGGTCTGGATTCAAAAATGAAAATTGGATCTGTGTTTAATAGGAAAGGCATGAACAGCCAGGGTAAATTTCTATCAGAAATTGTTGGCAAAGTTATCTTAAGTAAGCCTGGAGGGCATGACAGGGTATTTGCCCATATGTTCAATCTCATGACCAGGATAATCTTCAGCCTGAAAACTGATTGGTCTGTAGTGATCTTTGAGAAGATTAAGGAAAGCCTAAAGAAGCCAAACTTGGGTAGGATCTTAAGCCTATACCTTGCTGGTATTATACCAGAAGTTATGAGTCAAGCTGCTGGCAGTAAAATCAAACACATGAGAAGAATGGACATGAGAATCTTCTCAAGATGGGACAGAGTTTTGACAAACGAGATGCCTACTCCTGAGAAAGAAACCCCACACAAGAAGAAGAAAAAAACTGCCCCAGTGGCTCAGGTTTCCACTAGCAGCTCTGATAGTGAAGAGCAAGTGGTCTTCACACTTGATGAAGAAGACACTGGAACTGCTGTGAAGTCTCCAGCCCAACAAGTAGTTGCTGAGAGGCAGTGGGAGCTACCTCCAGCTAGCCCCTTACACCAAGATCAAATCCAGGGGGAGCCACTAGTAGTGGAAGAACCAACTCCACTGGAAAGTGAGCAAGCTACTAACATCATTCTTGAGGTAATCACTGAGCTTAGTGCTTTAGATTTCCCTATAGAGGATAATGTATTGTCTGATTCCTTAAATAATGTTAATCAGCAAACTCAGCTGGATAGTCAAGTCCCAGATGTTGTCATGGAGGACACATCTGTTACAGTTCAAGTTGTGTCTGATCCAGTGGTTGATGAGCCAAGAGTTTCTCCAGCCCATTCTCCACAAGAATATACAATGGAAGATCTGTTCCTTAACCTGGATCAAACTGATTTTGACAAAGAAACTGCTGCTGAGGGGGAGAATGCTCCAGTTGAGGGGGAGCAAGCGGTAATTCATGAAGAACCTGCAAGGCAAGAATCTGAGAAGGCACCAGAAGTGCAGAAGGAGTTACCTCCAAGCCCTAAGGAGAGGGTAGATATAGCCAGCACCTCAGCTTCAGAAGATGAGGAGGCAACAAGGGCTAAGAAAAAGAAGTTTCAAGTATTCAAAAGAAGGAGCTAGAGTTATAAAAAGGCATTGCAAACCATAGCACCACAGCCAGCACTACATCCAACTCCAACTGTAGACTACAGTGCTCTAATGGTTGCTCTGCAAATCAAGCTTGATTAGCACAGGATAGCTTTAGAGACATATTTGGATGAGGGTCATAAATCCCTCCAATTTGATTTAGCCCAAGAAATAAAGTCTATTAGATTTGAAATGAATTTTAATAAGAAAGAGATGACTGACTGCTTCCACAAGGGAGGGAATGCAGTAGTCTACTTAGCTTCTCATCAAGAGAAAATCAAGGCTTAAGTAGATGACATAGCACTGAAGCAGGGGCATGTTCTAGAGAACCAAATCAGAATGAATGACAATTTGACAGAATCTCGCAATGTTATTGTCACAGAGATGAAGAACATTGCTGCTTGCCTGACAACTTCTACTGCTACTGCTAAAGTAGAATTTGACAAAGCATTCCAAGGGAAAATTACTGCTGTTAAGACTGTCATACAAGACTCTCAGAAGATCATAACTGACAAACTCCAAAGGTTGAAACCTTACTTTAAAGATGGAGTCAATTATTTGGATGCCCAAATAAGATTTCAAAAGGATGACCTGAGGGATCACATGGTTAGAGAAGTCATAAAGGGGGAGAGAGTGTTAGTCAAAGCTAGCTCTGATCATGCTAAATGGATTTCTAATTCTATCAGAGCTACTCTTGGATATCCTCCTCTTTGTGATGATGATAATGTTGCAGAATCTGTGATTAATCCTGCATATCTAGGAGGGGAGAAACCTGAAGTGCCTCAAGTCATCTACCCTCCTCCAGATTTTGAAATGGTACATGCTGATATCCAAACCATGTATAGTCCACCTGATGGTACTCAGAAGGTTATTCTAGAAAAAGTAGTTCTGCCAGTATCTGAAGCCATGCAAGAAGCTCTGCAGAAAGAAGAAGAAACTAGATTGTCTAAGAAGAGGTTCAGGGAGCAAGCTGAACAAAGACCAGAGTTTGAGCAGTGGAGCCCCACTTCAAGAAATATTATCTTAACTGCATGGAAAGCTGCAAAAGATAATATACAAGGCAGAAACAAGTGTTTTTCTGAAACAGAATGGAGGAAGCATGAGACAAGGCAAGAAGCCATAGTCCAATATAGAAGAAAGGCCAAGATGGGAAAGCTACCTCCTACTGCCCAGGAGCATAGCAAGTACTTTCCCAAGCCTTATCATTATTTTGAAAGGCAAAATATTAAATCTGAGGAACTTAAGAAGAAGGAGCTGAAAGGGAAGAAACCTGTTGATACTGAAGCTGCTGAAGCTCCTATGCAAGCCAAGATTCAGTCTGGAAAAGGAATAGTAATTAAGGAGGCTGAACAAAAATAGAATAGAATTTTATTCAGTTTACAATTGTAATCTTGTGTTTTTTAAACACTATGTAAAACTTTTGTATAATGAATATTACAAAGTTGTGAGAACAATATGATGTGTTTCAAATCTATTTCATATTTGTTCTGAGCTGTTATCTGTGTATACATGTCTTGTTTAATACATGTTTTTGGTTGCCCTGTTATATAATCCTGCTTTACATCATTTTGTAATTTTATTATGAATGGTGTATATCATTGACTAAGGGTTATGACTTCTCCAAATAGGGGGAGATTGTTGGGTACATTGGTTTAAATGTACCTGATTTGAAGAAGCCTCAACCAACTCAATGATATACATCAAAATGTATTTGATGTGTTTTGAGTTTACTTGTGCAGGTTAAGTATTTCCAGGAAAGATGAAAAAGTTTCTAAGTCCATGTGTCGACACCCAGAGGGAAAGTGTCGACACTTAAGAAAACTTGTGTCGACACCCAGGCAAGCAGTGTCGACACTTGGAGTCATTGTGTCGACACCAGGGATGCAGAGTCGACACCAGACAGAAAGTGTCGACACAAGGAGCTGTGTCGACACTCAGTGAAGAAAAGTGCAGTGAAGCAGTGTCGACATTTAGCAGTTATGTCGACACCCAGAGTAACTGTGTCTACATCAGAAAGTGTCGACACTTGGAGGCTGTGTCGACACTCAGCAAAAGTCAGCAGAGACTAAGTACAAGTGTCGACACCCAGAACAATGTGTCGACACACTGCAGAAGAGTCAACACTTGAAGAAAGTGTCGACACAAGAAAGAATGTGTCGACACTTAGCTGAAGACTCAACACTTGATGAAAGTGTCGACACAAGGAGCTATGCCGACACTTAGCAAAGTTCAGCAAAATACTAAGTACAAGTGTAGACACAAAGAAGAAGTGTCGACACTTAGAAAGTATCAACACTGAAGGCTTGTGTCGACACCAAGAAGAAATGTCGACAATTAACAGATTCAACACATGAAGATGTGTCGATATAAAGAAGTTGTGTCGACACTTACAAGAAGTCAACAAAGTGCTGAAGAACAAAGTGTTGTGTCGACACTTAATATCAGTATCGACACATGAAGAAGAAGCAGTGTCGAGATATAAAATCTACAACACAAGGAGTTGTGTCGACACCTTGTAGGCTAGTGTCAACACTTAGACAACTTGTGTCGACACTTGGTCTATAAGTGTCGACACTTAAAGACAGACAGTCTCGACACTTGCAGACAGTTACAGAATTTTCAAGAACTGACTGGATGACTTGACAGCTGCCATTCCAGCCGATCTACTGCACCTGTCAGAGTTGTCAGAAATCAGTTATGAACCGGACCAGCCGGTTACCATAAAGAAGGCCTATAAATAGGCTTATACTGTCTACAGAAGAAGTTGATCAAGTGATTGTCCAAGTTGTTCAAGTAATTAACAAAGAAGAAGATCTAGCTATTCCTTGAAGAATCTAGTGAAAATCTAAGTAGTTGGAGAGAGAGAGCTCCATCCAAGAAGTCAGTTGTTGGAACCAGGCTGAGAAGAAGGGTTCAGATTTATTCAGAATCTTAAGTAGCAGAGATCAAGGATCAACTACAGAAGAGGTCAATCTTATTGTGTTCTACATTCAAGAAGCTTTGAAGAAAGCCAAGTCAGATTGATTTCAGCTGAGTTCTTCCAAGAACTCATCAAGAAACTCACAACTCTTCACTCTTTTCTCTGAGTTGTTGAGTCACAATTTTTGTATTCATATTATCTTGTAGGATCCTTAGGGATCTGAGTTTTGTAAGCCTGTAATTATAAAGGCTGAGTGTAGGGCCTGTTTGCCTGAGTGTAGGAGAGTTGTATCTCTGAGTGTAGGCCTATTGTGGCTGAGTGTAGGCCTTGGTGGCTGAGTGTAGGCCTTGGTGGCTGAGTGTAGGCTTTGTGAAGAAGCTGAGTTGTAGGGCCTTGGGCCTGAGTTGTAGGAACCTTGTTTTGGGGTTCTGAGTGTAAGATCTGAGGATCATAGATAGTGGAGAAGTTTGGCCGAATCTAGTACACTGCTAGATAGGCGAAGGGGGAAAGTGGATGTACCCAAACCTTGGGGAACCACTATAAAACTGTGTGTCTACTGTGTGCTGTGGATTTCTGTGATTGCTGAATGTGTGCTGTGATAAAATAACTAGAATTCTGTGATATTATCTGATTGCTGCCTAAAAAGTTAAAAAGATTCAAGGCACCTATTCACCCCCCCTCTAGGTGTTTAGGTACAATATCTTTCAAAGTTTAGTGGTGAGGTTGTACTATAGGAAGACCAAGGTGATTTTCACCTTGTCCCTTGTTCACTTGGTCCTTTGAGCTTCTTATGGTTTTATCATGACCCAGTCATGACAAAACCATTCCTAGTGGTCTAGTTGTTTAAGGGATGTTACACTTTTGGCGTCAAGTGATCTCGACTCCATTCAAAAAGGCATCAAGTGATCTCGATGAATTTAACTTAGAAATATTTGGGAAACTTTAGGCATTGCGTGATCTCGATGCCATTCGAAAAGGCATCGAGTGAACTCGACGCCACTCAACACGGTGTTGAGTGGTCTAAGTGCCACTCAATGCCTTTTTACTAGATGTTGCTAGATGATGTTGGTGTTGAGTGGTATCAACGCCACTCAACACAACATTTAGTGGTCAGAAAGCTAATCAACATCTTAATGTGGAAAAGTTGGGAAGCTGTCGGCGTTGAGTGGACTCAATGCCACTCAACGCGACATTGAGTGGCCTCAACGCCACTCAAATCCTTGACTTAGAATTGTTGTAATACTGATGACTTTGATTGGTGTCAATGTAACATCCCATGTTACTTCTAAACCCCCTTAACTTAGATTGGGTTAGGCATGGGGTGGGTGTTAGGGAAATTAGCTAGGTTTGACCCTAGGTAATGTGTTGTAGCCATGTGGGGCCCACTATGGGGCCAAAGTCAAACTAGGTCAAACTAGCCTAAATAGGAACCCTAGCCACACCATGACCCCACCACATTGCCCTAACCCTAAAATAATCTAAGTGCACCCTAGGGCATGTCATTAGGTCAACCCTTTGACCCTAGTTGACCAAAGTCAACCATGGCCCTAATTTGGTCAAACCTATACCTATAGGCCCAATTAGCCCAAGTAGGGCACCACATTGACCCAACCCAAGTTGGGAGGTGCCATTAGACCCATGACCACCAATTGGGGTCAGCCCACTAATCATGGTTGACCAGGTTAACTCAAGTCAACATAGTCAACATAATTGACCTAAAGAAGAAAATGAGGGCTAAGCCCACTCTCCTTGGGCCAAGCCCACCAAACATGGCCCATGGCCAGCCCAAGTAGACAAATACCAGCCCTACCCCTCTGGTTTTGGAGAGAAAACATATGCAAGGGGCATTTTGGAGAATTTACCCAAAAGAGGAGAGAGAAGATGAGAATTAGAGGAGGAGGCCACTTGGCCTTGGCTCCTTCTGCCCCAAAATGGTGCTGGATGGCCTCCTTAGTAAATTCCAGAGAATTTGCCAGCATGGTGGCCACTTGGCACCAAGGGTGAAGCCTCCAAAGCCCCAAATCGAGCTCACCTTGGTTGTATCTCCCTATACAACCACTTCTAGCTCAAACCGACCACTCCATCAGCTTCAGTGAGTGGAATCGAGTGGAGAACGAGTCCTGGAGCAAAGATTTTGGTGAATAAATGGGATTTTGAGCTCGAGATCGCCGGAGGAGCTCAACCATGGCCAACCGCCGCCAACCTCGCCGCCGTGCCGCCATTCGGGTCCGTTTCGCCTCCCCTCTACTCGTACTAGCTTTCTAGATCCTTTAGGAGAGACATCGGGCTCAATTGAGCCCGATAACATGAGAGGAAATGGAGATTTTTCCAAGTTTTGCTACTTTCTCGGGTTCGCCGGAGGAGCCAATTCTGGCGGCCTCATCGCCGGAAATCGCTAGCCACCACTTCAGTGAAGGTGGTGGCGACATCCGCCGGCGGTGGTGTTGGCTCAGCTGGCCGGAAATAGCCAGCAAAGGTGGCCTAGGAAGAATCAATCTGGGTCGTTGGCTGATTGGGGTCGTTGACCAGATCCCGTCCATCCTACTTTAAGATTCGTGCCCAATCAATTAAATTAAATCAAAATAAAAACTATGGTATTATGTATATTTGTCACACTATTTCAGTCTTGTTGCATGGCTATTGTACACCTCTTAGAAGAATTTCCAGGAGATGAACCTAAAATGAAAATTGTAGCTTAATGCCATAACTTTAATTTGGCATCTTAAACATCAAATTTAGTAGAGTACATTGGGCTGTAGGCCAGTCTTCCTAAGACTGGTCCTAGGCAAGGCCAGAATATCAAATTGATGTCCAAGCCAAACCAATAATCAAAAGGACACCAAATTTTGGTTCCATGCATGGCTAGGGCATATTTAGCCTCTGCCAAAAATTGAGAATTTTGGGGAATAGATTTTCTATAGTTTTTGCTTAAATATCAAAAAGTAAATAAATGAAATATTTGGAGTGTTATGTCTCCAAATGACCCCATATTTTGGTGGCATGTCCTTGGGGACTATTCATGTGCATGGTACAAATTGTAGCACATTTGGAGCACTGCATGTTGGGTAAACTCACTTCCATGTGTTGATTATACATAGGCTTGGGGTGCAAATAGCCAATTTTGAAATATTGTGTATTAGGCCTATTTGGAACATCCAAAAATCATGGTATTGATTTCAGAGGCTCATTAGGGTGAATTATACCCCACATTGTAATAATGAGATTTTTGGAAGCAAAAATCCCATTATTTGGAAATTTTGGAATAATAGAACTTTTGAAAAATAAATGTAAAAATAGGTCCATCATTGAGATAAAATACCCATTTTTTGTTAAGGTCAATATAATGTTAGATTTAACTATTGAAAGGTTTTTATGTCTCTGTTTCAAGAATGTTGATAGGAGTTATGTGAAAATTACATTTTTACCCTCATTTTACTTAATTAGCAAATTGGTGAAAATACTTAGCAGACAATTTTGGAAAAATTTTTGGTGATATAGCTGAGTATGAATAACCTTGTTTAATTTTATCAGCATTTTTGGATGACGCGGTAATTTTTAAAACCTTATAATGGCATTTTGGTAAATTATTAAGAATTGAAATTTGTAGGCCATTACATTATAGAGGTTGATGAAACTCTTCCATTAGCATTAAATTAGTGATATATATGCTCTGTAAGTTTCCTAGAATTTTTAGTAATGTATTCCTTATACTTCATTTGGAAAATGACAATTGAGTGAATTTTGTATTAATTAAGGAATAAATAGAAATAATCAGGAGTAAAATTATACATTTTGGTAGACAGCTATATTTTACCAAGATGCAACTCAGGAAAAATTTCTTAGGTCAGTGGATTATGATTTATAATAATTCATGTATTAAATGACCTAGGGAATTAATTAAATAATTTAATTAGAGGCCTTAATGACTTAAGAAAGTTACGAAAATCAATAGGCTCACTTCATTAGTCCATACCATCCTAGGATAAAAAATTAGGGGCAGGTGGCCCAAGGAATTGGAAGTTTCATTTCGGGGTGGTATTAGGTCATGGGTTGCGTATAGTGTAAGTAAGTTATACTATAAGGACCACCGGGGGATAGATCAATGGTTGAGCTAGAGGTTACAATTGGAGAATAACCTTGGTGGGTAGTGTGGTCTTAGTGACGAGAGTAAAAGTTCAAACCCTTGGATAGCAACTGGAGTGGAGGCCGGCAGAAGACCGTCGCCCTTCTGAGAACATCTTAAGTCATTAGGATCACTTAAGAGTAATAACGAGAGCTGGGGGTGAATTTTGGGTAGACATCAACTAAAGTAAATATCCTTGAGAAAGGGAGCTTTGGGCATAATCCCATCGTAGTTCCTAGTGCCCCCGAGAGACCTTCACCGGGTATACCCTGGGCAGTTCTGGGATTAAGCTTAAATCACTAAGTATAATAACCCGTAGACAAGAGTAGTCTAATAGGTTAAGATATTGTGGTTCATTCTCGCCCGTGATGGGTTTGAGGGATTTTGAATAAAGGCACTGTTGTGCGTTCTCACCCGAGATCGGTTTGAGGGATATATGTTGCAGGCTCACCCGTGAAGGCTTTGAGGGATTCAAGACAAGTTGGTCCCGCGAGCTGAACGCTCGGGTTGAAATACTTGCATGTGCATAAATTTAGTGATGGGTCATGCGGTACTGGCCGATCGTCACACCGACGATAGTACGGTGAACCAGGCGGGTGTGCGGATTTAAGGGTCTATTGGGTTGTTTTACACTACTGTCTCGAGGATGACCCCCAATAACGCACACCCAACCCAACAAGACTGACGGGTTGTCAGCAAAGTACGTATGCATGGACTCTAGAGTGCATCTAGGACGTGTACAGAGGCGTATGAGTGGGGTCTAAGGTTTGTTCGTGTGCATACCGGCCTAGAAGTGGAGATGCCCGCTCCGCTGCTGCCGTAGCCACAGCGGTGGTACCCAAGAGTGAAGCTAGCTCTCAAAAAGTGGGAACTAAAGGTCTGTGATCACAGAGTCGTTGTGTGTGAGTTGCACTTGCCCATTGCATAAATTGCATCATAAACATTCATTCGTATTAAGTCATACGCTTCATAGATCCTTATCATATAAATTAGTATGTGCCCTTTTATATGATAATTTAAATTTCCTACAAACCTTAACTTATAAATTTGTATGAGCATTTTTATAAGTTAAGGTACGATTTGTGATGGTAGAGTAGTGGTAGCATAGTTTTACTTTCCTGGTCTTACGGTCAGTTCTTTACTTACTTTACCGTATTGCGTTTTACTTCACTTGTCTTACTTACTTCAGTTTTATACTTTACTTACTGTACTTGTACTTCTTACATAGAACTGCTAGAGTACAACTACTATTACTCCTCCTATACTTGTTAGTATAGTGCAACTGCCACCTGTTTACACTTGTTACCCCTTGTTGTCCTCCGCTTCGTACTCCCGCACGGTGCCTAGTAATTGCGGGGCGAGGTGTGGAGGAAACGACTTAGTCTTTTTGAGTAATGGTCAGTGACCAAACTATTTTTAGGATCTCGAGGAGATGGAGCACCAGCACGACCGGCAGGATGAGATGACAGGACGTGAGGAGCTGATAACACCACCTACTACCACTACTACTGCAGAGTTGCCTCAGGTGGGATGACTTGGTGATGATAGTTATCTTTTGCTATTTAGAGTTGAGAGAGACAGATTTTGATATGATGTACTGGGCATAAGCACTTTTTACTTCTGTACTCATATGGACTGATGTATTTTCTTTTCATATATTTATATATATGTACTATGACTGTGGACTAGTTGTGGTTTACTTTTACCGCTATACTTTTGTTCCTCATATTGGCCTACAGGTTATATGATCGTACTAGCCGGAAAAATCGGCGTGTTGCGGTGTCGACTAACTCGTGCGTTAGTGTCACCGTAAGACGGCGGTTCTGGGCATAAGACCGAGAGCCTCCTTGGTAAGGGGGAGTGTCACAACCCGCATTTCCCCCAACGAGTACATCATATAAGAGTAAGAGGAACTACGTGTTATGATGCCACGTCGTGCAGGGGATAACTGTACACGCTCAGGCAGGAAAAGCCTCGACGCTTACTTTAGTAGTTGAAAATCATCAGTTGTATGCAAGAAAATCGTTTAGTTTGATGTCCGTATCCCTCGGCCTTATGGATCAAAACGTGTGTTTGTACGCGGCGGAAAATACTTTAGTTTACTTATGATGATCTCTATAATAATATCAGAAATCATCCTTTTTACGTTGTTTGGAAAATACTTGTTTAGGTGACCAAAACATGTTATAAATGCTATACAATAATAGGTTTTGTTTAGCTTAAAAATACCTAATGCAACCTACCATAAAACCTTCCCAAGAGCAAGTAGACATCATCTCATTCAAATGATTCATAGTAGCAGTCTAGCATTCATATGGAGCAAGTAAAGAAAACCACCAATGGGCGCCAACAAGCTGACACGAACCCATTGGGGCATATGTATGTATGTACAACAAAGTAAAGAACTACCTCACTAAGCAAGCTCGGCTAGCTCCAAAGAGACTCTACCCAAGCACTAGCCGCTCAACCGGCTACAACCTGCACCTGAGGCATTCAAGAAAGAACACCTCAGCAATCATCAAAACTATAAAATAGAGCATTAAGACGAAGGAGCTTACCGACCCCGTAGCAATTTTCATGTAAAACGAGTGAAAAGAACAGGGTTAAAAAAACAAGTGTTAAACACTGCCAACCCAAAGTGTAAAACACACCAAGTACAGGAAAGTCTCATCAAGTCCTGCTCAACCCGCAGGAGAAAAAGGCAACACATATATACCCATTCCATCATCTTGATAACAAGAAATAATTATACGAGTGAAACATAAGCAGCAGTTAAGTTCGATTCCGCAAGGGTCTTTTGGTGGCGGCCCTAAAGTGGAACGCACCAATAAAAGCCAGCCCAAATTGGGGCCAAAACGATGCTCTACACCACAAAACAAAACCCGGTGGCCACCAAGGTTGAAACCACACCACCCCTTACCGAATCCTCACGCAAACGCTCCTTCCATGGTTCACAATTCGCCTCACAAAACACACCATAACCCAAGCTAAACACGTTTCATTTCATCGTCCTCACTCATGACTACAAATTGCCCAAGTTATGTCAAACTTGATAGAGTTTGGGTCTCTACTTCACCATAAGCGAACCCCACGACTAAACATAATAAGCTCGCGAATCATATGGACAAAAAAAGTAACTAAGAGAGGAATACAAGGTAAAACATGCTAAAATAAGATGAACAATAGGTAAGCATATAAACTGGGAAAGGCTTGAAACACAAGTTGATTAATGCTGGTGAGTCCTAAACAAACGTAAAAGTAACAAGGCTAAGCTATTTATTCCAAAGTGAGGTGCAAAACAAGAAGAACAAGCTAGGAAAATTGAAAGCGGAAAGGTCGATAATTTTGCACAATCAAAACACAAGAAAACAAGATTGGCAATGGTGAAGAACACCGCTTGCCTAAACCGAGACGACACCGCGACAGCTGCTCCTCTCATTCCTTCCATTGCCTTAGCTTTTCTCCCTTGATTTCTCTTTGAGAATGAAGAAGAAGGTGAAGAAATGGATAAGTGAGGAGAAAGAGCTCTTTTTCGGCCTTATTTCCTCCAGGACAGAGCTGGACTGTTTGATCCAGAATTAGAGAAATGAACGGCACAAATAAACTGGAAAAAAATTTATTTTCGGCCCTGACACGCCCTGTGACACGCCCGTATCACAGGCCGTGTCACTTAAGCGGTGGGCAACCGTCTCACCTCGAAACAGTACACGGCCTGGGACACGCCCGTGTCACAGGCCGTGTCACTGAACACGCCTATCTACATGGCCGTGTCACACGGCCGTGACACAGCCCACAGCACCTGCCAAACAACCCGAGAAGGACACGTCCCTGTGACACGCCCGTGTCACAGGCCGTGTACCCCTTCTCTCGACACTCGTCGAGTGACTTTCATCGAGCAAAGATCGTCGAGCGTGGGACACGCCGTGTGACACGCTCGTGTCACAGGCCGTGTACCCTTCTATCGACACTCGTCGAGTGAACTTTGTCACCGAAATTCGTCGAACACCCAGGACATGCCTTGTGACACGCCCGTGTCACAGGCCGTGTACCCTGGCACGCCGTAGGACACGGCCATGTCCCAGGCCGTGTCACCCAAATGCGCTCTAGGTCCCCATGCTAGAAGAAACTACAGCCATAATTTGGCACGTGAGGGGGGGGGGGGGGTAAAAACCAGCAACACGCGTTTATCTACAACTCCAAAATACCAGAAAAAATGCTATACAATCAACCCGTTTTGAGCAACACTACTCAGGCTCGAGAAATTGCATGCATTCCCTAAGAGGCCTCACAGAGTCCCCAAAAATAGGCTCCGGCTTGCTGGGGAACCATGCAACTAGGATACAAAAACAGCCACTCGAAAGCCCGCGTGAAAACCATGCTAAAACAACGGTCAGAGCTAACGCAACGCCCATCAAGCGTATGCAATCATTCAACGAAAAAAAATCTGGGGCGTTACAGTCACTCCCCCTAACAAAATGTTTCGCCTCAAAACTTTTCAATACTTTGTATATCACTTAAAGTAGGAATCAAACAAAAACATCAAGTCACATACCAACTTAAGTTATGGAAATAAATGAGGGTGAGCCGCCCTCATCGTTGACTCGAGCTCCCACGTCGCGCTTTCCACATTCTGATTTTTCCATAGCACCTTGACCATAGGAATCTTCTTTTTTACGCAACACGCGCTCTTGGGAGTCCAAAATACGGATGGGCATCTCGACATAAGTAAGGTTCGGTGCCAACTGCGGCATAAAGTCCAAAACTTGCTTGTCATTCCGCACACACTTTCGAAGTTGGCTGACATGAAACACGTCGTGAACACCAGGAAATTTCACGGGTAACTTGACTTTGTAAGCGGATGCACCAACCCGCGCAAGAATCTTGAAGGGACCCACAAATCTTGGGTCTAATTTACGCTCTTTTCCAAACCGTTTAATTCCAACCATTGGGGAGACTTTCAGGAAGACGAAATCCCCCACAGCAAACTCTAACTCCGACCTTCGCCGGTTGGCGTACTTTTCATATCGCTCTTGGGCGATCCGGAGCTTCTCCCGAATAAGGCGTACGACAACTTCCATGTCCTCGAGCGCCTCTGGGCCCAACAAAGGCCGCTCGCCAACCTCAGCCCAAAATATGGGAGTCCGACATCGTCGCCCATATAAAGCTTCGAACGGAGCCATTTGCAAGCTTTCTTGATAGCTGGTATTATAGGCGAATTCCATAAGGCGCAAACATTCATCCCATACTCTGCCATACTCAAGAATGTAGCATCGAATCATATCTTCTGCGATTTGGTTTACTCGTTCCGTTTGGCCATTCGTCTGAGGGTGGTAAGTAGTGGAATACCTCAAATCCATCCCCAAACACTCTTGTAGACTCTTCCAGAAACGAGAAGTAAATCGGGAATCCCGGTCTGAAATGATATTGACTGGCACACCATGCAGTCAGATGATCTCGTTCAAAGATAACTCTGCTATTGTCTTCATCGTGTAGTTGATCTTAAATGGTATAAAGTGAGCAAACTTGGTCAACCTTCGATCACCCATACAGAGTCATGTCCTCGTGGAGATCTTGGTAATCCTGTAATAAAATCCATTGAAATGCTTTTCCACTTCCATGTTGGAATCTCCAATGGCGTCAACTTGCCACCAGGCTTCCCATGGTCAGCTTTCACCCGCTTGCAGGTATGACATTCAGATACAAATTGCGCTATATCTTTTTTCATTCCATACCACCAGACAATTTGTTTCAAATCACAGTACATTTTAGTTGAGCCTGGATGGTAGGCCATACTCGAGCCATATGCTTCCCTACCGACCATATCGCGAATGTCTCCAACTACGGGGATACAAAATCGACCGTGATATTTTAACGTGCCTGCGCCATCAATAGCAAAATCTGGTAATTCACCTTTTTTAGTCCGAAGAAATAAATGTAAAAGATCAGGATCCTCCTTTTGATGTTGTCTTGCAAGCACCATCCATGAAGGTTCTTCTACTGCCGAATGACTTTGCAGTTCATATCTTCCCACGAAAATATCCATCAATAGAAATTCCTCCATGAGACGGTCGGCTGAAAGATTAAATAATTTCCCTGTCTTCCGACTCAAAGCATCAGCCATAACATTAGCTCTTCCGGGATGATACTGAATCTCCACATCATAATCAGTTACATATTCCAGCCATCGCCGTTGGCGCAGATTAAGTTCTTTTTGCGTGAAGACGTAGTTCAGACTTTTATGATTCGTAAAGATTTTACACTGCACGCCGTAAAGTAAGTGTCTCCATAACTTCAATGCAAATATTACCGCTGCGAACTCCAAATCACGCGTTGGGTAGTTCTTTTCATGACTTTTCAACTGCCGAGACCCATACGCAATCACCTTTTTGTCTTGCATTAAAACACATCCAGGTCCAACGTGCGATACATCCACAAAAACCTCATAATCTATCCCTTCTGTTGGTAATATCAACACAGGAGCGGTACATAACCTGTTCTTGAGTTCAAGGAATGATGCCTCACACTTGTCATTCCAATCAAACGCCACATTATTCTGGGTTAAGCGAGTCAAAGGTGCAGCCAACGTAGCAAAACCTTCTACAAATCTGCGATAATAACCGGCCAATCCCAAGAAGCTCTGAATCTCCTTGGGTGTCTCCGGTCTCCTCCACTCCATGACTGCAGCAATCTTTTCGGGATCCACTGAAATTCCATGTTGATTAATAACATGACCCAGAAATGCAACCTGAGGTAACCAAAACTCGCATTTGCTTAGCTTGGCGAACAATTTTTGGTCTTGCAAAGTGGCCAATACCAATCGCAGATGCTGTTCATGCTCTTCAGCACTGCGGGAGTAGACAAGAACGTCGTCAATAAAAACCACCACAAACCTATCCAAGTAGTCCTTGAACACTCGGTTCATCATATCCATGAAGGCTGATGGTGCGTTGGTCCAACTAAATGACATCACAAGAAATTCAAAATGGCCATGTCTCGATCGAAACGCAGTCCGTGGAATATCAGACTCCCGAACCTTTAGCTGATGATAGCCTGAGCGGAGATCAATCTTCGAAAATACTGAACTACCACCCAGTTGATCAAACAAATCATCAATTCTTGGCAGTGGGTACTTGTTCTTAATCGTCACCTTGTTTAATTCCCGGTAATCGATGCAAAGCCGCATCGACCCATCTTTCTTCTTCACAAATAACACTAGTGCACCCCAAGGTGATGAACTTGGCCTAATAAATCCCTTTGCCAATAAGTCATCCAGCTGGGTACGCAATTCTGCTAGCTCACGCGGGGCCATTCTGTACGGCGCTTTCGCAATAGGCCGCGTACCCGGCTCCAAATCAATGACAAACTAGACATCACGATCAGGTGGAAGACCAGGGAGATCAGCAGGAAAAACATCTGGAAATTCACGCACAACAGGAATCTCTTCCAAACGCGGCAAAACAGCACTAGTCCCCACAACTGAGACTAGACAAGTAAAACAGTCGGAAACAAACAACGTCCGAACACATATCGCCGAAATCCCTAGAGCATTCTGACATGAATCACCATAAACACTTCCCGGCTGACCATTGTCCTTGATAAAATCCAAGTGCTTTCCTTTGCACTGGATGACGGCGTCATAGCGGGATAACCAATCCATGCCCAAGATAACGTCAAAATCTTAAAAATCGATCACCTTGAAATCAGCCTTCGGTAAGAAATCTCCCAACAAAATGGGACAATCAAGAAGACCCCAGTCTGCAACCACAGAAGCACCGAAAGGAAACCTCACCAAAAAGGCATGCCCTACTCGATCTGGTGTCAAATGATACCGATCCAGAAAGGTTCGAGCCACAAATGAATGGGTTGCGCCAGAATCGAAGAGAACACGCGCCCAACGGTTCTTTACCTTAAAGTTTCCTATAATGGTACATATGTAGCTAAGAACGACGCGTAAGAGTCATAAACAAAACGTGAACCAGAGGAAGGAATCGAACCTGAGATAACCTGAGGTGACATCTGAGCTTCCTCTAAAGAGATCACATTTAACTTCCCCTTTCGTTTGTCCAAACGCGGAGGCGGAGGCAAAGCCTAGAGTGGCATTGGCTGCAGCACTGGCTGGTTTTGTGGGCACCTTGCCTTGAGATGTCCCTGTTTGCCACACTGAAAGCATACCTTGTCTTTGACCCAGCAACGGCCCACATCATGACCTCTTCCCCCACAACTTGTACACTCCAAGTCTCTGGTTGGTGCACCCTGAATGGCGTGCACCTGCTCCTTCTGCATTCCCAATCGCTTGAAACATCTCTCAAACGGGTGACCTGACCGGCCATAGAAGCTACATGTCTCCTTAGTCTTCTTTCTCCCAGCAGCTTCTTGGGAGCTTTTCCCTTCCATTAGCTTTCTCTTATCCTTCCTCATCAACTGCCCTCTTTGCGTTGCAGTTTCTATAGCTTCCACCTTCAAAGCAGCCTCAACCACACAGGTGTAACTCGTCGCTCCATAAGCGCTTGCGAACTGCTGAACATCGCTCCGGAGTCCGCCAAGAAATCTCTTCACTCGGTCAGCTTCCGTAGTCACCAAGCTCGGAGCGAACCGACTTAGCTTGCTAAACTCAATTTCATACTCACTAACTGTGAGTTTCCTCTGCTTCAGGTACAAAAAGTCATTCATCAGGTGGTCCCTTTCAACTGACGGCAGAAACTTGCGCCGTAACATTTCTTTGAAGGCTTCCCACGAACATCAGCTTGAGGATTATGGATTTCACGTAAGTAGAACACCACTGTTTTGTGATTCTACTAGTGCTATATCAATTGCACATAATCCTGTTTCCCATAGTAGAACCAAACATATTGAAATAAAATATCATTTTCTTAGAGAACATGTAGAGAAAGAAGATATTTTACTAGAATATGTTAAAACAGATAATCAACTAGCTGATAAGTATACTAAGCCTCTAGAAGAAACTAAGTTCAATAGGTTTAAAATTGAACAGGTGTGATAAACTTAGAATAAGTTTATAGAAATAGCTAAGTAAAAAGGTGTCGACACACAGAGATATCTGTGTCGACACAGAAAAGTGGTGTCAACACTTCAAGGAAAAGGTGTCGACACATCTAGTAAGTTGGTGTCGACACTTCAGAAAATTAGTGTCGACACATGACAAGTAGGTGTCGACACATCCAAGGTGGTGTCTACACTTAGGCTTTACTCAGAATTCTCTAAGTAAAGTCTCGACTAAATGTCGAGATATGTGGTGTCGACACATAAACAAGTGTCGACACATCTATATGTTGACTAAACTTGTGTCGACACATAGGTGTCGAGACATTATAATCAGTGTCGACACTTATCGACAGTGTCGACACAATTTAAGTTAGCTGCCCGCCCTTTCATCTTCAAACTTAGAAAGGTATAAATAGGATTTTGCCTTAGTCTGTCGACATGCTTTCAAAAGTTTCGAGACCAAACTTGTGTGTCAACACCTCTCTTCTCTCAGTTCAAATTCTTCAAACCCTAATGGCGCCAAATCTTGAGGAGAAAGTCAATGAAGGGTATGAACTGGTGCGCGACGCGTTTGGTGATGCAGACTCAGAAATCAAGAATGTGATAACCCTAGTTGCAGACTCGGGCTTTGAATTTCTTGTTTCAGAGCCCACAAAGATCTGGAAGAAAGAAGTGTTAGAATTTCTGAATAGAGCTAAAGTAGACGACTCTGGACTCAAGATCAAGTCTAGGGTTCATGGAGAAAAGGTGAAGGTATCACCTAAAGGTTTGAGAAAAGTTCTAAACCTGCCAAGGACAAAAGAAGAGGAAGAAGTTACTGCTTCAAGGACCAGAGATGCATTGGCATGGTGTGGTCTGGATTCAAAATGAAAATTGGATCTGTGTTTAATAGGAAAGGCATGAACAGCCAGGGTAAATTTCTATCAGAAATTGTTGGCAAAGTTATCTTAAGTAAGCCTGGAGGGCATGACAGGGTATTTGCCCATATGTTCAATCTCATGACCAGGATAATCTTCAGCCTGAAAACTGATTGGTCTGTAGTGATCTTTGAGAAGATTAAGGAAAGCCTAAAGAAGCCAAACTTGGGTAGGATCTTAAGCCTATACCTTGCTGGTATTATACCAGAAGTTATGAGTCAAGCTGCTGGCAGTAAAATCAAACACATGAGAAGAATGGACATGAGAATCTTCTCAAGATGGGACATAGTTTTGACAAAGGAGATGCCTACTCCTGAGAAAGAAACCCCACACAAGAAGAAGAAAAAAACTGCCCCAGTGGCTCAGGTTTCCACTAGCAGCTCTGATAGTGAAGAGCAAGTGGTCTTCACACTTGATGAAGAAGACACTGGAACTGCTGTGAAGTCTCCAGCCCAACAAGTAGTTGCTGAGAGGCAGTGGGAGCTACCTCCAACTAGCCCCTTACACCAAGATCAAATCCAGGGGGAGCCACTAGTAGTGGAAGAACCAACTCCACTGGAAAGTGAGCAAGCTACTAACATCATTCTTGAGGTAATCACTGAGCTTAGTGCTTTAGATTTCCCTATAGAGGATAATGTATTGTCTGATTCCTTAAATAATGTTAATCAGCAAACTCAGCTGGATAGTCAAGTCCCAGATGTTGTCATGGAGGACACATCTGTTACAGTTCAAGTTGTGTCTGATCCAGTGGTTGATGAGCCAAGAGTTTCTCCAGCCCATTCTCCACAAGAATATACAATGGAAGATCTGTTCCTTAACCTGGATCAAACTGATTTTGACAAAGAAACTGCTGCTGAGGGGGAGAATGCTCCAGTTGAGGGGGAACAAGCGGTAATTCATGAAGAACCTGCAAGGCAAGAATTTGAGAAGGCACCAGAAGTGCAGAAGGAGTTACCTCCAAGCCCTAAGGAGAAGGTAGATATAGCCAGCACCTCAGCTTCAGAAGATGAGGAGGCAACAAGGGCTAAGAAAAAGAAGTTTCAAGTATTCAAAAGAAGGAGCTAGAGTTATAAAAAGGCATTGCAAACCATAGCACCACAGCCAGCACTACATCCAACTCCAACTGTAGACTACAGTGCTCTAATGGTTGCTCTGCAAATCAAGCTTGATTAGCACAGGAAAGCTTTAGAGACATATTTGGATGAGGGTCATAAATCCCTCCAATTTGATTTAGCCCAAGAAATAAAGTCTATTAGATTTGAAATGAATCTTAATAAGAAAGAGATGACTGACTGCTTCCACAAGGGAGGGAATGCAGTAGTCTACTTAGCTTCTCATCAAGAGAAAATCAAGGCTCAAGTAGATGACATAGCACTGAAGCAGGGGCATGTTCTAGAGAACCAAATCAGAATGAATGACAATTTGACAGAATCTCACAATGTTATTGTCACAGAGATGAAGAACATTGTTGCTGGCCTGACAACTTCTACTGCTACTGCTAAAGTAGAATTTGACAAAGCATTCCAAGAGGAAATTACTGCTGTTAAGACTGCCATACAAGACTCTCAGAAGATCATAACTGACAAACTCCAAAGGTTGAAACCTTACTTTAAAGATGGAGTCAATTATTTGGATGCCCAAATAAGATTTCAAAAGGATGACCTGAGGGATCACATGGTTAGAGAAGTCATAAAGGGGGAGAGAGTATTAGTCAAAGCTAGCTCTGATCATGCTAAATGGATTTCTAATTCTATCAGAGCTACTCTTGGATATCCTCCTCTTTGTGATGATGATAATGTTGCAGAATCTGTGATTAATCCTGCATATCTAGGAGGGGAGAAACCTGAAGTGCCTCAAGTCATCTACCCTCCTCCAGATTTTGAAATGGTACATGCTGATATCCAAACCATGTATAGTCCACCTGATGGTACTCAGAAGGTTATTCTAGAAAAAGTAGTTCTGCCAGTATCTGAAGCCATGCAAGAAGCTCTGCAGAAAGAAGAAGAAACTAGATTGTCTAAGAAGAGGTTCAGGGAGCAAGCTGAACAAAGACCAGAGTTTGAGCAGTGGAGCCCCACTTCAAGAAATATTATCTTAACTGCATGGAAAGCTGCAAAAGATAATATACAAGGCAGAAACAAGTGGTTTTCTGAAACAGAATGGAGGAAGCATGAGACAAGGCAAGAAGCCATAGTCCAATATAGAAGAAAGGCCAAGATGGGAAAGCTACCTCCTACTGCCCAGGAGCCTAGCAAGTACTTTCCCAAGCCTTATCATTATTTTGAAAGGCAAAATATTAAATCTGAGGAACTTAAGAAGAAGGAGCTGAAAGGGAAGAAACCTGTTGATACTGAAGCTGCTGAAGCTCCTATGCAAGCCAAGATTCAGTCTGGAAAAGGAATAGTAATTAAGGAGGCTGAACAAAAATAGAATAGAATTTTATTCAGTTTACAATTGTAATCTTGTGTTTTTTAAACACTATGTAAAACTTTTGTATAATGAATATTACAAAGTTTTGAGAACAATATGATGTGTTTCAAATCTATTTCATATTTGTTCTGAGCTGCTATCTGTGTATACATGTCTTGTTTAATACATGTTTTTGGTTGCCCTGTTATATAATCCTGCTTTACATCATTTTGTAATTTTATTATGAATGGTGTATATCATTGACTAAGGGTTATGACTTCTCCAAATAGGGGGAGATTGTTGGGTACATTGGTTTAAATGTACCTGATTTGAAGAAGCCTCACCCAACTCAATGATATTCATCTAAATGTATTTGATGTATTTTGAGTTTACTTGTGCAGGTTAAGTATTTGCAGGAAAGATGAAAAAGTTTCTAAGTGCATGTGTCGACACCCAGAGGGAAAGTGTCGACACTTAAGAAAACTTGTGTCGACACCCAGGCAAGCAGTGTCGACACTTGGAGTCATTGTGTCGACACCAGGGATGCAGAGTCGACACCAGACAGAAAGTGTCGACACAAGGAGCTGTGTAGACACTCAGTGAAGAAAAGTGCAGTGAAGCAGTGTCGACACTTAGCAGTTGTGTCGACATCCAGAGTAACTGTGTCTACATCAGAAAGTGTCGACACTTGGAGGCTGTGTCGACACTCAGAAAAAGTCAGCAGAGACTAAGTACAAGTGTCGACACCCAGAACAATGTGTCGACACACTGCAGAAGAGTCAACACTTGAAGAAAGTGTCGACACAAGAAAGAATGTGTCGACACTTAGCTGAAGACTCAACACTTGATGAAAGTGTCGACACAAGGAGCTATGCCGACACTTAGCAAAGTTCAGCAAAATTCTAAGTACAAGTGTAGACACAAAGAAGAAGTGTCGACACTTAGAAAGTATCAACACTGAAGGCTTGTGTCGACACCAAGAAGAAATGTCGACACTTAACAGATTCAACACATGAAGATGTGTCGATACAAAGAAGTTGTGTCGACACTTACAAGAAGTCAACAAAGTGCTGAAGAACAAAGTGTTGTGTCGACACTTAATATCAGTGTCGACACATGAAGAAGAAGCAGTGTCGAGATATAAAATCTACAACACAAGGAGTTGTGTCGACACCTTGTAGGCTAGTGTCAACACTTAGACAACTTGTGTCGACACTTGGTCTATAAGTGTCGACACTTAAAGACAGACAGTCTCGACACTTGCAGACAGTTATAGAATTTTCAAGAACTGACTGGATGACTTGACAGCTGCCATTCCAGCCGGTCTACTGCACCTGTCAGAGTTGTCAGAAATCAGTTATGAACCGGACCAGCCGGTTACCATAAAGAAGGCCTATAAATAGGCTTATACTGTCTACAGAAGAAGTTGATCAAGTGATTGTCCAAGTTGTTCAAGTAATTAACAAAGAAGAAGATCTAGCTATTCCTTGAAGAATCTAGTGAAAATCTAAGTAGTTGGAGAGAGAGAGCTCCATCCAAGAAGTCAGTCATTGGAACCAGGCTGAGAAGAAGGGTTCAGATTTATTCTGAATCTTAAGTAGCAGAGATCAAGGATCAACTACAGAAGAGGTCAATCTTATTGTGTTCTACATTCAAGAAGCTTTGAAGAAAGCCAAGTCAGATTGATTTCAGCTGAGTTCTTCCAAGAACTCATCAAGAAACTCACAACTCTTCACTCTTTTCTCTGAGTTGTTGAGTCACAATTTTTGTATTCATATTATCTTGTAGGATCCTTAGGGATCTGAGTTTTGTAAGCCTGTAATTATAAAGGCTGAGTGTAGGGCCTGTTTGCCTGAGTGTAGGAGAGTTGTATCTCTGAGTGTAGGCCTGTTGTGGCTGAGTGTAGGCCTTGGTGGCTGAGTGTAGGCCTTGGTGGCTGAGTGTAGGCTTTGTGAAAAAGCTGAGTTGTAGGGCCTTGGGCCTGAGTTGTAGGAACCTTGTTTTGGGGTTCTGAGTGTAAGATCTGAGGATCATAGATAGTGGAGAAGTTTGGCCGAATCTAGTACACTGCTAGATAGGCGAAGGGGGAAAGTGGATGTACCCAAACCTTGGGGAACCACTATAAAACTGTGTGTCTACTGTGTGCTGTGGATTTCTGTGATTGCTGAATGTGTGCTGTGATAAAATAACTAGAATTCTGTGATATTATCTGATTGCTGCCTAAAAAGTTAAAAAGATTCAAGGCACCTATTCACCCCCCCCCCCCTCTAGGTGTTTAGGTACAATATCTTTCAAAGTTTAGTGGTGAGGTTGTACTATAGGAAGACCAAGGTGATTTTCACCTTGTCCCTTGTTCACTTGGTCCTTTGAGCTTCTTATGGTTTTATCATGACCCAGTCATGACAAAACCATTCCTAGTGGTCTAGTTGTTTAAGGGATGTTACACTTTTGGCGTCAAGTGATCTCGACTCCATTCAAAAAGGCATCAAGTGATCTCGATGAATTTAACTTAGAAATATTTGGGAAACTTTAGGCATTGCGTGATCTCGATGCCATTCGAAAAGGCATCGAGTGAACTCGACGCCACTCAACACGGTGTTGAGTGGTTTAAGTGCCACTCAATGCCTTTTTACTAGATGTTGCTAGATGATGTTGGTGTTGAGTGGTATCAACGCCACTCAACACAACATTTAGTGGTCAGAAAGCTAATCAACATCTTAATGTGGAAAAGTTGGGAAGCTGTCGGCATTGAGTGGACTCAATGCCACTCAACGCGGCATTGAGTGGCCTCAACGCCACTCAAATCCTTGACTTAGAATTGTTGTAATACTGATGACTTTGATTGGTGTCAATGTAACATCCCATGTTACTTCTAGACCCCCTTAACTTAGATTGGGTTAGGCATGGGGTGGGTGTTAGGGAAATTAGCTAGGTTTGACCCTAGGTAATGTGTTGTAGCCATGTGGGGCCCACTATGGGGCCAAAGTCAAACTAGGTCAAACTAGCCTAAATAGGAACCCTAGCCACACCATGACCCCACCACATTGCCCTAACCCTAAAATAATCTAAGTGCACCCTAGGGCATGTCATTAGGTCAACCCTTTGACCCTAGTTGACCAAAGTCAACCATGACCCTAATTTGGTCAAACCTATACCTATAGGCCCAATTAGCCCAAGTAGGGCACCACATTGACCCAACCCAAGTTGGGAGGTGCCATTAGACCCATGACCACCAAATGGGGTCAGCCCACTAATCATGGTTGACCAGGTTAACTCAAGTCAACATAGTCAACATAATTGACCTAAAGAAGAAAATGAGGGCTAAGCCCACTCTCCTTGGGCCAAGCCCACCAAACATGGCCCATGGCCAGCCCAAGTGGACAAATACCAGCCCTACCCCTCTGGTTTTGGAGAGAAAACATATGCAAGGGGCATTTTGGAGAATTTACCCAAAAGAGGAGAGAGAAGATGAGAATTAGAGGAGGAGGCCACTTGGCCTTGGCTCCTTCTGCCCCAAAATGGTGCTGGATGGCCTCCTTAGTAAATTCCAGAGAATTTGCCAACATGGTGGCCACTTGGCACCAAGGGTGAAGCCTCCAAAGCCCCAAATCGAGCTCACCTTGGTTGTATCTCCCTATACAACCACTTCTAGCTCAAACCGACCACTCCATCAGCTTCAGTGAGTGGAATCAAGTGGAGAACGAGTCCTGGAGCAAAGATTTTGGTGAATAAATGGGATTTTGAGCTCGAGATCGCCGGAGGAGCTCAACCATGGCCAACCGCCGCCAACCTCGCCGCCGTGCCGCCATTCGGGTCCGTTTCGCCTCCCCTCTACTCGTACTAGCTTTCTAGATCCTTTAGGAGAGACATCGGGCTCAATTGAGCCCGATAACATGAGAGGAAATGGAGATTTTTCCAAGTTTTGCTACTTTCTCGGGTTCGCCGGAGGAGCCAATTCTGGCGGCCTCATCGCTGGAAATCGCTAGCCACCACTTCAGTGAAGGTGGTGGCGACATCCGCCGGCGGTGGTGTTGGCTCAGCTGGCCGGAAATAGCCAGCAAAGGTGGCCTAGGAAGAATCAATCTGGGCCGTTGGTTGATTGGGGTCGTTGACCAGATCCCGTCCATCCTACTTTAAGATTCGTGCCCAATCAATTAAATTAAATCAAAATAAAAACTATAGTATTATGTATATTTGTCACACTATTTCAGTCTTGTTGCATGGCTATTGTACACCTCTTAGAAGAATTTCCAGGAGATGAACCTAAAATGAAAATTGTAGCTTAATGTCATAACTTTAATTTGGCATCTTAAACATCAAATTTAGTAGAGTACATTGGTCTGTAGGTCAGTCTTCCTAAGACTGGTCCTAGGCAAGGCCAGAATATCAAATTGATGTCCAAGCCAAACCAATAATCAAAAGGACACCAAATTTTGGTTCCATGCATGGCTAGGGCATATTTAGCCCCTGCCAAAAATTGAGAATTTTGGGGAATAGATTTTCTATAGTTTTTGCTTAAATATCAAAAAGTAAATAAATGAAATATTTGGAGTGTTATGTCTCCAAATGACCCCATATTTTGGTGGCATGTCCTTGGGGACTATTCATGTGCGTGGTACAAATTGTAGCACATTTGGAGCACTGCATGTTGGGTAAACTCACTTACATGTGTTGATTATACATAGGCTTGGGGTGCAAATAGCCAATTTTGAAATATTGTGTATTAGGCCTATTTGGAACATCCAAAAATCATGGTATTGATTTCAGAGGCTCATTAGGGTGAATTATACCCCACATTGTAATAATGAGATTTTTGGAAGCAAAGATCCCATTATTTGGAAATTTTGGAATAATAGAACTTTTGAAAAATAAATGTAAAAATAGGTCCATCATTGAGATAAAATACCCAATTTTTGTTAAGGTCAATATAATGTTAGATTTAACTATTGAAAGGTTTTTATGTCTCTGTTTCAAGAATGTTGATAGGAGTTATGTGAAAATTACATTTTTACCCTCATTTTACTTAATTAGCAAATTGGTGAAAATACTTAGTAGACAATTTTGGAAATTTTTTTGGTGATATAGCTGAGTATGAATAACCTTGTTTAATTTTATCAGCATTTTTGGATGACGCGGTAATTTTTAAAACCTTATAATGCCATTTTGGTAAATTATTAAGAATTGAAATTTGTAGGCCATTACATTATAGAGGTTGATGAAACTCTTCCATTAGCATTAAATTAGTGATATATATGCTCTGTAAGTTTCCTAGAATTTTTAGTAATGTATTCCTTATACTTCATTTGGAAAATGACAATTGAGTGAATTTTGTATTAATTAAGGAATAAATAGAAATAATCAGGAGTAAAATTATACATTTTGGTAGACAGCTATATTTTACCAAGATGCAACTCAGGAAAAATTTCTTAGGTCAGTGGATTATGATTTATAATAATTCATGTATTAAATGACCTAGGGAATTAATTAAATAATTTAATTAGAGGCCTTAATGACTTAAGAAAATTACGAAAATCAATAGGCTCACTTCATTAGTCCATACCATCCTAGGATAAATAATTAGGGGCAGGTGGCCCAAGGAATTGGAAGTTTCATTTCGGGGTGGTATTAGGTCATGGGTTGCGTATAGTGTAAGTAAGTTATACTATAAGGACCACCGGGGGATAGATCAATGGTTGAGCTAGAGTTTACAATTGGAGAATAACCTTGGTGGGTAGTGTGGTCTTAGTGACGAGAGTAAAAGTTCAAACCCTTGGATAGCAACTGGAGTGGAGGCCGGCAGAAGACCGTCGCCCTTCTGAGAACATCTTAAGTCATTAGGATCACATAAGAGTAATAACGAGAGCTGGGGGTGAATTTTGGGTAGACATCAACTAAAGTAAATATCCTTGAGAAAGGGAGCTTTGGGCATAATTCCATCGTAGTTCCTAGTGCCCCCGAGAGCCCTTCACCGGGTATACCCTGGGCAGTTCTAGGATTAAGCTTAAATCACTAAGTATAATAACCCGTAAACAAGAGTAGTCTAATAGGTTAAGATATTGTGGTTCATTCTCGCCCGTGATGGGTTTGAGGGATTTTGAATAAAGGCACTATTGTGCGTTCTCACCCGAGATCGGTTTGAGGGATATATGTTGCAGGCTCACCCGTGAAGGCTTTGAGGGATTCAAGACAAGTTGGTCCCGCGAGCTGAACGCTCGGGTTGAAATACTTGCATGTGCATAAATTTAGTGATGGGTCATGCGGTACTGGCCGATCGTCACACCGACGACAGTACGGTGAACCAGGCGGGTGTGCGGATTTAAGGGTCTATTGGGTTGTTTTACACTACTGTCTGGAGGATGACCCCGAATAACGCACACCCAACCCAACAAGACTGACGGGTTGTCAGCAAAGTACGTACGCATGGACTCTAGAGTGCATCTAGGACGTGTACAGAGGCGTATGAGAGGGGTCTAAGGTTTGGTCGTGTGCATACCGGCCTAGAAGTGGAGATGCCCGCTCCGCTGCTGCCGTAGCCACAGCGGTGGTACCCAAGAGTGAAGCTAGCTCTCAAAAAGTGGGAACTAAAGGTCTGTGATCACAGAGTCGTTGTGTGTGAGTTGCACTTGCCCGTTGCATAAATTGCATCATAAACATTCATTCGTATTAAGTCATACGCTTCATAGATCCTTATCATATAAATTAGTATGTGCCCTTTTATATGATAATTTAAATTTCCTGCAAACCTTAACTTATAAATTTGTATGAGCATTTTTATAAGTTAAGGTACGATTTGTGATGGTAGAGTAGTGGTAGCATAGTTTTACTTTTCTGGTCTTACGGTCAGTTCTTTACTAACTTTACCGTATTGCGTTTTACTTCACTTGTCTTACTTACTTCAGTTTTATACTTTACTTACTGTACTTGTACATCTTACATAGAACTGCTAGAGTACAACTACTATTACTCCTCCTATACTTGTTAGTATAGTGCCACTGCCACCTGTTTACACTTGTTACCCCTTGTTGTCCTCCGCTTCGTACTCCCGCACGGTGCCTAGTAATTGCGGGGCGAGGTGTGGAGGAAACGACTTAGTCTTTTTGAGTAATGGTCAGTGACCAAACTATTTTTAGGATCTCGAGGAGATGGAGCACCAGCACGACCGGCAGGATGAGATGACAGGACGTGAGGAGCTGATAACACCACCTACTACCACTACTACTGCAGAGTTGCCTCAGGTGGGATGACTTGGTGATGATAGTTATCTTTTGCTATTTAGAGTTGAGAGAGACAGATTTTGATATGATGTACTGGGCATAAGCCCTTTTTACTTCTGTACTCATATGGACTGATGTATTTTCTTTTCATATATTTATATATATGTACTATGACTGTGGACTAGTTGTGGTTTACTTTTACCGCTATACTTTTGTTCCTCATATTGGCCTACAGGTTATATGATCGTACTAGCCGGAAAAATCGGCATGTTGCGGTGTCGACTAACCCGTGCGTTAGTGTCACCGTAAGACGGCGGTTCTGGGCATAAGACCGAGAGCCTCCTTGGTAAGGGGGAGTGTCACAACCCGCATTTCCCCCAATGAGTACATCGTATAAGAGTTAGAGGAACTACGTGTTATGATGCCATGTCGTGCAGGGGATAACTGTACACGCTCAGGCAGGAAAAGCCTCGACGCTTACTTTAGTAGTTGAAAATCATCAGTTGTATGCAAGAAAATCATTTAGTTTGATGTCCGTATCCCTCGGCCTTATGGATCAAAATGTGTGTTTGTACGCGGCGGAAAATACTTTAGTTTACTTATGATGATCTCTATAATAATATCAGAAATCATCCTTTTTACGTTGTTTGGAAAATACTTGTTTAGGTGACCAAAACATGTTATAAATGCTATACAATAATAGGTTTTGTTTAGCTTAAAAATACCTAATGCAACCTACCATAAAACCTTCCCAAGAGCAAGTAGACATCATCTCATTCAAATGATTCATAGTAGCAGTCTAGCATTCATATGGAGCAAGTAAAGAAAACCACCAATGGGCGCCAACAAGCTGACACGAACCCATTGGGGCGTATGTATGTATGTACAACAAAGTAAAGAACTACCTCACTAAGCAAGCTCGGCTAGCTCCAAAGAGACTCTACCCAAGCACTAGCCGCTCAACCGGCTACAACCTGCACCTGAGGCATTCAAGAAAGAACACCTCAGCAATCATCAAAACTATAAAATAGAGCATTAAGACGAAGGAGCTTACCGACCCCGTAGCAATTTTCATGTAAAACGAGTGAAAAGAACAGGGTTAAAAAAACAAGTGTTAAACACTGCCAACCCAAAGTGTAAAACACACCAAGTACAGGAAAGTCTCATCAAGTCCTGCTCAACCCGCAGGAGAAAAAGGCAACACATATATACCCATTCCATCATCTTGATAACAAGAAATAATTATACGAGTGAAACATAAGCAGCAGTTAAGTTCGATTCCGCAAGGGTCTTTTGGTGGCGGCCCTAAAGTGGAACGCACCAATAAAAGCCAGCCCAAATTGGGGCCAAAACGATGCTCTACACCACAAAACAAAACCCGGTGGCCACCAAGGTTGAAACCACACCACCCCTTACCGAATCCTCACACAAACACTCCTGCCATGGTTGACAATTCGCCTCACAAAACACACCATAACCCAAGCTAAACACGTTTCATTTCATCGTCCTCACTCATGACTACAAATTGCCCAAGTTATGTCAAACTTGATAGAGTTTGGGTCTCTACTTCACCATAAGCGAACCCCACGACTAAACATAATAAGCTCGCGAATCATATGGACAAAAAAAGTAACTAAGAGAGGAATACAAGGTAAAACATGCTAAAATAAGATGAACAATAGGTAAGCATATAAACTGGGAAAGGCTTGAAACACAAGTTGATTAATACTGGTGAGTCCTAAACAAACGTAAAAGTAACAAGGCTAAGCTATTTATTCCAAAGTGAGGTGCAAAACAAGAAGAACAAGCTAGGAAAATTGAAAGCGGAAAGCTAGATAATTTTGCACAATCAAAACACAAGAAAACAAGATTGGCAAGGGTGAAGAACACCGCTTGCCTAAACTGAGACGACACCGCGACAGCTGCTCCTCTCATTCCTTCCATTGCCTTAGCTTTTCTCCCTTGATTTCTCTTTGAGAATGAAGAAGAAGGTGAAGAAATGGATAAGTGAGGAGAAAGAGCTCTTTTTCGGCCTTATTTCCTCCAGGACAGAGCTGGACTGTTTGATCCAGAATTAGAGAAATGAACGGCACAAATAAACTGGAAAAAAATTTATTTTCGGCCCTGACACTCCCTGTGACACGCCCGTGTCACAGGCCGTGTCACTTAAGCGGTGGGCAACCGTCTCACCTCGAAACAGTACACGGCCTGGGACACGCCCGTGTCACAGGCCGTGTCACTGAACACGCCTATCTACATGGCCGTGTCACACGGCCGTGACACAGCCCACAACACCTGCCAAACAACCCGAGAAGGACACGGCCCTGTGGCATGCCCGTGTCACAGGCCGTGTACCCCTTCTCTCGACACTCGTCGAGTGACTTTCATCGAGCAAAGATCGTCGAGCGTGGGACACGCCGTGTGACACGCTCGTGTCACAGGCCGTGTACCCTTCTATCGACACTCGTCGAGTGAACTTTGTCACCGAAATTCGTCGAACACCCAGGACATGCCTTGTGACACGCCCGTGTCACAGGCCGTGTACCCTGGCACGCCGTAGGACACGGCCGTGTCCCAGGCCGTGTCACCCAAATGCGCTCTAGGTCCCCATGCTAGAAGAAACTGCAGCCATAATTTGGCACGTGAGGGGGGGGGGGGGTAAAAACCAGCAACACGCGTTTATCTACAACTCCAAAATACCAGACAAAATGCTATACAATCAACCCGTTTTGAGCAACACTACTCAGGCTCGAGAAATTGCATGCATTCCCTAAGAGGCCTCACAGAGTCCCCAAAAATAGGCTCCGGCTTGCTGGGGAACCATGCAACTAGGATACCAAAACAGCCACTCGAAAGCCCGCGTGAAAACCATGCTCAAACAACGGTCAGAGCTAACGCAACGCCCATCAAGCGTATGCAATCATTCAACGAAAAAAAATCCGGGGCATTACAGTCACTCCCCCTAACAAAATGTTTCGCCTCGAAACTTTTCAATACTTTGTATATCACTTAAAGTAGGAATCAAACAAAAACATCAAGTCACATACCAACTTAAGTTATGGAAATAAATGAGGGTGAGCCGCCCTCATCGTTGACTCGAGCTCCCACGTCGCGCTTTCCACATTCTGATTTTTTCATAGCACCTTGACCATAGGAATCTTCTTTTTTACGCAACACGCGCTCTTGGGAGTCCAAAATACGGATGGGCATCTCGACATAAGTAAGGTTCGGCGCCAACTGCGGCATAAAGTCCAAAACTTGCTTGTCATTCCGCACACACTTTCGAAGTTGGCTGACATGAAACACGTCGTGAACACCAGGAAATTTCACGGGTAACTTGACTTTGTAAGCGGATGCACCAACCCGCGCAAGAATCTTGAAGGGACCCACAAATCTTGGGTCTAATTTACGCTCTTTTCCAAACCGTTTAATTCCAACCATTGGGGAGACTTTCAGGAAGACGAAATCCCCCACAGCAAACTCTAACTCCGACCTTCGCCGGTTGGCGTACTTTTCATATCGCTCTTGGGCGATCCAGAGCTTCTCCCGAATAAGGCGTACGACAACTTCCATGTCCTCGAGCGCCTCTGGGCCCAACAAAGGCCGCTCGCCAACCTCAGCCCAAAATATGGGAGTCCGACATCGTCGCCCATATAAAGCTTCGAACGGAGCCATTTGCAAGCTTTCTTGATAGCTGGTATTATAGGCGAATTCCATAAGGCGCAAACATTCATCCCATACTCCGCCATACTCAAGAATGTAGCATCGAATCATATCTTCCGCGATTTGGTTTACTCGTTCCGTTTGGCCATTCGTCTGAGGGTGGTAAGTAGTGGAATACCTCAAATCCATCCCCAAACCCTCTTGTAGACTCTTCCAGAAACGAGAAGTAAATCGGGAATCCCGGTCTGAAATGATATTGACTGGCACACCATGCAGTCAGATGATCTCGTTCAAAGATAACTCTGCTATTGTCTTCATCGTGTAGTTGATCTTAAATGGTATAAAGTGAGCAAACTTGGTCAACCTTCGATCACCCATACAGAGTCATGTCCTCGTGGAGATCTTGGTAATCCTGTAATAAAATCCATTGAAATGCTTTCCCACTTCCATGTTGGAATCTCCAATGGCGTCAACTTGCCACCAGGCTTCCCATGGTCAGCTTTCACCCGCTTGCAGGTATGACATTCAGATACAAATTGCGCTATATCTTTTTTCATTCCATACCACCAGACAATTTGTTTCAAATCACAGTACATTTTAGTTGAGCCTGGATGGTAGGCCATACTCGAGCCATATGCTTCCCTACCGACCATATCGCGAATGTCTCCAACTACGGGGATACAAAATTGACCGTGATATTTTAACGTGCCTGCGCCATCAATAGCAAAATCTGGTAATTCACCTTTTTTAGTCCGAAGAAATAAATGTAAAAGATCAGGATCCTCCTTTTGATGTTGTCTTGCAAGCACCATCCATGAAGGTTCTTCTACTGCCGAATGACTTTGCAGTTCATATCTTCCCACGAAAATATCCATCAATAGAAATTCCTCCACGAGACGGTCGGCTGAAAGATTAAATAATTTCCCTGTCTTCCGACTCAAAGCATCAGCCATAACATTAGCACATCCGGGATGATATTGAATCTCCACATCATAATCAGCTATATATTCTAGCCATCGCCGTTGGCGCAGATTAAGTTCTTTTTGCGTGAAGACGTACTTCAGACTTTTATGATTCGTAAAGATTTTACACTGCACGCCGTAAAGTAAGTGTCTCCACAACTTCAATGCAAATATTACCGCTGCGAACTCCAAATCACGCGTCGGGTAGTTCTTTTCATGACTTTTCAACTACCGAGACCCATACGCAATCACCTTTTTGTCTTGCATTAAAACACATCCAGGTCCAACGTGCGATACATCCACAAAAACCTCATAATCTATCCCTTCTGTTGGTAATATCAACACAGGAGCGGTACATAACCTGTTCTTGAGTTAAGCGAGTCAAAGGTGCAGCCAACGTAGCAAAACCTTCTACAAATCTGCGATAATAACCGGCCAATCCCAAGAAGCTCTGAATCTCCTTGGGTGTCTCCGGTCTCCTCCACTCCATGACTGCAGCAATCTTTTCGGGATCCACTGAAATTCCATGTTGATTAATAACATGACCCAGAAATGCAACCTGAGGTAACCAAAACTCGCATTTGCTTAGCTTGGCGAACAATTTTTGGTCTTGCAAAGTGGCCAATACCAATCGCAGATGTTGTTCATGCTCTTCAGCACTGCGGGAGTAGACAAGAACGTCGTCAATAAAAACCACCACAAACCTATCCAAGTAGTCCTTGAACACTCGGTTCATCATATCCATGAAGGCTGATGGTGCGTTGGTCCAACTAAACGACATCACAAGAAATTCAAAATGGCCATGTCTCGATCGAAACGCAGTCCGTGGAATATCAGACTCCCGAACCTTTAGCTGATGATAGCCTGAGCGGAGATCAATCTTCGAAAATACTGAACTACCACCCAGTTGATCAAACAAATCATCAATTCTTGGCAGTGGGTACTTGTTCTTAATCGTCACCTTGTTCAATTCCCGGTAATCGATGCAAAGCCGCATCGACCCATCTTTCTTCTTCACAAATAACACTAGTGCACCCCAAGGTGATGAACTTGGCCTAATAAATCCCTTTGCCAATAAGTCATCTAGCTGGGTACGCAATTCTGCTAGCTCACGCGGGGCCATTCTGTACGGCGCTTTCGCAATAGGCCGCGTACCCGGCTCCAAATCAATGACAAACTAGACATCACGATCAGGTGGAAGACCAGGGAGATCAGCAGGAAAAACATCTGGAAATTTACGCACAACAGGAATCTCTTCCAAACGCGGCAAAACAGCACTAGTCCCCACAACTGAGACTAGACAAGCAAAACATTCGGAAACAAACAACGTCCGAACACATATCGCCGAAATCCCTAGAGCATTCTGGCATGAATCACCATAAACACTTCCCGGCTGACCATTGTCCTTGATAAAATCCAAGTGCTTTCCTTTGCACTGGATGACGGCGTCATAACGGGATAACCAATCCATGCCCAAGATAACGTCAAAATCTTAAAAATCGATCACCTTGAAATCAGCCTTCGGTAAGAAATCTCCCAACAAAATGGGACAATCAAGAAGACCCCAGTCTGCAACCATAGAAGCACCGAAAGGAAACCTCACCAAAAAGGCATGCCCTACTCGATCTGGTGTCAAATGATACCGATCCAGAAAGGTTCGAGCCACAAATGAATGGGTTGCGCCAGAATCGAAGAGAACACGCGCCCAACGGTTCTTTACCTTAAATTTTCCTATAATGGTACATATGTAGCTAAGAACGACGCGTAAGAGTCATAAACAAAACGTGAACCAGAGGAAGGAATCGAACCTGAGATAACCTGAGGTGACATCTGAGCTTCCTCTAAAGAGATCACATTTAACTTCCCCTTTCGTTTGTCCAAATGCGGAGGCGGAGGCAAAGCCTAGAGTGGCATTGGCTGCAGCACGGGCTGGTTTTGTGGGCACCTTGCCTTGAGATGTCCCTGTTTGCCACACTGAAAGCATACCTTGTCTTTGACCCAGCAACGGCCCACATCATGACCTCTTCCCCCACAACTTGTACACTCCAAGTCTCTGGTTGGTGCACCCTGAATGGCGTGCACCTGCTCCTTCTGCATTCCCAATCGCTTGAAACATCTCTCAAACGGGTGACCTGACCGGCCATAGAAGCTACATGTCTCCTTAGTCTTCTTTCTTCCAGCAGCTTCTTGGGAGCTTTTCCCTTCCATTAGCTTTCTCTTATCCTTCCTCATCAACTGCCCTCTTTGCTTTGCAGTTTCTATAGCTTCCACCTTCAAAGCAGCCTCAACCACACAGGTGTAACTCGTCGCTCCATAAGCGCTTGCGAACTGCTGAACATCGCTCCGGAGTCCGCCAAGAAATCTCTTCACTCGGTCAGCTTCCGTAGTCACCAAGCTCGGAGCGAACCGACTTAGCTTGCTAAACTCAATTTCATACTCACTAACTGTGAGTTTCCTCTGCTTCAGGTACAAAAAGTCATTCATCAGGTGGTCCCTTTCAACTGACGGCAGAAACTTGCGCCGTAACATTTCTTTGAAGGCTTCCCACGAACATCCCGCCACTAGGCTTTCCTTTTCTCGCAACCACCAACTTTTAGCTAACCCTTTTAGTTGTTAGGCGGCAAGCATCACCTTCTGGTCCTCTGTAACGCCAGAATAGACAAACATCTCTTCCAACGTGATCACCAAATCATCCAAGATCACAAAGTACGCTTTTCCATCATAGGTAGGTGGTCCAAGTCGCTGAAACTGCGAGATAAAAGTCATCACAGGAGGAACCACAACTGGGGGTATCAACGCCACGGAAGGAGTAGAAACAGCGGGGCCTCTGACAGTCTCGTGCACTCTTGGTGCTAGCCCAGACATCGCTGATGACATAGCTTGGAGCTTGGACTGCACATCATGCACTTGCCTCGTCAAAGCATCATTACTTTGTCATAGACTATCCATCAGGGCATTATTCTGCGCGCCCGAAGACTCGCCCTCAGATTGGGGAGTCTGCCTTGTCACTGGATGCTTCGACATCCTATAAACACGTTCACCCTCATCAAGCTCAAACCCAACACAAACACACAACTACTATGTACAGACAATACATGTATAGATATGAACATTAACTGCTAACTTGCTCTGGGAGTTTGAGAATGATGTTATGCCTAGCCTAAGATGACGCACCATCATCCCACTAACTAGTGCCTAAACGATGAATGCATGCATTGATTTGACATAAAACCATGAGTGTACAGGTGTCATCATGTAAATATTTAGCTTGGCACGTTGTGCTCATGCAATGTTATGTTATGCGTGTTGTGCTATGCATTCTAGAAAAGGCCTTATTGCATGCCATGAGCGGTCGTATGCATCACAATGCTATGCATCCCATACTACGTAGCATTGCATGCAACGAATAAAACAAACGTGCTAGTCGCATCCATGTGGTGAGGTTATGTGTCCCATACTACATAACCCTCACATGTTGCCCCTATGGTGGATCCATATACAACCATATATTATGCAACCCATACTATATAATATGCCCCGTATACTTCTGTTCATGCCATGAGTGTATTGTTCGTGCTTCGGCCAAGACGTACTGATGGCACCTCAGTGTGTGTATGAGATGATGATTATTAATAATATACTAAAAGGAAAGTTTGCCCGACCAATTGTCAAGCAAACCTCCCTCTGATACCAATTGTCATAACTCGCATTTCCCCCAACGAGTACATCATATCAGAGTAAGAGGAACTACATGTTATGATGCCACATCGTGCAGGGCATAACTGCACACGCTCAGGCAGGCAAAGCCTCGATGCTTACTTTAGTAGTTGAAAATCATCAGTTGTATGCAAGAAAACCGTTTAGTTTGATGGCCGTATCCCTCGGCCTTATGGATCAAAACGTGTGTTTATAAGCGGCGGAAAATACCTTAGTTTACTTATGACGATCTCTATAAAAATATCAGAAATTATCCTTTTTACGTTGTTTGGAAAAATCTTGTTTAGGTGACCAAAACATGTTATAAATGCTATATAATAATAGGTTTTGTTTAGCTTAAAAATACCTAATGCAACCTACCATAAAACCTTCCCAAGAGCAAGTATACATCATCTCATTCAAATGATTCATTGTAGAAGTCTAGCATTCATATAGAGCAAGTAAAGAAAACCACCAATGGGCGCCAACAAGCTGACACGAACCCATTGGGGCGTATGTATGTCTGTACAACAAAGTAAAGAACTACCTCGCTAAGCAAGCTCGGCTAGCTCCATAGAGACTCTACCCAAGCACTAGCCGCTCAACCGGCTACAACCTGCACCTGAGGCATTCAAGAAAGAACACCTCAACAATCATCAAAACTATAAAATAGAGCATTTAGATGAAGGGGCTTACCGACCCCGTAGCAATTTTCATGTAAAACGAGTGAAAAGAACATGGTGGAAAAAAAACAAGTGTTAAACACTGCCAACCCAAAGTGTAAAACGCACCAAGTACGTGAAAGTCTCATCAAGTCCTGCTCAACCCACAGGAGAAAAAGGAAACACATATATACTCATTCCATCATCTTGATAACAAGAAACAATTATACGAGTGAAACATAAGCAACAGTTAAGTTCGATTCTGCAAGGGTATTTTGGTGGCGGCCCTAAAGTGGAACGCACCAATAAAAGCCAGCCCAAATTGGGGCCAAAACGGTGCTCTACACCACAAAACAAAACCCGATGGCCACCAAGGCTGAAACCACACCACCCCTTACCGAATCCTCACACAAATGCTCCTGCCATGGTTCACAATTCGCCTCACAAAACTCACCAAAACCCAAGCTAAACACGTTTCATTTCATCATCCTTACTCATGACTACAAATTGCCCAAGTTATGTCAAACTTGATAGAATTTGGGTCTCTACTTCACCATAAGCGAACCCCACGACTAAACATAATAAGCTCGTGAATCATATGGACCAAAAAAGTAACTAAGAGAGGAATACAAGGTAAAACATGCTAAAATAAGATGAACAATAGGTAAGCATATAAACTGGGAAAGACTTGAAAGACAAGTTGATTTATTCTGGTGAGTCCTAAACAAACGTAAAAGTAACAAGGCTAAGCTATTTAGACCAAAGTGAGGTGCAAAACAAGAAGAACAAGCTAGAAAAATTGAAAGGGGAAAGCTAGCTAATTTTGTACAATCAAAACACAAGAAAACAAGATTGGCAAGGGTGAAGAACACCGCTTTCCTGAACCGAGACGACACCGCGACGACTGCTCCTCTCTTTCCTTCCCTTGCCTTAGCTTTTATCCCTTGCTTTCTCTTTGAGAATGAAGAAGAAGGTGAAGAAAGGGATAAGTGAGGAGAAAGAGCTCTTTTTCGGCCTTATTTCCTCCAGGACAGAGCTGGACTGTTTGATCCAGAACCAGAGAAATAAACGGCACAAAAAACTGGAAAAAAATTAATTTTCGGCCCTGACACGCCCGGTGACATGCCCGTGTCACAGGCCGTGTCACTTAAGCGGTGGGAAACCGTCTCACCTCGAAACAGTACACGGCCTGGGACACGCCCGTGTCACAGGCCGTGTCACTGAACACGCCTATCTACACGGCCTGGGGACATGCCCGTGTCCTAAGCCGTGTCACCCTACTCTACACTCGTCGAGCGAATTTCGTCGAGAGAAGTTTGTCGACCGCGGGACACGCCCTGTGACACGCCCATGTCACAGGTCGTGTACCCCTTCTCTCGACACTCGACACTCGTCGAGTGACTTTCGTCAAGCAAAGATCGTCGAGCGTGGGACACGCCCTGTGACACGCCCATGTCACAGGCTGTGTACCCTTCTCTCGACACTCGTCGAGTGAACTTTGTCACTGATATTCGTCGAACACCCGTGACACGCCCTGTGACACGCCCGTGTCACAGGCCGTGTACCCTGGCACGCCCTGGGACACGGCCGTGTCCCAGGCCGTGTCACCCAAATGCGCTCCAGGTCCCCCTGCTACAAGAAACTGCAGCCATAATTTGGCACCTGAGGGGGGGGGGGGGTAAAAACCAGCAACACACGTTTATCTACAACTCCAAAATACCAGACAAAATGTTATACAATCAACCCGTTTTGAGCAACACGACTCAGGTTCGAGAAAGTGCATGCATTCCCTAAGAGGCCTCACCGAGTCCCCAAAAATAGGCTCCGGCTTGCTGGGGAACCGTGCAACTAGGCTACCAAAACAGCCACTCGAAAGCCCGCGTGAAAACAATGCTCAAACAATGGTCAGAGCCAACGCAACGCCCATCAAGCTTTTTAATCATTCAACGAAAAACAATCTGGGGCGTTACAGGGAGGGTGATGTAGGCTAGGCCTTTGGGATCCTACACGGAGGGCGTGACTACAGCCTTGGCAACGTTATCGCTCCATAACCGGCACACAAACGCAACGCAGCGACCACAATGATTGTTTTTTTATCGTTCGCGCTAACATACGGATAGCCGATCCGCAAATGGAACGGAGAATGGCTATAGGCCAAAATCCTTTCCGGCTAAATGGAATAATATTAATTCCGATCGAGCTTTGGAGTTGTACCAAAATAGATCCACCAAAAAAAAATTCACGATTCGAAAAAAACGGTAGGATCCATCCCAACAAAACAAAAGCGAGGAGCGCCAATCCTCTTGCGAGATCTTTTCGGAAAACCAACTGAAAATCTCAAATCTATTTTTAGGAACACCGCGAAAATTTAGCAATTCGAGAAATCACGCAAAATCCGTCCACCACAAGAATTAATCAAGAAGAGAATCTCTTAGGTAGGAATTTCGTTACCCCACTCGGAAACATAGATCCGAGATGTTGGATCCACCAAGTACGATCGCTCTTCCCTTTTGGAATCCACGAGAAACGCGCCACGGATGAAGATCTTGTTCGCCTCCTTCGCTTCTCGCCGTGGTTGATTACCCCAACCTTGATTCTTCCTTGCACGAGATCTTCCTCCTCCAAGGTTGGCCGACCACCTTTAAAAGAAAAGGGATGGACACGTAGATGAGAGGATGTAGTTGGAAGAGGGATGATGGAGGGAAAGAGAAGAAGAAGAGAGAGAGAAGGGGGGGTGCGGCCAAGATGAAGAAAGAGGGAGAGGATGGGGGGCCGGCGGCTAGAAGAGAGGGAGGGGAGATAAAAAATTTAGGGTTGGAGGAATTTTCAATTGATTTCAATATTAGCCTTCATAACAAATAATAATGTGGCCTTTTATAAGGCTTACAACCATGTGGCTATTAGCAGCCCAAAATAAAAATGTTGCAGAAAATGAAATGACAAAATAACATAGTGTCAAATACTACATATAACCAGATAAAGGCAGACCAAATAATAAAATAAATTCAAAGCTTATTTTTGTTGCGTGGGCGAAGATTGTAGCCGTGCCCGCTACGGCGCCGCAAGTCTCTTGATGGTGGAGCATCATCGTCATCTTCTGTCACGGTCACACCGCCATGGTCATGGTCTTCATCACCCAATTGGCCGTCGTGGTGGTCGTCGCCATCAATCGTAACACCGCCATGGTCGTCGTCTTCATAACCCAATAGGCCGTCGTGGTGGCCGTCGCCATCAATCCTCCCGCTCTCAAAAGGACTCATCACCGATGAGTGGGCTGGACGGTAACGGTGGAGGAGATCTGCATCGAGAAGAGCCAGGTCGGCCGAAGAAATCCAAGAGTCGTCCGAAGCTGGACGACCACGCCATCGGACCAAAAACCTGTGAATGTCGCCGTCGGGAGTAGAAAACACTGCATCCTGCAAAATCTTGTCAGGCAAGAAATCGGTTCGGGGGAACCTTGGAAAAGCGTTAGGCGAAGAAGAAAAACAAGTTGCATCATCAATATACAACGTACCTCCCGAAGAATCCGAAAGGGAGAGCGGTCCAGAAATATTCGCACCCCCCACCCCTTTAGACGGTATAGTGGAAATATGAAACGGAGAGACTGACAATTCAGGTGGTGGAGCGACATAAAGCGTTAAATCTGAAATGTTAAAAACAGGGGAGATTCCCCACTCAGCGGGTAACTGTAATAAATATGCATTTTCACCTAGCTTCTTCAAAACCCGAAAAGGACCGGCTCTCTTATTCGCTAATTTTTTTATGGTGCCCGAGGGCAACCGTTCAGGGATAAGACGTACCATTACCAAATCACCAACCTTTAAGGGGACTGCTCGCTTATGTATGTTAGCATTTGATTGATAAATAGCATATTGTTTAGCTAACGTCTTGCCAATGTGCTCATGGAGAGTGTGAACGTGCGAGGCGAAGTCCTGTGCATATTGACTTGATTTAAATGATGGTGGTAACGGAATCAAATCAAGAGACACGGGTGCCTTATATCCATGCACTATCTCATTTGGCGATAACCCGGTTGACCTATTCTTAGAATTATTATAGGCTAACTGAGCGTGGGGAAGAATAAGATCCCATGTACCCTTATGATCGCCCACCAAGCAACGAAGTAATCCTCCCAAACTACGGTTAACAACTTATGTTTGCCCATCCGTTTGGGGGTGGTAGGCCGACGAAAACATAAGCCTCGTGCCCAACAACTTCCACAGTGTCTTCCAAAAGTAGCTTGTAAACTTAACATCTCTATCGGTCACGATGGTTTTGGGGACACCTCGATGAGCTACGACCTCCTTAAAATACAACTTAGCGACATGGGAAGCTTCGTTGGTACTATGACAACCGATAAAATAAGACATTTTAGAGAATCGGTCCACTACGACCAAGATGGAATCGTGGCGCCGAAATGTCAGTGGGCGGCCCAATATGAAGTCCATGCTAACATCCACCCATGGGGCAGAGGGAATCGGAAGGGGTGTGTAAAGGCCCGCATTGGTCTTGTTACCCTTAGTCAATTGACATACGCGGCAACTTCCTACAATTTTGTTGACCATTGGCTTGAGACCCGGCCAAAAGAATTTATCCTCCACAAGCGTAATCGTTTTATCGCGACCGAAGTGTCCACCTAAACCTCCACTATGTAACTCCCATATAATAAAATGGCGTAGGGACGAGCGGGGAATACACAATTGCGTGTGTTTGAATAAATAACCGTCACGAATGTAGTAGGCTGAAATAGTAGAGGGGGCCTGTTCCTGAGCTGCTAAATAAATATCCTTAAAATCCGGGCATAGGACATACTTGTCCTTAATGCGTTCAAATCCTATTACTGTCACCTCCATTTTAGATAACACTAGGGTGACACGACTAAGGGCGTCCTCCACTCGATTTAACGTACCCTTAAGGTGCTTGATAATGAATGTGTACTCCTGAAGATAGGATACCCATTTGGCGTGCCGAGGGCTGATTTTACCTTGAGAGTTTACAAATTTTAGCGCCTCATGATCCGAGAGGATTATAAATTCTTTCGATATGAGATAGTGTCGCCAATGTTGGAGACAACGTATCACGGCATAAAACTCACGATCATAATTAGAGTAATTTAATTTTGGGCCCGCAAGTTTCTCGCTGAAGTATCCGACCGGATGTCTCTCTTGACTTAACACTCCACCAATTCCGATCCCCGAAGCGTCGCATGATAATTCAAACACTTTACTAAAATCCGGCAACCGTAGTAGGGGGGCTTCGGACATCCGATCCTTAATCATTTGAAATGCGCTAGCGGCCAATTTGGTCCATATAAAATCACCCTTCTTCATACACTCAGTGATGGGTGCCATGATGCTACTAAAATTGCGAATGAATCGTCGATAAAACGTGGCCAATCCATGAAAACTCCTAACTTCCCGAATATTTTGCGGCTCCGGCCACTCTCTAATTACTTGGACCTTCTTAGGGTCAACATGTATTCACTCAGCGTTCACTATGTATCCTAAGAATTCCACGGAAGTCACACCGAATGCGCACTTCTTAAAATTAATATATAAGTTCTCTTGGCGCAATGTAGTAAGGATTGTCCTCAAATGAGTTTCATGATCGATTGGCGAGGTACTAAACACCAAAATATCATCGAAATAGACTACGACAAATTTTCCCATGTATGGCTTAAATACTTGAGTCATTAATCGTGAGAAAGTACTTGGTCCGTTGGTGAGTCCCTCTCCTAGCACTAACCACTCGTAAAGCCCGTCCTTAGATTTAAAGGCCGTTTTCCATTCGTCTCCCTCCCGAATCCTTATTTGGTGGTAGCCACTCTTTAAATCCAATTTTGAGAACACGGTGGCACCGGAAAACATATCCAATAGATCGTCCAAACGGGGGATGGGAAACCTATACTTGACAGTTATTTTATTGATGGCCCGGTAGTCTACACATAACCTCCAAGACTTATCTTTCTTCGGAACCAACAAGGCAGGGACGGCACAAGGGCTTTTACTATGGCGGATAAATCCTTTAGCTAATAAATCGGAAATTAACATTTGTAGTTCATTATGTGCGGAGGGATTAAGTCGGTAATGGGGTTGGTTAGGTAAGGATGAGCCCGGGACGAAGTCAATTTCATGTTAAATATCCCTGATTGGTGGCAACTTGGAAGGTAAATCTACCGGATAGACGTCCTTATATTCTTCCAATAATGTGCGCAGAGATAACGGTATGTTCTCTAAAGATGGTGAATCTTCCTGTACTTGTAGACATACTAACGCATATATGACGCCATCGAGAAAGGTCTCACGTTCTAACTCCTTCCTACTTATAAGACTTATCGTTTTCCTTTTCGCAGGGACCACTGTGTCCTTGATTGCAATCGACGGGTCCTTAGGTTGTGTGGGTTTCAAAACAATGGTCTTACCATTGAACTTGAACTCGTAGGTGTTGGCTTTGCCAAAATGGGTCACGTCATAATCATAAAGCCAGGGACGTCCTAGTAGAACGTGACAGACATCCATACTGATGACATCACACCACACCTTATCGACATAGTTCTTCACCGTAAGCGGTACCAAACATCGCTTAGAAACTGCGATGGACGTTTTGTTCACCCATGCTATCTTATACGGATGTGGATGCGGCTCAGTGACTAAGTGCATTCGAGTGATGGCATTCTCCGAAACGACGTTCATACAACTACCGCTATCGATTATTAACTTACACCACTTGTCACCGTTCTTAAAATTTACCGAGAAGATATTCGTCCGATTGTAATCGTCCGTCGCTCGCGGTGTATTCAGAATACATCTCATAACCATCATAAACGAGTCGTCGTCAATATCACTCGGCTCGGCGTCAGACTCAGTACCGGCTTCATAAACGATCTCGGCGGGGTCAGACGTGGTATCTAATAGTGCCAGTGGTTTACTCTTAGTGGGACACTCACTAGCGTAGTGTCCTTGAATTCCGCACGAATAGCAGGTACGTTAGTCTTATTAATTCGTCCTACTGGGACTCTCTCACCATTGGGATTTTTATTGTTCCTAGCGGTAATTACTATGGAACTTGAGTCCGTCGATCAGAACTTTCCTTTGTCTCGCATGGATGATGAAGGTGAGGGTCCTAAGATGGATTTTCCTTTCTGGAATGCCCGGCCCTTGGACTTGTTGGCATTGTGCTTTTCTATATCTAGAGCTGCATTGAATGATGTGTTAAGGTCCGTGTGACCATAACGCAAAAGCTTGCCTTGGATGTCCGTGTTAAGTCCCTTACGGAAACGAGATAGTGTGACCTCGGGCATTTCTCGTATATCACAACGCACCATCATATCCTTGAGTCGTCCCATGTACTCCGCTACAGATTGGCCCCCTTGACGAAGAGTGGCTAGCTCGTCGAACATTTGGGTTCGGTGATATGCCGGGACATATTGGTCATGCAGGAGTGCCTTCATGGCGGCCCACCCAATTGGGGGTGCTCCATTTACGGTGCCTAGACGCCTTTCTTAGTTCAACCAGAACATTTTGGCTCTACCCAGAAGTTTCATTCGTGCTACTCGTACCTTCTCAACGTCCGTCAGGTTGTGCCACTCAAAATAGCACTCAATATCCATGATCCAGTTTAGAAAAAGTTGGGGTTCACCCATGCCATCGTAGGATGGTGATTCCATTTTAACGGCCCTAGTTAAGTCGAACTCATAAGGGGCTCGGGGTGCGTACTCATAATCCGGATCACGAGGGAGATTTTGTCGCTCTTCTCGTTGGTATGCGGGATGGGGTGGCTGCCCCGGTCGATTTATCCCAAAGCCGGGATTTCGAGGCGCCGCCTGATTAACAGCCAACCCTTGTATTAACTGAGTGAGTGCATCGAACCTAGTGTTAAACTCTTCCCTAAGCGCCGCAATTGTTGCAGGAGCGGGCTCACCATCATCATGATGGTCGGCCATGTGTGATGTGGATGGAGAGTACTCTGTGCCAAGCCTCGTGCGCATGAACAACACAGATACAGGGTGGCTCACCTAGATTAGAGACTGTTTGGACAAGAATTTTATAAATCAGGATTTTTATACGCTTAATGACTTGGAGAACGAAAATATTTTTTTGACTTATATGCTTAGAAAAATAGGTAGAAAATTCAGATTTTTTTATACTTCTTTTTTTGCAAAAAAAATTTTTTGTTATATGCAGACCAAATAGAGAAATTCAGATTTGGTGATTACGAAAACGTGCACGACCAAGTGTGAGTCGACGTCCTAAGAAAAGGGAGCGTAAGGACGGTGTCGATTGAGAAATCAACACAACCTCGCTTTGATACCAAATTGATGTAGGCTAGGCCTTTGGGATCCTACACGGAGGGCGTGACTACAGCCTTGGCAACGTTATCGCTCCCTAACCGGCACACAAACGCAACGCAGCGACCACAATGATTGTTTTTTATCGTTCGCGCTAACATACGGATAGCCGATCCGCAAATGGAACGGAGAATGGCTATAGGCCAAAATCCTTTCCGGCTAAATGGAATAATATTAATTCCGATCGAGTTTTGGAGTTGTATCAAAATAGATCCACCAAAAAAAAATTCACGATTCAAAAAAAACGGTAGGATCTATCCCAACAAAACAAAAGCGAGGAGCGCCAATCCTCTTGCGAGATCTTTTCGGAAAACCAACTGAAAATCTCAAATCTATTTTTAGGAACACCGCGAAAATTTAGCAATTCGAGAAATCACGCAAAATCCGTCCACCACAAGAATTAATCAAGAAGAGAATCTCTTAGGTAGGAATTTCGTTACCCCACTCGGAAACGTAGATCCGAGATGTTGGATCCACCAAGTACGATCGCTCTTCTCTTTTGGAATCCACGAGAAACGCGCCACGGATGAAGATCTTGTTCGCCTCCTTCGCTTCTCGCCGTGGTTGATTACCCCAACCTTGATTCTTCCTTGCACGAGATCTTCCTCCTCCAAGGTTGGCCGACCACCTTTGAAAGAAAAGGGATGGACACGTAGATGAGAGGATGTAGTTGGAAGAGGGATGAGGGAGGGAAAGAGAAGAAGAAGAGAGAGAGAAGGGGGGGTGCGGCCAAGATGAAGAAAGAGGGAGAGGATGGGGGGCCGGCGGCTAGAAGAGAGGGAGGGGAGATAGAAAATTTAGGGTTGGAGGAATTTTCAATTGATTTCAATATTAGCCTTCATAACAAATGATAATGTGGCCTTTTATAAGGCTTATAAATATGTGGCTATTAGCAGCCCAAAATAAAAATGTTGCAGAAAATGAAATGACAAAATAACATAGTGTCAAATACTACATATAACCAGATAAAGGCAGACCAAATAATAAAATAAATTCAAAGCTTATTTTTGTTGCGTGGGCGAAGATTGTAGCCGTGCCCGCTACGGCGCCGCAAGTCTCTTGATGGTGGAGCATCATCGTCATCTTCTGTCACGGTCACACCGCCATGGTCATCGTCTTCATCACCCAATTGGCCGTTGTGGTGGTCGTCGCCATCAATCGTAACACCGCCATGGTCGTCGTCTTCATAACCCAATAGGCCGTCGTGGTGGCCGTCGCCATAAGAGGGGTCTTACAAACTGGTTTCACTTGACCGAACGATCATATGAGAAAGAATTCCACAACACTGGACAACCACGCGCGAGCATTAATTTGCGGACAAACTATGCAGTGGAAGCAATGGTGTGCCCATGTGTAAAAAGTCACAGAAAATAGTCCATTTAAACAATGAGTCAGGCCAATCCAATTAGGATGGCAGCTTAGTTTGACTTACCAAGAGGATTTCGTAGTGTATCCAAGTCTAAAATCGACCTCGGAGATAGATTGGTTAAGGTACGAGGATACCCAAATTCACCAAGGGAAGAATTTGACGCAAGAGTCACTCTTAAGGCTTAAATTTCTATGACCCTACTCCACCTATCGAGTAATATTATCACTTCTTACCCTAGCTGATTGGACCGCCTTAAGGAGAATTGGTGCATATAATCTATTAGTGGAATCTATTAGTAAGGTACTCGTAAACTTAACCCTCATACTGATGACTTGATTATGTTGAGACAACCACAGTGGCAAATACCAAAGGTAGAATAAGAATTCAAGTCTCAGAAGAAACCCATTTTGGTTGGGTCACATGTTGACCTCGAGAAGATTGTCGTATAAGTAATCTTAAGGGACAAAGGTCTATAGCATATCAATTAGTCTCAAGGTGGAACTCCAGGTCTAAGATTGTTAGATATAAGCATTGAGTGCACATATAAGAGGAATGCACTATAAATATTAAGGTAATTTTGCACGAAAGGTATGGGGGCTATTCCTTTTGTTTATTGGGCTAAATTGGTAACGACTTGAATTTCTCTAGAACCGGTTTATAAAACATGTGTCACAAACATAGTGACCTAGAAGACTTGATTAATTCAAATGTTGCTCAAGTAAGATGAGGTTTCGTATTTGCATAATCAGCAAGATAATCAACCCTCCCTAGAAGTTTGAGATATACGTAGAGGGTTACCCGCTTGCATATATTACAACCCAAGAACAAGGAAAGTATCCATGAGAAGTTAGAAACTTTTGCGTGCTTGTGAATCGGATCATTACTTGACACAACTTTAAGAGAGATTGTATTTTCATCAATGCATAATCCCAAAGATCGAAACAAGTTGCGTATAACCCACAAGAATTCGAACAAATGGCCTTTCGATAAACTAAAATCAAGCAGCAACGACGACACAAGGTTTTATGTATAATTTAAGGAATATGTTACCACAACAAAGCACGTTCCTAGATGCTCCAATACCTTAACCCAATTAACATGACACACGATTAATAATTATATCATTGGTTAAGGATTTGATTAATGAAATCAGATATATTGCAAGAGAAAACCAATGTGAATGGAGAATTCAGTATAAGTCGGAATGATAGTTGGAAATTCTGTATAGTTGTGGCTCTTAGGAAAGTGACCACGACTTTCACATATTAAATGTGTAGAATTGGGGGAAGTGGAAATAATGATGGATCTCTGCAATTCGCGCATACCTGACATGCTCGGGTCATAATGATAGGAACGTACAGATCGAGATAGAGTAACATCATGGTAATGTGCAGGAGTGATTACGGGACTTAACTATGACGTGATCGGAGCCCATCAAATAAGGATTCAAATATTTGGGTAATTATGTTTATAACATTGGGGGTATAATGATCCCAGTAAACTTAAAGTCAAGTGAAATATCAAAATTGGAAGACGTATATTATAGGTATGATCCTTTGGATATGACTCTGATGATCACAAGAACCAAAACAAAGGTGTTCGATGATGATTTACAGATGGTGCGTTCTCTCAAAGAATCAACCCTTTTCAAATTTAAATGGTTTACTAACCCTTATACTTTGGGAGATAGTTTATGTTATAATTAGAAATCTTGATAAGATAATGTCTTGCGTTTAGAATATAATGGTTAAGTTACTATGGTTAGGTATGATTTAGTACTACGTTGTTTGATCCTAAAAGGGGGCTTGGATTTGGAGAATTAAACACAATGAGGAAATATCATTACTATTCATGCTTACATGATATAGCCAGTCACTTGATCATAATGGTAAACTATAACCTTGAATGATTCAAATTAAGGAAAATTCATCATATTGGAACTTAAGAATTGAAATAAGGTAACATTATGATAAATAGGATTAATCTTCTATGGCATGACATTGAAAAATGCAACGACTCAATATAACAACCCAAGTTTGTTAGGGTGCGATGCGCTACTCTGGTATCATCCCGTAACTTCACCGTCTGTTTTGTGATATATGTTGTGGGGCCCCGGACGGACCTTCTACTATATACCATATGAACGGATGGGGTTCTTACACTCAACAAATTCAAATGGGGTGGATGATTAGTTGAAACATACGCATAGGTATGATCCTTTGATTATGATAACATCAAGAACTGGGACACATACATTTATAACATCATGATCACCTTAAGAAATTCATGACTATGGAGAGATCAAATTTTGGTTACTAAGGTGTATACGGTGAAATTACACGATAAGTAATGAGTGTTTATTAAGATTCTCTTTATGATGAAATCGATTTGTGTCAGACCTCACCATTATTAGACAAATACGTTTATAAATTTATGAATTTGACTATATATGAAAAACAATTGTGAGTCATTTATATCAATACCAATATCATTAATGATCGCTTGATGTACGCTTGAAAGGTGAACACTCTATGAATTATGTATTACCGTTTATGTAGAGCTGTAATAATTCATGAGTCTGGAAGAAACAAAATAATGACCTCTTCATCACATCTTATTTTTTGGGGGATCTTCGTAATAAATAATATCACGATACATTGCATTTGAAAGATCAATGTAGTATAAGACATGAGGCATGATGTGATTCTGGAAGAAAAATCTGAGATTTGTGTGCTCAATTCTACATATAAAAGTATGTATTCTCACGTACTTGGTGGTCATTGCTCGTAAGGGACACCGAACCAACATATGATTATGGTTTATTTAATGATAATGTGTTAAAAAACTTGGAGATATGCCAATGTAATCTTGATTATGAATATCATGGAGTATAATGAAAATACACTTGGATCTGAATATATATAGCATATGAGTGCTCAGACACAACTGATTAGGGATCGGATATTGGAGGCTCAGAATAGGCAGTCCAAGTACTACGATGTACGATATCAAGTGGTGGAGTTCCTGGTTGGGAACATGGGTTTCTTGAAGATACGTCAGGTGCATGGTGTCTCTCGGGTGCGAAGTCACAAGAATCTCTGCCCTCGATATATGAGACCGTATTTGATCCTGGAGCAGATCGGCCCCTTGGCTTACAGGCTGCAGCTACAGCTAGAGTTAGGGAATTTGCCCGACGTCTTTCACGTCTCGTCACTTTGAAGAGCTCTACTTCGACCAGAACAACATATTACCACTGCAGCAGGACCGGTAGCACCAGATAGATTATTATGTTTGGAGCCGGTCCGGAGCGATGATGCGACGATTCGAGTTTGCTGAAGAAGGTTCACCTAGTGAAGGTATTGTGGTCCAACCACGGACGGGATGAGCACACCTAGGGGGCTGATAGATCTGATGCGAGAACTATACCCGGAGCTTTTCTCCTCAGATGTATTTTAACTATGTTGAAATTTTCTTAAAATTCTTGTGCACAGAAACCCCGTAGGCCCAAACTTGAATTTCGGGGACGAAATTATTTTTTTTTGTTTATTGGGATTTGTAACATCCTATGTTACTTCTAGACCCCCTTAACTTAGATTGGGTTAGGCATGGGGTAGGTGTTAGGGAAATTAGCTAGTTTTCACCCTAGGTAATGTGTTGTAGCCATGTGGGGCCCACTAAGGTGCCAAAGTCAAACTAGGTCAAACTAGACTAAATAGGAACCCAAGCCACACCATTGCCCCACCACATTGCCCAAACTCTAAAATAATCTAAGTGGACCCTAGGGCATGTCATTATGTCAACCCTTTGACCCTAGTTGACCAAAGTCAACCATGGCCCTAAGTTCGTCAAACCTATACCTATAGGCCCAATTAGCCCAAGTAGGGCACCACATTGACCCAACCCAAGTTGGGTGGTGCCATTAGACCCATGACCACCAAATGGGGTCAGCCCACTCATCATGGTTGACCAGGTCAACTCAATTCAACTTAGTCAACACAATTGACCTAAAGAAGAAATTGAGGGCTAAGCTCACTCTCCTTGGGCCAAGCCCACCAAACTTGGCCCATGGCCAGCCCAAGTGGACAAATACCAGCTCTACCCCTCTGGTTTTGGATAGAGAACACATGCAAGGGGCATTTTGGAGAATTTACCCAAAAGAGGAGAGAGAAGATGAGAATAAGAGGAGGAGCCCACTTGGCCTTGGCTCCTTCTGCCCCAAAATGGTGCTGGTTGGCCTCCTCAGTAAATTCCAGAGAAGATTTCAGCATGGTGGCCACTTTGCACCAAGGGTGAAGCCTCCAAATCCCCAAACCGAGCTCACCTTTGTTGTATCTCCCTATACAGCCACTTCTAGCTCAAACCGACCACTCCATCAGCTTCAGTGAGTGGAATCGAGTGGAGGACGAGTCCTGGAGCAAAGCTTTTTGTGAATAAACAGGATTTTTAGCAGGAGATCGCCAGAGTAGCTCCACCATGGCTAACCGCCGCCAACCTCGCCGCCGTGCCGCCATTCGGGTCCGTTTCGCCTCCCCTCTACTAGTACTAGCTTTCTAGATCCTTTAGGAGACATCGGGCTCAATTGAGCCCGATACCATGAGGGTAAATGGAGATTTTTCCGAGTTTTGCTTCATGCTCGGGTTCACCGGAGGAACCAATTCCGGCGGCCTCATCGCCGGAAATCGCTAGCCACCACCTCAGTGAAGGTGGTGGCGACATCCGCCGGCGGCGGTGGTGGCTCAGCTGGCCGGAAACAGTCAGCAAAGGTGGCCCAGCCAAAATCAATCTAGGCCATTGGATGATTGGGGACGATGACCAGATCCCGTCCATCCTACTTTAAGATTCGTGCTCAATCAATTAAATTAAATCAAAATAAAAACTATATTATTATGTATATTTGTCACACTATTTCAGTCTTGTTGCATGGCTATTGTAGGCCTCTTAGAAGCATTTCCAGGACATGAAACTAAAATGAAATTTGTATATTAATGTCTTAACTTTAATTTGGCACCTTAAACATCAAATTTGGTGGAGTATGTTGGGCTGTAGGTCAGTTTTACTAGGACTGGTCCTAGGCAAGGGCAGAATTTCAAATTGATGCCCAAGCCAAAGCAATAATCAGAATGACTCCAAATTTTGGGTACATGCATGATTATGGTATATTTAGCCCCTGCCAAAACTGGAGAAGTTTTGGGAATAAATGTTCTATAGGGTTTGCTTAAATATCAAAAAGTAAATAAATGGAATATTTGGAGTGTTATGTCTCCACATGGCCCCAAATTTTGGTGGAATGTCATTGTGGACTATTCATGTGCATGGTAAAAATGTCAGCACATTTGGACCACTGCATGTTGGGTAAACACACTTGCATGTGTTGATTATACATAGGCTTGGGTTGCAAATAGCCAATTTTGCAATATTGTGTATTAGGCCTATTTTGAACATCCAAAAATCATGGTATTTATTTCAGAGGCTCATTGTGGTGAATTATACCCCACATTGTAATAATGTGATTTTTGGAAGCAAAAATCCCATTATTTGGAATTTTTGGAATAATAGAACTTTTGAATAATAAATGTAAAAATAGGTCCATCATTGAGATAAAATCCCCAATTTTTTTCAAGGTCAATATAATGGAAGATTTAACTCCTGAAAATTTTTTATGTCTCTATTTGAAGAATTTTGATTGGAGTTATGTGGAAATTACCTTTTTACCCTCATTTTACTTAATTAGCAAATTGGTGAAAATACTTAGTAGAAAATTTTGGAAAACTTCTTGGTGATATGTCTGAGTATGAATAACCTTGTATAATTTTCTCAGCATTTTTGGATGAATCAGTAATTTTTAAAACTTTATAATGACATTTTGGTAAATTATTAAGAATTGAAATTGGTAGGCCATTACATTATAGAGGTTGACGAAACTCTGCCATTAGACATAAATTAGTGATATATATGCTCTGTAATTTTCCTAGAAATGTTAGTAATGTATTCCTTATACTTCATTTGGAAAATGACAATTGTGTGAATTTTGTATTAATTAAGGAATAAATAGAAATAATTAAAGGAAAATTATAAATTTTGGTAGACAGCTATATTTTACCAAGATAAAACTCAAGAAAAATTCCTTAGGTCAGTGGATTATGATTTGTAATACTTCATGTATTAAATGTCCTAGAGGATTAATTAAATGATTTAATTAGAGGCATTATGACTTAAGAAAATTACGAAAATCAATAGGCTCACTTCATTAGTCCATACCATCCTAGGATAAATAATTAGGGGCAGGTGGCTCAAGTAATTGGAAGTTCCATTTCGGGGTGGTATTAGGTCATGGGTTGCGCATAGTGTAAGTAAATTATACTATAAGGACCACCAGGGATAAATCAATGGTTGTGCTAGAGGTTATAATTGGAGAATAACCTTTGTGGGTAGTGTTGTATTAGTGACAAGAGTAAAAGTGCAAACCCTTGGATAACAACAGGAGTGGAGGCCGACGGAAGACCATCGTTTTTCTGAGAACATCTTAAGTCATTATGATGACTCATGAGTAATAACGAGAGCTGCGGGTGAATTTTGGGTAGCCATCAACTAAACTATATCCTTGAGAAAGGGAGCTTTGGGCATAATCCCATCGTAGTTCCTAGTGCCCCCGAGAGCCCTTCACCGGGTATACCCTGGGCAGTCCTGTGATTAACCTTAAATCACTAAGTATAATAACCCGTAGACAAGTGTAGTCTAATAGGTTAAGACATTGTGGTTAATTCTCGCCCGTGACGAGTTTGAGGGATTTTGAATAAAGGCACTATTGTGCGTTCTCACCCGAGATGGGTTGGAGGGATATATGTTGCAGGCTCACCCATGTAGGGTTTGAGGGATTCAGGACAGGTTGGTCCCGCGAGGTGAAGGCTCGGGTTGAAATACTTGCATGTGCAAAAATTTAGTGGCGGGTCATGCGGTACTGGCCGATCGTCACACCGATGGCAGTACGGTGAACCAGGCGGGTGTGATGGTTTTAGGGGCCAGTGGGTTGTTTTACACTGCGGTCTGGAGGACGACCACTGATAACGCACACCCGACACAACAAGACTGACGGGTTGTCAGCAAAGTACGTACGCATGGACTCTAGAGTGCACCTAGGATGTGTACAGAGGCGTATGAGAGGGGTATAAGGTTTGGTCGTGTGCATACCAGCCCAGAAGTGGAGATGCCCGCTCCGCAGCTGCCGTAGCCACAACGGTGGTACCCGAGAGTGAAGCTAACTCTTAAAAAGTGGGAACTAAAGGTCTGTGATCACAGAGTCGTTGTGTGTGAGTTGCACTTTCCTATTGCATAAATTTCATCATAAACATTCATTCATATTAGGTCATACGCTTCATAGATACTTATCATATAAATTAGTATGTGCTCTTTTATATGATAAGTTAAATTTTTCGAAAACCATAACTTATAAATTTGTATGGGCATTTCTATAGGTTAACGTACGATTTGTGATGGTAGAGTAGTGGTAGCATAGTTTTACTTTCCTGCTCTTACGTTTAGTTCTTTACTTACTTTAGCGTACTGCGTTTTACTTCACTTGTCTTACTTACTTCAGTTTTATACTTTACTTACTGCACTTGTACTTCTTACATAGAACTGCTAGAGTAGAACTACTATTACTCCTCATATACTTGTTAGTATAGTGCAACTGCCACCTGTTTACACTTGTTACCCCTTGTTCTCCTCTGCTTCATCCTCCCGCACGGTGCCTAGGAGTTACGGGGCGAGGTGTGGAGGAAACGACTTAGTCTTTTTGACTAATGGTCGGTGACCAAACGATTTTTAGGAGCTCGAGGAGATGGAGCACCAGCACGACCAGCAGGATGAGATGACAGGACGTGAGGAGCTAATACCACCACCTACTAACACTACTATTACAGAGTTGCCTCAGGTGGGATGACTTGGTGATGATAGTTATCTTCCGCTGTTTAGAGTTGAGAGAGAGAGATTTTGATACGATGTACTGGGCATAAGCCCTTTTTACTTCTGTAGTCATATGGACTGATGTATTTCCTTTTCATATAATTTTATATATGTACTGTGACTGTGGACTAGTTGTGGTTTACTTTTACCGCTATACTTTTGTTTCTCATATTAGCCTATAGGTTATATGATCGTACTAGCCGCCAGAATCGGCGTGTTGCGGTGTCGAATAACCCGTGCGTTAGTGCCACCATAAGACGACAGTTCTAGGCATAAGACCGGGAGCCTCCATGGTAAGGGGGAGGGGTCTTACAGTCAACACCACTCAACGCGGCGTTGAGTGGTGTCAACGTGGGGTTGAGTGGTGTCAACACCACTCAACGCTTTTGACTTAAGATATCGTATTAGTGCTGAAGGCGTTGAGTGTTGTTGAGTGGTGTCTGTTGGAACACCCTATTACTAATTTGGGTCAGGATCACTATGTCTCTAGGAATCTGTGTTTGACCTTCTGTATAGCTTAATAGGTCAATTAGAATTGAGTCTAAGGGATCAGGAGTCTAGGTTTGGAAGCTGCCCTGAAGACCAAGTTTTTCTGGAGACTAAGTCTAATCGTCGAGCTCAGCACGACGATTCGTCGAACTCCGGTCGACGATCGTCTAGCTCAACTTCTGCAGATCGTCGAGCTCCATTCGACGATCGCTGAGCTCAAACCTCATAATATCGTCGAGCTCCACTCGACGATCGCTGAGCTCAACTTGGCAATATCGTCGAACTCCATTCGACGATCGGTGAGCTCAGATCGACGATTATGTTGCTGCTTGCATTTTCCAGGTCGCTGAGCTCAGCTCGACGATAGCAGAGCTCAGTTCGACGATTTCAGTTATCTTTCAGAATTCAAATTCAAATCAGATGGGAGTTATTCTGCATTTAATTCAGAAGATCTGCCAGCCGTTTTCATTTACTTCTGGAGCAAGTTTCAAGGGATTTTTCAAGGAACAAATCAGTGGACTTTCCTTCAGAACAAATTATGCAATTAAGGCTGTAATCAATGCAGACCAACGGCTATCTTTGACAGAGTAATATCCTATTCAGACACAGAGATTAAAAGACAGAATGTTTTTTGAATGAAAAAGAGAAGAAATACAGAGATTGAAAAAGAACAGGACACAACTTAGAATACAGAGACTCTCTCAATCTTCTGTCAACAAGAATTCTGAAGAACACTCATCAAAGAGATCAAGCTTTCAAACAAATCTTCAGATCTCTTCAGCTCTCAAAGTGTTCAAGGCCAACATCATTTCAAGACTCCGGACACTCAACATTTCAGCTTGCTGAAATCATCTTTTGCTGGAGTTCTACATCTGAAGGCCTATCACCCTCAAGCAAAGCTCTTCTTCCTGAAGATCAAGGACTCAGGGGGAGCTTTGAAATCAATCCACTTAGTCTTCTCAGTTGTTTGAGAAAAGAGAAGACTGCCATCACTCTCTCACCCCCACTCTGTAAAGGGTTTTTCAAACTCCCTTCAAAAGTTTGAATCTGGTTTTTGAGCACCTTGTCAAAAGCTCATTGGTGGCAAGACACCTGATCAAAAAATCTATTTTGGTTTTTGAGCACCTTATCAAAAGCTCATTGGTGCCCAGGACACCTGATCAACTCATCCTGCAGTGGATTCCTACCTAGGGTGGTAGAAGAGTGGATGTACCCAAGTTGGGGAACCACTATAATTCCTTGTGTCATCTGGTTCTGCCTGTTTTCTTTTTGTTTCTGGCCTAGCTTTTCTTGTGCTTAGTTTCTGCATAGCTTAGTTTGTGATTAGTTTTATTTCTGCTTCCCTGCTTACACTCATTACAATAATTGTTGTAAAGCTTTGCGAAAGTTTTTCCTTGTGTTTTAAAAAGCACCATATACTCTATTCACCCCCCTCTAGAGTATATCTGATCTAGTTTCCCCTTTCAATTGGTATCAGAGGCAGGTTGGTTAAATATACCATATCTGTTTGGTTGTACAGGCTAACACCTGAACCCCAAAGATCCCAAACTAGATCCTTCTTTTATATTTCTTTATTAGATTTAGCTTGCACAAGTCATGGCCCAAAACAAAGATTATGCTAGCACCAGACCTCCAGTGTGCAATCTATCAAAGTTTGTACTTTGGAAAGCAAGGATTAGACTCTACATGAATTCTATTGACGAAGACATTTTTAATTCTGTTTTGACAGTGTGTCCAAGACCTCCAGAGGGCACAAGCACAAATGCTGTTCCACCTCCATCAGGAACAGATGCTGACATCAAAAAGTGGAAAATAGCTGATGCCAAGGCAATGAACATCTTAGCTCAGACAATGTCAGATGACATTTTTCAAAAAGTAGCTGAATGCAATTCAGCCAAGGAAATTTGGGACAAGCTCTCAGAAATTGTCTCTGGCTCAGCTGATGAGAGAAAGGACAGAAGATCCCATCTCATCTCCCAATATGAGAACTTCAAGAAGGGAGAAACAGAGTCAGTGGGAGACATGTACAACAGACTGAGTCTAATTGTCAGTGAACTGAGGACATTAGACAAAGAGATCTCACTGACAGAACTTAATGACAAGATCCTAATGTGCTTCCCCAGCACTTGGGATTCAAGAATCTGGCCAATTAAAGATGCCAGAAGTCTGAATGAGATCACCACTGAAGCCTTGTTGGGTAAGCTCAAATCTTATGAGCTACTCATCAAGAACAGAGAGGAAGAACAGAAGGCTGCTCCACCAGCCACAAGAAAGGAGAAGACTATAGCATTCAAGGCAACTGAGGATCTGCCTGAAGAAAAAGGAACAACCAATGATGAACTTCTCAGCTTGTTGGCCAAAAGATTCTATAAGATGGCCAGAAAGGACTTCAGAAGAAGATCATACAAGGAGCAGGATAAGCCAAGATATGACAAGTCCATTGGCAATAGCAAAGACATCATTTGCTTTGGTTGCAGGAAACCAGGGCATATGGTTCCTGACTGTCCAGAGAACAAGAACAAGGACAGAAGGGACAGAAAAGAAAGAAGAAAGGAGAAGGACTCCAAAAGGAATGGAAGTAGCAAACCTTCCTCCAGCAGAAATAAGCACACAAGGAAAGGATTTGTTGCTGAATCCTGGAGTGAGACTGAAGAGGAGTCAGAAGCCTCTTCCAGCTCAAGTGATGACGAGGATGATGCAGTGGAAAAGGAGTTCTGCATGATGGCAATCAATGCCTCACAACACAACTCAGAGGAAGAGGAGTCAGAGTCAGACTCAGAGACTCAACCTGAAGAAGATCAGGTAATCAGCTCTTTTGATTTTACATCAGAAGATTTTAAATTTGAATTTAAAGCACTATGTTTAGACCTGCTAAAGTCTGAGAAAGAGATCATCTCTCTAAGAAATCAATTATCTGAACAAAGTGGTTTAAAATCAGAAAACCTCAAACTCTCTCAGGAGTTGGAGAACCATAGGGAACAGATAGCTTCACTGAAGAGTGAACTCTCTGAGGCCAAGAAGCTTGAAGAATCTCTCAATGGGAGAAGCATCAAGCTGATGGACATCACAAGCACAGTGAACTCAAGATTCAACAGTGCACTGGGCTTAGGTGCCTCATCCAGCCAACCTATTGTTCTAACAACCCCTATCAAGTTCATTTCTGACAAGGGAAAGGGAGTTGTAGAGGTTGCCAGGAAAAATTCTGATCTGCCTCAGAAAACAAAAATCCAGCACAAATCGTCGAACGGAGATCGACGATCGCCGAATGAAGATCGACGATCGCCGAACGCAGCTCAACGATCTCAGGACAAATAGTCGAACGCTGATCGACGATCTAAGCCAAGATCGTCGAACGCTGGTCGACGATCCCATATACCTGACCTCAGCCATAGTCGACCGTCGAACGGAGCTCGACGATCTGACCCAAGATCGTCGAACTCAGCTCCAAGATCGTCGAACAGAGGTCAGAGCTCTGGAAATTTTTTCAATGGCAAGTCAAAATTGAATCCTGAGGGTTCTTCATCCCAAACCTTCAACCCTTATACTGAATGGATTTTACCTCCAAGGAGATATCATCCTGAAGGATATAAGAGTCAGCCAGGGATGTCTTTCATTTCTGAATTTAGAGGTTATCAACCTAGGCCCAAGGTAAACTGGGTCAAAAACAAGTGAATTATTTTATGTGCAGGTGAAGACCTATCCAACATCTAACCAGCAATGGTATTTGGATAGTGGGTGCTCTAAGCACATGACAGGGAACAAGGACAACCTCAATTCCTTTAGAGCCAAGCTTGGACCCAAGGTTATCTTTGGTGACTCCAACTTTGGACAAACTAAAGGTTATGGAGCAGTCCAGATTGGTTCTGTAACCTTCAAGAAAGTAGCATATGTGGAAGGACTGAAGCACAACCTAATCAGCATCAGTCAGCTATGTGATGAAGGCTACCAGGTGACCTTCAGCAAAACCTTATGCAAAATCAAGTCAGAGGACAACACAACTGTGTTGACAGGTAAAAGGAAAGGTAACATCTACCTAGTAGATTTTCTTTCAACTACTATAGATATCTGTTTATTCAATTCAGTTTGTAGACCAAATGTTTTATGGCATAAGAGATTAGGACACCTAAACCTTAGAACTATTGCTAGGCTCTCCAAGGACAACCTTGTTAGAGGACTACCTACTGGCCCCTACAAGAAGGAAGGACTCTGCAAGGCTTGTCAATTAGGCAAGCAAACTAAAAACAGCTTCAAGTCACTTAATAAGAGTGATTCACCTAGGATATTGTATCTGTTACACATGGATCTATTTGGATCCATCACAGTACAAAGCCTAGGAGGGAAATCCTACACTTTGGTGATTGTAGATGACTTCTCTAGATTCACTTGGGTGTTCTTTCTAAGGAAGAAGTCTGATAACTTTAAGTGTCTGACAGAGTTTCTCAAATGTATAAAGATTGAGTTCAATACTCACATTGCCCTGATCAGAAGTGATCATGGGACAGAGTTTGATTCTCTTCTTATGCAAGAGTTCTGTCAGAGTGAAGGGATCAGACATACTTTCTCAGCTCCTAGAACTCCTCAACAAAATGGGGTAGCTGAAAGGAAAAATAGAACCCTTATTGAATCTGCCACTACATTGTTGTCAGATGCTCATCTACCTCTATCCTTCTGGGCAGAGGCAGTGAACACCTCCAACTATGTGCTGAACAGTAGTCTGATACATAAACTGAAGGGAAAGACTCCCTATGAATTACTCAAAGGGAAGAAACCTAAAGTTGACTATTTCAGAATTTTTGGCTGCATTTGCTATATTCACAATAATGATAAGAAATATTTAGCAAAATTTCAAGCCAAAGCTGATGAAGGAGTGTTTTTGGGATACTCCATGATCAGCAAGGCCTATAGGGTATTTAATAAATCTTCATTGAAAATTGAGGAATCTGTTCATGTTTCTTTTGATGAAACTAACATGTCTTTCAAGGAGAAGATTTCTTCTACCATAGAACCTTTGCAGGAACACTCTCTAGTTGAAGACATGAACAAGTTGCAGGTTGCTCAAGAGAATGAAAGCAGTGAAGATGAAGGGAATGCTCAACACTTTGAAGCCCAACTTGAAGAGCCAGTTGTTGTACCACAAGAGGAAACAACAACACAGGTTGGTGAACAATCAGCACCCCTTGTTGATTTAGTAACATCAAGAGACCATCCAATTTCCCAAATAATTGGAGAAATCTCAGCTGGTGTGCAAACCAGAAATCAGGTCAACCAAAACCTGTTGCACACCTGCTTCCTTTCTCAAATTGAGCCTCAGTCCATTCAAGATGCAGAGCAAGATCCACACTGGATCATTGCTATGCAAGAAGAGTTGCATCAATTTGAGAGGAACAAAGTATGGGAACTAGTGCCAAAGCCAAAGGATCATTCCATTGTTGGAACAAAATGGGTATTCAGAAATAAACTGGATGATCAAGGAGTAATAATAAGGAACAAGGCAAGGCTAGTTGCCCAAGGATATTCTCAAGAAGAAGGAATTGACTACGACCAGACTTTTGCACCTGTTGCAAGATTGGAAGCCATCAGAATTTTTCTAGCTTATGCAGCTCACAAAGGCTTCAAGGTTTATCAGATGGATGTCAAGAGTGCCTTTTTAAATGGAGACATCAAAGAGGAAGTCTATGTCAGACAACCTCCAGGTTTTATCTCTCCAACTTACCCTGATTATGTATTCAAACTACACAAAGCATTATATGGTCTCAAGCAAGCTCCTAGAGCATGGTATGAGACCCTAGCATTCTTTCTCTTGGTAAATGGTTTTATAAGGGGTAGAGTAGACCAAACTCTTTTTATTAGAACCCATAAGTCCCATACCCTACTAGTACAAATTTATGTAGACGATATCATCTTTGGTTCTACTGACTCAAAATTGTGCAGAAGGTTTTCTAACCTAATGCATTCTAAATTTGAGATGAGTAGCATGGGTGAGCTATCCTTCTTCCTAGGATTGCAAGTCAAACAACATGCTGAAGGCATCTTTATTTCTCAAACCAAATATGCTAATGAGCTGGTTAAGAAATTTGGCATGTCTGAGGCATCTTGTATGAAAACACCCATGCCTACCAATGCTGTATTAGATGCTGATGAACATGGGAAACCTGTTGATCAGACAACATATAGAGCAATGATTGGCTCTTTACTGTATCTTACAGCTAGTAGACCAGATATAATGTTTGCTACATGTATATGTGCTAGATTCCAAGTAAGCCCTAGAGAGTCACACCTAACATTAGTAAAGAGGATTCTTAGGTATGTTAAAAGTTGTCCAAATCTAGGTCTCTGGTATCCAAAAGATTCAGCATTTGAGTTAACTGGATTCTCTGATGCTGATTATGCTGGATGCAGAATTGACAGGAAAAGCACCAGTGGAACTTGTCAGTTCCTTGGTGACAGACTTGTCTCCTGGTTTTGTAAGAAACAAACATCTGTGTCAACTTCAACTGCTGAAGCTGAATATATGGCTGCAGGTAGTTGCTGTTCACAAATATTGTGGATTCAAAATCAACTCCTAGACTATGGTTACAACTTAGACAAGTCAAAAATCTTTTGTGACAATACAAGTGCTATTTCCATAGCTCAAAATCCAGTCCTCCATAGTAGGACAAAACACATAGAGATTAGGCATCATTTCTTAAGGGACAATGTTGAAAAGAATAAAATTGAATTGCAGTATATCCCAACTGATTTACAAAGGTGAGATATTTTCACCAAGCCTTTGGATGAAAAGAAACACACCTTCTTCCTAAATCAGTTAGGAATGTTAGATGGAGGAAGTCTTAAATAATCCCCAAGATTTTGAAAGCTAAAAATGGACCAAGACTAGGCAAAATTCTGATTTTTCTTAGTATTTAGGATTCTCTGATCTCTGAACTGCGCTCGACGATTTCCCCAAAGATCGTCGAACGGAGATCGACGATTTCCAGGATCGTCGAACCAAGTTCAGCGCCCCTCAGACAGCATGAACTGTCTCCTTAGGTCAACGATCGTCGAACGGCGCTCGACGATTTTGTTCCCTGAACGATCGTCGAACGGAGCTCGACGCTTCCCAAGATCGTCGAACGGAGATCGACGATGTTGGAGTCTCTTCAGATTCCTTTAGAAGCCTCGATCGTCGAACTGAGTTCAGCGATCTTTCCAATTCTGCGTCGAACCCTAATATAAAACTCATTTTTCGCCGTCGTTCTCTCTTGCGCTTTCAATTTCTCTGCAGAAATTTTCTTCCCTCCAAACAGTTCTACCTTGGTCGTTTTGTTTGTTAAGTTTTTGCAGGTACCATGGCCGTCTCAGTTGCTGTCCTCGCCGCCATGAAGTTTGATGCAGGGTTTGACATCGATTTGGACTCCTTCAACACCACTGATCAAATCTTCCAGGACATCCTGAGTCTATTCAAGGATCAACATTTGTCTGCCCTCATGACCACAAGAATCAAACTTGCCTCAGATGAAATAAAGGAATGGGTATATACTGCACACAACCTTGACAACAACACCATAGTTGGATCTATTGGTGGCACCCAGGTACCTCTGACCCCAACAGTCTTAACAGAGGTTTTTGGTTTTAGAAATGGAGATGACTCTGCTGAACTTTCTGGAGAAGAGTTTACTGATATACTTGCCAGGATGGGTCATCCTGAGGGAAACCCTAGCAAATTGTTTAAGAGGAACCTGTCAGTTGAATACAGGTTTCTGGCAGATGTTGTAGGCAAGGTCCTGTTGGCCAAACATTCTGCACATGACACCATCTCCAGACATCAGCTCTGCCTCATGGGAGCTCTGGTAGATAAGAAAAATCTGAATTGGGGAGAGGTCTTCTTTGACCTGATAAAGAAGAAAATAAATAAAAGCTTTGTAAATTTTGGAAGAATCCTTGGAGTTTTCCTTCAGGCTAAGTGCCCTGCTCTGCTAGTCTCCTCTAGAGTGCATATCAATGCCTCCAAGAGACTCTCCTGTGCCCTTTTTGTCAAATGGGACAGGCAGATTAGCAAGCCCAGCAGGCCCTCTTCAGCTGCCCCTTCAGGCACCAGGACTCACAGAGTCACTCCCCCCCAGGTCTCTGCCCCTGCAGAGAACCTGCCTGCTGCTAGTGCTGCTTCTCCTCCTCCTCCAAGTTCAACCCTACCTCCAGCTCCATCCACCATTCCAGCCTCATCTCCCATTACAATCTCCATCCCTTCTCCAACCTCTCTTCCATCCCCAGCAACCACTTCATCACCTCCAGTTAACCACTTCCACCCATTATTCTCATATCCCCCTCCAGATGTCACCTCATCCCCCTCCATACCATCCTTCACCCTTCTGGATGAATCCTACATGGATGATTCCCCCTCTTCTCCTCCAGACTTCCCCTCCACCTCAACATCTTTCCAAGATCTCCTCCACCACATCCTTGACCAACCATCATTCACTCCATCCATCTCTATACCCTTGTCCTCCATCTCCACATTTCCCACACCTCAGCCCTCTATCCCTTCACCATCCAGCACTCCCCTTCCAGCATCCTCAGCCATCCCAATACCCTCTACCTCTGCTCCTGCCATTGAGCATGTAGATCTGCCAGCCCTAGCTGACAGGTTGTATGAGCTACTGGCCCCCAGGCTCTCTCTTCTCATGGAGGCCTCCTTAGCTCCTCTACAACAGTCAGTGGCAGCCCTGTCTGCCAGGCTTTCCTCCCTCATTCCTCAAGCAGCCCCACCAGCAGTGTGCCTTGATACAGAAGTGTCTGCATCCAGGCAGGGGGAGATGCCTTATGAAGCCAGCCTTCATGCTGCTGTTGCTGCTGCTTCTGCTTCTGCTCCTGCTGCTGCTACTTCTGCTTCTGCTCCTGCTGCTGCTGCTGTTGTGCTTGTATCTTCTGCTCTAGTTGCTGTGCCTACTGCAGTCTTAGCAATTGACCTAGGGTCTTTGCTCTCTGCATTTGATACTGCACACTTCAGCTACCTCCCAGAGCACAATGCTGTCCAGCCCCCTGAAGATCTGTCTAAGGCTCTGGTGCCCTTCTCATGCTGTGACCCCAGTATCATTTCTGCTTTTATTCATTCAGTGACTGTTGCTTCTGATGATGTTACTGCTGCTGCTGTTGAAGACAAGGCTGTATCTACTTCTGAAATTGTTATTGCTGCTGAAGAGGACAATGTTCCAACTGCTGCTGATGAGCTCATTTCCCAGGATTCTCTGATGACAGAGGCTGTTGTTTTTGAGCCTGCTGTAGATGTTGTTGTTGTTTCTGAACCTGCTGCTGCCAAAATCCCTGAAGTAACTAGTACTGTATCTGCTGCTATACCTGCTGCTGGCCCTTCTGCTTCTGCCCCATCTGCTGCAATGCAACTGAAAGAAAATTTGATGAAAAGGATTGATGCCTTATATGATGCTCAAAGCTCTGAATCTGAGGATTACTACACTGCTTCTGATGATTCCTCTGCCACCATTGCAAGGAAAAGGAAGGCAAGAAGTAAGGCATTGAAGAGGGTTCCTCCTGCCAAAGTTAGAGATGATAATGATGTTCCTTACTATATTCTGCACAACTGTCCAATTACTGAGCATTGGATGCAGTTCTCTAAGAATCAGCTGAAGGCTATGAAGAAGAAAAGAAAGTTTGATAAGGACTCCTCCCAGTTCAAGCACCCTCATCCTCCTCCACCACCTCCACCTGATGCAGGTGCAGGTGGCAGCTCTGCAAGATCAGGCCCAGCTAGAAGCCAGGCTCCCTACCAACCTCATGCTAGAACATATCAAAGGGAAAGCCAGTCTAGGGGCTCTTACTCTAGAAGGGGAGGATACAGGGGAAATCAAAGAGAGACTCAGGTTTACTCCAAAGGGCATTCCAGGCAGCACCCTTATTCCAGGGGAGGACATGTTCCTTCTGATACAACTTCAGGTCCATTCCCCTATAAGCTCAGAGAAACTGTGACTGCCAGGACTCCTCAAGATACTTCTTCCAACAGGTATGAGCCACCTGTTCCATTTGAGGACCCTGAGAAGAATCCTGTTGCTTGGACTGCTAGAATGAAAGAGTTGGCTGCTTTAGACCAGATCAAGAAAGCCAAAGAGCAAGGCCTGGACACCTCCAATATATCTACAATGTCAGAACAAAGACAGAAAGAACTAGAAAGATATGCCTACAGTAAGTTCTTTGATGCAGACAGGTACATGGAGTTGCATCCAGCTGCAGTGGTTCCCAGGACATCAAAGCAAATTTATTTGGGTGCAGCTGATGATACCAGATCCAAACAACAAGCTTTAGATCCTAACAGAGAAATCAAGATGGTAAAAGGCAAAGAGAAAAAGTAACTCTGTAAGGTGACATTTCTTGGTTTTTCTGACTGATTTCTGGATATCATATATATATATCTGTGTGATGGTTCTGTAATGTCTGGCTACTGTTGTTTTTGTGTTTTTCTGATTGTATGATGTTGTTTGATTTTCAAAAGTCTGTAAATAGTTTTCCTAACCCAAATAGGGGGAGATTGTTGGAACACCCTATTACTAATTTGGGTCAGGATCACTATGTCTCTAGGAATCTGTGTTTGACCTTCTGTATAGCTTAATAGGTCAATTAGAATTGAGTCTAAGGGATCAGGAGTCTAGGTTTGGAAGCTGCCCTGAAGACCAAGTTTTTCTGGAGACTAAGTCTAATCGTCGAGCTCAGCACGACGATTCGTCGAACTCCGGTCGACGATCGTCTAGCTCAACTTCTGCAGATCGTCGAGCTCCATTCGACGATCGCTGAGCTCAAACCTCATAATATCGTCGAGCTCCACTCGACGATCGCTGAGCTCAACTTGGCAATATCGTCGAACTCCATTCGACGATCGGTGAGCTCAGATCGACGATTATGTTGCTGCTTGCATTTTCCAGGTCGCTGAGCTCAGCTCGATGATAACAGAGCTCAGTTCGACGATTTCAGTTATCTTTCAGAATTCAAATTCAAATCAGATGGGAGTTATTCTGCATTTAATTCAGAAGATCTGCCAGCCGTTTTCATTTACTTCTGGAGCAAGTTTCAAGGGATTTTTCAAGGAACAAATCAGTGGACTTTCCTTCAGAACAAATTATGCAATTAAGGCTGTAATCAATGCAGACCAACGGCTATCTTTGACAGAGTAATATCCTATTCAGACACAGAGAATAAAAGACAGAATGTTTTTTGAATGAAAAAGAGAAGAAATACAGAGATTGAAAAAGAACAGGACACAACTTAGAATACAGAGACTCTCTCAATCTTCTGTCAACAAGAATTCTGAAGAACACTCATCAAAGAGATCAAGCTTTCAAACAAATCTTCAGATCTCTTCAGCTCTCAAAGTGTTCAAGGCCAACATCATTTCAAGACTCCAGACACTCAACATTTCAGCTTGCTGAAATCATCTTTTGCTGGAGTTCTACATCTGAAGGCCTATCACCCTCAAGCAAAGCTCTTCTTCCTGAAGATCAAGGACTCAGGGGGAGCTTTGAAATCAATCCACTTAGTCTTCTCAGTTGTTTGAGAAAAGAGAAGACTGCCATCACTCTCTCACCCCCACTCTGTAAAGGGTTTTTCAAACTCCCTTCAAAAGTTTGAATCTGGTTTTTGAGCACCTTGTCAAAAGCTCATTGGTGGCAAGACACCTGATCAAAAAATCTGTTTTGGTTTTTGAGCACCTTATCAAAAGCTCATTGGTGCCCAGGACACCTGATCAACTCATCCTGCAGTGGATTCCTACCTAGGGTGGTAGAAGAGTGGATGTACCCAAGTTGGGGAACCACTATAATTCCTTGTGTCACCTGGTTCTGCCTGTTTTCTTTTTGTTTCTGGCCTAGCTTTTCTTGTGCTTAGTTTCTGCATAGCTTAGTTTGTGATTAGTTTTATTTCTGCTTCCCTGCTTACACTCATTACAACAATTGTTGTAAAGCTTTGCGAAAGTTTTTCCTTGTGTTTTAAAAAGCACCATATACTCTATTCACCCCCCCTCTAGAGTATATCTGATCTAGTTTCCCCTTTCAGTGTCAACACACTGGATGCTTTTGTACTTAGAGCTATTTTCTGTATAAGCTTAAATTTCTTTGACCGGCCTGAATCGGGTTTAGGATAAAACGGTGATGGGACAGGAAATCTATTTAATAGATTGATCTTCTAAAGAAGATTTATCTTTAAACAATAATTGACGGTCCAATAAAATGCTGACACATGGAGGCATGGAGGAATCATGCTCAGTGACGGCCGGTCATGCCCCGCCATGCCCAACCACTACTCTTAAGTCAAAGCCTCTAAATCAGCCATCCTCACTTCCATTCCACCCCACCATCACCTTTAGTGAGACCAAAGGAGTAGAGGATTAGCTTGAGAAATCAGGAAAAGAGCTAGCTCGCCGGAGCAAGGGTCGGCCATGGAGCACCACAGCCAAAGCCACCATCAAGCTCGTCTAAGTGTCCATTTCTCCTCCCCCCCTCTGTGATAGTGTTCTAGATCCATTAGGAGAGATGTCGAGCTCAAATGAGCCTGATTTCATATAAGAGGGAGCATGTCGAGAATTTCTTCATGCTTAGGTTCAACGGAGGTTCCAGCTATGGTGGTGATAAGGAATTTATATTTTTAAAAATAATTTCAAACTATTATCCCGAATTAGGCAACTGTACCTATCAAAATATAGTATAGAAAAATGTCGTATTTAGACTCAGGGCCTGTTTCTTAGTCATACTCACACAAATTAATATTATTTTATCAAAATAAAAAGAAGGGTTTTATTAAACTTAAAGAAAGAAAATTAAACTCAAAGTTATCACTTGATCTAGACTCACTTTGAATTTAAATAGACTTTCATGAAATGATACAAGTGCAATCTCCTAATCACTTACTTTGGAGGTTCCCAAAATATAAAAGCATTTCTCTCGAGCTCATGTTTTTGACTAAACTTAGGTTGATCGAATAAGACCCCTCGACCAGTTTAAAGTTGCTTAACTGAAGGTTAGTTAATCACCTAGAGGGGGGGGGGGGTGATTAGGTCTTTGAAAGTTTTTTAGTTAATTTACTGATTTTAAATTTATCTATCTAGAGCTTGTCCTTAAAACTTGCAATAAGATTGAAAACAAGCAACACAACAAATACACAATGATTTATAGTGGTTCCCCAATTGGGTACATCCACTTTCCCTCCAACCTATCCAACTTATTTGTTGGACTTGGCACAAACTCCACCAATATGCTCCTCAGAGCTTACACCTCAGGCCCTCAGCCTTATACACAGATTCTTGACATAATCCAAACTCAGAACCACAAGGGTTCCTACCTCAGAGCCATGTAGTGCTGCTACAGCTTAGTGATCCACTAATCACCTACCTCTTCGTTATTTTTAAGGCCTATAACTCAGGATGTTTAGCCCTATAGCTTCAGGTACACAACCCTACTCTCATAGTACTGCATCACTCGTACAACTCAGTACCCTTCCAGGTACCTATAGCTCAGCCTCCTCCAAGGCCTACAACTCAGTGACGCACTTGTCACCTGCAGCTCAGTGACTCTCCAGTCACCTACCTCAGGCACAAGGCCCTACAATCAGACTGGGAGGATAGCCCTACCTCAGATCCACACTTGGATCCTACCTCATAGAGCAACGCTCTACTACCTCAGGAAATTAAACCCTACAACTCAGATCCACACTTGGATCCTACCTCAGTACCCCAATAGGGAACCTACCTCACTGACTAATTAGTCACCTACCTCAGGCACAAAGTTCCCTACACATAGATTCAGATAAACTGAATCCTATAGGAAGATAATACAGAGTTTTTAAGAAAAATAAAACAATTGACTCAGAGATAAGTCTATGAGTCTACCTTGCTGGACTGGGAAGATATCAGTACAACACACTTGCTGTAGAAAGAATTATTCCTTTTCTATAGCTAAGTCTTTTATGCTGCACAGATGAATAGCTATCAACTTGCTGAATGGATGAATCAGCTTCTCTGTTCTAGAAAGAACTATCTTGCTGAGCTTGAAGAGCTTCAGCTAACTTCCTTTCTCTTTCAGGCTATCTCTACTAGACTTGAGCTTTCAAGCTTGATGGAGAAGAAGATGTCCTGCCTCCTCTAGATATCTTTATGTATTTTCTGTGTTTGTTCTTTTTTTCGTTTGATCACTTTCGTTGCCTTAATACTTTTTCCTTTTCCTTTTTATATGTATTGATTTGAATCAACGACACAATTGTATGTGGACCCAGCCAAGGATTGGTAAGCACCATGTAACACCCTCTATCCGTCGCATAGCATATAGCAGTAGGTCCGGCCGGGGCCCGACGCCATATACCACAGACAGACTGGGTGGTTACTCAATGGAAACCATCCAACCAATCCAACGTCCTACACAGAGCATTTTAGCGGAAGCAGTTTTATAAGTTGCAATAAAAAGAACCCAACAACAAGCATGAATGTCCACTAACAAGCAAAATAGGAATGAAGTACATACATCAGTACTGGCCTTAAGGCCATACAAATGGTTTACTCAAATTATATGTTTTCCATATCATGGCACGCAGGCTGGTCATACATGAACAAAAACAAGTAAACACTCCAATTTAGCCTTCGAGGGCCGGCTTCGCAATTTGATCTTTAGCCCGCTATTGACAGTGTGGTCCAGCAGCACCTGCAAGCAACAAACCACCACACGGTGGCAAACAAAAGCAACGGTCAGCAATGATGACCAAATTATAACGATCCCTCCCCCAATTAGGGGCGGCGATGCTCCTTCCCTGCACTTATTAGCATAACCAAGCAGTGTATATATATACATTTCATCACAGGCATAGGCTCACACGGCCACACACCCCGTACACTTAGGGCACAGTCTCGGTGAACACGGTCAAATCCCGCTGACTCAACACCGTCCCCAAGATGGCCCAACAATGAGCAATTTATCTTCCCGGCATGGGTCACGGTAATTTAAACCATAGACCGCCGAAGACCCTCATCTATGCCAACGGCTCTAATCCGAATGACATAGAACGGGTACAGTTCCATCTAACCCGTTCTCACATCGCAATGTTAATTTAAAACATATGTGCAGGTCAAACTTCTCCTGATTCCCATTTCCATCACAAAATCACATAACGCAGTTATGTTCAAGTTGGCTCCCAGGACACCAAATTGGCAAGATCACGCATCCGCCCAGTTTTCTAGGTGCACCTTAGGGTTAATCCCCAAGGCTCCCTGTTGCAATCTACCACGTAGAAAACACAAAAAAAACAAACTTTCTCACGAAGTCTTCTCCGGTATTTATGCAATGAAACATCACCGATCCAGAACAACATGTCCGGATAGGCTTCACACATCATGCATATGTCCGTTCTCCTTTACGGACTCTACACAACCGGGACATCACATATCTACTCGAAGGAATGCCTCCAACTCATTGCAAACTCGCGAGAGCGGGCTTCCTATGCAAAAGAAGTAGAGCTTCACATGCTCAAGTAGAGAATCGTTACCCTAGTGTTCTTCCTTGGCGCCATGGAAATGTACACGGATGAAAATCACCGCAATCTCCTTGCCTTCGTAGATCCGAAGTCGGCTCGCGATTTGGAGCTCTAAAACTCATCCAAAGACTGGATCTAAGCTTCTTCTTCCTCCTTTGCTCTCCCCTCTCTCTAGGATTTAGACAGAGAACACGACAGGAAAAATAAGGGTTCTGAAACCCTTCTCTCGGGTATAATCTCTTCGGGATTAACCACAGCCGTCGGATCCCACAAAAATGGATGCACGGACACGATCCAAGTCTGACCTGGACAAATGGGGTTAAACACCGCATGGTTCACCAATCCGGAGCAATACACATTCGCGACCAGTTAAATTGTGTCAGGACATCTAGTCAACTCCCGCCAAACTCCTGTGTCGACACTCCGTGTCGACACAGTCAAACACGGCAAAAATGCTCCCCGCGCTCGACGATCGTCGAAACAAGATCGTCAACTGTTGCTAGATCGTCGAATGGAGATCTATAGCCCGATCATCGAACGCAACACTCTGGCCAAATCGTCGAACGCGCGGACTGATCGTCGAACCCACGGCCCGATCGTCGAACCCAGAAAACTGCCTGTTCGACGAACACGCGGCCCGATCATCGAACCCCGAAAGCTGGCCAGATCGTCGAACACAGAAAGCTGGCCCGATCGTCGACCGCTGCTCGACGATCGTCGAACCCAGATTTATGCCTGATCATTTTTTTGCCAGATCTTCGAACTACCCCGACACACCCTGGGTCACGCCCGTGTCCCAGGACGTGTACCCCTGCCAAATTCCAAATTTGGTACAGATTCGTCACCCGTCGCTCTTTTGAGTTTCGGGGCATTACACACCATCTCCTCCAGAAAAGGACAAAGTAGCTTTCGACGCCACTACAGCTTTCCCGCAATGGCTACATAAAAATTTACTTTAATGTCGTCAGCAATGGTCATCACCATCTGGACTTAGAAAATATTCCAGAAAACCATAAAGAGTTGAGTGATGTTAAGTCACTCAATGTCATCTGTCTTGGCACTCAATGATACTGGACTTGCGAATTTTCTCTGGATTTGTCTCTGCGGTTCTGTCTCAGTGGTCACAATGGTTCTTATTAATAGCTGAGACAAGCTTCTATCTTAGCGCTTTCTGTCTCAACGATCTCAGCAGTTTCAACAATTTCTTATTAACAACTGAGACAAGCTTCTGTCTCAGCGCTTTCTTCTCAGCGGTCTCAACGCTTTATTCTTAACTGCAGAGACAACCTTCTATCTCAGCGCTTTCTTCTTAGCGGTCTCAATACTTTCTTCTTAACTACTGAGACAACCTTATATCTCAATGCTTTCTTCTCTGTGGTCTCAACGCTTTCTTCCTAGCTATCTCAGAGCTTTCTTATCAACTATCTCAGCTGTCTCAGCACTTTTTGAATTAGTACGTTTTTCTGGCTTTAGCTGCGTTCAACGATCTGTGTGCTGAGCTCGACGAACACTAATCTTCTCAGCAGTCTCAGCGCTTTTTGCCTTCGTCAATTTTTGTGGCTTTAGCGCGAAAAGTGTTGAGTTGTGTTCGACAAATTGCACACTGAATTCTATGAACTACAAGCTGAGCTCCATGAACTACGAGCTGAGCTCGACGAATTTTGAGTTTACCACCAAACTCATCTTCTTCACCTATCCAATCATGGACTACCTGCATGCAAGAACTAAAGCACACATCAAATACATTATGCGTGTATGTCAATGAACCGTTTGAATTCTTACAAATCTGGGATATTGTGATCTATAGACCAAACAATGTCACTCTATTTGAAGAATTCAAAATAATATAGGTCATTGATAACACAACATATTCATCATAGACAAAATTTAACATTAGTAGAGTGCGGAAATGTTACAATATTTCTACATCCTATGGAGAATTACTTACTCCCCCTAGCATGTTGCCATCCATACTATTTCACCGGTCTATTCTTCTTAACCCTTTGACTTCTATCCTCCCCCATTTTGACTTCTGCAATAGGGAGCATTCTGAGGGGTTTTTCTCCCCCTATCTGTCTGGAGCAGATTTTCCCACTGTGACTGAATCCAGTTCAGCTGTTGGTCTAGCTCCCCCTCAACAGTTGCACAAAATCTTCGTTATCTGGAGGAAGAACTTGTACTACCTGCAAAATTGACAGTGCAGTGTATGGTAGAAGAGAGACTTGAAGGTACACAAGATTCAACATACCCAATTCAAATTTGAAGGTGTTGAACTTGACTTCATCTAGTAGCTTAGTGAAGATATCAGCCACTTGTTTGTCTGTGTAGACAAACTCAAGAGAGATCTATTCCCCTTCCATATGTTCTCTAATAAAATGATACTTAATTTCTATATGCTTAGTCCAGCTATGGGAGACAGGATTCCTGGCTATAGAAATTGCACTAGTAGAATCACAATAGAGTGGAGTTATACTTATCTGAATATTGTAGTTCTGAAGTTGATGCTGGATCAACAACAACTGAGCACAGTAGCTTCCAGCTGATATAAACTCTGACTCTGTTGTTGATATTGCAACACTTGTTTGTTTATTGCTACCCCAAGATACAAGCCTTCCACCTAGAAATTGACAGGATCCCAAAGTGCTCTTTCTGTCCTCCTTGCAAATTGCAAAATCTGCATTTGAATATCCTGTTAGTTCAAATTCCCCATTCCTGGGGTACCATAGGCCAAGATCTGGGGTGCCCTTAAGATATTTCAAGATTCTTTCACAGCAGTGTAGTGAGACTCTTTAGGGTAGGCCTGATACCTAGCACAGACACAGTTTGCATACATAATGTCCAGCCTACTTGTAGAGAGGTAGAGAAGGGAGCCAACTATATCTCTATACAGAGTTTGATCAACAGGCTTCCCTGGATAATCTTTGCGTAAAGGCATACTTGATCTCATGGGAGTTCTTACGTTGGAAGCATTTTCCATGCCATATTTCTTGATTATCTCTCTAGTGAACTTTGACTGGGATATGGATATACCATCATCAGTCTCATTTACAAGGAGTCCCAAGAAAAATTTTAGTTCACCCATACTACTCATCTCAAACTTTCCCTGCATAAGTTTTGCAAACTTTCTGCAGAGGTTGTCATCAGTAGAGCCAAATATTATGTCATTAACAAAAATTTGGACTAGGATGATCTTTCACTTAGATTCCCTTAGGAATAGGGTCTTGTCTATATTCCCCTTGAGAATTTGTTCTCATTGAGGAAGGTAGACAATGTCTCATACCATGCTCTTGGGGCTTGCTTGTGCTCTGATGCTAAAGATCACGGCAGTGAACCGATCGTACAAGTAATATAAAATGGGCGAGTTTTCCTAAGTATCGATCTCTCAAGTAACACAGAAAGGTGGAGTTAATGTCGAGCAGGACTTGAGATTAAAGTCCTCAAGGTCGGCGGTAAGATGGGGGTTTTGATTGTTGCAATAAAAAGAAAGTAAAAATCTAACAACTACTCCTATGCAACGCCGCTATGCGATGCTTTGCCAAGTGGGATGGAAGACTAGACGGGCCACCATGCACCGAATCGCTAGGCGGAAGGACGAGTAGGCTTGCGGATGAGGTGGTTAGAACGGCAGAATGAGGGTCATGAGCAAATCTTCGCTACGCACGCCACTAGCAATTGCTAGTGCGGTAAGGGTGGATGGTGGTGGATGGAATATGGCGCAGCTCAAGCAAATATAATAAAAATACAAATCACAAAGATATGATTTAATATAAGCGTTTTACAATTAAGCACACATCATGTATAAATAAAGTTTACAATAACACATAAACAACAATAGAGGAAGAACAAGGCAAGAGATTGATCGAATTTGAAGTCTTGGTGAGGATTCACGGTTGGAATCATCAGGTTCTCAATCCGCATCCAAGCTCGGTCCTCAACTACGCTCGGGGTAGAGAAGGGCTATCACCACCTTCCAATGGCCCGTCTTCTTCGTGTCACGATAGCAGATGAAAGTTGCAAGCTTCCCTTTGCTTGATGGCTATGGCGTTGAAGCTTGAAATGAGCCCAAGAGATGATGGAGGAGGCCGAGAGGAAGCTCTGGCTTGGATTTGGCGATGAAAGCTTGCCCGGAGCACCTCCCTTGGGTGGAGATTGAAGGAGGATGGCGGAATACCTCCTCGGAGACGAATACGACGGAGGAAAAATGAGTGATTTGGAATTAGGGAGGCACCTGCATATTTATAGAAAGCAGAATTGAACAATACGCACGATTACGGGCGCACGACCAGTGGTCGTGCGCACTATGTACAGTGATCGTGCGCACTGACATGGCAGATTAGGAAGAAGAACTGGGGTACTGCGCACGAGCAATGGCGCACGACTGGTGGTCGTGCGCACTATGTCCAATGGTCGTGCGATTACCCCAGACAAAACTCCAGGAAAAGAGGTATCAATGCACACGATCAGTGGCGCACGACCGGTGGTCGTGCACAATGTGTCCAGTGGTCCTGTGTATTCCCAGGCAGAACTTGGAAAAGGAAAGCAAGTGCGAACGATCATCGACGCACGACCAGTGGTCGTGCACAGTAGATCCGATGATCGTGCGCAGTATTCCTGTATCTAAACACTCCCGGAACACGTACACGACCCCTATACCAATAGGAAAAACAAATCACTGATATGTGCAGACATTCCAGGCAATTACAATAAGGAGTACAAATAATAAAAGTACAAAAATACACAACACGAGCCAAAGTGTGCACTTCCTATAAAAATAACGATAAGATGAAATATATACGATAATGAACTAAAAGTGAAGTGAATGCGAAGGAAAACTAGCCCAAATGAGTCCGAAAATAGGTATATAAAATGGACTCATCACACCCCCAGACTTAAATGTTTGCCTGTTCGGAGCAAACAAAATCAAAGTAGATAGGGAAAATGATTTAACAAACAAGGAAATTGCGATATGGAGTACCATGCAAAGTCGCATGCTCGCACGCGTAAAAATATAATAAAAGAAATTTCTAAGTATACAAAATAGTTTATACTTTTCACAATGCTTATCAAAATTTTAATACTACTCACAAATGGAATCACGGTGAATCATCCGGTCACGCGTACGGAGAAAGTAGACTAATCGCTAGGCGAGCATTGCCAAAGATCGGGGCTCGGGATAACCTCCAAAGGAATCCACCAATGTCGGTGACCATATGCTTGCCCTTTCACATTCTCTCCACGGCACTGGTTTGGTTCACACACGAATCAGTAGGATTTTAGGTGAAGAGATGGGGCTTGGGTTTCAGTGAGGTAAACAAAGATAAACATGAAGGCTAAACACCTAACCCAAATGAGCTATCATAAAAAGAATCCCTCTGCTAAGAAAAATACACGCGGGTACACCACAACCCAGACTAAATTTTTCAAATATGGGTGTGTGTACCGCCTACTCCAAATACAATCTCATCTCAAAAAGAATTTTCAATCAAACTTTTTCTTCTTTTCACTTTTATTTTTTTTTGTATATATTTTTTCGAATCCTATTTTATTTTAACGATTTCAGAAAAAAAAACTTTGGAGCACATCCACATATTCACATATAATATTATCACATCACATCCCAGAAAGAAAATGTAAAACTCTAAAGCTCAACTTGGGTGTGCGACTAGGAATGACTATGAGGCTTTGGTGAAATCATGGTGGTGCTGAATCAAAAGGAGGGGTAGGCACAACGGGGCTAGCGAGGATAAGACGTTAGGAATGGTACAAAGCTCAACCGGGCCAAAATGATGGCCTACGTCACACTCATGCGAGTGAACTAACCTATACCCATTCTTCAAGAATAGCTTGGGGCAAGTTCTTAGCCAACGAGAAAGACTATCCATCCTTGTAACGCCCCCGATTTTTCCAGTGATTTATTTAATTTCTTACTTGACGTATTATGACGTCAGAGCGTTATGTTAGCGCGTGTTGGTCAGGTGACGTTGTTAGAGCGTGTTTTTAGCTCTTTAGGTTCCCTGTGTGGCTTGGTGATGCCTGGTAGCAAGATTCCCTAGCGAGCCGGAGTCTGTTTGGTGACTCGGTGGAGCCTCTTGGCGAATGCTTGTGTTTTGGCTTCGGGAGAATTTGCCCGAGTTTTGTTCGTCGGATTTTGTTACCGACTTTGTCGTAGCGCGTTTGCGTTCGTTAGGTTTGACCGGCCAAATTTTGGGATTTGCGTCGGGAGTGGAAAATTTTATATTAGGAAATTAGATCGGCTAATTTTAGACTTGCTCGTCAAGTTTCGTCGCGTTCCGAGCATTTTTGGAGCCTCGGCGCGCGATTGAAGTTTGTATGTTTTCGCGTACGCCGTTAGCTTTAGAAATTTTTATCTCGAAAACGGTGCGTCGGAATTCGATTTTGACTTCGCCGTTGGATTCGTAGCGTCGTCATTCGCCTACGGTGCGAATTTCGTTCGATTCGGCGCGCGTTTGGCCCTCCGTAACCAGGTTATCATGTTATAATAATTATATATATTATTATATATATATATTTATATATAAAGAATTTATATATAAAATATATATATATATATATATATACATTAGTAGAGAATCGGTGAGAATGATTCTCACCGATTCTCACCGAATCGGTGAGAATCATTCTCACCGATCGGTGATTATTTTTATAATAAATATTAGATTATATTAATAATAAATATAATATTATTATTGTTATTATTATTATAAGTATTTATATATAAACAAAAGAAGAAACCTTCTTCTTCCCCGAACCAGTAGCCCCCCCCCCTGTGCGACGAACCCTTCCGTTCGCAAATCTTCCGGCGGCCGCCACCGCCGATCCGGTGGACGGAATTTCGATCCGATCGCGGCGTTGGAAAGCTCTCGGCGAGAGCTTCGAGATCGCGGTAAGCTTTTCCCATTTCGGTGACTGTTTCGCCTTAGATTTTTTTCGGCCCTAACCCCGGTTGTCCGTTTTTTCGTAGATCTCGTCTCCACGTGTCCCCTTTTGGACGGATCTACGTGGTGGAGTATTTTGGGTGACGTTTTCAAGGTCGATTTGAGGCAAGTGGATTTCTCCCCCCTTGCGTGCCTCCATGAGTTGCATTTTTTTTTGTTTTATTATTCTTTCCTCCTTGTCGTAGAATAGGTAATATTGGAATGTTCCTAGTTTTGGGCTTGTAGTCGGCCCAAACTAGAAAGTTATCGGTTTTATTTTTAGTTGTACTCGGCGGGTAGGGGGAAATAACTCGGCGGGTAGGGGAAAATAAATCGGCGGGTAGGGGGAAATAATTCGGCGGGTTTTGGTTGTAGAACTTGGTAGTTTCTAAGTGGTGTTGTCGGCTAGTTTTGGCGCCGAATCGTGGATCCTTAGCATGTGGTAGCTGGGTTTCTGAAGGAGTATGGTACCAGGGGAGTTCGAGCCGTGGCCACCACCATTCCCTCCTTTGGATATTTTTTTGGGTTCCTGTAAGAGGTTGGAACTCTATGTGTGTGGACCCCGTGGCGGCCCCTTTAGTACTCTTGAGACACCTGGACCTGGTTGTTCGGTTGTGACTGTTCTTAGTCTCCGACACAGGTTTGGGATTTGTGTCAGTGCTAATGATTTACAAGTTTAGGACTGTTAGTTCCTTCTTACTGTTCATTTGATGCATATTGGTTTCCTTCTGTCTCTGCAGGCTTGAGCGGAGTTTGGTACGTTTCTGTACTTGTTGCATTTCTCTCACTTTACTGATTATTACACCTGCATTTTGTCCTCTTTTGGATTCTTTAGCTGAGTTTTTTCGGCATTTACTCTTGCAGGGTGGGTAACCCTTTTTCTTTCTGTTCCTTTTATTCAATTATTATCTGATGCTTCTTTGCCACTTGTTTCATTATTTCTTGCTGAGGTGTTCTTCTTTTGAATGCCTCAGGTTCAGGTCTGTAGCCGGCTGTGCGGCTAGTTTCAGGGGTTTCTCTGTGGACTGCACTTTGGCAGTGTTTTCCTCGCTTGTCGAGGTAGTTCTTTAGCCTTGTAGTAGTACAGACATACATGCTCACCAGCGAGTTCGTGTCAGGTTGTTGACGCTCGTTGGTGATTTTCCTTTGTGATATTAAGTATTTGCTTAGCTGCTAGTTTACCTGTTTTGTGGTAGTTTCACTTGCTCTCTGGGAATGTTTTATGCTAGGTTGCTAGTTACTTTAAACCCTATAAAAGTACTACTATATGTATTGCATGATCAGCATGTTTTATAAAAGCTCAATCTCTATTTTCCAAATGCGTAAAAAGATGGTTTTCCTTATAAATATTATAAATTGAAATCTAGGGTCTTGCATAGTGTAAGTTGTCCTCTTAGGACGCTTATGCGCTCTTTTAGGATGTTTAGCATAAATGAAGTATTTTTCCGCTACGTATAAATATAGTTTTCAAACCGTGGACTATCTGATCCACTGAGCCGAGGGATACGGCCAATTAATTTAAAAACCCGTTTTCTATTCATTTTAACTTATGATTTGAAGGATTAAAGTGTTGCCTGAGCGTCAGCAGTTATCCCCTGCTTGACGTGGCATCACAGCTCGTAGTTTTCTCGTGCTCTGATTTATTATATTAAATGAGAAAATGCGGGTTGTGACAGTTGGTATCAGAGGGAGGTTGCTTGACAAATTGTCGGGCAACCTGTCCCTGTTAGTGTTAGGTGTTTAGAATCATACCATACACACACCGATATGTCATCAGCACGTCTTGGCTAAAGCACGAACACTACACTCATGAGCATAAAGAAGTATACGGGGCATATTATGTAGTATGGGATGCATAATATGTGTTTGTATATGGATCCACCATAGGAGGCAACATGTGAGGGTTATGTAGTATGGGATGCATAACCTCACCACATGAATGCGGCTAGCACGTTTTCTTTTTCGTTGCATGGGAATGTTATGTAGTATGAGATGCATAACATTTTCATGTGTACGCCGCTCATAACATGCATTAGGGCCTTTTTAGAATGCATAGCACAATCATGCATAGCATAACATTGCATAAGCACAACGTGCCAAGCTAAAGATTTGCAGGATGACATGTGTACACACATGATTTTGAGTCAAAAAGAATATAAATTCATGCATTCCCGATCTAGGCACAAGAGTTAGTGTGATGATAGTGAATCATCGTAGGATAAGCATATCATCATTACAAAAATCCCAGAGCAAGTTAGCAGCATGAGCAAGTACTTAAGTATGTATTGTTTGTACTATGTTGTTTGGTTCTAGTGGGTGGGCTAGGTGTCTAATTAGTGTTTTGTTGTTCCATTAGAATGTCGAGGCGTCCTTCGACAAGGTTGACTCCCCAGTCGGAGGGAGAATCATCAGGTGCGCAGAGCAGCGCAGTGATAGAAGGTCTGAGACAAAGCAATGAAGCCTTGTCAAAGCAAGTAGGGGATTTGCAGTCTCAGGTCCAGTCCTTGTTAGCAGTCGTGGCAGGGCAGATTCCGAGAGTTCAGGACCCTGTTGTGGGTCAAGCTGTCCCTGTTCCCCCCGCTCCTCTGGTGCCTCCGGTCGTGGTGCCACCAGAGATGACCTTTATTTCTCAGTTTCAGCGACTTAGGCCTCCGACGTATGATGGCAAAGCAGATTACATGGTCTTAGACGATTGGATGATATCAATCGAGGAGATGTTCTCATACTCCGGGATCACTGATGATCAGAAGGTGATGTTAGCCGCATATCAGCTCAAGGGGTTGGCGAAGGGCTGGTGGCTGAGGGAGAAAGAAGGTCTGAAGGACGGGTGTTCCTGGGAGTCCTTTAAGGAGCTACTTCTGAGCAAGTTTCTGCCATCGGTCGAGAGGGACCGTCTGATGAATGATTTCCTGCACTTAAAGCAGAGGCAGCTCACGGTTAGCGAGTATGAAATCGAGTTTAGTAAGCTAAGCCGATTTGCCCCAGACTTGGTGAGTTCCGACGAAAATAGAAGCAAGCGATTTCTGGCTGGGCTAAGGAGTGACGTCCAACAATTAGCAAGTGCCTATGCGACCTCAAGTTATGCTGGTATGGTGGAAGCTGCCTTAAAGGTAGAGGCAATTGATAATGCCAAGAATCGAGGTCAACAACTGAGGAAGGATAAAAGAAAATCTGATGAGGGTAAGAGTGCTCAGGTCCCTGACGCTGCTCCGAGGAAGAGAAACAAGGAGGTATGCAGTTTCTGTGGCCGACCGGGCCATCCATTGGAAAGATGTTATCAAAGGTTAGGAGCTCAAAAGAAAGAGCAGATTCATGCGATCCAAGGTGTCCAAAAGAAAGATTTGCTTTGTTCGGTATGTAAGAAGCCGGGGCACGATGATGCCCATTGCTGGAAGAAGACAAGAAGTTGTTTCTTGTGCGGTCAAGTGGGTCATCTCAAGTATCAGTGCCCGCAGACTCAACTTACTCTGCAGCCAGTTCCTCTTCAGGCCTTGCCGCCGCCGCAGCGTGTGGACAAGGGAAAAGGGAAGTTGAACGTGGTCTCTATGGACGAAGCTCAGACGTCCACGCAAGTGATATCAGGTTAGATTCTTCCCTAGTTCTAATGTTTATCTCATAGTTATAGTTTTGAGCGTTCGCTTCCTTAGTCGCGTGTGCAATTTTATAGGACGATTTAAGGTAAAGAACCGCTGGGCGCGTGTTCTGTTCGATTCCGGCGCTACCCACTCATTTGTGGCTAGGGCCTTCATAGAGCGTTACCGGTTGGATCTCGATCGTGTTGGTGATGCGTTCTGTGTCAAGTTTCCTTCAGGCGAATCTGTAGTTTCGGACCAGGGTATCCAGAGTTGTCCAATTTTGTTAGGCGATTTCCTCGCGTTTGCTGATTTGAAGCTGTTAGATCTGGAAGACTTCGATGTGATCCTAGGCATGGACTGGTTGTCCAGATATGATGCTGTGATCCAATGCAAGGGTAAACGCTTGGACTTCAGGATGGACAACGGTCAGCCCGGGAGTGTTTACGGTTATCCGCGCCAGGATTCTCCGACTATATCGGCGGTATGTGCTCGGAAGCTTGTAGATTCTGGATGTTTTGCTTGTTTGGTTTCGGTTTTAGAAACCAAGTTTAGTTTGCCGTGTTTGGAGGAGATCCCGGTGGTTCGTGATTATCCTGATGTCTTTCCAGCTAATCTTCCTGGTCTCCCGCCTGATCGAGACGTGGAGTTTGTTATAGATTTGGAGCCGGGTACGCGTCCTATTGCCAAGGCGCCTTACCGGATGGCCCCACGCGAACTGGAGGAGTTGCGTATCCAGTTAGACGAGTTGCTTGAGAACGGATTTATAAGGCCGAGTTCTTCGCCTTGGGGTGCTCCCGTTTTGTTCGTCAAGAAAAAGGATGGATCGATGAGGTTGTGCATCGATTATAGAGAGCTAAATAAGGTAACGATCAAGAATAGGTATCCGTTGCCGAGGATAGATGATTTGTTTGATCAACTGCGAGGCAGCGCCGTGTTCTCTAAGATTGACCTTCGTTCGGGCTACCACCAGTTAAGGATCCGTGAATCAGATATACCGCGGACTGCCTTCCGTTCCCGACATGGACATTTTGAATTTTTGGTGATGTCGTTCGGTTTGACCAACGCACCTTATGCTTTCATGGACATGATGAACAGGGTCTTCAAGGACTTTCTGGACAAGTTTGTGGTCGTATTTATAGACGATGTGTTGGTGTATTCACGCAATGTTGAGGAGCATGACCAACATTTGCGTCTAGTTTTATCTGCCTTGAGGGACCATAAGTTGTTCGCCAAGCTAAGTAAATGCGAGTTCTGGTTACCTCAGGTTTCTTTCCTGGGTCATGTGGTTAACAAGGACGGAATCTCTGTCGACCCAGAAAAGATAGCCGTAGTTATGGAATGGACGAGGCCTGCCACACCCAAAGAAATAAGGAGCTTCCTAGGGTTGGCTGGCTACTATAGAAGGTTTGTAGAGGGTTTCTCTACATTATCTGCGCCATTGACCAAATTGACGCAGAAGAATGCAGCATTTTTGTGGAGCGATAAGTGCGAAGAAGCGTTCCAAGAGCTAAAGAATAGACTGTGCACTGCTCCGATATTGACATTGCCTACGGAAGGATTAGACTATGCCGTTTACGTGGACGCATCCCACGTGGGTCTTGGTTGTGTGCTGATGCAAGAAGGAAAAGTGATTGCGTATGGGTCAAGACAGCTTAAGATTCATGAAAGGAACTACCCTACGCATGACTTGGAATTCGCAGCAGTTATTTATGCATTGAAACTATGGAGACACTTGTTGTATGGCGCGCAGTGCAAGATTTATACAGATCATAAGAGTTTGAAGTATGTCTTCACTCAAAAGGAGTTGAACTTGCGCCAGCGCAGATGGTTAGAGTATGTGGCTGATTATGAAGTGGAGATCTTATACCATCCGGGTAAGGCTAACGTGGTAGCCGACGCCTTAAGCAGGAAGACAGGGAAAATTTTCAATCTCTCCACTGAGTTGTTGGTAGAAGAGTTTCTTTTAATGGATATTTCAGTTGGTAGATGTGACTCGCCAAGCAGTTTGGAAGTGTCTGAGCCTTCATGGATTTCTCTTACGAGGCTTCATCAAAAGGACGATCCTGATCTACTGCACCTTCATAATAGAACTGAGAAGGGGGAGCTGCCTGACTTTTCGATCGATGACGCGGGTACTCTAAAGTACCGCGGTAGATTTTGCGTCCCCAATTTTCGAGATATTCGAGATAAGTTGTGCAGTGAGGCACACGGTTCAAGTGTGGCCTACCATCCAGGGTCTACAAAAATGTATAAGGACTTGAAACATATTGCCTGGTGGATTGGGATGAAGGGCGACATTGCAAGGTTTGTGTCAGAATGCTTTACGTGCAAAAGAGTTAAGGCTGATCATGGAAGGCCTGGTGGAAATTTAGCGCCTTTAGAGATTCCAACTTGGAAGTGGGAGAGTATCTCAATGGATTTCATTACTGGTTTGCCGAGATCTCCCCGAGGGCATGACTCTGTTTGGGTGATTGTTGATAGATTAACAAAGTGTGCGCACTTCGTACCCTTTCAGATTGGTTACTCGATGAAAAAGATAGCGGAGCTATATTTGAATGAAGTTATCAGGTTATATGGAGTACCCGTAAGTATAGTATCAGATCGAGACTCCAGGTTTACGTCTCGTTTTTGGAAGAGCCTTCAAGAAGGATTGGGAACTGACTTGAGATATTCTACCGCATATCATCCACAGACCAATGGTCAAACGGAGCGTGTTAATCAGATTGTGGAAGATATGATCCGTTGTTATATATTAGACCACGGAGGAGCGTGGGATGAACGCTTGAGGTTGATGGAGTTCGCATACAATAACAGTTATCAAGAGAGTCTGCAAATGGCTCCTTTCGAAGCGCTATATGGAAGACGATGTAGAACTCCTCTATTTTGGGCTGAGGTTGGTGAGAGGCCGATGTTAGGTCCAGATGCCTTAGAAGAAATTGAAGTTTCTGTAAAGCTTATTCGAGAGAAGCTTCGGATAGCTCAAGAGCGATACGAGAAGAACGCCAATCGGCGTAGGTCCGTTTTGGAATTTTCTGTGGGGGACATGGTATTCCTTAAGGTTTCCCCGATGGTTGGAGTGAAGAGGTTCGGTAAGAACCATAAGTTGGACCCGAGGTATGTGGGACCATTTGAAATTGTGGAGCGGATTGGTGTGTCAGCCTACAAGTTGAAATTGCCCGTAAATTTTCCTGGCGTGCACAATGTTTTTCACGTGAGCCAACTGCGGAGGTGTGTGCTAAGTGACAGACAAGTGCTGGATGCAGTGCCATAGTTGGAGCCTAACCTTTCCTACGTGGAAGTTCCTATCCGTGTTTTGGATGTGCAAGATCGAGTGTTGCGGAAAAAGACAATACCGATGGTAAAGATTCTGTGGAGAAACCAAGACGTGGAGAGCGCGACTTGGGAGCTGGAGTCATCTATGAGGGAGGCGCATCCTCATTTGTTCTCCTAGTTGTGCTCGGTAAGCATTTGTTAACCCTTGGTTATTTTCTTTTCCTCTTTGGTAGAATTGTTTTATGCGTAAAGTTTCGGGACAAAACTTTCTTTTAGGGGGAGTGACTGTAATGCCCCCGATTTTTCCAGTGATTTATTTAATTTCTTACTTGACGTATTATGACGTCAGAGCGTTATGTTAGCGCGTGTTGGTCAGGTGACGTTGTTAGAGCGTGATTTTAGCTCTTTAGGTTCCCTGTGTGGCTTGGTGATGCCTGGTAGCAAGATTCCCTAGCGAGCCGGAGTCTGTTTGGTGACTCGGTGGAGCCTCTTGGGGAATGCTTGTGTTTTGGCTTCGGGAGAATTTGCCCGAGTTTTGTTCGTCGGATTTTGTTACCGACTTTGTCGTAGCGCGTTTGCGTTCATTAGGTTTGACCGGCCAAATTTTGGGATTTGCGTCGGGAGTGGAAAATTTTATATTAGGGAATTAGATCGGCTAATTTTAGACTTGCTCGTCAAGTTTCGTCGCGTTCCGAGCATTTTTGGAGCCTCGGCGCGCGATTGAAGTTTGTATGTTTTCGCGTACGCCGTTAGCTTTAGAAATTTTTATCTCGAAAACGGTGCGTCGGAATTCGATTTCGACTTCGCCGTTGGATTCGTAGCATCGTCATTCGCCTACGGTGCGAATTTCGTTCGATTCGGCGCGCGTTTGGCCCTCCGTAACCAGGTTATCATGTTATAAAAATTATATATATTATTATATATATATATTTATATTTAAAGAATTTATATAAAATATATATATATATATATATATATATATATATATATATATATATATATATATATATATATATATATATATATCATTAGTAGAGAATCGGTGAGAATGATTCTCACCGATTCTCACCGAATCGGTGAGAATCATTCTCACCGATTCTCACCGAATCGGTGAGAATCATTCTCACCGATCGGTGATTATTTTTATAATAAATATTAGATTATATTAATAATAAAAATAATATTATTATTGTTATTATTATTATAAGTATTTATATATAAACAAAAGAAGAAACCTTCTTCTTCCCCGAACCAGCAGCCCCCCCTGTGCGACGAACCCTTCCGTTCGCAAATCTTCCGGCGGCCGCCACCGCCGATCCGGTGGACGGAATTTCGATCCGATCGCAGCGTTGGAAAGCTCTCGGCGAGAGCTTCGAGATCGCGGTATGCTTTTCCCGTTTCGGTGACCGTTTCGCCTTAGATTTTTTTCGGCCCTAATCCCGGTTGTCCGTTTTTTCGTAGATCTCGTCTCCGCGTGTCCCCTTTTGGACGGATCTACGTGGTGGAGTATTTTGGGTGACGTTTTCAAGGTCGATTTGAGGAAAGTGGATTTCTCCCCCCTTGCGTGCCTCCATGAGTTGCATTTTTTTTTGTTTTATTATTCTTTCCTCCTTGTCGTAGAATAGGTAATATTGGAATGTTCCTAGTTTTGGGCTTGTAGTCGGCCCAAACTAGGAAGTTATCGGTTTTATTTTTAGTTGTACTCGGCGGGTAGGGGGAAATAACTCGGCGGGTAGGGGAAAATAAATCGGCGGGTAGGGGGAAATAATTCGGCGGGTTTTGGTTGTAGAACTTGGTAGTTTCTAAGTGGTGTTGTCGGCTAGTTTTGGCGCCGAATCGTGGATCCTTAGCATGTGGTAGCTGGGTTTCTGAAGGAGTATGGTACCAGGGGAGTTCGAGCCGTGGCCACCACCATTCCCTCCTTTGGATATTTTTTTGGGTTCCTGTAAGAGGTTGGAACTCTATGTGTGTGGACCCCGTGGCGGCCCCTTTAGTACTCTTGAGACACCTGGACCTGGTTGTTCGGTAGTGACTGTTCTTAGTCTCCGACACAGGTTTGGGATTTGTGCCAGTGCTAATGATTTACAAGTTTAGGACTGTTAGTTCCTTCTTACTGTTCATTTGATGCATATTGGTTTCCTTCTGTCTCTGCAGGCTTGAGCGGAGTTTGGTACGTTTCTGTACTTGTTGCATTTCTCTCACTTTACTGATTATTACACCTGCATTTTGTCCTCTTTTGGATTCTTTAGCTGAGTTTTTTCGGCATTTACTCTTGCAGGGTTGGTAACCCTTTTTCTTTCTGTTCCTTTTATTCAATTATTATCTGATGCTTCTTTGCCACTTGTTTCATTATTTCTTGCTGAGGTGTTCTTCTTTTGAATGCCTCAGGTTCAGGTCTGTAGCCGGCTGTGCGGCTAGTTTCAGGGGTTTCTCTGTGGACTGCGCTTTGGCAGTGTTTTCCTCGCTTGTCGAGATAGTTCTTTAGCCTTGTAGTAATACAGACATACATGCTCACCAGCGAGTTCGTGTCAGGTTGTTGACGCTCGTTGGTGATTTTCCTTTGTGATATTAAGTATTTGCTTAGCTGCTAGTTTACCTATTTTGTGGTAGTTTCACTTGCTCTCTGGGAATGTTTTATGCTAGGTTGCTAGTTACTTTAAACCCTATAAAAGTACTACTATATGTATTGCATGATCAGCATGTTTTATAAAAGCTCAATCTTTATTTTCCAAATGCGTAAAAAGATGGTTTTCCTTATAAATATTATAAATTGAAATCTAGGGTCTTGCATAGTGTAAGTTGTCCTCTTAGGACGCTTATGCGCTCTTTTAGGATGTTTAGCATAAATGAAGTATTTTTCCGCTACGTATAAATATAGTTTTCAAACCGTGGACTATCTGATCCACTGAGCCGAGGGATACGGCCAATTAATTTAAAAACCCGTTTTCTATTCATTTTAACTTATGATTTGAAGGATTAAAGTGTTGTCTGAGCGTCAGCAGTTATCCCCTGCTTGACGTGGCATCACAGCTTGTAGTTTTCTCGTGCTCTGATTTATTATATTAAATGAGAAAATGCGGGTTGTGACAATCCTCCCGACTCGAGCAATACGAACTTAACGGCCGTTTACACACATCCCTAAGCTACCGTCGGATTCACACCGGATTCACAAATTTTTGAGTAGAATAAAAAGTATTTATGCAATTAGAAAAATATAAAACTAAAAGCATACAGAAAAGTTAAATCTACTCTAATTTCTACACAAGACGAGAGCACTCGACTAGGAGCACAACATGGTCAACATTTTACCCTATCTCACAATCCTATGCCAGCACAATAATTTTCCCAAATCATACAAAAGAAATGAATTTAACTCGCAGCACGCAAAAAGCTAAGCACGCGCTCATGTGGGTGCATTGGTGTGTGATGCAATGAACTAATCATAATAAATCTATAAAATCTTCTAGTATGCACATGAAATGTGCGCATGCAATAGGTAACAAATCTCTCCCCCAGACTTAAACTAAGCTACACAACATATGATATAGGAATTTAAATCAAATAGAGATAGGGGAAGAAGTTACCCAATGCTCAGCAAGTGAGCATACCAGAAGATGCGTGGAAAATAGAATCAGGTTTGCCATACGAAAAATCACAACCCCTCCAATGCAATTTGCCATGAATACCTGCAGGGGTGAGCTCCGCAAAAACAAAAGAAAAATAGAAAATGCAAAGAAATGCTAAAACTAAGCTAGACGTGAAAATAAAAATTCAGGAAATATAAGATAACTACTAGGGTTATTATCATCCTAGCACCACTTATTAAATTCTATACAGTTCTAGCTAATGGGCCTATGAAAATAAAAATGCACAAGTAACTGGCCTAATATCCGTTGCAGTAGCAAGTACCGATACGAAGATAGAGCAGTTACCCCTCTACCTAAATAGTAATACCTGCCCAACACAGGTAGAGGAAATAAGAAATAAGAAGTGGAGGAGCACTGGTCCTCGCTCATGTTATCATAAAATAAATCCTTGCCTAGCAAGGTATTGTCTACAAGGAGACTGCAGGAGGAGAAAGCGATGAATGGAGCTTCCTCAATAGAGGAGGAATCAACCTCCTCGCAAAAGAGGATCTTATTATCCATGACTCGAGCTGAAAGCTCCAAGTCCTCCTGAAGCACCTGCGAAGACTCAACCCACACAGGCTCAGACACAGAAATGGGATCAAGAAATAAAGGAGATGAATAACTAAAAGAATCAGTAATAGGGGGAGTGGTCCCGGTCTCACTCCCAGCAGGATCCAAACATAGCTCATCATCGGTGTCATATGAGTCAGGGCGAGGGGAATCTGAGAGCTCGAGGTCCTCAGTGGCAAGAGAAATGGCCTCATCCAATAAAGAGGTGCAAACCTCCAGATCAGAAAGAGGGTATTCCTCATCCCACCGGGGTGCGTCATAGTGCTCTGAAGATTCACACTCTCCGTCGGTGATAGTAGAGTCCTCATCCCACTTCGGCGTAACCTCGGGCTCTGAATCACAATCCAGCCTAACATCATCAACCGACTCACTAAAAATTGGGATAGATAATTCTTGCAAAGAAGGCGGAGGAACAACAACATTAGAGAAAATATTTGCGGGTTCCTCCGGGGGTGAATCAACAAGAGGGGATGAATGCATAGGGAGAGACGACACCACAATGTCGTCACACCGATCAGCAGAAAGTCTGATGGGTATATCCACTGCAGTCCCCCATAGACAAGGTGGTGCTACGAATATATCATCAGAATCAGAAGGGGGCGTCCATTTGAGAGCGTGATAGAGTGAATGGGATAGCCGGTTCATCATCCTCCTCCAACTGGCGCTGAAATTCTGCGCAATCTTTCAACACGTGCTCGGTTCTACGACAGCACAAACACCGTTTTCCATTACTTCTCGGTCCAGGTGGGACCGGAGAGGAATAAGAAAAAGATGAATGCGTAGAAGAGGAGTGATAATAAGACCTGGGTTGGGTGTATGAAGTACCATAGGAAGACGGTGCTCCATATACAGAACCACGAGAATTATGCTCACAATCATCAGTGGGGCACTCATCACTACCATGCCTATAATCCCCGCACCATCGGTAACAAATATTCATATAAGAATACATGGTGCAACAAGAAGAATTCACCAACATAAAGTTTCTAAGAAACAATTAACTACACAACACAGAAAAAAGAATAGGAAAACCTGCTATAAAAAAATTAAAACTAGAAGAGGAACAAATAAAAACAAGAAACAGATTCTAAAAACTAAAGCAAAGAAGAAACATGAAATATACATATGGAAAAGGGCTTCTATCTCCTATCTCCCTCTCCAAAAACTCACACGACTATGTTCCCCGGCAATGGCGCCAAAAACTTGATGTTAAAGATCACGGCAGTCAACCGGTCGCACAAGTAATATAAAATGGGCGAGTTTTCCCAAGTATTGATCTCTCGAGGAACACAGTAAGGTGGAGTTAATGTCGAGGAGGACTTGAGATTGAAGTCCTCAAGGTCGGCGGTAATGATGGGGGTTTTGATTGTTGCGATAAAAAGAAAGTAAAAATCTAACAACTACTCATATGCAACGCCGCTATGCGATGCTTTGTCAGGCGGGATGGAAGATTAGACGGGCCACTATGCACCGAATCGCTGGGCGGAAGGATGGGTAGGCTTGCAGATGAGGTGGTTAGAATGGTAGAATGAGGGTTGTGAGCCCCTCTTCGCTACGCACGCCACTAGCAATTGCTAGTGCGGCAAGGGTGGATGGCGGTGGATGGAATATGACGTACCTCAAGCAAATATAACGAAAATACAAATCACAAAGACATGATTTAATATAAGCGTTTTACACATAAGCGCACATCATCTATAAATAAAGTTTACAAAAACACATAAACAACAATAAAGGAAGAACAAGGCAAGAGATCGACCGAATCTGAAGTCTTATTGAGGATTCAAGGTTGGAATTGTCGGGTTGTCAATCCGCATCCAAGCTCGGTACTCAACTGCATTCGAGGTAGAGAAGGGTTGTCACCACCTTCCAATGGCCCGTCTTCTTCGTCTCATGATAGCGGACGAAAGTTGCAAGCTTCCCTTTGCTTGATAGCGATGGCGTTGAAGCTTGAAATGAGCCTAAGAGATGATGGAGGAGGCCGAGAGGAAGCTCCGGCTTGGATTTGGCGGTGAAAGCTTGCCCGGAGCACCACCCTAGGGTGGAGATTGAAGGAGGACGGCGGAATCCCTCCTCGGAGAAAAAAATGGCAGAGGAAAAATGAGTGATTTGGAATTAGGGCGGCACCTGCATATTTATAGAAAGCAAAATTGAATAATGCGCACGATCACGGGCGCACGACCAGTGGTTGTGCGCACTATGTCCAGTGATCGTGTGCACTGGCATGGCAGATTAGGAAGAAGAACTGGGGTACTGTGCACGAGCAATGGTGCACGACCGGTGGTCGTGCGCACTATGTCCAATGGTCGTGCGATTACCCCAGACAGAACTCCAGGAAAAGAGGAATCAATGCACACGATCAGTGGCGCACGACTGGTGGTCATGCGGACTGTGTCCAATGGTCGTGCGTATTCCCAGGCAGAACTTGGAAAAGGAAGGCAAGTGCGCACAATCATCGACGCCCAACCAATGGTCGTGCGCAGTAGATCCGATGATCGTGCGCAGTATTCCTGTTTCCAAACACTCCCGGAACACGTACATGACCCATGTACCAGTAGGAAAAACAAATCACTGATATGTGCAGACATTCCAGGCAATAACAATAAGGAGTACAAATAATAAAAGTACAAAAATACACAACACGGGCCAAAGTGTGCACTTCCTATGGAAATTACAATAAGATGAAATATATACGATAATGAACTAAAAGTGAAGTGAATGTGAAGGAAAACTAGCCCATATGAGCCCGAAAATAGGTATATAAAATGGACTCATCATGCCCATAAAGAGCTTTCGTAAGTCTATATACGGTAGTAGGAGAATTATAATCTATAAAACTTGGAGGCTGCTCTACATAAACCTCTTCCTTCAAGTCTCCATTCAGGAAGGCAGACTTGACATCCATTTGGAATACCATGAATCCATGGAAGGCTTCAAATGCAACAAACAGTCTGATTTCTTCCATCCTTACAACTGAGGCAAAAGTTTGATCATAATCAATCCCCTCTTCCTATCTATTAGCTTTGGCCACCAATCTAGCTTTATTCTTTATTATAATTCCATTTTTATCAAACTTATTTTGAAAATCCACTTGACTCCAATGACATTGTGTCCATCTGGTCTGGGAACCAGCTTTTAGAGCTTGCACCTTTTGAACTGGTTCAGTTCTTCTTCCATTACACTAATCCAGAATTGGTCTTGATTTGCTTCTTCAAATTTCTTGTGCTCTTCTTGTGAGAGGAAGCTGGAATAGATAGCTGTATTGAGACTCCTGCTTATAGTCTGTACACCTTAGCTAGCCTCACCTACTATCTGATCTAGAGGATGATCTCTCAGATATCTGACTGCTGGGGTCAGCATTACTGCTTCCTGCCAATAACTATTTTCTTCAGTAAGTTGGTCTTCATTTCCAGCTAGACTGTCATGTGCTTCCTTTGGACAGCATCCCTCTTCACATTCTTCTTGCATAACTGGGTCTTTATCTTTGATGGAGAGCTTTTCCATCATGACTTCTATACCTACAGAGCTAGGCAAAGAGCTTGACAGCTCACTATTAATCATGCATGACTCAACATACACTACATGTACAGATTCTTCTACAACTTGATTTGTCAAGTTATAGACTCTATATGCCCTACAATTATTGATGTACCCAACTAAGATCCCCTCATCGGATTTGGCAGAAAACTTAGTCACTTTTGACTTACCATTGTTTAGAATGAAACACTTGCAGCCAAAGATCCTAAAATAGGATACGTTTGGTTTTTTGCCCTTCAAGATCTCATAGGGAGTCTTCTTGAGGCCTTTTGTGATAGAATCTCTATTGAGCACATGACATGCAATATTAACTACCTCAGCGCAAAAATATTCAGGCAGAGAGGTGTCACTCAATAATGTTTTCTCAGCTTCTATGAGAGTCCTCTTTTTCCTCTCAGCTAGCCCATTTTGCTGAGGTGTTCTTGGAGAGGAGAATTCTTGATGAATCCCTTGCCCTTCATAGAATGTAGTCATTGCGGCAGATTTAATTTTAGTTCCATGGTCACTTCTTATTTTGAACACAGAGCATGCAAGATCATTTTGAATCTGCCTGACAAGATTCATGAAGACATCAAGGGTTTCATCCTTTCATCTAAGGTAGAACACCTAAGTAAACCTGGAATAGTCATCAACCACCACAAGAGTGTAGACCTTCCTACATAGACTATGAACAGGCATAGGACCAAATAAGTCCATATGCAGGAGATACAAGCATCTCACTGAGTCCTTGGCCCCAATGATCTTGAAAGAGGTCTTAGTCTGCTACCCATTTGGAAAGCAGCACAGATACCCTCATTGGAGCATTTTATTTTAGGACCATTCCTAACAAGTTCATCACTAAAGAGCTGACCAATGGTCTTATAATTCAAATGAGCCAGTCTCGTGTGCCATTGGACACAATATGAGACTGTCATTTGCAACTTAGCATATAGGGGAACCATTATCTAAGCAAGAAAAGTTTAAGCAATAGACATTTCCACTCTTAGTGCCTGTTAAGATGACACTTTAGTCACTGAACCTCTTGATATGTCACTTATCCTTGTGGAAGGAAATGTCATAACCAAGATCACATAGTTGGCTTATGCTTATGAGGTTATGTTGCAACCCCTCCACGTAAGCAACCTTTGTGACAGTGATTATGTCATTTGAGATATTACCATAGCCTCTGGTTATCCCCTTGTCAGAGCCTCCAAAGATGACCTTTGGTCCATTCTTTATAGGAGTAAACTCCTTCAATAGCTCCTTTGTTCCAGTCATGTGCCTGGAACATCCACTGTCTAAGTACCATTTAGGGGAATTGGTACTTGAACTAACTTGAAATGGATACAAATCACCTTTCCTTCGGACTCTAATTTCTGTTGGGTCCTAGGTTCACATTAGTCTGAAAATAACCATGCCTTCCTGCAGAATTCCTGACAGGTTGGCAACCTATGGGCACTGAAGGATTGTGCCAGCAATCTACAGCATAGAGGCCCACTTTGCCACAACACCGGCACTCATAGATATTTTATCTCCTTTTCTATTTAGTACCAGCATTAGGCTGTACTGCTCCCTGAATAGTGGGGAGATGTGTTGCTCTATACTTCTATCTTCTTTCAATAGCCATTTGACTGAAGGACAGTCTTTCAGCTGGCTATTTTTGTCCTTTATGAGAACCACTAGCTGCATGTCTCTTTTCAGCTAACATGCATCTAATAGCATTTGAGATTGCCATTCCAGCCATGCTAGAAGACTCACCTTGAGTCACTACTTTTGCTGGATGAATTAGATTCACTGCAACAACATTATCTTTGAGTTTTGGGGCTGGGGCACCAAAAATAAATGGTCCAGGATGTGTCATTTGAATTTCCTCATGGGCGGCCTTAAAGGCTCTCACATGGCTGTATCTTCCAACTTGGCTAGGGTGACATTGGTCCATACCAGTGGATCTGCCATTCTCTTAGTGACCATAACAGCTTTCATGGTCATACCTATTAGAAGGCAACAACACTCTCTGAAAAAAAATTCGAGGCAATGAGTCTATAGGAACAATTGATGCCTTCACTTTTCCCTTTCCTTTTGGATTGGAAGGTCTAGTAGGTCCCTTAAATCCCAATCCTTTCTTACCAGCTTGGGTAAGGTGGGTGTCAATTAAGGGAAGCATAGTGTTTGACTTACAAAATTTGGTCACTAGCAATTTCTCATTTATGAGATCATTTTCAAGTTTTTGGATTAGTTTCTCATTCGAAACTCTTACCACAGACTCACTGTCAATGATCTCCTCGAGCTGGGCTGCTTATGCAGCCATGTCAGTGAGGGACTTTTCTTGGTCTTCACACTTGCTTTTAAGACCAAGAAGCTCTTTTGCATGTCTCTTGGCAAGTATCTTGCACTCTTGAAAGTCTCAAGAAGTTCTCCATACTTGGCAATTATGGAGTTGACATAATCCTCAGAGTCTGAATCCACTTCATCTCTTGATGGTTGAGCTTCAGAGTCTGAGCCAGCCTCATGACTTGAAATAAAAGATTGTGATTTAGCATTTACCTGAGACTGACCAGGCAGATCCAACCAGCTTTCTTCATTTGTCATTGCCATCAATCAATGACATTGAGTGTAAGACACCAATTTTTTATTCGTTTAAAATCACCGGGGTCTTATGCCCAGAACCACCATTTTTGCGGTGACACCGACACTCGGGAAGGTCACCACTACAAAACGCCGATTCTGCCGGCCTTTACGATCACCAAAGAGAAAGAGAAGTATACACTAAGTCCACAATCACATGCAATATATATGTAAAGGAAAATCACATCAAGTCCACATATAATAAAAGTACTGAAATAAAACAGTACGAGGAAAAAATAAATGGGCTTAAGCCCGGTACATCAGATCCTCGCTACAATCTCTCGCGGAAGCTATAAGAAAGAATAATCACTCACAGTGCTGGTCACTAGTTCTCCGGTACTAGACTGCCAAATCTCCATGCGCACCGTACACCGTTGGTGCTGGTCCCTGAGCTGCTGGTCCATGTCTCCCATCCGGAGCCCCTATAATGTTGTGGCCCGAAAACCATTAGTCATAAAGACTAAATCCTATCATCCCCTACCCCTCCCCCATGGATCCTAGGCACCGAGCGGGGTGGAGGATAGGGAAGCTACGAAGGTGGAGAATAAAACAAGCAGGTGATAGTGGAACTAATCTAGCAGTTATTTATATTGTATAAACAGCTAAGGGAGGAAAGTTATAAACTAGCAGTTCTACAATAGTAAACAGTAAGGTAAACAAGTAGAGTAAAGCAACACAGGTAGGAAAAACATTCTAAGGAGTAAGTAACCTTAACTTATATGAATGGTCATACAAACATATAAGTTAAGGGGTATTCTGCAAGGCTCCCATCGTATAAATAGTCTCATACAAATTTATACGTTGGGGTGTCGGTTGTATGCAAGTATGAGTGTAGTGATATGCTATGCCATGATTCATGCAAGTGCAACTTACACATATGACTCTATGCGCACAGACCTTTAGTTCTCCCTATTTGGGCAGCTAGCTTCACTCCCAGGAACCTCCGTAGTGGCAAATGGAGACTGTGGGTCGGGCCCCCCACTCCTAGGTGGGTATCCACACTACCAGGCAAAGCCATTACATACGCCTCTAGAAGGACACATCCTAGAGTATCCACGTACTATGCTGGACATATCCACCATACTTTCCCTGGCCAAGTGTCCCACACTACAGAGTCAACATATCGACGTCGGTGTGAACGACCGTCCAATACCAAAGACCCACCAGCTTATTTTTGTATCCAAATCTTTCTGATCCACCGGCTCCCCGGACTATCCTGTCTGTTACATCTACCTTCCGAACCTACCGTTCGAACGACTAATCAAACTAACCCAGTCAACCTCCCGAGCTACCGAGGTGTGTGAATGTGAAAACCCCTAGTTATACTAGTTGCTGTTAAACATTGATTTTACTTACGGCTTAGGTTAGACCAGGACTACCCAAGGTATTCCCCGTGAATGGCTCTCGAGGGCACTAGGAACTATGATGGTAGCTGAAGCCCATCATTCCCTTTCACAAGGCACTTACTATTATTGGTTGTTACCCAACTCCCAATCCCTGTAATGTTGTACTGGATCTAACCCTAGTTTATTTTGACTGTTTCTCTCTCCACGGGAAGACGATGTTTCGTCGACCCCGAGCACTTCTTACAGTAGTCAAACCACCCACTCCTCATCACGAATCCCGATGATAATCTCATTTCAATTACCAGATCAATATACTAATATCAACACTCCCGAGGTTCATTTTGTACCCTATTATGATTTCTGCAGTTTTTACTAAACGCAGACCATCCTAAGCTATATGATGAATACAAGGGAGGTACTCCAAAGTATCATCCAAAATCCCTACAATATTTATTGGAGGTTTATCATAACATGATTAGCCTAAATCCAGAAGTTTATAATTTTCCTAATTTACTTGATAATTTAGTTAATTTTCAAAGAGATCCAAATGCGTTAGTTTGAACATGAAATACTATTTTCAGGAATGCAAAATGTTCCACAAAATTATGATAAATACAAGACAACAACTTATCTTTAAATTCAAGGAGTCCAAATTTTCAGTAAGAATTAAACCCCTAAACATAATTTTTGATCATAACCTACATTAACCAATTAAAAGAGACAAGTACTACCAATATACTTCCAATAATTCTGAGAAAATTCAAGGATGAAAATATAGACATATAAACACTCTAGGTCAATTTTCATAATTTATCAGTGAATAATGAACTCTAAACTTGATTTTTCATAATAATCCAAGTTAATAGGTTAATGAACTCAGTACAATAATTATTCATTTAAAAATTGTAATAAAATCTTCATATGAGCATATTGACATAGAAACACTACTGATCAAGTTTCATAATTTTTCAATAAAAAGGGACATTTAAATGTATTATTGATCATCTTCCCGTATTTATATACTTGTGAAACAAGTACTGGAAATTTACATCTAGAAATGAAAATAAAATTGATGTATGATCATAATGGCCTAAAAACTCACATTGCCCTAATTTGATAATCATCTAATGGATATTAAGGTCATAATAAAAACATAATTAATTAGGGCTAATACTGTAATTGCAAAGGTGATAATTAAATTATTGATCTGAAATTCCCAATAAAATTATCCAGGCTTTATAATGACATTATGACTACACTACCCAAGTTTCACAACTTTTCACAAAGTTCTAATTACCTATCCCTCAATTTTAAGGATTGTAACCTAAACTAGGGTTAGGGTTTTGAGGGGTTTATCCATTTCTAAATCTACTAAGATTTTTACAAGAGGACTTTAGCTACCCTAGTGTCCTCTCTTCCAAACTTCAAGTCCATACAAGGGCATTTGACCCCATGCCCTTCTTAAAACCCAGATGTGCAAACTTAGGGTTTGAGCTTGGTTGCTAGGGCAATCCTACCCCAAACCACCTCATAACGCATATGAGGGTGCAAAAAGCCATGTTAAACTAGTGGCCTAAATTTCAGCCTCTGTTGAGGTGGTTTGGCCACCCAATCCCCCAAGGTACACTTTTGACCTAAATACTCTTTTTTGGGCAAAACTAGGGTCTACTCATTTCCCAACCAAATCAACTAAAAATGAGGTGAAACATTATAAAGAACTCCTGATGACCCTAAGAACCACCCATCCAAAATTGGGAGGGTTTGGAGGTCATTAGGTATCCTAATTAATTTACCCTAGGATTATTAAATAATTTCTAAAACTATAGAAACATTATCTCCAACAATTCCAATTTTTGGATAGGACATAAGTATTGGATAGAGTGACTCCCTATCCAAATTTTAGGTCATTTGGACAAGTAATGAAGTGGGGGCACTCATTTTAGTTTCTGTCTAACCCTTGGTATAGACCCCACCAAAATGGGTGAAGTGGCCTACCGATTAACCAAATTGGTTGAAATTAATTTTAAATTAAAGTAGACCTCAAGGGCTACAATTTATATGTTGACCACTTTTTCGGATTTTGCAACTAGGTATTTTTAATAATTAAAATCATTAAATACAAATAGTGTGATAGAATATTAAAGATGGAATTAATTAAATTCCTAAAGTCTAAAACGATGGAGCACGAATCTTAAAGCAACATCCAACGGACCCTGGCCTTCTTCCTCCTCCAGCCAATAGCCAGGATTCACCCGACCTGGAGCTTCTTCCAGCCACCACTACCGGCCACCCAGCCACCTTCCTGGCCGGCCACCGCCGCCACCACCTTCTTCGAGGTGGGGGCTATCGACTGGCGGCGTCATGGCCGCCGGAGGGGCCATTTTTCCGGAGAACCCGAGAACTCCTTTTTTTCACAAAAATCCATGAAAACGAAAGCTTTGATTGGGCTCAATTGAGCCGGATTTTTATTCTAAATGATCCCAATGATCTACCCATAGGAGAAGAAGAAGGGGAGGACCTTGCTTAAGGCCCGGAGACGCGTCAATCACCGGGATGCCATTGGTGGTGGAGGAGTCACCGGAGCTCTGCAACAACATGGTGAACTCGCTTGTCTCCTTCGGGTAAGGTGTGGAAAAGCTTGCCCTGGATCCAGGGATGCTTTTAGGTGAGTAAAAAGGGGGAGGGGATGGGCCAAGCTTGAAGTGGACATTAAGGCCCCCTTAATGCAAATTTCGGCCATTGTATGGGGTTTGGTGAATCTTGGCATAATTAGGCCAGGAAATGGCTGGGAATGCCTCCTCTCCCCTAGAGAAACTGATTCCAGCCCTAATGTGGAGTGTTAAGTGGTTCAAGCTTCAAAGCAATTAATGGCCTTGAAGCTTGAATTCGGCCATAGCTTGGTGGCTCATCCATTGGTGGCTGGCTGGCTGGCTTCATTGAAAATTTATTCCACATGCCATAATGAAATGAATGGAGAGCCTGGGGAAGGGGAAGAGTATGCCCCAAGGTCTTCCCCCATTACTCCCCTCTCTTTCTCTCTCCTCCATTAAAGGAATTGGAGTTTTCTCTCTCCTAGTCATCAAGGTTGACCTTGCTGACCACTCCAGCCTATTGGCAGCCCCCTAACCCATATTTTTCATGGAAAAAAGGTTATCCCAAGTGGAAAGAGGGCTTGAGCTTAGGTTAGCCCATTTGAGCTAAGTTTGACCTAACCTAGACTAGGGTTCACCTAGGTAAATTTAACCTTTTGAGTTGCCATCAATGGGTCCTTGGCGATCCATTGGACTAGGGTTGGGTAGGGTTGACTTGGCATGTTGGAGGTCACTTGACCCTTAGTAATGACACTTTGGCCACTTTAGGGCTAGAGTTGACTTGGGTCAACTTAGCCACTAGGGTTGACCCCAATGGGTCCTTGGTGATTCCTTGACCTCACTTTAGGGTTAGGAGGGCATGGGTGGGGTCCACTTGGCTAAATGAATGTCAATTGACCCTAAGTAGGCTAGTTTAACCCATTTAGGGTTAGGGTTGAATTAGGTCAACTTAACCACTTTGACTGCCCACAGTGGGTCCTTAATGGCCCTATGGACTACCCAAGGTGTTAGGGGTGTTGTGGTAGGGTCATGAGATCAAGTTGAAGCCCTAACGTCATCCTAAACTAGTGTTTAGAATTCTACTATTTGCAGACCATGGCCTTCACCTTCCTACCTAAGTTCACCTAGTCCACTTGGACTTCCTAGGGTTTTGTCATGACCTAGTCATGAAAAAACCACTCTTAGGAGTATAGCTGGAAATGGGATGTTACAAATCCCAATAAATAGAAATAAAAATTTCGTACCCGAAATTCAGGTTAGGCCTGCGGAGTTTCTACTGAGAGCAACTTAGTGTAACATCCCATTGGAAGTTAATGTTTACCTTACCTGAAGAGATCTGAGTACTTTTGCTGCATCAGATCTGGTGGCTCACCGGTATGCTCCTCCTGCCCATGGTTCCTCTATAGGACCTTGACCAGCGGGACCTTCTTGCACCACAAGACCCACACCGCTGTATCATCTATCCTGACAGGCTCACAGCAGACCGATTGATCAAAAGCTGTCAAGCCATCTATACCAAGAACTTGCTGTTCCGGCCGTAGTAGAGCCTTCCTAAGAGAGGAGACGTGGAAGACATCGTGCAAAACTTCTAACTCCCTAGTAGCTCCAGTCTATAAGCCAATGGGTCGATCCGCTCCAGGATCCTCTAACGCCCCATATTCCTTGGACTAAGATTCTTCGACCCGCGTACCCGCGAGACTTCATGCACCAGATGTATATTCAGGAATACACAGTCTCCATCATGAAACTCTACTTGGAAATGTTGCACATCGTAATATTTGGCCAGTCTGCCCTAGGCCTCCAACAGCCTATCTCAAAACAGTGACACTTGGGTATCTGTATTCTCCACAAATTTCGAGCTGAGTGCATTTGGATCCTTATCCTAGATACATGAAATTGGAATCCTGCACCTCCGTACGAGGGTGGACCAGTGTGTTGAATGTCGGCTACGAGCCCAGATAAGCCTGGACTGTTCTTCTCTACTTGGATATACACTGACCATCCTGATTTGACACGACCATCTTGAGAACAAAATGAAAATGAACAACTACTCACAAATCTTATGAAACACACACGGGAGTTTTCTTTCGGGTCGTGGTGACCTCAGCTACCTCGGATAGTGCCTATAATAGTTCCCAAAGACTCTTGAACTTAGCCTTCATTAGCCGACAAACCTCACCGTGCGTCACAGAATCCATGACGTTTTCCTTCACTTCGGGAGGATACATGTTCCAAGATACACCATAGATCCGGTGATTAGATTTCTCGTTTGTGTGGGTAGACAATGGCTCTATAAAATCTCCACTTCTCAATCAGATTATTATCCCTACGAATACGCCCGAGTAGCACAGAATACGGTTTACGTCCATTTCACTATATTCACAACACAAAGTTTTCTAGATGAGGTCTAAGGGAAACCCAAGTCAATAAATAATTTGCCCAATAAACAAAATACAAACCCCCAATAAACAAAAGATAAGCCCCCAATAAACAAAAGATAAGCCCCCAATAAACAAAAGATGAGCCCCCAATAAACAAAAGATAAGCCCCTACCTACCTTGGGCTAAGTATCTTTGATATTAGCATGTTATATCATTCCTAACTGGGTGCACAATCCCTAGGGCATCAATCTTCGACTTGGGGTTCCAACCTAAAACCTGTTGATATACTCCATACTTTAAACCCTCCGAGTCACTTTTACAACAACCTTATCCGGGTCAAAATGTTCCCAATCCCAAGCGAGACTCTTCCGAACTTGAATTCCTATCCGTCCTTCAGTGTTTGTCGTGGTGGTTGTCTTCAAGTAATCTGGTTACTGTTACGATGGTTGAGACTATGTTACTTCTACCATTCTGCTAATGGATTATTGGTCTCGATTCTCCTTAAATAAGTCCTACCGGTTAGTGTAATCCTTGATAGGGACCGTAGGGCCACCTGAGTTTATGGCTTAGGTAGCCATTCTCGTGTTATACTCCTCCTTTATTCTCTTTAGGTATCTCCTTATCATAACCAAGTTCATACCCAAGGTCTATTTCGGACTAGGGCGTACTATAAGTTATTGTGGTTATTCATGTCTCCTAGTGGGTTGAGTCTAACTCATTGACTAGAAAATTATAAGATGGGATCTTCGCAGCCGGAGGTGCTCCCTGTTAGGGCAGGGTTTGCAGCAGGCTATAGAGAAGAATTCCAATTGTTAGCCGATGAACAAGTTGAATTATATGTGATTCCACTTATGGGCACACCACTGCTTTCGCTGCTTAGTTTGTCCTCAAACAAAGCTCGAGCGGGGGTGACCCAGGGTTTGTGGACTTTATATATGATTCCCTTTATGGGCACACCACTGCTTCTGCTGCTTAGTTTGTCCTCAAACTAAGCTCGAGCAGGGGTGACCCAGGGTTTTTGGACTTCTTCTCTTGGATCGATGTTTGTTCTGATGCCAGTTTGAAATACCCCATTTTTTTATTTTACAATCACTGGGGTCTTATGCCCAGAACCGCCAGTTTTGCGGTGACGCTAACACTTGGGAAGGTCGCCACTACAAAATGCCGATTCTGCCGGCCTTTACGATCACCAATGAGAAAGAGAAGTATACACTAAGTCCACAATCACATATAATATATATGTAGAGGAAAATCACATCAAGTCCATATATAATAAAAGTACTGAAATAAAATAGTATGAGGAAATATAAATGGGCTTAAGCCCGGTACATCAGATCCTCGCTACAATCTCTCGTGAAAGCTATAAGAAAGACTAATCACTCACAGAGCTGGCCACTGGTGCTCCGGTACAAGACTGGACCATCTCCATGCGCACCATACAGCGCTGTTGCTGGTCCCTGAGCTGCTGGTCCATGTCTCCCATCCGGAGCCCCTGTAATGTTGTGATCCATAAACCATTAGTCATAAAGACTAAGTCCTATCATCCCCCACCCCTCCCCCATGGCTCCTAGGAACCGAGCGGGGAGGAGGAAAGGGAAGCTACGAAGGTGGAGAATAAAATAAGCAGGTGACATTGTAACTAATCTAGCAGTTATTTATATTGTATATACAGCTAAGGGATGAAAGGTACAAACTAGCAGTTCTACAATAGTAAGCAGTAAGGTAAACAAGTAAAGTAAAGCAACACAGGTAGGAAACACATTCTAAGGAGTAAGTAACCATAACTTATTTGAATGCCCATACAAACATATAAGTTAAGTGGTCTTCTGCAAGGCTACCATCGTATAAAAAGTCTCATATCAATTTATAAGTTGGGGTGTCGGTTGTATGCAAGTATGAGTGTAGTGATATGCTATGCTATGATTCATGTAAGTGCAACTCACGCACACGACTCTATGCGCACAGACCTTTAGTTACCCCTATTTTGGCTGTTAGCTTCACTCCCAGGAACCTCCGTAGTGGCAAACGGAGATAGTGGGTCGGGCCCTCCACTCCTAGGCGGGTGTCCACACAACCAGGCCTTGCCCTTACATACGCCTCTAGAAGGACACAACCTAGAGTCTCCACGTACTATGTTGTCCATATCCACCAGACTTTCTCTGGCCAAGTGTCCCACACTACCGAGTCAACGTATCGACGTTGGTGTGAATGACTGTCCAATAACGAAGACCCACCACCTTATTTTTGCATCCAAATCTTTCCGAGCCACCGGCTCCCCTGACTTTCCCGTCCATTACATCTACCTTCCGAACCTACCGTTCGGACGACTAATCAAAGTAACCTAGCCAACCTCCTGAGCTATCAAGGTGTGTGAATGTGAAAAACCCTAGTTATACTAGTTGCTGTTAAACATTGATTTTACTTACGGCTTAGGTTAGCCTAGGACTGCCCAAGGTATTCCCCATGAAGGGCTCTCAAGGGCACTAGGAACTATGATTGTAGCTGAAGCCCATCGTTCCGTTTCACAAGGCACTTTCTATTATTGGTTGTTACCTAACTCCCAATCCCTTTAATGTTGTACTGGATCTAACCCTAGTGTATTTTGACTCTTTCTCTCTCCACGGGGAAGACGATGTTTCGTCGACCCCGAGCACCTCTTACACTATTCAGACCTCACACTCCTCATCATGACTCCCGATGATAATCTCATTTCACTTACCAGATCAATACACTAATATCAGTGAATAATGAACTCTAAACTTGATTTTTCATAATAATCCAAGTTAATAGGTTAATGAACTCAGTACAACAATTATTCATTTAAAATTTGTAATAAAAATCCCATATGAGCATATTGACCTAGAAACACTACTGATCAAGTTTCATAATTTTCCAATAAAAAGGGAGCTCTAAATCTATTATTGATCATATTCCCATATTTATATACTTGTGAAGTAAGTACTGCAAATTTACATCGAAAAATTACAATAAAATTCATGTATGATCATAATGGTCTAAAAACTCACTCTGCCCGAATTTCATAATCATCGAATGGATATTAAGGTCATAATAAAAACATAATTATTTAGGGCTAATAATGGTATTGCAAAGGTGATACTAAAAAAGCAAAATGTTTACTTTATTAGGTTCATGTGTGGCCGGCCTGCGTGCCTGTAACACCCTCTATCCATCGCATAGCATATAGCAGTAGGTCTGGTCGGGGCCCGACGCCATATACCACAGACAGACCGGGTGGTTACTCAATGGAAACCATCCAACCAATCAAGACGTCCTACACAGAGTATTCTAGCAGAAGCATTTTAAATAGTTACAATTAAAAGAACCCAACAACAAGCATGAATGTCCACTGACAAGCCAAAAAGAAATGAAGTAAATACACAAGTTCTGGCCTTAAGGCCTTACAAATGGTTTACTCTAATTACATGTTTTCCATACCACGACACACATGCCGGTCATAGATGAACAAAAGCAAGTAAACACTCCAAGTAGGCCTTCGAGGGCCGGCTTCGCAATTTGGGCTTTAGCCCGCTATTGAACGCTTGGTCCAGCAACACCTGCAAGCAACAAACCACCGCACGGTGGCAAACAAAGGCAATGGTTAGCAATGCTGACCAAATTATACCGATACCGCTCCCAACTCGGGGCAGCGATGCTCCTTCCCTGCACTATATTAGTATAACCAAGCAGTATAGTAATATCACTACATCACAGGCATAGGCTCGCACGGCCACACACCCCGTGCACTCAGGTCACATTCTTGGTGAACACGGTCAAAGCCCACCGACTCACCACCGTCCCCTTGGACGGCCAAACAATGAGCAATTTGCCTTCTTGGCATGGGTCACGGTAATTTAAAACATAGACCGCCGGAGACCCTGATCTATGCCGACGGCTCTAACCGAACGACATAGAACGGGTACGGTTCCATCTAACTCGTGCTCACATCACAACGTTAATTTAAAACATATGCGTAGGTCAAACTTCCCCGAGTCCAGTTTCCATCACAAAATCACATAATCCGATTATGTTCAAGTTGGCTCCCAGGCCACCAAGTTGGCAAGATCACGCATCCGCCCAGTTTTCCGGGTGCACCTTAGGGTTAATCCCCAAGGCTCCCTGTTACAATCTACCACATAGAAAACCCGAAAAACAAACATTCGCACGAAGTCTTCTCCGGCATTTATGCAATGCAACATCACCGATCCAAACCAACATGTCCGGATAGTCTTCACACATCATGCCTATGTCCGTTCTCGATTACGGACTCTACACAACGGGGACTTCACATATCTACCCGAAGGAACGCCTCAAACTCACCGCAAACTCACGAGAGCGAGCTTCCTATGCAAAAGAAGTAGAGCTTCACATGCTCAAGTAGAGAATCGTTACCATAGCGTTCTTCCTTGGCACCATGGAAATGTAAGCGGATTAAAAGCACCGCAATCTCCTTGCCTTCGTAGATCCGAAGTCGGCTCGCGATTTGGAGCTCTAAAACTCCTCCAAAGACTGGATCTAGACATCTTCTTTATCCTTTGCTCTCCCCTCTCTCTTGGATTTAGACAGAGAACTTACAACAAAAAATAATGGTTTTGAAACCCTTCTCTCGGGTATAACCCTTTCGGGATAACCACTGCCGTCGGATCCCACAAAAATGGATGCACGGATACGATCCAGGTCTGACCTGGATAAATGGGGTTAAACACCGCAAAGTACACCAATCCGGAGCAAGACACGTCCGCGACCAATTAAATAGTGTCGGGACATTTAGTCAACTCCCGCCAAAACCCCTATGTCGACACTCCGTGTCGACAGAGTTAAACATACCACAAAGCACCCCGCGCTCGACGATCGTCAAACCAAGATCGTCGACCGCTGCCAGATCGTCGAATGGAGCTCTCTGGCCAAATCGCCGAACGCAGCCAAATCGTCGAACGGAGATCGCTGGCCCGATCGTCGAACCCACATCCCGATCGTCGAACCCACAGCCCGATCTTCGAACCCACGGCCTGATCGTCTATCCCACGGCCCGATCGTCGACCAAAGAACGTCGACCAAATCATCCACCGCAGAATGTCGACCAAATAGTCGAGCGCAGAATTTTGACCAAATCATCGAGCGCTGCTCGACGATTGTCGAACCCAGATTTCTTCCTGATCATTGCTAAATCTTTGAACAACCCCGACACGCCCGTGTCCCAGGCCGTGTACCCCTGCCAAATTCCAAATTTGGTACAAAAACGTCACCCGTCGCACTTTTGAGTTTTGGGGCGTTACAACTCTCCCCTTCTTAAAAGAATTTCGTCCACGAAATTACATAAAAGAAAGATAGGTACAAAATTAAATTGAACCTGAGCGGAACAACTCCGGATACTCATCAAGCATGGTCTGCTCTCGTTCCCAAGAGAGCTCTTCTCAGCCGCAATTGTCCCAATGGACCTTGACCATCCTGATCTCTTAATTGCGTAGCCGCTTGACCTCCGAGTTATCAATCCGCACGGGCTTGACCTTTATCGTCAACCCACTATCCACCGGCACTTGATCAACTGCGATCACTTGCGAAGGCTCTTGCACCTCCTTCCGTAGCACCGATATATGGAATACATCATGTAGACCACTGAGCTCCACAGATAGCTTCAACCGATAATCCGCTACGCCAATCCGCTCCAGAACATCAAACGGCCCAAGGTACCTCGGGCTTAGCTTATTCAGGCGCCGCACCCGCGAGACACCCTTGAACGGCTTGATCTTTAAGTACACCCAGTCGCCCACAGCGAACTCCATGTTCCTGTGCTTGACATTATAGTACTTCGCTTGACGGTCCTGAGCGATTAGAAACCTCTCCCGAATGGTTCGCACCAATGAAGTAGAATCCTCCACCTCTTGACGCTTGTATAACTTTGATTTACTCGTTTCCAACCAGGACAACGATGTGCGACATTTTCTACCATAATGGGCCTCGAAGGGCGCAATTTGAAAACTCGCCTGGTAGTTATTGTTGTACGCAAATTCCACCAAATAAAGATGGTCTTCCCATTGCTTTCCAAAGTCCAAGACACACATGCGGAGCATGTCTTCCATAGTTCTATTGACCCTCTCGGTCTGTACATCCATCTATGGATGGAAGGATGTGCTAAAACTCAGCTTTGTTCCCAACATTTACTACACAAGCCTCCAATCATTGGACGTGAAACACCCATCTCGGTCACTCACGATGCTACGGGGCACACCGTGGAGCCACACTATGTTATCCACATATAACGTTGCCAACTTTTCCACCGGATCATCCTTCCAATGCGGAATGAAATGCGACACCTTCGTTAGCCGATCTACGACCACCCAGATGGCATCGTTCCCCTTTTGTGACATTAGCAACCCGTGCACAAAGTCCATAGAGATGTCGTCGAATTTCCACTCTGGAATAGGCAAGGACTTCAAAAATCCTCCCGGCTTTTGGAACTCCGCCTTCACCAAGGAGCAAGTTTGGCACTTCGCCACGTAGAGCGCCACATCCTTCTTCAAACACGGCCACCAAAATAGTTTCTTAACGTCGCGGTACATCTTTGTGCTCCCCGGGTGAATCGAGTACTTGGTATGGTGCGCTTCGTACAACAAATCCACCCGCAAACTGCCGACTCTTGGGACGCAAAGACGACCGTCTTTTCAAAGCAATCCATCCACAACTTCATATTATGAATTTGACCCATCTAGAGCCTCTATCATGAGTTGCTTCATGTGTCCATCCAAATCCAAAGACTGCCGAATCCGATCAGCCAGGTCGTATTGAACTTCAGTCCAATTCAAGAGTGCTTCAGCAGTTGACTGCTTATCTACACAAACAATCTCCAACGTCTCCAACTCCCGAACCAACCGCTCGTCATGGATCGATAGCCAATTAGCTTGAGCTGGGGCCCGGCGACTCAATGCGTCCGTAACCGCAATACCTTTACCAGGTACGTAGTGGATCTTCAATGTATAGTCCCCCAGGAACTCCATCCATCTACGCTGTCGCATATTCAGATCTTTCTGATCAATCAAATACTTCAGGCTCTTGTGATCGTTGTAGATATCAATCTTCACACCGTACAAATGATGCCTCCACACTTTAAGGCAAAAATCACGGCCGCTAACTCCAAGTCATGGACCGGATAGTTCCTCTCATGCACCTTCAGCTGTCTCGAGCCATATGCTATAACGCTTCCATACTATAACAACACACAACCCAAACCACTGCACGAAGCATCGCTATAAATCTCATAACCTTCGGTCCCACTCGGCGAACTCAGCACAGGCGCCGTGGTCAACCAACATTTCAACTACTCAAAAGCTCGTGCGCACTCTGGCGTCCAAACGAACTTCTTCTCCTTTCTCTTCAAAGTAGTGAGAGGTAACGCTATCCGCGAGAAGTTCTCTACGAAGCGCCTATAATAGCCGACAAGCCCCAGAAAGCTCCGGACTTTCCGCTACCGTAGAAAGCTCAGGACACTCACGTATCGCAACAATCTTCGCCGGATCCACTGCAATACCTTCCCCACTCACTATATGACCGAGGAACGCCACTGATGACAACCAAAACTCGCACTTCGAGAACTTGGCGTACAATTGATTCCTCCTTAGCGTCTCCAAAACCAAATGAAGATGCCTGAAGTGATCTTCCTCACTCTGCGAGTACACCAAAATATCGTCGATGAAGACGATCACAAAATGGTCCAAGTACTACTTGAAGGTCCAGTTCATCAAATCCATGAACACTGACGGCGCATTAGTCAGCCCAAACGGCATTACCGTAAACTCGTAATCCCGTATCTCGTACTGAACGCTGTCTTCGGGATATCACTCTCCCTTATTCGCAGCTAATAGTACCCGGACATGAGGTCCAACTTTGAGTACACCTCGACCCGACTAACTGATCGAATAGATCATTAATCCGGGGGATCAGGTACTTGTTCTTTTCGGTCAACTTGTTGAGCTCCCGATAATCAATACATAGCCTCAAGCTTTCGTTCTTCTTCTTAGAAAAGAGGACCGACGCGCTCCAAGGAGAAGAACTTGGATGCACTTACCCTTGCTCCAACAACTCTTATAGTTGAACCTTCAGCTCCGCCATTTCCTTAGGCGCTAGTCGATATGTAGAGCGTGACACAGGCTTTGCACCTGATATGAGCTCTATCGTAAAATCTATCTCCCGCTGTGACGGGGCTCCAGGAAGATCTGCGGGGAACACATCAGGGTACTCCAATACCACTGAAATACTCTCCAACACGGGATTAGGCTTTGCAACCTCCACTAGTGTAAAGAACAGCTCTACACCAGCACGAACCACCTTCACCACCTGAAGAGAAGACATCAACATCTTGCTCGACCCCTTCAAGCCCGTGAAAGTCGTCTCATGACCCGCTCCCAGCTTGACTTCCTTGCGACCGCAATCAATATAGGCTTGCTGCTCCGAGAGCCAGTCCATGCCAAATATAACGTCAAACTCCACCAACGGTAGTAATGACGCTTGCAGATCGAACTCTTGACTCCCAATGCGAATATTCACGCCACCGATTCTATCCGCGCACATCGAACACCCATTGGGCAACAACACAGCCAACTTGTCCTTCGCCATCGAAGAAGGTACTCCGATGCGTGATATAAATCCTTCGGACAAGAAGGAGTGTGAAGCTCCCGTATCAAAGAGTGCTCTTGCCGGATACTCACAAATCAAAAAAAATCTTAAACAAGAAGTGGTAAGGTAACAAGCACATAACAAGTTTTTAAAATATTAACTTGATATAAATTTACATTTTACCAGTCACCACATCCACCTGTTTGATGGCCTCCTATTGGCCAAGATTATAAACCCTCGGTTGGGCTGGAGCAAAATGGGATGCGGTTGACTCCACCGCCTTGCCCTTCTCTTTATATGTTGCTCCCGACTTTCTCTCGGACTTGGGATGTCCGCTCCAACAGTCACGGGAAATGTGCCCCGGCTTCCCATAAGTAAAACAAGCACCTGGGGTCCGACCCGTAGTCTCCCGAGAAGCATTAGAAGGAGCTGGACCCGAAGTCCTAGACTTCTTATCACCAATGCTCTTATTTGCTTGAACATTCTTCATGTCCTTCTCCAAGGACCGGGCCGTGTTTACCAAGGTCAAGAAACCCTGCATCATCGGCCACGAGAGTAGTAGCCTCAAATCATCTCTCAACCCTTCGTAGAATCGATTCATCTTGCGCTCCTCATCTGTGATGGTGGACCTAGCATACCGACTCAGTCAAGTAAACTCGTGGAGATATTCATCGACGCTACTGTCTCCATGAACAAACTTCAGGAACTCGTTCTCCAACACTATCCTCTATGCCGAAGGGAAGTACCTAGCCAAGAATAGTCTCGATAACTCTTCCATCGAGATGTCTGTAAGTTGCCTACCTCTCAAAAGATGCAGCTCCAAATCCTCCCACAACAGCCTAGCGTCTCCATCCAATAGGAACGTAGCTATAGTGGTCATCTTCCACTCCTCCGTCTCCGTTGCTGTGAAGACACTCTTCACCCTGGAGAGCCAGTCTTCAGCTTGAGATGGGGTTCCCAACCCCGAGAATACCGGAGGATTAAAGCTCATGACATGTTGGAGCTGTCTCTTGGTTGCCCTCCTTGGCACCAACGGCTCCACTACTACCTGCTCCACTCTTCTCGGCTCTACCTCTGGAAGAGGAACTTGCTACATCGCAGGAGCGGGCTGCTGCATTTGCCTTGGAGGCTGCGCATTGATCATGGCAAACACTGCTTTGGCAACTAATCGTATGGTCTCAGCCGATGGAGGTGTTGCAGGAGCATCATTTGGTGTACTGCTAGCCTCAGAAACTCGACGTTCCGACGACCCAACACCGCTTCTGGTCACCTATAGTGGTACAAAACACCATTAAGCGACGAAACAAAATTGCAAATAGCAATTATAGGAACACGCAGGTTCCTCAAACACGTGTATTTTCATTCCTAAGTGGACATTCATGGGTTCTTTTGTTGTTATAACGATGACGAACATACGTGTGCTCACCACCCCATAAAAAGAATTCCGCCACGAATTCATTTAAGCCTGACCGAAACCAGTAGTTTGATACTAAATTGTAATACCCCCTATCCGTCGCATAGCATATAGCAGTAGGTCCGACCGGGGCCCGACGCCATATACCACAGATAGACTGGGTGGATACTCAATGGAAACCATCCAACCAATCACGACGTCCTACACAGAGCATTCTAGCGGAAGCAGTTTAAATAGTTGCAATTAAAAGAACCCAGCAACAAGCATGAATGTCCACTAACAAGCCAAAAAGGAATGAATTACATACACAAGTACTGGCCTTAAGGCCTTACAAATGGTTTACCCTTATTACATGTTTTCCATACCACGGCACGCAGGCCGGTCATATATGAACAAAAGAAAGTAAACACTCCAAGTAGGCCTTCGAGGGCCGGCTTCGCAATTTCGGCTTTAGCCCGCTATTGACCGCTTGGTACAACAATACCTACAAGCAACAAATCACCGCACGGTGGCAAACAAAGGCAATGGTCAGCAATGCTGACCAAATTATAACGATCCTGCCCCCAACTCGGGGCGGCGATGCTCCTTCCCTACACTTTATTAGTATAACCAAGCAATATAGTAATATCACTCCATCACAGGCGTAGGCTCACACAGCCACACACCCCGTGCACTCATGGCACATTCTCGGTGAACCCGATCAAAGCCCGCCGAATCACCACCATCCATTTGGATGGCCAAACAATGAGCAATTTGCCTTCCCAGCATGGATTACGGTAATTTAAACTGTAGACCACCAAAGACCCTCATCTATACCAACGGCTGTAACCGAACAACATAGAACGGGTACGGTTCCATCTAACATATGCTCACATCGCACCGTTAATTTAAAACATATGCGTAGCTTAAACTTCTCCGAGTCCCGTTTCCATCACAAAATCACATAACCCGGTTATGTTCAAGTTGGCTCCCAGGCCACAAAGTTGGCAAGATCACGCATCCGCCCAGTTTTTCGGGTGCACCTTAGTGTTAATCCCCAAGGCTCCCTATTGCAATCTACCACGTAGAAAACCCGAAAAACAAACATTCGCACGGAGTCTTCTCTGGAATTTATGTAATGCAACATCACCGATCCAGACCAACATGTCTGGATAGGCTTCACACATCATGCCTATGTCCGTTATCGATTACGGACACTACACAACGGGGACTTCACATATCTACCCGAAGGAATGCCTCAAACTCATGGAAAACTCGCGAGAGCGGGCTTCCTATGCAAAAGAAGTAGAGCTTCACATGCTCAAGTAGAGAATCATTACCCTAGCATTCTTCCTTGGCGCCATGGAAATGTAAGCGGATCAAAAGCACCGCAATCTCCTTGCCTTCGTAGATCCGAAGTCGGCTCGCAATTTGGAGCTGTAAAACTCCTCCAAAGACTGGATATATACTTCTTCTTCCTCCTTAGCTCTCCCCTCTCTCTAGGATTTAGACAGAGAACTTACGGCAGAAAATAATGGTCTTGAAACCCTTCTCTCGGGTATAACCCTTTCGGGATAACCACAGCCATCGGATCCCACAAAAAGGGATGCACGGATACAATCCAGGTCTGACCTGGACAAATGGGGTTAAACACCGCACAGTACACCAATCCGGAGCAAGACACGTCCGCGACCAATTAAATAGTGTCGTGACATTTAGTCAACTCCCGCCAAAACCCCTATGTCGACACTCCGTGTCGACAGAGTTAAACACGCCACAAAGCACCCCGCGCTCGATGATCGTCGAACAAAGATTGTCGACCACTGCCAGATCGTCGAACGGAGATCTCTAGCAAAATCGTCGAATGGAGCCAAATCGTCGAACGGAGATCGCTGGCCCGATCATCTAACCCACCGCCCGATCATCGAACCCACAGCCCGATCGTCGAACCCACGGCCTGATCGTCGAACCCACAGCCCGATCGTTGACCGCAGAACGTCGACCAAATCATCGACCGCAGAATGTCGACAAAATCATCGACCGCAGAATTTTGACCAGATCGTCGAGCGCTGCTCGACGATCGTCGAACCCAGATTTCTACCTGATCATTGCTAGATCTTTGAACGACCCCGACATGCCCTGGGACACTCTCGTGTCCCAGGCCATGTACCCCTGCCAAATTCCAAATTTGGTACAGAAATGTCACCCGTCGCTCTTTTGAGTTTTGGGGGGTTACAGTGTCGAAGTATGGAAAACAGGTTTTATTTAAGTAAACACTTGTAAGGCACTAAGGACGAGTCTTTGGTGTATTTTGCTGTCATTCCTACTTTGTGTTTTGTGGACATTCATGCTTTGGTATTTGGGTTCTTATAACTATCTAAAAATATTCCGCTAGAATGCTTTGATTTAGGATGTGTATTCCTATGCTGTTAATTTGGTATTCTTATGTAATTCCACTAACTGTCTGTAGAATATGGCGTGGGGCCCCTACCGGACCTTCTATTATATTCCATGTGATGGATGTGGGTGTTACAATTTGGTATCAGAGGGAGGTTTCGATCCAAGACTAACTACGGTGTCGGTCTTTGTTATTTGAATTCGTGGACGAATTCTTTTAAGGGATGATGAGCACATGTATGTGCGTCATCGTTATAATATGAAAAGAACCCATGAATGTCCTCTTAGAAATGAAAATACACATTTTTGAGGAACCTGCGTGTTCCTATAATTGCTTTTTGCAATTTTGTTTGGTCGCTTAATGGTGTGTTGTACGACTATAGGTGACCAGGAGTGGAACATGGCAGTCAGAATGCACGCTTTCTGAGGCAAGTAGTGCACGCAATGACGTGCCTTCAACCCCCCCTTCGGTAGAAACAATAAGACTTCGGGCTGAGGAAGTGTTTGCGATGCTAAACACCCAGCCAGGAAGGTAAGTGCAGCATCCTGCCCCGGCAGGGGAGCCGGTACCGCTTCGAGCAGCATAACCTAGAATGGTGGAACAAGGGGTGGTAGAGCCTTTAGTACCAAGAAGGGAAACTGAGAAGTAGCTTAAACATGTAATGAGCTTTAACCGTCTGGTGCTTTTGGGGACTGAAACCCCATCCCAGGACAAAGATTTGCTCTCTCGGGTGAAGAGAGTTTTAACAGCCACTAAAACGGAGGAATGGCAGAAGACCACCATAGGCACCTTCCTGTTGGATGGTGATGTGAGATTGTGGTGGGAAGTATTGGAGCTGCATCACTTGATTGGAAGGCAACTCACTGATTTCTCGATGGAGGAATTCTCGAGGTTATTTTTGGCAAGATACCTCCCCTCAACATCGAGGATCGCTATGGAGAATCAGTTCCAGAGACTGACGCAAGGAGTTAGTAGCGTGGATGAGTACCTCCACGAGTTTACGTGGTTGGGTCATTATGCTAGCTCTATTTTGGTTGATGTGGAGCAAAAGACCAACCAGTTCTACGAGGGTGTGCGTGATGACCTAAGGCTACTACTCTCTGGGACTATGACGCTGGGCTTCCTAATCCTGGTCAATACGGCCCGATCATTGGAGAAAGATCTAAAGAGATTCCAAGAGAAGAAGGACTCTAGTGCGAAGAAGACAGAGTTCAAGGTGCTAAACTCCTCAAAGTGTGGGTTCCATAAGTGGAATAAGAAGGCTAGGACTTTATGTCCAGCCCCTTCTTCGGGTGCATCTGGGGCAACTACATGCTGAACCCTGGGCGCATGTTATAATTGTGGGACGCCATGACACTGTACCCGAGATTGTTGGAGCGGACGTCCGAAGTCCGAGAAGAAGCCCGGAGTAACTTATGAGGAGAAGGGCAAGGCGTTGGAGTCAACCACATCACATTATGCCACAACCCAGCCTAGAGTGTACAACCTTGGCCAGCAGGAGGCCAAGAAGCGGGATGACGTGGTGACATGTATGCTTTAATTTATAACAGTTTAGCTTTAAATACTTGTTGCCTTACGCGTGTTAGCTTATGACTGGTTATGCTAGGCTTTTATTGATCCTTGATTTTCCTGCGAGAGCACTGTTCGTTACGGGAGCTTCGCATTCCTTTTTGTCTGAAGAGTTTGTATCGTGCGTCGGAGTAACTACTTCGATGCAAGGGACAAATTGGATGTTTTGCTACATAATGGGTTCTCTATGCATGTGTATAGAGTTTGTTGAGCGAAGGTAGCATTTGGGAGTCACGAATATGACTTGTAAGCATCGCTGCTATCGATAGTGGAGTTCGATGTTATCTTTGGCATGGACTGGCTATCGGAGCAGCGTGCGTACATTGATTGCAACCGTAAGGTGGTCAGATTGGGACTGGAGACAGATCGTGAGATGACGTTCTCAGGCTTGAAGGGGTCAAGCAAGACTTTGATATCTGCTCTCCAGGTGGTTAAGGCAGTTCGTAGTCGTTCAGAGCTATTTTTCACTTTAGTGGAGGCTTCAAAGCCCAAGCCTGGTTTGGACAGCATCCCAGTTGTATCTGAGTTTCCTGACGTATTCCATGATAATATCCCTGGAGATCCACCTCAGCAAGAGATTGACTTCACCATTGAGCTAGTGCCAGGTGCCAAATCTATGTCACGCTCTCCGTATTGGTTAGCGCCTAAGGAGATGGCAGAACTGAAAGTACAGCTTCAAGAACTATTGGAACAAGGTTATGTGCGTCCTAGTTCATCGCCTTGGAGAACACCGGTCCTTTTGTAAATAAGAAGGAAGGAAGCTTACGAGTCTGTATTGATTACTGTGAGTTGAATAAGCTAACAGAAAAGAATAAGTATCTGATACCAAGGATTGATGATCTGTTCGACCAGCTGGTAGGGTCGATTGTGTACTCAAAGTTGGATCTGAAATCCGGATACTATCAGCTGTGGATAAGGGAAAGTGACATTCCCAAGACGGCTTTCAATACACGTTATGCGCATTATGAGTTCATTGTCATGCCATTCAGAGAATACTTGGACCAATTCTTGATAGTCTTTATCGACGATATACTGGTGTACTCGCAGTGTGATGATTTCATTTGCTAACAAGTAATAACTCGATGCGGATTCATTCTACACTCTAGTATAAACTATGTAGATGGACATAAGCTAGATTGAATTAACTTTCAGGCAAGTGCACCTATCAATCATAGTATAGGAGAAATCTACAACTCGTGTTGTATTCCACAAGGCCATTTCAAATACTCGTACTCACCTTCACTCTATTATCATACCATCAATTAAAATTAATTTTTAATCTAAAATTAGCCTAACTCTGACTATTTGGATAATTAAACTTGGGGGAATTCAAGATGATAAAAAGCCGAAAGTTATGAGCAATTACATGAAATACTCATCATTAACTCAATTTTGCGTAATCATGAAATAATACGACTATCAAATTTGTTGTAATGTAAAGGGTAAACATCTATCGAATTCTCTCTCGAGCAATTCAAAATCTAGACCTATGTTAGTAAACTTTCTCTCGAACAATTTACAATACTCAAGTCTGCATTAGTGGAAATACCCTATCTACTACATACATTCATGAAATCTTATCTCTAAAATACCATGAATCCATTTATTCGTATTCCAAGTATCCAAACAACATATCTCTCGATCATGAAATTTGAATTACAAAAAGATTTAACACCAAAATATGAACATGTAACTATCATTACAAATTTCCATTTTCTCAATCTAGAGATTCGCAATTCATGTAAAACAAACAAGAAATTCATAATTAGGAGAAATCTCTTTGGTTGCAAGCCTACATACGAACAAATTACTACAAATTCGATGAAAGCAAGGCGATACATGATTAACAAATTGTTCAAAATTAAAGTTCATGCAAAATAAAAGATAATTAAAGTTAAATCACCAAGAGATAGAGAAGATTAAAAGGGATTAATGAAAGATTAAATGCATACAAAAATACCCTTCAAATCCTCCTTCTCTTCGTGCTCCACTTCGTGCTCCAGAAGTTCTCCCGAACGAAAACTGATCCAAAAGTCCCCTCTCATTTTTCTACAGGATTTTTATAGTCTCATAGCAAACATAGTCGAACACGGGTACCAACACGGCCATGTGTCAGGCCGTGTTGACGGTTCGAGAGCAGTTCCCCACGAACAGGCTAGTCTGGTAGTGGGCCGTGTCAGATGACACGGGTACTGACACGACCGTGTTGTTCTTCATATTCTCCAGACACGGGTTGGTCGGCAGTCGTGTGCAAATTTGACACGGGTAGGAACACGGGCGTGTGCCGACCCGTGTGAGTCTCTGTCTCCTGCGTCTAATTTCTTCAGCTCCAGGGCACATAAGATACGGGTATTAACATGGTCATGTGTCTACCCGTGTGTGCCAAATTTTTGTCCTGTCATCATCCATGTTGACTCCGTGAACTCCTCTGTTTGCTCCAAGACTTTTAGTTACATTGGTTGACATTACCTGCATTAGAAAAATGAAAGGATAAATATGTAGCTTAATACAAGGAGTAACCAAAAATCCTAACTGTGCTCTCCTATTCATGATAAAACAATTTCTCAACTAATCTTGCGAAATTACTTCACAAAGATGCAGAAAATAGTGGACATGATTACAATTATGATAGTAAAAAGCCTATCATAATCGCACTCATCAAATACCTCCAGACTTAGATGTTTGCTTGTCCCTAAGCAAACTAATTCAAACACTTGAGTTTCCAATAAATAATTTTATCTCCGCACACTGGTTGCTATGAATTTAAATGGGACTATGATGATGTAATCGTATAGGAAATTGTTTAGCAGACGTTTCTAAGTATAAATTTATCTTAAAATTCCTCCAATATATCTTTTAACTATCTTTCTCTTTTTCCTAAAAATTAAGGTATAGTCATCTATGACAAATGTGAGGAGAGTGTAACAATCTCAATAAAATTCGTATTAGTTTTTCAAAACTTATAAGTACCCATATTGATAGTCATGAGCTTACCCATTTCACACCCTCTCCACAGCACTAGTTAGACTTAGTGAGGTCAGATCCTTAGGAGTTTGTTGGAACACCCTATTACTAATTTGGGTCAGGATCACTATGTCTCTAGGAACCTTTACTTGACCTTCTGTATAGCTTAATAGGTCAATTAGAATTGAGTCTAAGGGTTAGAAGTCTAGGATTGGAAGCTGCCCTGGAGACCAAGTTTTTCTGTCTGGAGACTAAGTCTGATCGTCGAGCTCACGACGATTCGTCGAACTCCGATCGACGATCGTCTAGCTCAACTCTGACGGATCGTCGAGCTCCACTCGACGATCGCTGAGCTCAACTTCATAATATCGTCGAACTCAGTTCGACGATCGGTGAGCTCAGGTCGACGATTTTGACTCTGCTTTGGATCTTTATCTCTGAGCTCAGTTCGACGATCTTTGAGCTCAGATCGACGATTATTTTTGCTGCTTGAGTTTTCCAGTTCGCTGAGCTCAGCTCAACGATAGCAGAGCTCAGTTCGACGATTTCAGATAACTTCCAGAATTCAAATTCAAATCAGTCAGGAGTTATTCTGCAATTAATTCAGAGATTTGCTAGCCGTTTTCATTCAATTCTGGACCAAGTTTCAAGGGATTTTTCAAGGAATAATTCTGTGGACTTTCCTCCAGAAGAGTTTTTGCAATTAAGGATGCAATCAATGCAGACCAACGGCTATTCTTGACAGAGAATGACATTCTATTCTGGAACAGAGAATAAAAGACAGAATGGTTTTTGAATTAAAGAGAAGAACAAGACAGATACACACAATACAGATTACAGAGAAATACTCAAAAATCTTTTGTCAAAAAGAATTCTGAAGAACACTCATCAAAGAGATCAAGCTTTCAAAAATCTTCAGATCTCTTCAGCTCTAAAAGTGTTCAAGGCCAACATCATTTCAAGACTCCAGACACTCAACATTTCAGCTTGCTGAAATCATTTATTGCTGGAGTTCTATCTTTGAAGGCCTATCACCCTCAGCAAAGCTCTTTTTCCTGAAGATCTCAAGGACTCAGGGGAGCTTTGACATCAATCCACATAGTCTTCTCAGTTGGTTGAGAAAGAGAAGACTGCCATCACTCTCTCACCCCCACTCTGTAAAGGGTTTTTCAAACTCCCTTCAAAAGTTTGAATCTGGTTTTTGAGCACCTTGTCAAAAGCTCATTGGTGGCAAGACACCTGATCAAAAAATCTGCTTTGGTTTTTGAGCACCTTATCAAAAGCTCATTGGTGCCCAAGACACCTGATCAACTCATCCTGCAGTGGATTCCTACCTAGGGTGGTAGAAGAGTGGATGTACCCAAGTTTGGGGAACCACTATATTCCCTTGTGTCATCTGGTTTTGGCTTGTTTTCTTTTTGTTTCTGGCCTTGATTTTTCTGTGCTTAGTATTTGCATAGCTCTGTACTGTGATTAGATTTATTTCTGCTTCCCTGCTCACACATATTACAACAATTGTTGTAAAAGTTTTCAAAAGTTTTAAAGCACCATATACTCTATTCACCCCCCCCCTCTAGAGTATATCAGATCTAGTTGCTCTTTCAATTGGTATCAAAGCGAGGTTGGTTAAACATACCATATCTGATTGGTTGTACAGGCTAACACCTGAACCCCTAGATCCCAAACTAGATCTGTTTTTCTTCTGTATTTTATTATCAGTTTTTGTTTGCACAAATCATGGCCCAAAACAAAGATTATGCTAGCACCAGACCTCCAGTGTACAATCTTTCAAAGTTTGCACTTTGGAAAGCAAGGATTAGACTCTACATGAATTCTATTGATGAAGATATATTTAATTCTGTTTTGACAGTGTGTCCAAGACCCCCAGAGAGCACAAGTACAAATGCTGTTCCACCTCCATCAGGAACAGATGCTGACTTCAAAAAATGGAAAGTAGCTGATGCCAAGGCTATGAACATTCTAGCTCAGACAATGTCAGAAGACATTTTTCAAAAGGTAGCTGAATGCAATTCAGCCAAGGAGATTTGGGACAAGCTCTCAGAAATAGTCTCAGGCTCAGCTGATGACAGAAAGGACAGAAGATCCCATCTCATCTCCCAATATGAGAACTTCAAGAAGGGAGAGACTGAGTCAGTGGGAGACATGTACAACAGATTGAGTCTAATTGTCAGTGAACTAAGGACATTGGACAAAGAGATTTCTCTGACAGAACTTAGGGTCTGTTTGGCGCAGCTCTGGCGGCTGGAAAATCTCTATTCCAGCCGCCAGAGCTGTTTTATACGTGTTTGAGACAGCTCCCTGTGAAGAGCTTTTCAATCCGCCAGAGCTGTTTTCCAGCTTTTCAGAAATCTCCCTCCCCCCAGCTTCTGCTCTTGCAAAATAGCTTTCTCTCTCACAGGTTTTGGAAATCTAATGGTTTCTTCAGATGGAACATGCTTAGAGGTCGGACGGCCTTCCTCCGGCGATTCCGAGCCCCTGACGGCCTTCCTCCGGCGATTCCGAGCCCCCGACGTCCTTTCTCGGGCGATTCCGAGCGCACTTCTACACAGAATACCCAAACACTCTGCAGCTTTTCAAAACTGCTCCCCAGAAATCTATTTTAAAACAGCTCTATCCGGACAGCAGCTTTTCAATCCGCCAGAGCTGTCCCAAACAGAGCCTTAATGACAAGATCCTAATGTGCTTCCCCAGCACTTGGGATTCAAGAATCTGGCCAATTAAGGATGCCAGAAGTCTGAATGAAATCACCACTGAAGCCTTGTTGGGTAAGCTCAAATCTTATGAGCTACTTATCAAGAATAGAGAGGAAGAATAGAAGGCTGCTTCACCAGCCACAAGGAAAGAGAAGACCATAGCCTTTAAGGCAACTGAGGATCTGCCTGAAGATAAAGCAACAGGCAATGATGAACTTCTCAGCTTGTTGGCCAAAAGATTCTACAAGATGGCCAGAAAGGACTTCAGAAGAAGATCATACAAGGAGCAGGATAAGCCAAGGTATGACAAGTCCATTGGTAATAACAAAGACATTATTTTCTTTGTTTGCAGGAAACCAGGGCACATAGTTCCTGACTGTCCAGAGAACAAGAACAAGGACAGAAGGGACAGAAAAGAAAGAAGAAAGGAGAAAGACTCCAAAAGGAATGGCAATAGCAAACCTTCTTCAAGCAAAAATAAGCATACAAGGAAAGGGTTTGTTGCTGAATCCTGGAGTGAGACAGAAGAGGACTCAGAAGCCTCTTCTAGCTCAAGTGATGATGAGGATGATACAGAAGAAAAGGAGTTCTGCATGATGGCAATCAATGCCTCACAGCACAATTCAGAGGAAGAGGAGTCAGAGTCAGACTCAGAGACTCAACCTGAAGAAGATCAGGTAATTGGTTCTTTTGATTTTACTTCAGAAGATTTTAAATCTGAATTTAAAGCACTGTGTTTAGACCTACTAAAGTCTGAGAAAGAGATTATCTCTCTCAGAAATCAATTATCTGAACACAATGGTTTAAAGTCAGAAAACCTCAAACTCTCAGGAGTTGGAGAACTGTAGGGAACAAATAGCTTCACTGAAAAGTGAGCTCTCTGAGGCCAAGAAGCTTGAAGAATCCCTTAATGGGAGAAGCATCAAGCTGATGGACATCACAAGCACAGTGAACTCTATATTCAACAGTACACTGGGCTTGGGTGCTTCATCCAGCCAACCTATAGTCCTAACAACTCCCATCAAGTTTATTTCTAACAAGGGAAAGGGAGTTGTAGAGGTTGCCAGGAAAAATTCTGATCTGCCTCAGAAAACTAAGTCCCAGCAAAAATCGTCGAACGGAGATCGACGATCGCCGAATGAAGATCGACGATCGCCGAACACAGCTCGACGATCTCAGGAAAAATCGTCGAACGCTGATCGACGATCTCAGCCAAAGTCGTCGAACGCAGCTCGACGATCACATATACCTGACCTCACCCATAGTCGACCGTCGAACGGAGCTCGACGATCTGACCCAAGATCGTCGAACTCAGCTCCAAGATCGTCGAACAGAGGTCAGAACTCTGGAAACTTGTTTAAAGGCAAATCAAAATTGAATCCTAAGGGTTCTTCATCCCAAACCTTTAACCCTTATACTGAATGGATTATACCTCCAAGGAGATATCATCCTGAAGGATATAAGAGTCAACCTGGGATGTCTTTCATTTCAGAATTTAGAGGTTATCAACCTAGGCCCAAGGTAAACTGGGTCAAAAACAAATGAATTGTTTTATGTGCAGGTAAAGACCTATCCAACATCTTACCAGCAATGGTATTTGGATAGTGGGTGCTCTAAGCACATGACAGGGAATAAGGACAACCTCACTTCCTTTAGAGCCAAGCTTGGACCCAAAGTTATCTTTGGTGATTCCAACTTTGGACAAACTAAAGGATATGGTGCAGTCCAGATTGGTTCAGTAACCTTCAAGAAGGTAGCCTATGTGGAAGGACTGAAGCACAACCTAATCAGCATCAGTCAGCTATGTGATGAAGGCTACCAGGTGACCTTCAGCAAAACCTTATGCAGAATCAAGTCAGAGGACAACACAACTGTGTTGACAGGTAAAAGGAAAGGTAACATCTATCTAGTAGATTTTCTTTCAACTAATATAGATATTTGCCTGTTTAACTCTGTCTGTAGACCAAATGTTTTATGGCATAAGAGACTAGGACACCTAAACCTTAGAACTATTGCTAGGCTCTCCAAGGACAACCTTGTTAGAGGACTACCTTCTGGCCCCTTCAAGAAGGAAGGACTCTGCAGGGCTTGTCAATTAGGCAAGCAAACTAAAAACAGTTTTAAGTCACTTAATAAGAGTGATTCACCTAGGATATTGTATCTGTTACACATGGATCTATTTGGACCCATCACAGTACAAAGCCTAGGAGGGAAATCCTACACTTTAGTAGTTGTAGATGACTTCTCTAGATTCACTTGGGTGTTCTTTCTAAGGAAGAAGTCTGATAACTTTAAGTGTCTGACAGAGTTTCTCAAATGTATACAGATTGAGTTCAATACTCACATTGCCCTGATCAGAAGTGATCATGGGACAGAGTTTGATTCTCTTCTTATGCAAGAGTTCTGTCAGAGTGAAGGGATCAGGCATACTTTCTCAGCTCCTAGAACTCCTCAACAAAATGGGGTAGCTGAAAGGAAAAATAGAACCCTTATTGAATCTGCCACTACATTGTTGTCAGATGCTCATCTACCTCTATCCTTTTGGGCAGAGGCAGTGAACACCTCCAACTATGTGCTGAACAGAAGTCTGATACATAAACTAAAGGGAAAGACTCCCTATGAATTACTCAAAGGGAAGAAACCTAAAGTTGACTATTTCAGAATTTTTGGTTGTATTTGCTACATTCACAATAATGACAAGAAATATCTAGCAAAATTTCAAGACAAATCTGATGAAGGAGTGTTTCTGGGATACTCCATGATCAGCAAGGCCTATAGGGTCTATAATAAATCATCTTTGAAAATTGAGGAATCTGTTCATATTTCTTTTGATGAAACTAACATGTCTTTCAAGGAGAAGATTTCTTCTACCATAGAACCTTTGCAGGGACTCTCTCTAGTTGAAGATATGAACAAGTTACAGGTTGCTCAAGAAGAAGAAAGCAGTGAAGATGAAGGGAATGCCTCACATATTGAAGCACAATCTGAAGAGCCAGTTATTGTACCACAAGAGGAAACAACAACACAGGTTGGTGAACAATCAACACCCCATGTTGATTTAGTAACATCAAGAGACCATCCAATTTCCCAAATAATTGGAGAAATCTCAGCTGGTGTGCAAACCAGAAATCAGGTCAACCAAAACCTGTTGCACACCTGCTTCCTATCTCAAATTGAACCTCAGTCCATTCAAGATGCAGAGCAAGATCCACATTGGATCATTGCAATGCAAGAGGAATTGCATCAATTTGAGAGGAACAAAGTATGGGAACTAGTGCCAAAGCCTAAGGATCATTCCATTGTTGGAACAAAATGGGTATTCAGAAACAAACTGGATGATCAAGGAGTAATTATAAGGAACAAGACAAGGCTAGTTGCTCAGGGATATTCTCAAGAAGAAGGAATTGGCTACGACCAGACTTTTGCACCTGTTGCAAGATTGGAAGCCATCAGGATATTTCTAGCTTATGCAGCTCACAAAGGCTTCAAGGTTTATCAGATGGATGTCAAAAGTGCTTTCTTAAATGGAGACATCAAAGAGGAAGTCTATGTCAGACAACCTCCAGGTTTTATCTCTCCAACTCTTCCTAATTATGTTTTTAGACTGAACAAAGCATTATATGGTCTCAAGCAAGCTCCTAGAGCATGATATAAGACCCTAGCATGCTTTCTCTTGGAAAATGGTTTTATAAGGGGTAGAGTAGACCAAACTCTTTTTATTAGAACCCATAAGTCACATACCCTACTAGTACAAATTTATGTAGACGATATCATTTTTGGTTCTACTGACTCAAAATTATGCAGAAGGTTTTCTAACCTGATGCATTCTAAATTTGAGATGAGTAGCATGGGTGAGCTGTCCTTCTTCCTAGGATTGCAAGTCAAACAACATGCTGAAGACATCTTTATTTCTCAAACCAAATATGCTAATGAACTGGTTAAGAAATTTGGTATGTCTGAGGCATCTTGTATGAAAACACCCATGCCTACCAATGCTGTATTGGATGCTGATGAACATGGGAAACCTGTTGATCAGACAACATATAGAGCAATGATTGGCTCTTTACTGTATCTTACAGCTAGTAGACCAGATATAATATTTGCTACATGTATATGTGCTAGGTTCCAAGTAAGCCCTAGAGAGTCACACCTAACATTAATAAAGAGGATTCTCAGGTATGTTAAAAGTTGTCCAAATCTAGGCCTCTGGTATCTAAAAGATTCAGCATTTGAGTTAACTGGATTCTCTGATGCTGATTATGCTGGATGCAGAATTGACAGGAAAAGCACCAGTGGAACTTGTCAGTTCCTTGGTGATAGACTTGTCTCTTGGTTCTGTAAGAAACAAACATCTGTGTCAACCTCAACTGCTGAAGCTGAATATATGGCTGCAGACAGTTGTTGTTCACAAATTTTGTGGATCCAAAACCAACTCCTAGACTATGGATACAACTTAGAGAAGTCTAAAATCTTTTGTGATAACACAAGTGCTATTTCCATAGCTCAAAATCCAGTCCTCCACAGTAGGACAAAACACATAGAGATTAGGCATCACTTCTTAAGGGATAATGTTGAAAAGAACAAAATTGAATTACAATATATCCCAACTGATTTACAAAGGGGAGATATTTTCACCAAGCCTTTGGATGAAAAGAAACACACCTTCTTCCTAAATCAGTTAGGAATGTTAGATGGAGGAAGCCTTAAATAATATCCAAGATTTGGAAAGCTTAAAAATTGACCAAGACTAGGCAAACATTCTGATTTTCCTTGGTGTCTAGAATCTTTCTGATCTCTGAACTGCGCTCGACGATTTCCCATAAGATCGTCGAACGGAGATCGACGATTTCCAAAAATCGTCGAACTGAGTTCAGCGCCTCTCAGATAGTATGAACTATCTCTTCCGGTCAACGATCGTCGAACGGCGCTCGACGATCTTGTTCTCTGCACGATCGTCGAACGGAGCTCGACGCTCTCTAATATCGTCGAACGGAGATCGACGATGTTGAAAACCTTTCAGATTCCTTTAGAAGCCTCGATCGTCGAACTGAGTTCAACGATCTTTCCAATTCTGCGTCGAACCCTAATATAAAACTCATTTTTCGCCGTCGTTCTCTCTTGCGCTTTCGATTTCTCTGCAAGGATTTTCTTTCCCTCCAAACAGTTCTACGCTTGGTCGTTTTGTTTGTTGAATTTTTGCAGGTACAATGGCTGTGTCCGTTGCAGTTCTAGCCGCAATGAAGTTCGATGCTGGATTCGACATTGATATGGAATCTTTCAACACCACTGATCAAATCTTCTAAGATATACTGGATTTATTCAAGGATCAGAATCTGTCTGCCCTCATGACCACTAGAATCAAGCTTGCTTCAGATGAGATAAAGGAGTGGGTCTATACTGCTCATAACCAAGACAACTCCATAATAGTTGGGTCCATTGCTGGAACTCAGGTACCTCTGACCCCCACCATTTTAACAGAGGTTTTTGGACTAAGAAATGGAGATGATACTGCTGAGTTATCTGGAGAGGAGTTTTCTGACATGCTTGCCAGGATGGGTCATCCAGAGGGAAACCCTAGCAAGTTATTCAAGAGGAACCTGTCTGTTGAATACAGGTTCCTAGCAGATGTGGTATGGAAAGTGCTACTGGCAAAGCACTCTGCACATGATACCATATCCAGATACCAGCTCTGCCTCATGGGAGCTCTGGTGGATAAGAGAAGTTTGAACTGGGGAGAGGTCTTCTTTGACCTCATCAAGAAGAAAATCAACAAAGGTTTTGTTAACTTTGGAAGGATTCTTGGAGTCTTCCTGCATAAAAGGTGCCCTGCCTTGCTGGTCTCCTCTGGAGTGCACATAAATGCCTCCAAGAGACTCACCTGTGCCCTCTTTGGCAAGTGGGACAGGCAAATCAGCAAGCCTGGCAGGCCCTCCTCAAGTGCTCCTTCAGGCACCAGGACTCATAGAGTCACTCCCCCACAGGTCTCTGCTCCTGCAACTGACCTGGCTGATGCTGTTGCTGCCTCTTCTCCTCCTCCAATTCCAACCCTACCTCTACCATCCACCATTCCAGCTCCATCCACCATTACCATCTCTAGCCCATCTCCAACAACAATTCCATCTCCAGAACCCATTCTGCCTCCACCAGTAGACCACTTCCACCCTCTGTTCTCATACCCTCCACCAGATGTCACCTCTTCTCCATCCATTCCATCCTTCACCCTCCTGGATGACTCCTATATGGATGATTCCCCATCCTCTCCTCCAGAATTACCCTCCACCTCAACTTCATTCCAAGATCTCCTCCACCATATCATTGACCAAACCACTTTCACCCCATCCATATCCATCCCCTTGTCCTCCATTTCCACCATCCCAACACCTGAGCCATCCATTCCACTCTCCAGCCCTCCACTTCCAGCATCCTCAGCTATCCCCATTCCATCTACCTCTACTCCTATTCTTGAGCCAGTAGACCTCTCAGCCCTAGCTGACAAGTTGTATGAGCTAATTGCCCCCAGGCTCTCCCTACTCTTGGAGACCTCATTGGCTCCTCTACACTTGTCAGTGGCAGCCCTCTCTGCCAGGCTTTCTTCCCTCCTTCCTCAGGCAGCACCACCAGCAGTTTGCCTTGATACAGATGTCTCTGCATCTAGGCAGGGGGAGATGCCCTATGAAGCAAGCCTTCATGTTGTTGCTGCTGCTGTTTCTGCTCCTGCTGCTGATGATACTGCTGCTGCTGCTGATGTTTCTGTGCCTGCTACCCCTTCTGCTACTATTGCTGTGCCTCTAGAATGTCAGGCTCCTACTGCAGTTCTTGCAATAGACCTAAGGTCTTTGCTTTCTGCCTTTGATCCTGCCTTCTTCAGCTGTTTGCCAGAGAGAAATGCTGTCCAGCCCACAGAAGATTTGTCCAAGGCACTGGTGCCTGTCTCTTGCTGTGACCCGAGCATTATCTCCTCTTTTGTATATTAAGTGATTGCTGATGCTGAAGAAAGGATTGTTGTTGCTGCTGCTGATTCTGATGATTCAATATCCAAGGATCTTCTAATGTCAGAGGCCACTGTTTTTGAGCCTGCTGCAGTTTTTGATGTTGTTTCTGCTATTAGTGAAATTTCTGCTGATGATAGTGAGACAGTTTCTACTGTTGTCACCAGTCCAGTATCTGCTGCTGCTACTGTAATTGCTTCTGTTGCACCCTCTCCATTTGCTGCTCCATCTGCTGCTGTCACCTCTACTGCTGCTGTTGTTGTTCCTGCTTCACCTCCTGTATCTGCTGCTGTTCAGCTGAAGAAAGATTTGATGAAGAGAATTGATGCTCTATATGATGCCCAGAGTTCTGAATCTGATGAGTTCAAGACAGACTCTGATGACTCTACTGCCACTATTGCAAGGAAAAGGAAAGCTAGGAGCAAGGCTATGAAAAGGGTCCCTCCTGCAAAAGTCAAGGATGATAATGATATTCCTTATTACATTCTGCATAACTGCCCCATCACAGAACATTGGATGCAATATTCTAAAAATCAGCTCAAGGCCATGAAGAAGAAGAGAAAGTATGAAAAGGGCTCCTCCCAGTTCCAGCACCCTCATCCTCCTCCACCACCTCCACCTGATGCAGGTGCAGGTGGCAGCTCTGCAAGTCAAGCCCCAGCTAGAAGCCAGGCTCCCTATCAACCCCATGCCAGATCCTACCAAAGGGAAAGCCAGTTTAGGGGTTCTTATTCTAGGAGAGGAGGATACAGGGGTAATCAAAGAGATTTTCAGGTTTATTCCAAAGGGTACTCCAGGCAGCACCCATATTCTAGGGGAGGACATAGTCCTGCTGATACTACTTCTGGTCCCTTCCCCTACAAGCTAAAAGAGACAGTGTCTGCCAGGCCTCCTCAAGATAATTCTTCCAACAGGTATGAGCCACCTGTACCATTTGAGGACCCTGAAAAGAATCCATCTGCTTGGACTGCTAGGATGAAGGAACTGGCTGCACTAGATCAGATCAAGAAGGCCAGAGAGCAAGGTTTAGACACTTCAAATATTTCTACAATGTCAGAGTAAAGACAAAAGGAACTAGACAAATATGCTTCCAACAAATTCTTTGATGCTGAGAGATATATGGAGTTGCATCCTGCTGCTGTGGTCCCCAGATCTTCAAAGCAAACTTATTTGGGTGCAGCAGATGACACCAGGTCCAACAAGGAAGCTCTAAATCCAAACAGAGAAATCAAACTTGTCAAAGGCCAAGAGAAGAAGTGACAGTGTAAGGTGACAATTTTTGTGAATTCTGACTGCTATCTGGATGACATATATACATATATATATCTCTGTGATGTTTCTGCAATGTCTAGCTGCTGTTTTTATGCTTTTCTGATTGTATGTTGTTATTTGAATTCTCCAAAGTCTGTAAATAGTAATCCTAACCCAAATAGGGGGAGATTGTTGGAACACCCTATTACTAATTTGGGTCAGGATCACTATGTCTCTAGGAACCTTTACTTGACCTTCTGTATAGCTTAATAGGTCAATTAGAATTGAGTCTAAGGGTTAGAAGTCTAGGATTGGAAGCTGCCCTGGAGACCAAGTTTTTCTGTCTGGAGACTAAGTCTGATCGTCGAGCTCAGCACGACGATTCGTCGAACTCCGATCGACGATCGTCTAGCTCAACTCCGACGGATCGTCGAGCTCCACTCGACGATCGCTGAGCTAAACTTCATAATATCGTCGAACTCAGTTCGACGATCGGTGAGCTCAGGTCGACGATTTTGACTCTGCTTTGGATCTTTATCTATGAGCTCAGTTCGACGATCTTTGAGCTCAGATCGACGATTATTTTTGCTGCTTGAGTTTTCCAGTTCGCTGAGCTCAGCTCAACGATAGCAGAGCTCAGTTCGACGATTTCAGATAACTTCCAGAATTCAAATTCAAATCAGTCAGGAGTTATTCTGCAATTAATTCAGAGATTTGCTAGCCGTTTTCATTCAATTCTGGACCAAGTTTCAAGGGATTTTTCAAGGAATAATTCTGTGGACTTTCCTCCAGAAGAGTTTTTGCAATTAAGGATGCAATCAATGCAGACCAACGGCTATCCTTGACAGAGAATGACATTCTATTCTGGAACAGAGAATAAAAGACAGAATGGTTTTTGAATTAAAGAGAAGAACAAGACAGATACACACAATACAGATTACAGAGAAATACTCAAAAATCTTCTGTCAAAAAGAATTCTGAAGAACACTCATCAAAGAGATCAAGCTTTCAAAAATCTTCAGATCTCTTCAGCTCTAAAAGTGTTCAAGGCCAACATCATTTCAAGACTCCAGACACTCAACATTTCAGCTTGCTGAAATCATTTATTGCTGGAGTTCTATCTTTGAAGTCCTATCACCCTCAGCAAAGCTCTTCTTCCTGAAGATCTCAAGGACTCAGGGGGAGCTTTGACATCAATCCACATAGTCTTCTCAGTTGGTTGAGAAAGAGAAAACTGCCATCACTCTCTCACCCCCACTCTGTAAAGGGTTTTTCAAACTCCCTTCAAAAGTTTGAATCTGGTTTTTGAGCACCTTGTCAAAAGCTCATTGGTGGCAAGACACCTGATCAAAAAATCTGCTTTGGTTTTTGAGCACCTTATCAAAAGCTCATTGGTGCCCAGGACACCTGATCAACTCATCCTGCAGTGGATTCCTACCTAGGGTGGTAGAAGAGTGGATGTACCCAAGTTTGGGGAACCACTATATTCCCTTGTGTCATCTGGTTTTGGCTTGTTTTCTTTTTGTTTTTGGCCTTGATTTTTCTGTGCTTAGTATTTGCATAGCTCTGTACTGTGATTAGATTTATTTCTGCTTCCCTGCTCACACATATTACAACAATTGTTGTAAAAGTTTGCAAAAGTTTTAAAGCACCATATACTCTATTCACCCCCCCTCTAGAGTATATCAGATCTAGTTGCTCTTTCAGAGTTGTATTATGGTGTAGCCTTTTTGGCTTAGGATAGAAGATTAAAGGTGAGCAAATCAAAGATTAATTTAATGGATTTTATTTTCTTTTCTTTCACACCTAAATCTCGATTGAGCCTTTTGTTGGAAAATACCTTAACATACGTTAGTGTTATAAAAACAGCCCCAGACTTGGCAATTAGTATACTTCCCACATTTTTGAGGATACTCTAAATATTTATTCTTCTTAACTAAGAGGTCATAGTAGGGATCATTCCAAGTGGGTGCAAGTATACACGCACTCAGGCCACGTATCACTATGTCTTTTTTTTTCTCTTATTTTTTTGGGGTCATAGTAGGGATCATTCCGAGTGGGTGCAAGTATACACGCACTCAGGCCACATATCACTACGAACAAACTCATTCCATGAAGAGCTCAATGATGGGTGTGCTAATAGGAAAGGATTTGGCCTTGGTGACTTTTAGTGGTAGAGTTTCAAAAGGATAGGTATTAGGTCCAAATTGGGTATGCAAGGGTATAATAGTTAAGGTTTTGGGTTTGCAATGCTCAAGCTATCCAATAGGAGGCCTAAGTCATTTCCGCCCTTACTAGTTAACGTATGCAACATTTTTGAGGATCGCTAGAGGGTAAGTGCTAGACATCAATAGAGGGTATCTTTCATTTTAATTCCCTAATAGATAATTATAGAAATGTTACACTCATTGACTCACATTACTATAGATAATTATATTTTCTAAAATATAGTGATTGATAGTTAATAATATAGAGGATTAATCTTAACAATAATTTATATAGGGAAAATTAAGCTAATGTATTTCTATACTTAATTATGAATCAACAAAGTTGAAACCTCTATGAGTCTACATTAATTCATTTTAATCAGCGTGCGAAGTTAAATTAAATAGTGATAATCCCAACTGAATGAATAATGAGAGCTTAAAAGAGTCAATGAACGTCAATGCAATTTTTTTTCTTAGGGGGTATAACTAACTTGAGTGTTATGATAGCAAAATTATTATCAATTATAACCATGTCCATCACAACAATTATAAAATTGAAGAAAGAACATCCACCCCCAAACTGAGAATTTGCAATGTCCTCATTGCAATATAAAGTGCCAAAAAAGTAATTTCACTAAGAATAATAAAAAGAAATTGCTATCATCAAAATATAAGAGTACATGTAGGAACCATGAGCTGACATGAAATTATATATAATGTCTACAATACAGTAATAGAAATAAAGAAATAATACAATACACAGATACATGTCAAAAGTAAGGATACTGGTCGGTCTGGTCATCTGGGAAGTTTGGCTGGCCAGGAGCTGCTGGCTCTCTAGGGGCGATCCCCAAGTGGTCCCTAATCTGGATGAGGAGGTCCTCCGCCCCCGTCTGCGTTGCCTCGATACACTGTAAGCGCGGTGAGAGCTCGGTGTCAAAGAACTGCTGGAACTCCCGCGAATACCGCGAATGAGTTGGAGGGGGAGCAGTAGAAGAGTCTCCATGATCATAAGTGGAAAGGGGCGGAGGTACCAGAGGAGCATCGAGGTCAGGATCCACCTCGTCATCACTGTCATCCTGCGCTTGCGGTCCACGCCTCGCAATAGAGTATGTGACGCCTCCCCGGCCCTAACGGGCAGGGACAAAGCGGAGGGATCGAAGGCTGGCCATCGTGAGGGGCACGGTCTTCGCGACCACTGTCATTGGGGGGAGGGCTGATAAGATGCCCATGTTCTTAACCAGGAGAGTGATGTAGGGTGCTACACAAATAGACCCTATGCGGGGGGGTGTCGGCCTGGTGGAGAATGAACTGGGAGAGTAGGAAGCCTAGGTGCTGAGGATAACGTGACGACATGCTATAGAGGTACAGCAAGTCCTACCGACTTTCAACGCCAGAGCTTTCGCCCCGGCCGCTCAAAGTATGGCTCAGGAGGTGGTGAATGTAATGGAGGGTAGGGGAATATAACTGGGACTTCTTTGACCTCTTGGCCTCATATGGACTAAGGTCAAAAGCAAGCCGAGACCAGATACTGCCAGCAAGATCGCGAGAGGGAAGGTTGAAATGAAGGTCGGAGTAAGCGGCACTAAAGAGGAAAGATGCCTCATACACCCCTAAGTATTGGGTGAACTGGAGCAGGGTAAGTGTGTAAAAGGTGCCCCCTACTCGAAAGGAGATGATCCCCTCATGCTCGCGATCAGAATCAATCAGATTAGGCCTAATGTTTAAGTAAAATGAGGACAGGAACTCGAGTGTGAGTTCCTTGAAGCCTAACTCTTCTATCGCAAAGAATTGATCCCAACCCAATACAGAATATAATTCCCGGACATCCCCCGCTAAGTTTATTTCTTCTAATACATTCTCATCAATGGTGTGGATGTCTTGAAATTTCTTTGATTGGAGGCGGTTGTAACGGGCAGAATGCGTAGGATCGGTGAACACTAGCGATACAGGAGCGTCGCGCCGCTCCGTAGATAAAGCCTGGAGCTCCGGTCGACGACGGTGACCGCCTTGGCCTCTTACAAAAGACATTATCTGTGGAGAAAAGTAAAAGATTTATGTTATATTTGGTTTGAAAATGGAAATGGGTGAGTGAGAACGTGGAGAAAAGAGCGGAGGAGGGGGAGAAGTTGAGTAAAATCATAAATAAATAAAAATGGTTACCACGTAGGGAAGATTGAGTAGAGGAGACGAATCCGCGAATTGTGGAGGCAAAGAACACTCAAGCCGAGATCTGATCTTGGAAGAAATGAGAGGATTGGCTGTAATCAGGAGATGGAAAGGAAGGAAAGGACATGGCCCCTATATATAGTAGGAGAACACGGGTGCGCACACGAACTTGTGCGTACTCGTATTGAGGAATCTCAGCCTCGTGAAACACGGGCTGTGGGGTGCCGTGCGGTCAAACTCACAGGAACAGCGCGACAGGCGGACACGGGCCACAACAGTGCCGTGTGTGGAACCGTGTCTGATCTGGCACAGTGCATTAAAAATAAACGGGTTGGTAGGTGACACGCGACACGGGTGTGTACCATCTGACACGGGCGTGTCGGATGTGTCAACACAGTGGTCTTGACGATCGTCGAGTGATGAGACACGGCCATACACACGGGTTGGTTTGAACCCGTGCTGTGCTAGCGACGAAATCGTCCTTTTCCAGATTTAAGTGACACTGCTGGGCCTGAGGTTGTGTTGAGCACACGGCCACCCACATGGGTGTGTGGTGACCAGTGTGCGCCTCTAAATTTCGAATTTTCCCTTCGGTGAAATTAATTACAGAATTTTTTTTTGTTTTTATAACGAATTTTTTTTTCTTATAACTATACTTATACTAAAAATTTAAAAACTTATGAACATTACTATATTTTTCATAATCCTAATCTAGACGGAGGCAGGTCTCTTGACGAGCGAAGTCTTTAGGGATCTCACCATAATAAGGCTACAATCGGTGTCCATTAACCTTAAAATCTCCCTTCTCAGGGTGAGTAAGTTCGACGGTGCCGTAGGGGAAGACTTATTTAACCTTGAAGGGTCCGGACCACTTAGACCTTAACTTTCCTGGGAATAAAAGAAGATGAGAATTAAAAAGGAGGACTTGGTCACCTTTCTGAAATGTCAATGGGTTTGCGAAGGTGACGGTCATGAAATAGCTTGGTCTTCTCCTTATAAATCAGGGAGTTCTCATAAGCCATTGTTCTCCACTCATCTAACTCGCTAAGTTGAAGTTTACGTTTCTCCCCTATAGAATTAGTATCAAAATTCAAAGAGTGTATCGCCCAATACGACTTGTGTTCTAATTCTATAGGAAGGTGACAGGATTTGCCATAGACTAATCTAAAAGGGGTGGTCCCTATATGTGTTTTGAAGGCGGTCCTATATGCCCACAAACAATCGTTAAGTTTTCTAGACCACTGCTTCCTATTCTCTTCTATAGAGTTTTCTAGGATCCTCTTAAGCTCTCTATTGGAAACTTCAACTTGACCACTTGATTGCGAAAGATAAGGAGTGTCTATCCTATGTTTAACTCCATACTTTTCCAATATTTTATCTAGCTGCAAATTACAGAAATATGAACCCCTATCGCTAATAAGTGCACGTCATGTGCCAAATCGTGCAAATAAGTATTTTAAAAATCGGACTACTACCCTACTATCATTAGTAGGCAAAGCATGTGCTTCAACCAACTTTGATACATAATCCACAGCTACAAAAATATATTTATTCCCAAAAGAAACTGGAAATGGTCCCATAAAATCAATCCCCCACAGATCAAATACTTCACATTCAAGAATATATTTTTGTGGCATTTAATGTAATTTAGAAATATTACCTACTTTCTGACAAGAATCACATGAAAGCACATACCTTTTTGCATCCCTGAATAGAAGGGGCCAATAAAAACCAGAATCAAGAACCTTTTTTGCCGAGCGATTTGCTCCATATTGAACAACGCCAGGGCCTGAATGACACTGCTCCAAAATTTTCCAACCTTCCTTCGATAATAAACACCTTCGTATAACGGAATCTGCACATATCCGAAAAAGAAAGGGGTCCTCCAAAAAGTAATATTTCAAATCAGAGAAAAATTTCTTTTTCTGCAGGTATGAAAATTCTTTTGGAAAGAACCTTAGCTACAAGATAGTTTGCATAATCCGCAAACCATGGATAATCAAGATGTATATTTGTAGATATGGCAAATAGTGATTTCTCAGGAAATGTATCAGAAATTTCAAATTCATCTAACATTGATCATAGTGGATTTTCTAAACGTGAAAGATGGTCTGCCGCTAAGTTTTCTGCTCCTCGTTTATCCCTAATTTCTAAATCAAATTCTTGTAATAAGAGAACCCAACGGATTAAACGAGGATTGGCTTCCTCCTTGGCTAATAAATATCTTAGGGCAGAGTGATCGGTATATACTACCACTTTAGATAATGTTAAATAAGATCTAAATTTATCGAAGGCGAATACCACTGCTAGGAGTTCTTTTTCTGTAGTTGTATAATTCTCCTGCGCATTATTAAGTGTTTTGCTAGCGTAGTATATAGGATGAAAGTGTTTGTTTTGGCATTGTCCTAAAATAGCCCCTACCGCAAAACTACTAGTGTCACACATGATCTCAAAAGATTGTTAAAATCGGGCGCGATCATAATAGGAGAATTAATTAATCTCTCTCTTCAAAAACTCAAAGGCATGTAGACACTCCTGTTCAAAAATGAAAGGTGTGTCTTTTTTAACAGCCTGGTAAGTGGTTTAGCTATTTTAGAGAAGTCTTTAATAAACCAGCGGTAAAATCCCGCATGTCCTAAGAAACTTCTCACTGCCTTGACGGAGGTTGGCGGTGGTAACTTTTCGATGGTCTCAATTTTCGCTCTATCTACTTGGATTCCTTGGCTTGACATTTTATGGTCAAGCACTAACCCTTCCTTGACCATGAAATGGAACTTCTCCCAACTGAGCGCTAGGTTAGTCTCCTCACACCTCCTAAGAACTTTTTCTAAATTATCCAAACATAGATTAAACGAGTCGCCAAAAATAGAAAAATCATCCATAAATACTTCCATGATATCCTCAACATATTCGTTAAAGATGGCTAGCATGCACCTTTGAAAAGTGGCGGGTGCATTACATAACCCGAAAGGCATACGTCTATAGCCAAATGTACCGATGGGCAAGTAAATGTTGTTTTCTCCTGATCTTCTGGTGCTATAGGAATTTAGAAGTATCCAGGAAGTCCATCTAGAAAACAATAATAGGAATGTCCTGACAATTGTTCTAATATTTGGTCAATGAAAGGCAGAGGGAAATGGTCTTTCCTAGTGGCATCATTTAATTTCCTATAGTCAATACAGACTCGCCAACCTGTTACCGTTCGCGTAGGAATTAACTCATTTATATCGTTAGCTACCACTGTTAGACCACCCTTCTTAGGAACGACTTGGACAGGACTAACCCATGAACTTTTCCAAAATAGGGTATATAATACCAGCATCTAACAACTTAACAATCTCCACCTTGACTACCTATTTCATATTCGGGTTTAGCCTACATTGCGATTGAATAGAAGATTTATAGTTTTCTTACAAAAGGATTTTGTGAGTGTAAAAACTAGGATTAATATCCTTTATATCAGATATTTGTCATGCTATTGCACCTTTACATTTCTTCAATACAGTTATTAATTTATCTTTTTCAGTATTAGACAGATTAGAGGAAATAATAACTAGATAAGAAGAATTAGTTCCTAAGAATGCATACACAAGATGATCCGGTAATTTTTTAAGTTCTACTATTGGTGGATTCTTAGTATTATTCTTAAGAGCTTCATGATCTCCTTGAGTAATCAAACTATATTCAGTCGTTCTATTCATCGCCACACTATTATCTAGGAAAAATAAATGTTCAACAATATCTTTATTTTTTTCTTCTTTTAGATAGCAGTTTGTAATGCAAATTTCTAAAGGATATTTACAATAAAATTTGAATTTATAGAAGGCATAACATTATCAATACCATGAGAGAAATTGCAATAATCATCATTATCTAAAGATTGTTTCATAGTATTGCCAATTTGAAAAGTGATTTCACCTTCTCCTACTCGCAAAACTAATTTACCATCAAAAACATCAATAAGCACTCTAGAAGTGGCTAAAAATGGACGACCTAATATAAGTGGTACTTCAATATTTTCATCCATATCTAGAATAACAAAATCAGCAGAAAATATAAACTTATCTACCTAAACCAATACATCCTCCACTATTGCTCTAGGATACTTAACCGATCGATCTGCTAGATGAATACTCATTCTAGTTGGGCTAAGTTCTCCTAGACCTAGTTTCAAATATAGTTTATAAGGCATTAAATTTATACTTGCTCCTAAATCCGCTAAAGCTTTATTTACTGGCAAATCTCCGATTAAACATGGAATTGAAAAAGAACCGGGATCTTTAATTTTTTGTGGTAATTTATTTTGCAAAATAGCAGAACATTCTTCACTAAGGCTCTGTTTGGTTGGGCTGTTGCTGATGGAAAGCTGCTGATGAACTGTTGCTGATAGAAAAAGTGCTGATTCTGGAAAACAAAGTTTTGTTAAAAAACTGTTTGGGTGAAACAGAGTTTACAAAACAGAGTTTTCAAAAAGTTGTTTGGATACAAAATGGAGTTTTGAATAATTTTTTTTTTCAAACATAACAAAAAATAAAATTCAATTCATACATTTTTAGGTCTATGCTCTAGCTTCAAACACCTGATCTGCTATAATATCACACAGTGCGATCATCTCCTCTACACCAGCCGCAGTGTCAGAGCAATCTTCTTGCCGCCTTTGAGATGTCATCTCAAGATATGGATCCCTTTGCTCAGACTCAATGAAATCTATATCTACACGCGAAGGGTGATGACGAATGAAATTATGCAGTGTCATCGTGGCGATCCCTATACGTGCTTGTTTGTCGAAGCTATATCTGGGCATGTCCCGTAGTATGGCCCACTTATTCTTCCAAACACCGAATGAGCGCTCTATCACACTTCTAAGCGATGAGTGTGCATGATTGAACATCTCCCGACGTCCTTCTGCTGGACGACCACCACGAGCAAAGTCGGGTAGATGATATCGCGTGTCCTGATAAGGTTTTAGGTAACCCTTTTGCAGTGGATAGCCAGAGTCAACCAAGTAATATTTTCCTGCACATTAATAATAATTATTTAGCTGCCCAAGTATTATAAGGAATAAATAGATAAAACAAATTTAATAGTTACCCAGAGGTGGATGAGGGAAATTATAACGTGGATCACTTAGGGCAAAATTGAATATACGGCTATCGTGTGCTGATCCTTCCCAACCAGCCATAACAAAAGTAAAGCACATATTAAAATCACAAGCTGCCATGACATTTTGAGTTGGACTACCATGCCTCCCAATGTACGGTACTTGACTTCCAACTGGCACACACGCGTGAACATGTGTCCCATCTATCGCTCCAATGCAATCTCTAAAAAAGGGCATGTAACGTCTATCATATATAATCTCTGGTGGTGTTCCACTGAAATTTCTATGTGATGGTTGTATCACTTCCTTTGATAACTGCATCAATGCGCGAAGACCACGAGAAAAAAATCTGCTAATTGTCTCTATTGAGTGCTGAAATCGCTCGCACGATTTTCCCATTGATTCATTATGTGACAATATGTATACCGTCAATGCTAAGATTTCCCTTGATGCAGTTCTTCGAGATCCTTGGAAGCCACATTTCTCCTCCAGAGACAGTAATAAATCCATAAAAATTTCTTGACTCATCATAAAAGAGTCATGAAATCGAACTCGAGGGGCACGAAGAAGCTCGCCAACCCATTTGTCGCCTGTTTGTTTTGATGTCATTCGAGGAACTGGACCGGTAAACAGACCAGTATATTCTGATACTAAACATACTGCTGCTACCACATTTTCATGACTTGCAATAGAATAATTTCTTCTCCTAGTCTCCTGCTCTTCCGTCGAGTATTCGGAATCATCAGTAGACATTTCCTGTTAATATACACGAGAAATAATTACAGATACTACAAACAAGATATTAACACAACCATGAAAACTAGCATAATGATATCCACAATATAAAATAGATAAACAACACATAACAGATAAGATAACATGAGTTCAAGCCACAGATAATATAAGCTAACAGATTACAAAATATAAGCCACAGATAACACAATCATGAGTACAAGGAACAGATAATATAAGCTAACAGATAACAAAATCCAAAAACAGAACATCTAAGATAGTATCATAGGCTCCCCATTATCCCCCACGAAGGAAACGGTTACGCAGCCACTTGACGTTCTGGGAATCTGGAAGGCACAGAAAAGTCTCTCTATGACTTTTATCCATAAAATATGTGATGGCGAAGTCATTAAGTTCTTCATCAGCTATCACTTCTGGGTATATGGCCAATTTGTTTAATGCTCGCTGAATGCTAAACTCAGAAGAAGCTTTTGGTGGTGGCTCTTGGATGCATCTGCTGATGGTCTTAGAAGACTCCACCAGATCTTCTAATACAGAGCTAACAGGTTTGTTTTTTAATTTCCTTCTTTTTTTGGAAACTGCTGATGTATCATCATGAGTCGCAGGACCCTTATTGACCTCAATATCTACATGTTCACCATCTGAAATCACTCTTTCATCAAAAGACTCTAGTGTATTATTGATGGTGTTGGGGGTACATGAATGATGTCCTGTAGCGACAACAGCATTGAACATCTGGGTGAGTTTCTCCTCTAACTCTGGATGGATGCCTGAATACCGAAATTTCTTGGCGACCGGGACAACCTGAATAAGTAAACATTTTGGTAAACATTAATTAAGAAAAATTTATTTAAAGAAATTATTGACTATTAAAAAAATACCTTCAATCGCTCATCCCACCACTCGTCCTAGGCGTCGATAGTTTTCCTTGACGTATTCCAACCTAGCCCGGTCTCACCTCGTTTCAACTCCATCCAGAGTTTCCATTCCTTCTTCAGATGATCCCATTTGTTTTTGAATTGGACCTTCTCGTATTTCTTTTCAGTTGACTCTTCAAATTTCTTCATAATATTACAACACCCCTCCTTCTTAAAATGCGTCGTTGGTCGATTCCCGAGTTCGATTTCCTTTAAGCAAATATCATAGAAGAGCAGAACATCGGCATTATCCCACATTGCGGCAACACCACCATCTTTTGTTTTCCCCATCTTTATAAGGCAAACATACGCATATACAAACAACATTCAAAAACATTATAAATATAAATCTAAACAATATATGTATACACACAACATATACATATACACACATATATACACACACACACACACAACTCATTACACACACACACGCATATACACAAACACACACACATACACAAACACACAAACAAACACAACACATATATACACACACACACACACAACACATTATACACACACACATATAACAACATATATATACACACACACATACACACAAACACCTACACATATACAGACAAACATATAACTCACACACATACACAAACATACACACATATACCACACACACATATATAAGAACAACACATTACACACGCACACAACACACCTATACACACACACGCATACCACACACACACATACACAACACATTACACACACACACACATATAAGAACAACACATTACACACACACACAACACATTATACACGCACACATATAACAACATATATACACACACACACATACACACAAACACCTACACATATACACACAAACACATTATACACACACAAACACACATATAACAACATATATACACACACACACATACACACAAACACCTACACATATACACACAAACATATAACTCACACACATACACAAACATACACACATATACCACACACACACATATAAGAACAACACATTACACACACACACAACACCTATACACACCCACACATATACCACACACACACATACAACAACACATTACACACACACACACATATAACAACAACACATTACACACACACACACACACATATAACAACAACACATTACACACACACACAACACATTATACACACACATATACACAACATATTATACACACACATATACACAAATATAACACATACACACATATACCACACACACACATACAACACATTACACACACACACACGTACACAACGCATTATGCACAGACATAAGAACAACACATACACAAAAACAAGCAAACAAACATCAACACATACAACAAAACAAGCCAATATGTGCAAGAAGGATTGAAGGGAAGAATTCAAAACCTGAAACTTGGAATGAACCAGCCAAGGGGGGATTCAAAACACCAGGATAATCGAAAATCTGCAAATCATAGAGAAAGGATTAGATTTGATGAATTGGTTTCCTTATTGCCCACAGAAAAACATAGAAATTGCACACACACACACACACATGAAATTTCTTGCAAGTGAGTAGAAGAACCCAAACCTTACAGGAAATTGAATAAAAGCCGGGAATCGCCGCGAGCAGGAGAAATGCCGGAAAAAGGACTGGAATCGTGCGGAAGAACAGCGGCGGAAAATCGCCGGAAATCGCAGGAGAATCGAACGGGAAGATTCGCCGGAGGCTGGGAAATCGAACGGGACCAGTTACGGGAAGAATCGCCGGAAATCGCAGCACAGGTTACGGGAAGAATCGCTGGAAATCGTAGGAGAATCACCTGTATCGGAAGAAATCACGCGAGCGTAGGTTCGGCTGCTTCTCCGGTTAAATGCGATAAAAAGGACCGGATGTGTCAAGACCTAAAAATAGCACTCTCTCCCAACCGCCGTTTTCCACATAAGCCGCACCAAACGCAGCTTTCACTTAAAAGTACGGTGCATTTCCACCGCACCGGACTTCATAAGCCGCGCCAAACACCACCTAAGTGTTACTAAAGATAATTCCTCTATTTTCCTTTTATTAGAAATTAAATCCTTATGAAATTTCGCATACTTAGGCATTTGGATAATTGCAGAAAAAGGTAAATTGACATGTAATTGTTTAAACATAGATAGAAATTTACCATACTGCGCATCCATACGCTCCTTGCTAAGCTTTGCTGGGTATGGTACTGCTGGTTGTTACTCCATCGGATGCACGTTCATCTCTCTTGGTCCTTCACCGCTAGAATCTACTTGGGGTGCTTCCTTCGTAATCCTTGGGTCTTGTAACTCCATTTCGCTCCTTAATTGAATGGCTTTTGCATGCTCCCTAGGATTTGTCTCAGTATTTCCAGAAGTGTCCCTTGTTGTCTTTCAGAAACCATCAGTGCAAGTTGTCCAATCTGATTCTCCATATTCCGAATCGAGCCCTATTGATTCCGGAAGACTACATCGGTAGTTTGCATGAACTTGGTGAGAACATCTTCCAATGTAGGCTTCCTGGGTTCAGGATGTTGTGGTTGTCCAAACATGGGTTGCTTCCCTTGATTGCCTTGTCCTCCCCAAGAGAAATTGGGGTGGTTCCTCCATCCAGGATTGTATGTAGCACTATATGGGTTGTTCGCTTGATTGAAAGGAGGTCTCATATTGTTACCCATATAGTCAACATGCTCTTGTACTGAAGGTTCACAACTAGGCATTCCACTATATGAAGGGTCCCATTGTTGAGGTGCCAAGGAGGGTGATGCTAAGGCAAGGTTATCCATCTTTTGGTGAATCTTCTCCACTTGAATAACTAAGGAGGTGACAACATCCACTTCATAAATTCCTGCGGTCTTGCTAGGCTTTTGTCTCACGATAGTTCATTGATAGTTGTTCATTGCCATGTCTTCTATCAAATGCTGAGACGCTTCAGGTGTCTTGTTGTTCAAGGTGCCTCCACTAGCTGCATCAATAATCTGTTTAGTGGCCAGATTTAGACCATTATAGAAGGTCTGAATCTGAAGCCATGAAGGTAGAGCATGGTGGGGACATCTCCTCAAAAGGTCCTTGAATCTTTCCCATGTGTCGTACAACGATTCAGATTCCAATTGCATGAACGTAGAGATGTCATTCCTTAGCTTTGCAGTCTTCGCCGGTGGGAAATACTTCATCAAAAACTTCTCAACCATCATATCCCACGTAGTAATTGACCCTTTAGGTAATGAGTTCAACCACTACTTCGCCTTATGCCTTAACGAGAATGGAAATAATCGCAATCGAATGGCATCATTGGAAACACCATTGATCTTGAATGTATCATATATCTCCAGGAATCCGGCCAAGTGGGTGTTAGGATCTTCATCTTACAGGCCATCATACTGGACATAATGTTGAACCATCTGTATGACACTAGGTTTCAATTCGAAGTTATTGGTGACTATTGGCGGTCTAATAATACTTGACCCAGTTCCTTGGAGGTTAGGTATATCAAAGTCACACATAGTTTGCTAATTATGGTTGGCCATGGTATCAAAATTTTTCGGATGATTCTCTCCTTGGTTAACTATTTCTTCTTCTACTATTTCGTTTGAAATATCTATGGTATTAACTCCCATGTCCCTTTGATTGGTATTATGGATAATTCGCTCCGGGTCAGGATGAAATGGTGCTAGCCCAGAATTTCTGCCCCTGGTCATAGACTAATAGACTACAAAACAGAGATTAAGCGATATAATTATTCCATAACTAATTTACAATTATACATAAATAAACAAAAATTGGTATATTAATAAAGTTTAGGCATTCAAAATAATGAAATCGAATCACCGACAACGACACCAAAAACTTGATGATTTCATTTGCTAACAAGTAATAACTCGATCCGGATTCATTCTACAATCTAGTATAAACTATGTAGATGAGCATAAGCTAGATTGAATTAACTTTCAGGCAAGTGCAACTATTAATCATAGTATAGGAGAAATCTACATCTCGTGTCATATTCCATAGGGCCATTTCAAATACTCGTACTCACCCTCACTCTATTATCGTACCAACAATTACAATTAATTTTTAATCTAAAATTAACCTAACTATGACTATTTGGATAATTAAACTTTGGGGAATTCAAGATGATAAAAAGCCGAAAGTTATGAGCAATTACATGAAATACTCATTCATTAACTCAATTTTGCGTAATCATGAAATAATACGACTATCAAATTTGTTGTAATGTAAAGGGTAAACATCTATCAAATTCTCTCTCGAGCAATTCAAAATCTAGACCTAAGTTAGTAAACTTTCTCTCGAATAATTTACAATACTCAAGTCTGCATTAGTGGAAACACCCTATCTACTACATACATTCATGAAATCTTATCTCTAAAATACCATGAATCCATTTATTCGTATTCCAAGTATCCAAACCACATATCTCTCGATCATAAAATTTGAATTACAAAAAGATTTAACACAAAAATATGAACATGTAACTATCATTACAAATTTCAAATTTCTCAATCTAGAGATTCGCAATTCATGTAAAACAAACAAGCAGTTCATAATTAGGAGAAATCTCTTTGGTTGCAAGCCTACATACGAACAAATTACTACAAATTCGATGAAAGCAATGCGATACATGATTAACAAATTGTTCCAAATTAAAGTTCATGCAAAATAAAAGATAATTAAAGTTGAATCACCAAGAGATAGGGAAGATTAAAAAGGATTAATGAAAGATTAAATGCATACAAAAATACCGTTCAAATCCTCCTTCTCTTGGATGCTCCACTTCGTGCTCAAGAAGTTCTCCCCAACGAAAACTGAACCCAAAGTCCCCTCTCATTTTCAACGGGATTTTTATAGTCTCCTAGGAAACATAGTCGAACACGGGTACCAACACGGCCATCTGTCAGGACATGTTGATGGTTCTAGAGCAGTTTCCCACGAACAGGCTTGTCTGGTAGTGGGTCGTGTTAGATGACACAGGTACTGACACGGCTGTGTTGTGCTTCATATTCTCTAGTTACGGGCTAGTCGACAGTCGTGTGCGAATTTGACATGGGTAGGCACACACTCGCACACGGGCGTGTGCCGACCCGTGTGCATCTCTGTCTCCTGCGTCCAATTTCTTCAGCTCCAGGGCATATAGGACACGGGTATTGACATGGTCGTGTGTCTACCCGTGTATTCCAAATTTTTGTCCTGTCATCAGCCATGTTCACTCCGTGAACTCATCTGTTTGCTCCAAGACTTATAGTTTCATTGATTGGCATTACTTGCATTAGAAAAATGAAAGCATAAATATGTAGCTTAATACAAGGAGTAACCAAAAATCCTAACTTTGCTCTTCTATTCATGATAAGACAATTTGTTAACTAATCTTGCGAAATTACTACACAAAGAGGCAGAAAATAGTGGACATGATTACAATTATGATAGTAAAAAGCCTATCATAATCGCACTCATCACAGTGCGAGGAGGATCATTTCAAGAACCTGCATATGGTGTTGGATACATTGAGGAGGAACCAACTGTATGCCAAGTTCTCCAAATGCAAATTTTTGTTGTCCTCGGTAGCATTCCTTTATCACGTGGTTAGTGGTGAATGTATTGCTATAGATCTGACAAACATAGTTGTTATATGGGAGTGGCCTGTGTTGTCTACGATGGTGGAAGTACGGAGTTTTCTTGGGCTTGCCGGCTATTACAGGCGCTTTGAGGAGAACTTCTCATAGATAGCATTGCCCCTCACTACTCTGACAAGAAAGGATAAGAATTTCGTTTGGTCTCCTGAATGTGCACAAGCTTTCGAAGAACTAAAGTGTCGTTTGACCATGGCACCTGTGTTATTTTCGGCATGTGGTTCTAAAGGCTTTGAGGTTTACACTGACGCCTCTATGAGTAGGTTAGGCTGTGTTCTGCTTCAGCACGGATCAGTGTTAACCTATGGATCGGGTCAGTTAAATGTCAATGAGAGGAGCTACCCGGTCCATGACTTGGAGTTGGCGGCTGTGGTATTCGCTCTCAGGCTTTGGAGGCATTTCCTGTACGAAGTAAAGGTCGACATTTATTCAGATCACAAGATTGTGAAATATCTGATTGATCAGAAGTACCTTAACATGTGCCAGTGCAGGTGGATGGAGTTCCTTGTGGACTACACCTACAAGATTCATTATATTCCTGGGAAGATGAATATTGTGGCAGATGCTCTGAGTCGTTGAATTCCTATGTAGGCCAACTGGTTGCAGATGCATGATGCGCGGCTTATTCGTGATTTGGAGGCTTTGGAGATCTCGTGTGTTAACAAGGGATCTAGTGCTAATACATGTTTGAGTTGGACAGAGGTTCAATACGACCTCGTGGATTGTATTCGACTGGCCTTGGAGTTGGATGTAAGCTTGAAACGTCGCTTGGCAGAGTCCATGGATGGGTCAAACGTCTAGTTTTATGTTGACGACGGACTTGTATGGAAAGGTGGTCGGTTGTGCGTCCCTAATGTTGGAAAATTAATAGAAGAATTAATGTTTGAGGCGCATTTCACCAAGTACTCAATTCACCCTCGGAGCACAAAGATATTCAATGACATGAAGAGGCAATTTTGGTGGCCAGTTATGAAGAAAGGCATAGCACTATACATGGCAAAGTGTCAGACTTGTGCCTTGGTGAATGCCAAATGTCAGAAGCTAGGTGGATTTCTAAAGTCCTTGACCATACTGGAGTGGAAGTTTGATAACATCTCTATGGATTTCGTGCACGGTTTGCCGAGATCGCACAAGGGGAACGACGCCATTTGGGTGATTCTTGATCGTTTAACGAAGGTGTCATATTTTATACCCAATAGGAAGGATGATTCCGTGGAGAAGCTGGTGAAGTTTTATGTGGATAATATAGTCTGTTTGCATGGTTTACCCCGGAGCATTGTTAGTGACAGTGATGGTTGGTTCACATACAAATATTGGAGGCTCATTCATCAGTTGTTGGGTACTAAGCTTAACTTCAGCACAACTTTTCAGCCCAGACAGATGGGCAAACTGAAAAGGTGAACAAGACGATGGAAGACATGCTTTGTATGTGTGCATTGGATTTTGGTAAAAGGTGGGAGGAACATCTTTACATGATTGAGTTTGCATACAATAACAGCTACAAAGACAGTATTAAGATGGTGTCTTTTGATGCTCTATATGGAAAGAGGTGTCGTACACCTTTGGCTTGGGTAGAAATATGAGAATCAAAGCTTTATAAGCGAAGAGAGGTTGAAGATGCTACACCAATAATTCGGTTGATTCGGGAACAACTACTGATTGCTCAAGATATACAGGCCATGTACTACAATGCCAACCATCACAACGTGGAGTTTGCTGTGAGTGACTGGGTATACCTCAAGATAAAGCCGTTTAAAGGCGTATCAATCTTTCGATGATTAAAGAAGCTTAGTCCGAGGTTTGTTGGGCCTTTTGAGATCTTGGATTGAGTTGTTGAAGCCGCCTATTGGTTGGCTCTTTCGGTAGAACTGAGTGGATTGCATGATGTATTTCACATTTCGGTCCTACGTAAAGCCGTGAAAGATCCAGCATAGGTGGTTGTTGTGGATCAAGTATCGGTCGATAGTGGGCTAACAACAAAAGTTAGACCCATTCGGATCGAGGATACAGAGGTCAAACAATTGCGGAACAAACCTATCAGGATGGTCAAGGTCCGATGGGACAACTGTGGTCGTGAGGAGCTTTCATGGGAGCTTAAGCAAACCATGTTTGTGGAGTATCCCGAGTTTTTCTACTCAGGTACCATTTAATTTTGTGTACTTTTCCATTCTGTAATTTCAGGACGAAATTCTTTTAAGGGGGGAGAAATGTAATGCCCCAAAACTTATATACGAATTGGTCAATAGGTTTATAATACCCTTAACGTAGCTATATGAAAGTTAGGGATGAATGGGTCGTGTTTTTTAAGAGATTTGAAGCCATTATGGTTTCATACGACCTGTGACACGGGTATGTCCAGAGCCGTGTCCTCTTCTGGAATTGGCTGAGTTATGTCAATTGTTGAATATGTCCTAGAACACGGGCATGTCCGAAGTCGTGTCGGGCATACGGCCTGTGACACGGGCATGTGCAGGGGCCGTGTCCTATTCGTTCTTGATGGTTTCAACGTCGATTGAGGCACACGGCCTGTGACACGGTCGTTTCCATGGTTGACATGAGAGTGTCGAGGGTTGACACAGGCATGTCAGAGGCTATGTCCTATTCTGAGATCGACGATTTATTTTACGATTGTGAGACAAGGCCTGTGACACGGGTGTGTCACATGATTTGTACGGACCAAGGAAGATGATTTTAAAGCTAAATCAGGGCCTTTTGTTTCATTTAAGTGGGATCTGACAGCCGAGAACCCTCCCTGGTGGTATAAGGTCGGGAAATGAGGGTTTAAACCTCATTTCCTTTGGTCCATTCTCTTTCCAAAGAGATAGAGAGAGGAGAGAGCAAAGGGTGAAGAAGGAGGAGGATTCCAGCCATTGTCGGAGCTTCGAAGCCCCAAATTATGAGCCCAGCCTAGATCCGCGGAGGCGAGTCCGTTGCGGTGGTTTTCATCCGTCTAGTTTCTTCTGCATGGAGCCGAAGCGAACCTATAGGTTAACGATTCTCTACTTAGACATATGAAGTCCTCTTCCTTTTTGCATAGAAAACACTCTCCCACGAGTGGGTGGTGAGTGTGAGGTATTCCTTTGGGTAGATATGATTTATCCTCGTAGTTTTGCATATAGAGTCCAAAATTGAAGTACGGACATAGGTATGGTGTGTGAAGCCTAACCAGACAGGTTTTTCTGGATTGGTGATGTTTTCATTATGCATGTATTGACGGAGAAGACTTCGTACGAGCAGACCAATCTGGTTCTCCAAAATGTGAATAGAGCCCTCTTGATTCCGAAAAGCTACATTAGTTGTTTGCATGAACTTGGTGAGAACATCATCTAATGATGGCTTCCTTTGCTCTGGTTGTAGCAGTTGTCAAAATACAGGTTGCTTGACTAGATTTCCTTACAGTCCCCAAGGGAAATTGGGGTGGTTCCTCCATCCAGGATTGTATGTGGAACTATATGGTTTGTTTGCTTGGTTGAAGGGAGGTCTGGTATTATTGCCCAAATAGTCAACATGTTCTTGCACTTGATGTTCATAACTAGGCATTCCACTAAATGAGGGGTCCCATTGTTGAGATACCATGGAAGGTGATGCTAAAGATAGATAATCCATTCTAGTGAAGCTTCTCCACATGAATAGCTAAGGCAGTGATGACATCCACTTCGTACATTCCTGCAGACTTGTTAGGCTTTTTTCTCACGGTAGTCAATTGATAGTTATTCATTGCCATGTCTTCTATCAATTGTTGAGCCGCTTCAGGTGTCTTATTGTTCAAGCTGCCTCCACTAGCGCATCGATCATCTGTTTAGTGGCTAGATTGAGACAATTATAGAATGTCTGAATCTGAAGCCAAGAAGGTAGTGCATGATGGGGACAACTCCTTAAGACTTCCTTGAATCGTTCCCATGTGTCATACACTGATTCAGATTCTATTTGAACATAAGTAGAAATGTCATTCCTTAGCTTTGCAGTCTTCGCTGGTGGAAATACTTCATCAAGAAATTCTCAACCATCATATCCCATGTCTTAATCGACCCTCTAAGTAGGTTGTTTAACCACTGCTTCGCCTTGTGCCGTAGTGAGAACGGAATCAATCCCAATCGAATGGCATCATTGCTAACGCCATTGATCTTGAATGTATCACATATCTCCAAGAATTCGGCTACATGTGTTTTGGGATCTTCATCTTGCAGGCCATCATATTGGACATACTATTGAACCATCTGAATAATATTCAGTTTCAACTCGAAACTATTGGTGAAAATTGGTGGTCTAACAATGATTGAGCCAGTACCCTAGAGATTAGCTCTAGAAAAGTAAGACATGGTTTGCCCATTCTGGTTTGCCATGTTTTTTGAATTATCTGGATGGTGATCTCCTAAGTTTACTGTTTCCTCTTCTGAAAGTCCATTTGAGTTATCTGTGTTATCAGTTCTCAAGTCCCTTTGGCTAGTGTTGTGGATAATAGATTCTGGGTCAAGATGAAATGGTGTTAACCTAGAATTTCTTTCCCTGGTCATAGACTACCAGACTACAAAACAGAGATTAAGTGATATAATTATACAGTTATTTAATTTACAATTATTGGTTAGTAATTTAGAATTGTCTGCAATAAACTAATTTACAATTACATGTTATTAATCAAAATTTGGTAGACTAATAGAGCTTAAGCTTTCAAAATATTAAAAATGAGTCCCCGGCAAAGGCGCCAAAAACTTGATGCGGATTTATTTTTGCTCTATGTAAAAACTATGTAGATAGGCATAAACTAGATTGATTTTAATCTCAGACAAGTGCACCTATCGATCATAGTATAGAAGAAATCTACATCTCGTGTCATATTCCACAGGATCTTTTCAAGTACTAGTACTCACTCTCACTCTATTATCATACCTATAATTAAAATTGAGTGCTACCCGAAATTATCCTAACTAGTACTACTTGGATAAGGTTACATTGGAGAATTAAGGAGAGTAAAAAGCAGAAAATCTAAGAATAATCACATGAGAATAATTACTCATTAATTCAATTCTATGTAATCACTTAGTAACAAGATTATCAAATTCATTTTATTGTAAGGGTTAAACATTTATCGAAATCTCGCTTGAGCAATTCAATACCTAAACTTAACTTGAGTAAATTTTCTCTAGAAAAATTCACAATAATAAAATTTGCATAAATAATGAGAAACCCTATCTAATACTTAAATTCATGAAATCCTATCTCTAATATACCATGAGTCCAATTATCTGTATTACCATTATACAAACAACATATCTCTCAATCATGCAATTTGAAATACAAAGAGAAAGGACATTAGAACATGAACAATATAAGCATCATCACAAACATCCAATTTCTCAATCTAGAAGTTTGGGATTCAAATAAAACAAGTTCTACATTCAAGCCTAATATTAATCTCATTGTTAGAATGCATACATACGAATAAAATACCATAAATCTGACATAAAAACTAACATACATGATTACCGAATTGTCAAAAAGAATAAGTCTCATGCAAAATGTAAAAATAAAGTTAGATCCACTGAGAGAAAGTGACGATTAAAAGAGATACATGAAGATTAAAACCATACAAATTATCTCCTTTGATTTCCCCTCCGCCGAATGCTCCACTTTCGTCCTCCAGAAATTCTCCAAGTTCTTCAATCCAAAAAGTCCCTATTCTATTTTTTCTACAGGATTTTATAGTCTCCTTTCAAACAGGGTCGGACACGGGTTCCAACATGGCCGTGTCATAGGCCATGTGGGCAGTTCTATGACAGTTTAACACGAAAAGATGTGTCTGGTCATGGGCTGTGTCATTTGACATGGCTGAGAACACGACCGTGTTGTTCTTCGTGGCACCACACATGGCTTGGTTCAGCAGCAGGCCCGATAAGGACACGGATAGGGATACGGCCGTGTTCCTACCCGTGTAGTGCTCTGACTTCTCTTCCAATCCTTGTGATCTTTCCCGATAAGGACACGGGTAGTGACATGGGCATGTTCCTACCCATGTGTGCCCAATTCCAGTCCTGTCCTCAGTCATGTTGGATCCGTGAACTCCTCTGCTTGCTCAAAGACTATTAGTTCCAAGGACTTGCAATACCTGCATTAAGAAGATGAATGAATAAATAAATAGCTTAATACAAGAAGTATAGGAAACTCCATACTGTGCTCTTCTATTCATGATAACTCATATTCTTAACTATTTTCGCACAATTCTAATGACTGGAGGCAATAATAGTGGACATTATTACAAATATGATAGTAAAAAAACATATATAATTGTGCTCATCAGCAGGCTCCAAAAATACATTAGGCTCATTTTGGACCAGTTGTATTTAGTTCCTCAGCACCTTCACTCGGGAAGAAGGGGGCAGTATTATGCAATGCTCATCCAGCAAGGTCTGGTGTTGCTCACATCTCTCATGGACAGCAATTCTGTTCTATCCTAAAGAGAAGATACAACATTCATAAATGTTGGTGCTGTGGAAAAGTGGGTCACTTTGTCATTGATTGTTTGCATAACCTGAATGTGACTAGTGGACAGAAAGGTGATGAACCTAGACAAAGAGTGGGGCAGATGTTTTATGATGCTAACAAGAACCTAGGACCCAATTTCCATTGGGTGCCTATGGGTAAATGAATTTTGTTTTGCATGATAGTCCAAGAACCTGTCAAATTAAGACTTGGTATTTGGACAATGGGTGTTCCAGGCAAATGACTGGGACAGGATAGTTGCTCTTGGAATATGCTCCAGAAAAAGCAACAAATTAAGGTTGAGACTGTCAAGTAAGTAATCCACAAAAGCTAGAGGATGCAAGCCTCAAGGTATGTCTCTCCCTTTTTTATAGAGAGTAAGTTTGCCACTTGTTATGTTATGTTAGTTGTGCTCAAGATGAATCTATTCTAGCACATCAAATATAAAAATAGTTATTCAATTATTCACACTATTAATATTTGTAGGCTTTACTCAAAAAATTTAAATAACTTATTAGCAAGTTTTAGGGCATATAATGCACAAATTGGATGCCAATAGAACTAGCCCATTGACATGTTAGGTCCCCTTCAATTTAACATGACAAAATTTTTACTAAGTCGAGTAAAATATACAACCAATCGGTAAGGGAAACTACAAATTAAACATGCATGGAAAAAATAGAAGAAAAGCTGAGAGATATAATAAATACTCTAAGTGCCCGGTATCATAACAGGATTCGTCGCGCAATCCGTCAAGTCAAAAATATGTAACTTAATAGTCAAATGAAAAAAAAATTATTTAAATTAATCTAATCTTTTCATTAAATATATAAAGGCAACATGAAATGAAAAGCCACAGCACTCTCCAAAGGCTTAACCCTAACCGTCGAGACCGAAACCTTCTCATCGTCTCGTCGCACATTTTCGATTATGTCAAATGTCATTAAGGAGCTTCAGGATGGATACGAAATTTTGAGGGATGGATTCAATCATGCCTCTCCTGAGATTAAAGTTGTATTAAGGATGATTGAGGTCGCAGGCTTGGAAGACACCCTTTCCAAACCCTCCACCATTCTTAGAAAAGAGGTAGTGGAATTCTTCTCAAACTTCAAAATGTCCCCTTCTCAAAACTCTCTTAGGTCTAAGATTGACGATATCAAAATAAAGGTAAACGCTAACAGACTAGGAAAGGCCCTCCATATACCCTCCGTCAACCAAATCGAGGAAGATGAGCTCGCCTACGCGGACAGAGACAGTGCTCTCACATGGTGTGGATACAATGAGTCCAAATCTGTGTCTCTGAAAATAAAATTTTTCAATCATGGAGGAAAACTGCTAGCAGACATTGTAGGGAAAGCCCATATATGTAAACCTGGATCACATGACACCATCTGCAGGTTCTTGTTTGAAGTTATGATAAGAATTATCCTAAATAGAAAGACCTCATTGTCTTCTCTCATCTATCAGAGAATAGTAGACTACATATCCTCTTCAAACATGGGCAAAATTATTTCCTTATACCTAGTGAACACCTATCCTGACACTTTCACACAGGAACATGGGGTGAAGATTCACTACCTAAAAAGAATGGACATAAAGACTTTGGACATATTCACTAGATTCATACCAATGAGCCAACCTTCAGGAATAAAGGACTCCTCTAAAGATACAAGGAAGAAACACACTGAGCATGAAAGAACTTCTAGCTCTGAACTAGAGCTTGGATCATCCTCTCCAGATGATGCTGGTCTACAGGTTGACTTATCTCTCAGTCAATCCTCTGCAAACATTCAATACCATGATGATGCAGTGCATGTTGATAAAATCCTAGCCAGCCTAGGTCAGCACAAGTGTCAAAGAATTCTACTGAAGAAGTGGTTACTGTAGAAGATGAGGCAGACATGGGTGATACAAATGGTATTGCAGCAAGTAAAGACATCCCTACTACAGAAGATAACAGGGACCCTCCTGAGACTTTAGATACTTATCTTAATAGGTCAAGCCCAGAGAAGGATGCTCGGTCTGAGGGGGAGCATGATCAGATGGAGTTGACAGACTTGGATCAAGTTGATAATAGAATATTTGAGTCAGCACCCACGATAGGTAAAACTCATTCCCTCTTATTTAATAATGTTAAAAAACCTTTAACTAAAAAAATGTTTCCTTCTATATGTGTTCTAGTTAAGGAGGAGCCTTCTTAAGTCTCTTCCTAGAATGTTGTACCTCCTCCTTTGAGCCATACTTCATCTTCCCCCATCTTCAATGAGGAATTTCTAAAACAAATTAAAGCACTCAAGGATGCTCAGACCACAACCCTCAAAGAGTATGTTGATCTATAAGTTGCCAAACTGAGGGATGAATTGTCAGCTAAAGTAAATGAAACTAAAGAAGAAATATCATACTTAAACAAATAGGTCACCACCTGGTTTGACAAGGCAGGAACTGCTGGACTCAAGCTGACTACCATAATGGAATCTTTGGACACAAGCAAAAAACTCACTGTAGCTGACATTGGATATGTCAAGAATTATATCAGTGCAACTGATCAGGTGATCAAGGGTACAACAAATCATGTAAATCATCATGTCACCAATGTTGCCTTCCAATCAGTGAATAGGCAGTACTCCTAAAATATGAGCTCCTAGGTGACAATGAAAGAATACTCAAATCTATATCAAGCATGAATGAAGCTAAAACCACCTTACAGCAAAAGTCCATATCTGACGAAGGCAGAAAGGGGGAGAGTAGCCATGTTAAGGCAGCAGCACTCATTGAAGATCAAGCCTTAAATGTAATTCAAGGCACTAGGGTAGCACTACACTTACCCCACCGGGATAGAAAAAGGCTAGAGGACTTAGACTTCCCAGCCCAAGCTATAATTGCACAGGATGCACTGCTTCCTGCCAGAAGAAAGAGGCAAGGAAATCAAATGACAGAAGAGTTCATGGCAAAGAGGTGAACTGAGAACAGAGATGATCCAAACTATGAATAGCTTAGTGATGCCTCTGAATCCATCATTATCAATGCTTGGGTAATCCATGGACAAATCCTTCCGAGGAGTGGATGAAAAATATTGATAGTGTATATCCTTCTGAGGATTGGATGAAACATTTGGAACAAAATTCCCCAAGGGAAAGTGTGTTCAAGGAGAATTTGGTAAGGAGGAGCAACCCAAAGAAAATACCTTCCAGATATATTCCAAAGCCATTCCTTTATTTCAAGAGGCTGAAGAACAAAACTGATAACTTGAAGAAGACTGCTGCAACCAAGGATGCTAGTGAAAGTTCTTCAAAGTCTAACTGATAAAAGACTGCAAGAATTAACTTTCTTTTATTTTGTCTGATTTATGTCTCGTAATGATCATCAATAGTGTAAAAATTTCAAATCTTTATCGATGAAATTAATATATTTTGGCCATGTACATATTGAGGTGATAAATCTACAATGCAACTCTATGTGTAAATCAGTGATTGATAAATATGATATTCGTTCATAAAAATCCTATAATCACATGTATGTTGCTATTATTTGGCTAAGTTAATGATTAGGTTCATCTTGATCATAATGTTTAATAAAGGTTGTGTTGTTAATTATACCATTACATTGCAAATAATTGTTAATTAACCTGTACCATTGATCTATCAATCATAGTGTTAAGACATCTCATCTAGGTGGAGTTTTCCTATTCTGGGATGGCTACTTGTCATGATAATGTTTCATTGACCTATCATGATATTTCTTGTGTTGATGCACCTTAGCATGGATGTGTGTTCTGCCTTCTTCAAATAGGGGGGATTGTTGGGAATTGTGCCCTACAATATTCCTTAGAATTTGTAGAGGCATCTCCATTCATGCTAAGGGACATAATGTATTTGATGTGTACCCTAGTTCATGTATGCAGGAAGTTCATGATTGTACATGTGAAGAAAATGAGTTTTGGTAGTTAACTCAAATTTCGTCGAGCTCAGCTCGAAGTTCATTGAGCTCAGCACGCTGGTCATCGAGCTCAACTCAATATAGTGGGATAAGCACAAGAGTCCAGGTTTCAACTTTCGTCGAGCTTAGCTTGAAGTTCTTCGAGCTCAACTTACAAATCATCGAATTCAACTCAACACTTGTTAAGCCAAAGCCAGAAAAATCAACTAAGGCAAAAAGCGCTGAGACCGCTGAGAAGATTAATGTTTGTTGAGCTAAGCCCATAGATCGTCGAATGTAGCTAAAGCCAGAAAATCTATCTCAGGCAAAAGCACTAATATCGCTGAGAAGAAGGCGTTGAGACTGATGAATCCATTTTTTATACCTATTTTCGGACACATCTGTGCTTGTTTTCCTTCGCTTGCACTTCACTTTTAGTTCATTATCGTATATATTTCATCTTGTCTATATTTCCATAGGAAGTGCACATTTAAGCTCGTGGTTGTGTATTTTGTTATTTTTATAGTCTGTTCTCCTTTTTGTTATTGCCTGGAATGTCTGCACAGATTAGTGATTTGTTTTTCCTATCGGTACAGGGGTCGTGTGCGTGTTCCGGGATGGTTGTGAAACAGGAATACTGCGCACGATCTAGGATCTAAGGCGTATGACCACTGGTCGTGCGCCCCTGATCGTGCGCACTACTCTTCGTTTTCCAAAATCTGCCTGGGGGAATCGCACGACCACTGGACCTAGAGCGCACGACCACCGATCGTGCGCAACTGATCGTGTGCATTGATCCCTCTTTTCTGGAGTCCTGTCTGGGATAATCGCATGACCATTGAACTTAGTGCGCACGACCACTAGTTGTGCGCCACTGCTCGTGCGCATTATGCTAGTTCTTCTTCCTAATCTGCCATGCCAGTGCGCACGATCACTGGACATAGTGCGCATGACCACTGGTCGTGTGCCCGTGATCGTGCGCATTGTTCATTTCTGTTTTCTATAAATATGCAGGTCTCGCCCTAGTTCAAGAGAGCCGAGATCGCTCGACATTTCTCCGCCATTTTCGTCTCTGAGGAAGGGTTCCGATGTTCCCCTTCATCTTCCATCATAGGGAGGTGGTCCGGGCAAGCTTTCACCGCCAATTCCAAGCCGAAGCTTCCTCTCGGCCTCCTCCTTCATCTTTGAGCTTCAAGAAGAGCTTGGCCTAGCTTTCTCCATCAAGCTAGGAGAAGTTGTGTCATCCTCCACCGGATCGTGACACGAAGATGACATGCAATTGGAAGGTGGTGATAGCCCTTCTCTACCCTGGACGCAGTTGAGGACCGAGCTTGGATGCGGATTGACAACCCGACGATTCCAACCATGAATCCTCAACAAGACTTCGGATTCGGTCGATTTCGCACACTCTTTTCTTGTTTGGTTGATAAATGTGTAGTTGAACTCTTGTATATGATGAAGTTTGCTTAGTTTGTAAAACTTTTTTATACAATCATGTCTATGTTATTTTGTATTTTCGTTATTTGCTTGAGGTGCGCCATATTTCATCCACCACCATCAACCCTTGTCGCACTAGCAATTGCTAGTGTCGTGCATAGCGAAGAGGTGCTCACGACCCTCATATCTCCATTCTCATCACCTCATCCGCAAGCCTACTCGCCCATCCGCCTAGTGATTCGGTGCATAGCGGCCCGACTAGTCTTCCATCCCGCCTAGCAAAGCATCACATAGCGGCATTGCATAGGAGTAGTCATTAGATTTTTACTTTCTTTCTATCGCAACAATCAAAACCCCCATCATTACCTCCAACCTAAGGACTTCAATCCCAAGTCCTCCTCGAAATTAACTCCACCTTACTGTGATCCTTGAGAGATCGATACTTGAGAAAACTCGCCCATTTTATATTACTTATGCGACCGGTTCACTGCCGTGATCTTTAGCATCAAGTTTTTGGCGCCGTTGCCGGGGAACACAATCGTGTGAGTTTTTGGAGAGGGGGATAGGAGATAGAAGCCCTTTTCCATTTGTTTATTTCATGTTTCTTCTTTACTTTAGTTTTTAGAATCTGTTTCTTGTTTTTATTTGTTCCTCTTCTAGTTTTAATTTTGATGTAGCAGGTTTTCCTTTTTTTTTATCTGTGCTGTGTCGTTAATTGTTGCTTAGAAACTTTCTGTTGGTGAATTCTTCTTGTTGTACCATGTATTCTTATATGAATAGTCGTGACCGATGGTGCGGGGATTATAGGCATGGTAGTGATGAGTGCCCCACTGAAGATTGGGAGCATAATTCTCGTGGTTCTGTGTATGGAGCACCGTCTTCCTATGGTACTTCATACACCCAACCCAGGTCTTATGGTCACACCTCTTCTACACATTCATATTTTTCTTATTCCTCTTCGGTCCCACCTGGATCGAGGAGTAATGAAAAACGATGTTTGTGTTGTCGTAGCACCGACCACGTGTTGAAATATTGTGCAAAATTTCTGTGCCAGTTGGAGGAGGTTGATGAACCGGGTATTCGATTCACTCTATCACCCTCTCAAATGGACGCCCCTTCTAATTCTAATGATATATTCGCAGCACCACCTTGTCTATGGGGGTCTACTGCATATATGCCCATCAGACTTTCTGCTGATCGGTGTGACGACATTATGGCGTCGTCTCTCCCCATGCACTCTTCCCCTCTTGTTGATTCACCCCCGGAGGAACCTGCACATATTTTCTCTGATGTTGTTGTTCCTCCGCCTTGTTTTCAAGAATTATCTATCCCTATTTTTAGTCAGTCGGTTGATGATGTTCAGCCGGATTGTGATTCTGAGCCTTAGGATGTGCCCAAGTTTGACGAGGATATTATTTTCATTAATGGAAAGTATTACGTCTTGGAACATATGGACGCACCGAGGTGTGTTGCTGAGGAGATCCTCTTTGTTGAGGAAGTTTCCACTTCCTTGATGGATGAGGAGGTCCAAACCACCACCGATGACCTCGAGCTTGTGGATTCCCCTCGCCATGACTCATATGATGTCGTCGATGATCTATGTCGAGATCTTGATGGGAGTGAGACCGGGACCACTCCCCCTATTTCTGATTATTTTAGTTCTTCTTCTCCTTTATTTCTTGATCCCCCTTCCTTATCTGAGCCTGTGCAGGTTGAATCTCCATGGGTAAGTTGGGTTGACGTTGAGCCTTGCGCTCAAGCTGTCGACGAGTGCATCCTCTTGTGTGAGGAGGTTCCTAGCTCCTTCATAGTGGAAGCCCCTGCCGTCACCTTCACCCCCAGCGAACTTGTGGTGGACGATACCTTGCTGGGCAAGGATTCTTTTTGTGGTGAGAAGAGTTAGGACATGCGCCCTTCTCTTCTTACTTCCTATTTCCTATACCTGTGTTGGGCAGGTATTACTATTTAGGTAGAGGGGTAACTGTTCTATCTCCGTATCGGTAACCGTTACCGAAACGAATATTGGTACAGTTACCTGTTCATTTTTCTTTTCATAGGCCCATTAGTTAGAACCTTTTCGTAGCCGAATAAGTCGTGCTGGGATGACAATAACCCCAGTACTTATCTTTTATTTTCTGCATTTTGTTTTTCATGTCTATTTAGTTTTAGTATTTCTTTGTAGTTTGTATATTTTTGTTTTGTTTTTGCGGAGCTCACCCCTGCAGGTATTCATGGAAAATTGCATTGGCGGGGTTGTGATTCTTCGTATGGAGGGCCTGCTTCAGGGTTCCATGCGTCTTCTGGTATGCTCACTGGCTGAGCATTGGGTAACCTCTTCCCTTAGCTCTTTATGATTTTAATTTCTCCATCATATGCTGTGTAGTTTAGTTTAAGTCTAGGGGAGAGATTTGTTACCTATTGCACACGAACATTTCATGTGCATACTAGAACCTTTTATTGTTATATTTTGATTAGTTCATTGCATCACACACCACTGCACCCACATGAGCGTGTGCTTAGCTTTTTGCGTGCTGCGAGTTAAACTCGTTTCTTTTGTATGATTTGGGAAAATTATGGTGCTGACATAGGATTGTGACATGGAGTAAAATGTTGATCTTGCTGTGCTCCTAGTCGAGTGTTGTCATCTCGTATAGAAATTTGAGTACATTTAATTTTTCTGTATGCTTATAGTTTTATATTTTTCTAATTGCGTAAATACTTTTTATTCTACTCAAAAATTGGTGAATCCGGTGTGAATCCGACGGTAGCTTAGGGATGTATGTAGGCGGCCATTAGGTTCGTATTGCTCGAGTCGGGAGGATGGATAGTCTTTCTCGTTGGCTAAGAACTTGGCCCAAGTTATTCTTGAAGCATGGGAATAGGTTAGTCATGCATGAGCGGGATGTAGGCCATCATTTTGGCCGGGTTGAGCTTTGTACCATTCCTAACGTCTTATCCTCGCTAGCCCCATTGTGCTTACCCCTCCTTTTGATTCAGCTACACCTTCATTCACCAAAGCCCCATAGCCTATCCTAGTCGCACACCCAAGTCGAGTTTAGTGGTTTATATTTTCATGTTGGGATGTGATGTGGTGTTATTATTTGTGAAAATGTGGAAGTGCTCCCAAGTTTATATCTGCTGAATTGTGAAAATAAAATAATAATAATAAAAAAATTATTTGTAAAGAAAAAAAAGTGAAAAGAAAAAGTTTAAATTGAAAATCTTTTTGGAAATGTGATTATTTTTGGAGTAGGCGGTGCACACACCCATTTGTTAAAAGTTAAGTTTGGGGGTGTGGTGTACCCGCATATATTTTGGTTAGCTGATGGATTCTTTCTTTGATAAGCTCATTTGGGTTAGTTGCATAGCCTTCCTGTTTATCTTGGTTTACCTCACCGAAACCCAAGCCCCATCTCTTTACCTAAAGTCCTACTGATTCATGTGTGAACCAAACCAGTGCCGTGGAGAGAATGCGAAAGGGCAAGCATATGGTCACTGACATTGGTGGATTCCTTTGGAGGTTATCCTGAGCCCTGATCTTTTGCAATGCTCGTCTAGCGATTAGTCTATTTTCTCCCTATGCGTGACCGGATGATTCACCGTGATTCCATTTTTGAGTAATAATAAAATGTTGATACGCATTGTGAAAAATATAAACTATTTTGCATACTTAGAACTTTCTTCTATTATATTTTTACGCATGCGAGCATGTGACTTCGCATGGTACTCTGTATCGCAATTTATTTGTTAGCTAGTAATTTTCCCTATCTGCTTAGATTTTGTTTGCTTGGGACGCGCAAACAGTTAATTCTGGGGGTGTGATGAGTCCATTTTTTATACCTATTTTTGGACTCATCTGGGCTTGTTTTCCTTCACTTGCACTTCACTTTTAGTTCATTATCGTATATATTTAATCTTGTCTATATTTCCATAAGAAGTGCACATTTAAGCCCGTGGTTGTGTATTTTGTTATTTTTATAGTCTGTTCTCCTTTTTGTTATTGTCTGGAATGTCTGCACAGATTAGTGATTTGTTTTTCCTATCGGTACAGGGGTCGTGTGCATGTTCCGGGATGGTTGTGAAATAGGAATACTGCGCACGATCATGGGATCTAAGGCGCACGTCCACTGGTCGTGCTCCCCTGATCGTGTGCACTACTCTTTGTTTTCCAAAATCTGCCTGGGGGAATCGCATGACCACTGGACCTAGTGCGCACGACCACCGGTCGTGCGCCACTGATCGTGTGCATTGATTCCACTTTTCTGGAGTCCTGTCTGGGGTAATCGCATGACCATTAAACTTAGTGCGCACGACCACTGGTCGTGTGTCACTGCTTGTGCGCGTTATCCCAGTTCTTCTTCATAATCTGCCATGCTAGTGCGCACGATCACTGGACATAGTGCGCATGACCACTGGTCGTGCGCCCGTGATCGTGCGCATTGTTCATTTCTGTTTTCTATAAATATGCAGGTCTCGCACTAGTTCGAGAGAGCCGAGATCGCTCAACATTTCTCCGCCATTTTTGTCTCCGAGGAAGGGTTCCGCCGTTCCCCTTCATCTTCCATCGTAGGGAGGTACTCCGGGCAAGCTTTCACCGCCAAATCCAAGCCGGAGCTTCCTCTCAGCCTCCTCCTTCATCTTTGAGCTTCAAGAAGAGCTTGACCTAGCTTTCTCCATCAAGCTAGGAGAAGTTGTGCCATCCTCCACCGGATCGTGACACGAAGATGACGGGCCATTGGAAGGTGGTGACAGCCCTTCTCTACCCTGGACGCAGTTGAGGAACGAGCTTGGACGCGGATTGACAACCCGACGATTCCAACCGTGAATCCTCAGCAAGACTTCGGATCCGGTCGATTTCGCACACTCTTTTCTTGTTTGGTTGATAATTGTGTAGTTGAACTCTTGTATATAATGAAGTATGCTTAGTTTGTAAAACGTTTTTATACAATCATGTCTATGTGATTTTGTATTTTCGTTATTTGCTTGAGGTGCGCCATATTCCATCCACCACCATCCACCCTTGCCGCACTTGCAATTGCTAGTGGCGTGCATAGCGAAGAGGTGCTCACGACTCTCATTTCGCCATTCTCATCACCTCATCCGCAAGCCTACTCGCCCATCCGCCTAGTGATTCGGTGCATAGCGGCCCGACTAGTCTTCCATCCCGCCTGGCGAAGCATCGCATAGCGGCGTTGCATAGGAGTAGTTGTTAGATTTTTACTTTCTTTTTATTGCAACAATCAAAACCCCCATCGTTACCTCCAACCTAAGGACTTCAATCTCAAGTCCTCCTCGAAATTAACTCCACCTTACTGTGTTCCTTGAGAGATCGATACTTGGGAAAACTCACCCATTTTATATTACTTATACGACAGGTTCACTGTCATGATCTTTAGCATCACAGACCACTGAGACGGGTGAGACAACTGAGAAGATAGAGTTGAGACCACTGAGACAGCAGAAATAAAACTGGCTGGATTTCTCTAAGTCTAGAAGCATTGTGTGAAGCATATTCACTCAACGCTTCTAAAGAAGGAAGCGATGAGACAGTTAAGAGGTAAATAGCTGAGACAAACCTAGCTAGATTTTAAGTCCAGAAGCGTTGAGTGAAGCAGGTTCACTCAATGCTTCTAATGAAGAAGGAAGCGCTGAGACATTTAAAAGCAAGAAACTGCTGAGATAGAAACATGTCTCACCTAAAAATAAGAAAGCGCTGAGACAAAAGGCATGTCTTAGCTAATAATGAAAAACTGCTGAGACCACTGAGACAAAATTACTAAGACAAAGCCAGGGAAATTTCTAAATCCAGAAGCGCTGACAGCCAAGGCTGATGGCGTTGAGTGTCTTAACATCACTCAACGCTTGATGGGATTCTGGAAAATTTTCTAAGTCCAGATGTTGATGACCACTGCTGATGTCATCAAAGTCAAAATTGTAGGATTCCGTTGCGGGAAAGCTGCTGTAGTGCCGAAAGATGTTTTGTCCCTTTCTAATAGAGATGGAGCCGACCAATGCTTTGTGGGCCCACATTCTATTGTGTCGTTGATTCAAATCAATGTATATAAAAAGGAAACTGTAAAGGAATTAAGGTTAACAAATACACAAGGATCAAACGCAGAAAATATAAAAATAGAAATTGAAAGAGGCGGCTGGACATTTTTCTTCCCATCAAGCTTGAAAGCTAAAGTCCAGCCAAGTTAGCTTGAAGACAAAGAAAGATAGCTGAAGAACTTCAAAGTTCAGTAAGTTTGTTCTCATCAGATCAGTGTTGCTGATTCATCTATTCAACATATTTGTAGCTGTTTATCTGTGCAGTAGAAAAGTATGAGCTGTAGAAGAAGACTGATTCCTTCTATAACAAGAGGGCTGGACTGATATCTGCTCAGTCCAGCAAAATTGACTCAGAGATACTTCTCTGAGTCAGTATTTTTTGTTTTTCTTAAATAATTTGTATTAACTTCTTGTAGGATTCAGTAGATCTGAATCTTTGTGTAGGGCACTTTATGCCTGAGGTAGCTGAAGAATTTCTCACTGAGGTTGGTGCCTTGTTGGCGCATTGTGGTATGATCCAAGTAAGTATCTGAGTTGTAGGGCTTAAGTGCTTGAGGTAGGAGAGTGTTGCTCTCTGAGGTAGGATCCAAGTGTGGATTTGAGGTAGGGATGTCCTCCCAGCCTGAGTATAAGGCCTTGTGCATGAGGTAGGTGACTGGAGAGTCACTGAGTTGTAGGTGACAAGTTTGCACTGAGTTGTTGGCCTTGTAGGAGGATGAGTTATTAGTACCTGAAAGGGTACTGAGTTGTAGGAGTGCTGCAGCACTCTGAGAGTAAGGTTGTGTGCCTGAAGCTATAGGCATGAAGAGCCTGAGTGTAGGCCTTAGAAATTAGGCTTAGGTAGGTGATCAGTGGATCACTTAGCTGTAGGAGTCCTGCAGGGCTCTGAGGTAGGAACACTTGTGGTTCTGAGTTGGATTCTATGAAGAATCTATGTGTAAGGCTGAGGGCATCAGGTGTAAGCTCTTAGGAGCATAGTGGAGGAGTTCGTGCCGAGTCCAACAAATTAGATGGATAGGTGGGAGGGAAAGTGGATGTATCTAATTGGGGAACGACTATAAATCCTTGTGTTTGTTGTGTGCTTACTTTTATTTGTTATTGCAGGATTTAAGGACAAGCTCTATCTAGAACAACTTGAAAACAACAAAAGAATTAAGAAAAATTCAAATACCTATTCAACCCCCCCCCCCCCCCCCCCCCGCCAGGTGATTAGGTAACCTTTAATTAAAGAACTTTCACCTGATTATGTTAATTTCTTAAATAAGGCATTATACGGCTTATACCAAACTCCCCAAGTTAGGTATGAGACGTTGTCTAGCTTTCTTCTTGAGAATATGTTCATAAGGAGAATGATAGACACGACATTATTTCTTAAGGAAGTTAAAGGCAAGATTTTTATAGTGCAAATCTATGTCGATCACATCATATTTCGCTTTACAGAAGAAAACCTTTGGAAAACGTTTTCTAAACCTATGCAAGTGATCCACCAAGGAGCTCCTTAAGAAATTCGGAATGGAGAGCGCATCCTCTATGACGACTACAATGGGTTCAACTGTGTCTCTTTACAATGATGAGAAAGGGAAACCTTTTGATGAAACCAAGTATAGAAGCATAATTGGATCCTTGCTTTACCTGACTACCAGTAGAGCAGATGTAATGTTTTCAACATGTCTCTGCATTAGATATCAGGTGAACACTAAGGAATCTAATTACGTCGCTGCAAAGCAAATTTTAAGATACCTTAAGGGTACACCTAATCTTGGCTTATGGTACCCAAGAAGTAATGACGTTGAGCTAATTGGATTTTTAGATGCTGATTTTGCAGGAAGCAGGGATGATAGGAAAAGAACTATTGGGATGTGCCAATTCCTTAGAAGATGACCTATTTCGTGGAGCAGTAAGAAGCAAAATTGTGTGGCAACATCTATTGTCGAGTCAGAGTATATCTCTATCGGTAGTTGTTGCACATAGCTTCTTTGGATAAGGAATCAACACGAAGACTATAATTTGAAGTTCAGTGAAATTATGATGTATTGCGACTCTTCCAGCACAATAACTTTCTCCAACAACCCAGTCTCCCACAGCCAGATCAAGCACATCGAAGTATGCTTCCATTTTATCTAGGAGTATGTGGAGAATAAGTACATATCCCTCAGCTATGTCCCGACGGACAATCAGGTGACATATATTTTCATGAAGCCGCTAGACGAGGCCATGTTCTCCTTTTTCAAGACATAACTTGGCATGCTCAACATGCGATCCTGAAGTGATCATATCTGATGTCAATGACAAATTAAAAGAAGATATTGTATTTTACGGAAACTTGTGTGGATTTCTCAAAAACAAATTTGATATCTCGGAAATAGGTCTTACATTTCTCGAGAAATATCTGATTTCTCGAGAAAATAGACATGATTTCTCGAAATCCTCTAGATTTCTCGTGAAAAACTTTTTGGGCTTCTCAGAACATTACTTCTATTTAAAAATAAATGGCTTATGGATTTTTGGAGAGGAATCTTTTTCTCGAGAAATGCCCTAATTCGAGTGGACAAATTTCTGAAGAATTTGTACTGCCATTCCACGTACTCTTCTCTTATTTCTATAAAATTTTCAATTTTATATACATAGATAAGTCCATAGAAATCCAAATCCGCAAATTCGAATAGTCTCTCTCGAGAAAAACTCTTCAGTTTCGCCAAAGCGTTCAACCGTTCTTCTCGCAAAATCCACCGCTTCTTCTCCGTCAAATCAAAAATTTCTCATTCTCTGCAATCAATGGCTCGAGCTTCCAAGATCGGTGTGGGCAGTGAATTTGTTCGCGCAGACATAAAGGAAATTTCAGACCACTTCATGATTGTTTTGCTACTTCTGGAATCCACCGGGCTCTCATTCATACTGGAACATCCATCTAAGGTACTGATAAAAGATGTAGAAGAGTTCGAAAAAATGCGAAGCTTAAGAGAAGTGGAAAATTGTTAAAGAGCTCAGTCATAGACATCAAGATCAAAATCAATCCATATTATCTAGCAGAGTTTATGATATAACGTTCTATAGATGAGGAAGACTATCTGGAAGCAGATGATTATTCAAGATCTTATTCCTACTGTGGCCTTCCAGAATCCACCACTTTAGTTAAAATACAGAACATGTCAGATGAATGTAAACTTCTGGCTGAAATTCTAGGAAAGATGCTTCTCTACAAAACGGGCTCCAACAGATACATTTATTTAGAATTCTTTGATAGGATAACTGAAGTTGTGTGCAGAAAGAGATTCCAATGGTGATACATATTGTTTGAAAAGGTCATGGAGAGTCTAAAGGAACCTAATTTTGGTAGAATTTTTTCTTTGTACTTGAATCAAGCTCACACTGAGGTCTTTGACCTGTCCAAAGGTGGGTCCATCCACCACATAAAGAAGGTCACCATCTCAACCATCAGTATATGGGAAATAATTATTCCAAGACCGGGCTCCAGCAGTTCCAAGAATTATAATTGATGATGACGACTGGATCTCATGTCCTACTCACACTAATACAGCTGGCACAAGAGATGCAGCTATTGAGGGGGAGCCTGCTCCTACATTCCATGAAGTACTAGACACTGAAGTTCAGATAGATGTTCCTACAGACCAGATTCTAGAGAAAGTTGTTGATGATGATGTGGCAGTGGTAAAAGAAGGTCAAGCTCAGTATGATGATGAGCCGAGCACCTCTATGGGAGGTTATGGCTCAGGTATAAATGTTCACTCCACCTCTGACCAAGATAACCTATAGGTTATTACTATAGAGGACATTAATAGGATGATTGAAAGTCTAACATCAGATGACCCGCTGTTCAACTCTCCTGATAAGACTACTAAAAATCTACCTATAGAGATCCCTGAAGACATTCCTGAAGAGATTCCTGAGGAGATACCAGAAGATTCTCAGCCCGAGGCAGAAGTTAAGGGTGGAGAATGTTGATATGTTTTCTGTTACTGAGTATGCAGTTACCCCAGAGCCTGCAGAACCTACTATGAGGAATTTAGATTTCAATATCCCTACTATTCTGGATGAGGAATGGGATGAGATTAAATTTGCCTAGAGAGACAAAAGCACAGTGGTGATTGAAGAAATTCCAATCTGAATAGTTCCAGCTCTACCCCCTCCACCTCCTTCAAATTAAATAATTCTTGATGACACCATATTGGGTAATATAAAATCTATGCAGACACAATAAAGAGAGTACTTTGATAAGTCTCTCAAAGAAGTTACTGATAAATTTACTTCTCTTGAACAGGAGATCAGCAGAGGTTTTGCTGAAATTCAACATAACACAGATGAGTTTAAAAGATTGCTAATGTAATGCCCCGAAAATTGTATTTGAGTCGGTCGCGAAAAAGGGGATTTTTGGTGCCTGTATAGGGGTACATGGCCTAGGACACGGGCGTGTCCAAGGCCGTGTCTGGCTGGTGTTTTTGGTCGTTTTCATCCCGAGAAGTACACGACCAGGAACACGGCTGAACAACACGGGCGTGTCATTTGACACGGGCGTGTGCCTACCCGTGTCCCTACCCGTGTTCTTTTGGGTTGTTTCCGTTGCCGTGGTGGTTATGCGTGACACGCCCCCGAACACGGGCATGTCGAGGAACCTGACACGGGCGTGTCTCTGCCCGTATGTCTTTCCTCCGTTCGACGATCGTGCCTGGAGCGAGGCACACGGCCTGGGACACGGCCGTGTACCAAGCCGTGTTCGGCCTAGGTCTGGAGATTTTTGAACGACTCTAAGCTGTTCGTTTTCTTTAATTAAAATCCAACGGCCCAGATGGTTTCCTGCTCTGATAAGGCCGAGAATAGGGGAGTTAATCCTTAATTTCTCTGCAACCATTCTCTCTCTCAAGCAGTTGGAAAGAGGAGGAAGAAGGAAGGGATTCCGGCCGCCGGCGGAGCATCGGAGCACCGTTTCGAAATCTGAGAGCGAATCTATGAAGGAAAGTTCGTTGCGAAGATTTCTATCCGTTTAGTTTTTCCATGGCGCCAAAGCGGACTACAAGGGTAACGATTCTCTACTTGAGCATGTGAAGCTCTTTATTTCTGCAGAGGGAATCCCGCTCCCGCGAGTGTGCGGTGAGTGCGTGGTGTTCCTTGGGGTTGATGTGAATAGTCCCCCTTGTATTCCATATAGAGTCCGGAATCGTAAGTATGGGCATAGGCATTGTGTGTGAAGCCTACCGGATGTGTATTGTCTGGATCGGTGATGTTGCAATTGATATGTTTTACCGGAGAAGACTCCGTGCTTTGGGTTTTCAGGTTTCTACGCAGTAGATTGCAGCAGGGATCCTTGGAGGTTAGCTTCAAGGCGCACCCGGAAAACTGAGCGGAAACGAGTTTTGCTAACTTGGCAGTCTGGTAACCGGCCTTGAACATAACCGAGTTATGTGATTGTTTGGAAAATGTAGGGATCTGAGAGAAGCTTGGCTCGTGCGTACGGCTTAATGTGAACTACGCGGTTGAGCAACGGGCAAGTGGAATTGGACCTAGGCTATGTGGTTCGGTGCGAGAGACCCGAAAAGGGGACTGGCCATTGGCATAGTCTGGGGCCTTAGACTAGTCAGGGTCAGAAAGGCTAAAATGCTCATGTTGTTGCCATCCTGGGGGTGGTTGTGAAGACGCTGAAATGTCAAGATTCACCGTTAATGTGCCCTGAGTGCACGGGGTGTTTGGTCGTGCGAGCCAAAACCTGTGGCGGAATATATAGTTGCACTTTATTGTTTAGCTGGTCTAATGAAATGCAGGGAAAGAGCACCGCCGTCCCGAGTAAGGGGCGGGGTCGTTATAATTTGGTCGGCTTTTGGCTGACCGTTGCTTTATTTACCACCGTGCGATGGAATTGTGCTTGCAGGTGCAGCAGAGCTGAGTACCAAATAGCGGGTTGGAGCCCATGTTGCTGTGCTGGCCCTAGAAGGCCGTAAAGAATAGTTGTACATTACTTTTGTCATGTGTGGCCGGCCTGCGAGCCGATGTGTGGAAAACACTATTGTTTAAGTTAAATTATTGTAAGGTCATAAGGCCATGTATCCTTTCAGTGTATTTTGGGTTTCATTCCAGTAGTGTGGTTGTGGACATTCATGTTTATTGGATTTAAGTTTTGGGTTCTTTCAACTTTAAAAGCTTCTGCTAGAATGCTCTGTGTAGGACGAGTAGTCTTAATTGGATAGTTTGAATATTCTTATGTAACCCTTTCGACTGTCTGTGGTATATGGCGTTGGGTTCCAGCTGGACCTTCTGTTATATGTCATGCGACGGACGGGGGTGTTACAATTTGGTATCAGACTTCTGGTTACGGTCAGGCTTAAATGAATTCGTGGTCGAATTCTTTTAAGGGGTGGTGAGCATATGTATGCGTCATCGTTATAACATCAAAAAGAACCCATGAATGTCCACTTATGAATGAAAAATACACTTGTTTTGTGGAATCTGAGTATTCCAATGATTGCTTTTAGCAATTTGGTTGTCATCTAATCGTGTGTCTTTGCTACTATATGCAGCTAGGAGCGGTGCTGGTCAGTTAGAGCGTCCGCAATCAGCGGAAAGTAGTGCACCAATGGACGTGATAACTACACCTCCTTCAGCGGAAACCATCAGGATGGTGGCTGAAGTCGTATTTGCAATGATAAATGCCCAACCTGCAGGGCAAATGCATCACGCATATCCTGCGAATGAGCAAGAACCGGTTAGGGCGGCAGAGCCGAGAGTGGTGGAGTGCGTAGCAGTTGATCTGGTAGAGTCGAGGAGAGCTACGGAGAAGCAGCTCAAGCATGTAATGGGCTTTAATCCTCCAAGGTTTGACGGGACTGGAACGCCAGCTCAATCTGAGGACTGGCTCTTTTTGATAAAGAGGGTCTTGATAGCCACATTAATAGAGGAGTGGCAGAAGACCACCATAGCGACTTTTCTTTTGGTGGGTGAAGCGAGGCTGTGGTGGGATGAGTTGGAGTTTCATCTCTTAGTGGGTAGGCAGCTTGCTGATGTGCCTATGGAGGAATTTTCGAGGTTCTTCCTAGCCAGATTTGTACCCTCTGCTCAGAAGTTGGAGATGGAGAATCAGTATCTTGGGTTGACTCAGGGAGCCAGAAGTGTGGACGAGTATCTCCATGAGTTCATACGGTTGGGTCGTTATGCTGGTGCTACGTTTATGGAAGAAGAGAGGAAGACCAACCGATTCTATGAGGGTCTACGTGGCGACCTACAGTTACTACTTGCTGGGCCTAAGGCGCAAGGCTTCCTAGCCTTGGTCAATTCGGCTCGTTCGTTGGAGAAGGTCGTTAAGAAAGTTCAAGAGAAGAAAGACTCAGGAGAAAAGAAGATAGAGTTCAAAGTGCCTAGTTCCAAGTCAGGATTTTACAGATGGAACAAGAAGTGGAGTACTTCAAACTCAGCCCCTTCGGCTGATACATCGGGGGCAACTACAATTCGAGTCCCAGGAGCTTGTTATAACTGCGGGAAGACGGGGCATTTTTCTCGTAAGTGTTGGAGCGGACGTTCAAAGTCTGGGGGGAAGTCTGGAGCGACTTATGAGGAAAAAGGGAAGACGGTGGAGTCAACCGCATCCCATCATGCTCCAGCCCAGCCTAGAGTCTACAACCTTGGTCTGCAAGAGGGCATAAAACAAACTGACGTGGTGACAGGTATTAGTTAATTTATAGCAGATTAACTTTATGTAGTTGTTACCTCTTTTGTTTGTTAGCTTACTTTTGTTGGTGCTAGGCTTTGTGTTTATCTTTGAGTTTCCGGCGAGAGCCCTGTTTGATACGGGATCATCGCATTCCTTCTTGTCCGAAAAATTCATATCGCGTATCGTGGTTCTGTCCTCGATGTCAAAGGACAAATTGGATGTGTTGTTGCCCAAATGGGTGCTCAATGCACACGGATAGGATCTGCGTGGTGAAGATTCGGATTGGAGACCAGGAGTTTGATTTGCGAGCGTTGATTATACCGTTAGTGGAGTTCGACGTAATATTTGGTATGGATTGGCTCTCGGAGCAGGGTGCATGCATTGATTGCAACCGTAAGGAAGTTAAGTTGGGTCTGAACACTGATCGGGAGACTACTTTTGCGGGCATGAAGGGGTCAGGTAAGATTTTGATGTCGGCCCTTCAGGTGATCAAAGCAGTTTGGTCTGGGGCAGAGCTGTTTGTCACTCTAGTGCAGACTTCGACGCCTAAGCCAAGTCTTGGCAGTATCCCAATTGTGTCTGAGTATCCCGATGTGTTCCCAGATGATCTCCCAGGAGCCCCTCCTCAGTGGGAGATTGATTTTATCATTGAGCTGGTACCGGGTGCCAAACCGGTGTCACGCTCTCCATATCGGCTAGCGCCAAGAGAGATGGCAGAGTTGAAGGTGCAACTGCAAGAGTTGCTAGAGCAAGGTTATGTGCGTCTAAGTTCGTCGCCTTAGAGCGCACCAGTTCTCTTTGTTAAGAAGAAAGATGGGAGCTTGCGGCTTTGTATCGACTACCGAGAATTGTACAAGCTTACGGAAAAGAATAAGTATCCGATTTAGAGGATTGACGATTTATTTGATCAGTTGGCTGGGTCAACGGTGTATTCAAAGTTGGATTTGAAGTCCGGATACTACCAGTTGAGGATAAGGGAGAGCGACATCCCAAAGAAAGCATTCAGTACGCGGTTTGGGCATTACGAGTTCATGGTCATGTCGTTTGGGTTGACGAATGCGCCATCCGTATATATGGATCTGATGAACAGGACATTCAGAGAGTACCTGGATCGTTTTGTGATAGTATTTATCAATGATATCCTGGTGTACTCACAGTGCGAGGAGGACCACTACAATCATCTACATATGGTGTTGGAGACGTTGAGAAGGAATCAGTTGTATGCTAAGTTCTCCCAGTGTGAATTTTGGTTATCCTCGATAGCGTTCCTTGGACATGTTGTTAGTGGAGAAGGGATAGCTGTGGATCCGGTGAAGATAGTGGCGATACGAGAGTGGCCTGCTATGACTACGGTGGCGGAAGTCCGGAGCTTTTTGGGGCTTGTTGGCTACTATAGGTGCTTTGTAGAGAACTTTTCACGGATAACACTTCCACTCACGACGTTGACAAGGAAGGACCAAATGTTTGTGTGGTCTCCGGAGTGCGAACAGGCTTTTGAAGAGTTGAAGAGGCGGTTGACCACGGCGCCTATTTTATGTTCACCAAGTGGAACCGAAGGGTTCGAGATCTATAGTGATGCTTCAGGTAATGGTTTGGGCTGTGTTCTGTTACAGCAAGGGAGAGTGATAGCCTATGGTTCATGACAGTTGAAGGTTCACGAGGGAAATTATCCGGTCCATGATCTAGAGTTAGCGGTCGTGATATTTTCTCTAAAGCTTTGGAGGCACTACCTGTACGGTGTGAAGGTCGATATTTACACCGATCATAAGAGCTTGAAGTACCTGTTGGACCAAAAGGATTTGAACATGAGGCAGTGGAGGTGGATGGAGTTCTTAGGGGACTACACCTTCAAGATACATTATATACCTGGGAAGGGTAATGCAGTGGCGGATGTGTTGAGTCGCAGGACTCCAGCACAGGCCAACTGGTTATCGGTACATGATGAGAGATTGGTCCATGAGTTAGAGGCTTTGGAGATATCTTGCGTCGACAAGTAGTCTAGTGCCGAGGCGAAACAATTTTGGATAGAGGTGCAGTGTGACCTTGCGGATAGAGTTCGGCGTGCTTTGGTTCAGGATAACAACATGAAGCAGATCTTGGATGAATCTTTGAATGGGTCAAATTCCCAGTTTGTTGTTGTAGATGGTTTGCTAAGGAAGGACGGTCGCCTATGCGTCCCTAGTGCGGATAATCTTTGGGAGGAGTTGATGTATGAGGCTCATCATACCAAGTACTCAATCCACCCGGGAAGCACGAAGATGTATAGAGACATGAAGAAATTATTCTGGTGGCCGGGTTTGAAGAAGGATGTAGCACTTTATGTGGCCAAGTGCCGTACATGTACATTGGTGAAGGCAGAATGCCAGAAACCCGGAGGTTTCTTGAAGTCTCTACCTATCCCAGAATGGAAATTCGATGACATATCTATGGATTTTGTGCATGGTTTGCCGAAGTAACAGAAGGGAAATGATGCCATTTTGGTGGTCGTAGATAGGTTGACAAAGGTGTCACACTTTATCCCGGTCAGGAAGGAAGATCCGGTGGAAACATTAGCCAAACTCTATGTGGAGAATATTGTACGATTGCATGGTGTGCCCCGAAGTATTGTTAGTGACCGAGATGGATGCTTTACGTCGAAGGATTGGAGGTAGGTGCATAGTATGTTGGGAACTAAGCTGAGTTTCAGCACAGCCTTTCATCCACAGACGGATGGTCAGACCGAGAGGGTCAATAGGACTATGCAGGACATGGTTTGCATGTGCGTCCTAGATTTCGGAAAGCATTGGGAGGATCACCTGTATGTGGTGGAGTTTGAGTATAACAACAGCTTTCAGGCGAGCATTGGTATGGCGCCTTTCGAAGCCTTGTACAGGAGGAAGTGTCGTACGCCGTTGTCTTGGTTGGAGGCAAGCGAATCGAAGTTGTATAAACGTCAAGCGGTGGAAGACGCCACTTCAATGGTGCGTACAATTCAGGGAAGGTTGAAGATCGCTCAGGATAGACAGTCAAAGTACTATAACGCCAAGCATAGGAATGTGGAGTTCAGTGTTGGCGACATGGTGTATCTAAAAATCAAGCCGTTCAAGGGTGTATCACGGGTTCGACGCTTGAAGAAGCTAAGTCCGAGATACCTTGGACCATTTGAAATCCTGCAGCATGTTGGCGAGGCGGCGTATAGATTAAATCTGTCGGTGGAGTTCAGTGGGCTACATGATGTGTTCCACGTGTAGGTGTTGTGTAAGGCAGTGATAGAGCCTTCGCAGATCATTGCGGACACTCACGTTCTAGTTGATTATGAGTCGATAACAAGGGTCAAGCCAGTACGTATTGAAGATGTTGCAGTCAAGCGACTCCACAACAAAGATATCCGTATGGTTAAAGTCCGATGGGATAATTGCAGACGTGAGGAGCTTTCTTGGGAGCGAGAGCAAGCTATGTTGGAGGAATACCCCGAGTTATTCCACTCAGGTATTATTTAGATTTGTGTACCTTTACTTAATTTCGGGACGAAATTCCTTAAGTGGGGGAGATTCGTAACGCCCCGTCAATTGTATTTGAGTCGGTCGCGAAAAAATGGATTTTTGGTGCCTGTATAGGGGTGGACGGCCTAGGACACGGGCATGTCCAAGGCCATGTCTGGCTGGGGTTTTTGGCTGTTTTCATCCCGAGAAGTACACGGCCAGGAACACGGCTGAATGATACGGGCGTGTCATTTGACACGGGTGTGTGCCTACCCTTGTCCCTACCCATGTTCTTTTGGGTCGTGTCCGTTGTCATGGCGGTTATGCGTGACACGCTCCCGAACACGGGCGTGTCGAGGAACCCGACATGGGCGGGTCAGGTCCGACATGGGCGTGTCTCTGCCCGTGTGTCTTTACTTCATTCGACGATCGTGCCTGGAGCGAGGCACACGGCCTGGAACATGGGCGTGTGCCAAGCCGTGTTCGGCCCAGGTCTGGAGATTTTTGAATGGCTCTGAGCCGTTCGTTTTCTGTAATTAAAATCCAACGGCCCAGATGGTTTCCTGCTCTGATAAGGCCGGGAATAGGGGAGTTAATCCTTCATTTCTCTCCAACCATTCTCTCTCTCAAGGAGTTGGAAAGAGGAGGAAGAAGGAAGGGATTCCGTTCGCCGGCGGAGCATCGGAGCACCGTTTCAAAATCTGAGAGCGGATCTGTGGAGGAAATTTCGTTGCGAAGATTTCCATCCGTTTAGTTTTTCCATGGCGCCAAAGCGGACTACAAGGGTAAAGATTCTCTACTTGGCCATGTGAAGCTCTTTCTTTCTGCAGAGGGAATCCCGCTCCCGCGAGTGTGCGGGTGAGTGCGTGGTGTTCCTTGGGGTTAATGTGAATAGTCCCCCTTGTGTTGCATATAGAGTCCGGAATCATAAGTTCGGGCATAGGCATTGTGTGTGAAGCCTACCCGGACGTGTATTGTCTTGATCGGTGATGTTGCATTTGATATGTTTTGCCGGAGAAGACTCCGTGCTTTGGGTTTTTGGGTTTCTACGCGGTAGATTGCAACAGGGATCCTTGGAGGTTAGCTTCAAGGCGGACCCAGAAAACTGAGCGGAAACGTGTTCTGCTAACTTGGCGGTCTGGGAACCGGCCTTGAACATAACTGGCTTATGTGATTGTTTGGAAAATGTTGGGATCCGAGAGAAGTTTGGCTCGTGCATACGTCTTAATGTGAACTACACGGTTGAGCAACGAGCAAGTGGAATTGGACCTAGGCTATGTGGTTCAGTGCGAGAGACCCAAAAAGGGGACTGGCCGTTGGCATAGCCGGGAGCCTTAGACTAGTCAGGGTCAGAAAGGCTAAAGTGCTCATGTTGTTGCCATCCAGGTGGTGGTGGTGAAGACGCTGAAATGTCAAGATTCACCGTTAATGTACCCTAAGTGCACGGGGTGTTTGGCCGTGCGAGCCTACACCTGTGGCGAAATATATAGTTGCACTTTATTGTTTAGCTGGGCTAATGAAATGCAGGGAAAGAGCACCGCCGTCCCGAGTAAGGGGGGGGGGGTCGTTATAATTTGGTCGGCTTTTGGCTGACCGTTGCTTTGTTTGCCACCGTGCGGTGGAATTGTGCTTGCAGGTGCTGCGGAGCCGAGTACCAAACAGCGGGCTGGAGCACATGTTGCTGTGCTGACCCTAGAAGGCCGCAAAGAATAGTTGTACTTTACTTTTGTCATGTGTAGCCGGCCTGCGAGCCGATGTATGGAAAATACTATTGTTTAAGTGAATTATTATAAGTCCATAAGGACATGTATCCTTTCAGTGTATTTTGGGTTTCATTCCAGTAGTGTGGTTGTGGACATTCATGTTTATTGGATTTAAGTTTTGGGTTCTTTCAACTTTAAAAGCTTCCGCTAGAATGCTCTGTGTAGGACGAGTAGTCTTAATTGGATAGTTTGAATATTCTTATGTAACCCTTTCGACTGTCTGTGGTATATGGCATCGGGTTCCAGCTGGACCTTCTGTTATATGTCATGCGACAGACGGGGGTGTTACAGCTAAACATTGGTGGAAAAGTCTTAGACCACACCATTACTAGTATTGGTCAAGTTATGTAACAATTAGTTATCTTGGCAAACAATCAGATCCAGTTGGTGAAGAAAACTGAGGAACCAAATTTCAAAATTTGTGAAGATGTTGGAAAGTTTAAGGAAGATGCCATTGCGACCCTCTCTGTAGAAGTCAGAAAGGGGGATGATAAAGTAAATGAAAATCTAGTCAAGAAAGTTATAGACATGAAAAATCAATGGGACAATCAATTAAAGGAGATCAATACTGGTGTAGAAAAATAGATTAAAGGTGTAAATGTATTTACTTATGAGACTGCTGTCTGGATGCATAATCAGATCTTTCCAGAATTTCAAGTAGATCCCAATGCACCTCCACCTTCTCGCCTAGACCTGAACAATCTAAATTTCCTCCTGAAAGCTATTTCCAAGTCTGGACTCATGAGCAACCAGAGATTCCACTAGAAATATCTCCTGAAGTACATGTGCAAAAGAAAAGGAAAAATGGTGATGGTGCTTCTGCAAGCAGATCCATTCCCAGTCAAGGTGCAGCTAAAAGGATTGAAAAATAATTTGCTGAAGTGTGGGGTCCTACCTCAAAGTCACGTATTCTTGATAGTCAGAAGCTTGTTATTGATTTTAATGAAGATTAAAATGATCATTACAGTTACCAGGAGTGGGAGTTGTATGAAAAATCTTTGACTAAAAGGAGGATCTATGATAGAGAATATGGAAAAACAATCCTAAAGCTCCTCTTCGGCCTCCAAAGTACTACCCCAAACATTACAGCTATCAGAAAGGATAACAAGAAAAGAAGGAAAGACAGCATCATCAGCAATCCAAATGATTGGAGATTAGCTATAGTGTATAATCTTGTGGATCTGGATGTATCAATGGACAAAGTCTATAGATGTATAAAATTCTGAATTTTGTTGATCATATTAGTTCTCATTTCTCATTGCTTATATAGTTTTACGTATTAGTTAATTATTTGACTATTTTGATATAATTCACCTTAGTATAGAGGATTCTAACTTCTACAAATAGGGAGAGATTATTGTTGTTGAAACCGAAAATTCGGTCTCTTGTGGAGTTCACCCTTGTGGAAGGGGTGATCGCGCACCTACTTCTCTCTTGCAAGCCAAACAACAAAAAGAAATGAAAACTGACCCAAGGGATCAACGTGGAGGTCCCACAACACACCAAGAAGATCTTAGAGCACTTCCCCTCTTTAGCCAATGGCCGACCTATAGTTACCTCAGAAAGCGCAAGAAGATCTGAATATTGATAAGCGTGCCTTCTGAGGTGTCCCTTGGGTCTTATTTATAGATTTCTGAAAATGACCTGCCAATAGCCAACCTCTGCTATTTTGAACAGCTATGTGTAGCCCAACTGGGCCTGCTAACAACATATCTCTGCCATTCTATTAAGCTATTCGCACCCCTGATGAGAGTAAAATGTTAAAGAAAAACATCTCATAGGAGACTGGGCGAGTGGATCATCATCACTCAACGCCAAAGCTAGGAGGGCGTCGACACCGTTGAGTGGAGCAACATCAATCAATGCCAAAGCCAGGATGGCGTCGAGAGCATTGAGTGGAGCAACGTCAGTAAACGCCAAAGCCATAAAGGTTCCAGCGGGTATAATACCCGGATGAAGTCTCACAAAATAGCTAGGAGTGTAGCCCTCTGATACCTTCACTGGCTCGGGGCGGGCCGGGATTATTCGTACTATTGAAGGAACTCTAGAAGAGTTGAGCTCGTCGAGATTTGTTCGACAAGTCAGCTCGAAGAACCTAGAGCTCCGTTCGACGAATGTCGAGCCCCACTCGATGAACGGTGAGCACCACCCGAGCTCAGTCCGACGAAAACACGATCTGGATCATCGAACAACAGGCAGACGCGAGCTGGTTAGGCCAGCTCGCACTGCTCGCTCTCCTATCTTTGGCGAGAGCGAGCTTTCTATTCTGAACCTGCCCGCATGTTGTTCTGGCGCGGACAGGTCGCCTTAGTCTGCTCGTCTTGCCTGGTGGACCCACTCGGTGAACACGGGGTTGTACACAATCCCTGCTCCTTTTGAGCTTGACCAAGCTTAGAAAGAATCATCCAACCCACGTGTTCGGTGAATACTTTGTTGAGCTGTCAAGGAATCTCTTGGTGGGTCCCATCCTCATGTTATAAATATGCCATCGGATCCTTAGAAAAATCCTACCATCTTTAGCCTTCTCAGTGAGCTGCAGCTTCACGATGCCTGTGTCCAAGGAGATGCGAGCTCTCCTTGCGGTCGGTAATGAAAAGATTAGGGAGGAGGATCTCGAGGCTGCTCCATGGCTGGAGCGTGGATCACCCAACCCCTCTTCAGGATGGAAAAAGGGAAAATTATCAGGCGATCCCCGACAAATGGCATCCCGGGCTCCAGCTCGGCGGCGGGCACCGAGGTGGCCCACGAGGTATGCTCACCTCCCTCCTAACTCGTTGCTTTTCTTTTGACTCCTCTTTCCGTAGGTGCAGCCTCACGAGGATTGTGGCGGTGGGAAAGGGGATCATTCCCTCCCCCTGTCAACCGAGCGGGTCACCTACCCCTCGTATCAGGGACATCCCCCTCCGGAGACTTCCCGGAAGCTAATTCCTCCTAGGTTGGGAAAATCCTTTGCGGTTCTTGAGGAAGGACTCTTCTAGGGCTGACCGGACTCTTCTCTGCCACCAGCTGGTGCGAGTGACATGCTGACTCCCGGTGAGCTCATACTCGAGCATGTGTTTCTGTCCGCTCTTTCAGACCTATCCCTTCACAGGCTATAACATGATTTCCTCCACCGAAGCCGAGATGAGTGAGGGATGTTCGCCTCACCCTGACACAAATCACATCTCCGAGTATTTTGGCGATCCGACGGACGCTATGACGATGACGTGACAGCTGACGAGGCTATTCCAAAAGAACACGCTGCTGCTGCAAGAGGTCTTCAACATGGTTGACAAGGACAAGGCTGAAACGGAGGAGCGACCTACAGCCCTGGAGGCAATGAGGCGCCCTGCGGACTGATGACTTGTTTTAGTCATCATTTTTGGGGTAGTTTAGTATACAAAATTTCTAGTTTAATTATATGTTTTAAGTATTTTTATGCATGTTTTGTTTTATTTCTTATTAAAGTCTTTTTGTGTTAGGATTTTATAATTCGTAGTTTTATTATAGTTTTATTTGCTTGTCATGTTGCAATTTTATTTTGTTATGTTTCGATATAAAAATCTATAGTTTAATGTTTTATGTTTACTTGTGTTTTGTTATGAATATAATTAATTAATAGTATGATATGTTATGTTTGTAATGTTTAGTTCTATTTGTATTAACTAATGTTATATTTTGTTTTATTTGTAGGTTCAAAGCCCAAGCCTCCTTCCTTGGTGTAGCCCGGCCCCCCTACTTCAAAGATGTAGCGGCCCGGCCACTTCAAGAGCAGCCCACTTCTTCACCATGGTATAGCCCGACCTTCTTCATTAGTGCAACCCGAGTCCATGAAGCCTTCAAGTTCAGCCCACTTCAATGATGAAGTAGCCCACATGATGCAAACCGAGCTCCTCCTCTTGGTGAACCCAGGCCCATAAAAAATAGCGCATTTATCCAAGGCATGGCCGGCCACCTCATGCTCTCCACCTCACTTAATTCCATGCATGTACCTTCCCATTCATTCATTTTTCTCCCCATTCATATGTTGGTAGGCCACTTTCCTCTCTCTCCTTTTTATTATTTTTCTCCACTCTTTATTATCATCCATCCCCCCTTGTTTACTCTCTTTATTTCATTTCATTTCTTTTAAATGTTATACAATGAGTCCACCTTCCTCTCTCCCTTTCATTTAATTCATGCATGCACCTTGCAACCCATGCATGGCCGACCCTCCTCATTCATCCCACCTCCTTCTCTCTTTCCCTCTCTTTTATTTCTTTCTCCCCTCTTTATTTCTTATTCATTCCACTTGTATTTTTTTATTTTTATTTATTTTAACTACATGCAATGAATCTCATCATCTCCCACTCCCCTCATAAATGCCATACATGCATCCTCTCCCCTATGAATGGCCGGCCACCCCCCCTTGCCCCCTCTTCTACATTTCATTCTAGAACCTTCTCCCTCTCCTATAAAAGGAACCCATGCCTAATGCTTTGTAGAAGGAGGAATTTAGAGAGCAAGTGAGATAGCTACTTCGTGAGAGTTTTTTTCCTTGTTGTAGTTTTTATTGTAATTTTCTTTTTGTAGTAGAATAGCATTGTCCTATTTTAATTTTTGTGTAGTTCCTTTTCTTAAGCAATGCAAATGACTTCTCTTTCTTCTATTTTGTTTTCTTCCTCTATTATGCTTAGCTAATTATATTTTGCGCCCGATCGCGATGAGCTTTGCGATAAAATAACGCATCTTTAATTTTATGTTTGCATTTGTATTTTTCCTATTTTGATCCTTCTTTGATTTTTATCGTGTCGACTCCGTATGCTGGTATACGGTAGTAGGCAATTGATCTCATTTCATAGAAGTCGAGAGACTTATTGATTTGAAAGATCACTCAAAGAAGGAAGGAGTTGAATGCAACCCTAGAGATAGGATGACATAAATCCTCCGGATTGGAGTCAAATCCAATAGTGCGGGTCACTTCGGTAATGCGACTTTAGACCTTTTTGACTTGTAAAGAGATTTCGGTCAAAACGTCTATAAGTTAGGGGATTTAATGCTCTAGCTAGATTACTTCCTAATATTGGATCCGTCACGGTCTTAATAGTATTGCAAATGCTAAACTAATTTATTTTGTTATTTTATTTCAAAGTGAATCGTCGATCGAGCACTCTTTCGCAATATTTTACTTCTCTTTTAATTAAGCTTAGTTTATTTTAATTTTCAAACCCATCAATCGTTCGGTAGGATAATAGAATCGTTGTGAGTAATAGTACGTGCATGCCCCTAGTTTTTATACGACCTTGATATATTTTTATCACTATACTATAAAATGATAGGTACACTTGCCTATTCGGATTGTAGTTCGTGAGAAGATTTTTAGCCCATCAAGATTTTTAGCCCATTAAGTTTTTTGATTTTTGATAAAGCTAAATTAATTAAAAACAAACATTTTTTTGAAAAACATAAAAAGAAAAGATATTTTTTAAAAAACAAATAGAAATTAAAAAGAAAAGAAAAGGAAAAAGAGCGAAGCCATCCCCCATGCTTGGATTTTGCATTGTCCTCAATGAAAAACAAGAAAAAAGGAAGAAGAAAAGGGAGGGGGTGCAATCAAGTAAATACTTAAAAAGAAAACGACTTCCCCTGATTCGTAAGGCCGAATGCTGATTTCGTTCCCCCGTGCTTAAGATGGACACCGGCTCAAGCCTAAGGAAGAGAAAAAAAATGATGGAGCTAAACGAACCTCCGGAGGTCTTATTCCTGCAAAACACAAGAAAAAAAAACAAAATAACAAAAAGGATAAGAAAGGGGTGCCTCCCAAGAGCGCTCTATGTTTAACGTCGTCTGAGCCCGACATTATGTGTTAGCTAAATGGAAAATAAAAACTAAAGTGAAGAGGTAACTCCCTAAGTATGCGCATAGGAGAGTACATCAAAAAAGCGAAAAATTGAAGATTCCACCCCATGTCGATGTGATTCTTCAATTTTTCTCTTTTTTGATGTACTCTCCTAAGCGCGTACTTAGGGAGTTACCTCTTCACTTTAGTTTTTATTTTCCATTTAGCTAACTCATAACGTCGGGCTCATACGACGTTCAACAAAGAGCGCTCTTGGGAGGCACCCCTTGCTTATCCTTTTTGTTATTTTGTTTTTTTTCTTGTGTTTTGTAGGAATAAGACCTCCGACGGTTCGTTTAGCTCCATCATTTTTTTTCTCTTCCTTAGGCCTAAGCCGGTGTCAAGCTTAAGCATGGGGGAACGAAATCATCATTCGGCCTTACGAATCAGGGGAAGTCGTTTTTTAAGTTATTTACTTTATTGCACCCCCCTCCCTTTTCTTCTTCCTTTTTTCTTATTTTTCATTGAGGACAATGCAAAATCCAAGCATGGGGGAGGGCTTCGCTCTTTTTCCTTTTCTTTTCTTTTCAATTTCTCTTTTTTTTTAAAAATATCTTTTATTTTTATGTTTTTCAAAAAAATGTTTGTTTTTAAGTAATTTAGCTTTATCAAAAATAAAAAAAAAACTAGAAAATACAAAAACCCAAAAAACGTTTTAAGTAATTTAGCTTTATCAAAAATAAAAAAAAGAAACAAGAAAATACAAAAACCCAAAAAATCAAAAAATCAAAATCCAAAAAATATAATAAACCTCTCCCTTAGTCTTTTTGTTGTTTTTAGAAATTTTGTTTGAGTTTGTTTATAAGCATTTTTACTATTTTTGATTTGCAAATCTTTTGTTTCATCATGTTTAGTTAAATCTAATATTTAGTGATTTCGTTTTGAGAATTATCTTATGGTTTTAATTTGCTTAGAGTAATTTATTTAGCACTTTTTCTCTTTTATTTCAATAGTTTCAATTTTGTAGTAATTTTGCTTAACAATTTTGGATTCTAATTATTATTACCTCATGCTTTTAGATTCTTAGGAAATCTCAATCTAATAGTAGTTGCTCTCTAGTATTTTAAGTTTATTTTCTAAAATTTTGTTTAACTCCTTCCTTTTTCTTTTTATTGTTAGATCATATGTCATGAAAATAAGGAGATGTTAGTTCCTTATTCTCTGGTAAACATATGCAACCCAGATGAAGAGATGAATTAAAAGTTCATATATGTCGTGGGAAGTGATAGGATGTTAGTATATCATTTTCTGGTATTACATATATATTTTATTTAAAAGTTCATATATGTCGTGGGAAGTGATAGGATGTTAGTCTATCATTTTCTGGTATTACATATATATTTTTTTTAAAAAAAATTTTGGTGGGGTGTGAAAACAAAATAATGATGATCACCTCCAATTAGACCTCTTCATGTTGATTTTCCTCCCCAAACCCCTCAGCAAATATTATTGTCTTAGATTTTAAATTAAAATATTGGGAGAGAATAAGTGGTAGGTTACATTCTTCCTTAAGTTTCTTTTAATTTATGGTTTTTATAATTTTAATCTAACCTTGTTTGCAATTTACTCAATTTTGGGTGCTAGTTAATTTATTAGAGAATTTTTGGCAAAATATTTCTCTCTTTTCACTTTAATTCCATAATTTAGGGCTAAATTTGTAAATCCTTAAATTTTTTTTGGCTTGACTTGGTGTAAATAAATTTTTAGTTTAATTGAAAACTTTATAAATGCCTTATAAATATTTCTCATACATTTGCTCTGGAATAACAAAAGCCTAAGCATGGGGGAATTTGATGACTTGTTTAGTCATCATTTTTGGGGTAGTTTAGTATACAAAATTTCTAGTTTAATTATATGTTTTAAGTATTTTTATGCATGTTTTGTTTTATTTCTTCTTAAAGTCTTTTTGTGTTAGGATATTATACTTCCTAGTTTTATTATACTTTTATTTGCTTGTTATGTTGCATTTTAATTTTGTTATGTTTTGATATACAAATCTATAGTTTTATGTTTTATGTTTACTTGTGTTTTGTTATGAATATTATTAATTAATAGTATGATATGTTATGTTTGTAATGTTTAGTTCTATTTGTATTAACTAATGTTATGTTTTGTTTTATTTGTAGGTTCAAAGACCAAGCCTCCTTCCTTGGTGCAGCCCGGCCCCCCCACTTCAAAGATGTAGCAGCCCGGCCACTTCAAGAGCAGCCCACTTCTTCACTATGGTATAGCCCGGCCTTCTTCATTAGTGCAACCCGAGACCATGAAGCCTTCAAATTCAGCCCACTTCAATGATGAGGCAGCCCACATGATGCAAACCGAGCTCCTCCTCTTGGTGAACCCAAGCCCATAAAAAATAGCCCATTTATCCAAGGCATGGCCGGCGACCTCATGCTCTCCACCTCACTTAATTCCATGCATGTAACTTCCCATTCATGCATTTTTCTCCCCATTCATATGTTGGCCGGCCACTTTCCTCTCTCGCCTTTTTATTATTTTCTCCACTCTTTATTATCATCCATCCCCCCTTGTTTACTCTCTTTATTTCATTTCATTTCTTTTAAATGTTATACAATAAATCCACCTTCCTCTCTCCCTTTCATTTATTTCATGCATGCACCTTGCCACCCATGCATGGCCGGCCCCCCTCATTCATCCCACCTCCTTCTCTCTTTCCCTCTATTTTATTTCTTTCTCCCCTCTTTATTTCTTATTCATTCCCCTTGTATTTTTTTTATTTTTATTTCTTTTAACTACATGCAATGAATCTCATCATCTCCCTCTCCCCTCATAAATGCCATACATGCATCCTCTCCCCTATGAATGGTCGGCCACCCCCCTTTCCCCCTCTTCTTCATTTCATTCTAGAACCTTCTCCCTCTCCTATAAAAGGAACCCATGACTCATGCTTTGTAGAAGGAGGATTTTAGAGAGCAAGTGAAAGAGCTAGTTCATGAGAGTTTTTTTTCCTTATTGTAGTTTTTATTGTAATTTTCTTTTTTGTAGTAGAATAGCATTGTCCTATTTTAATTTTTGTGTATTTCCTTTTCTTAAGCAATGCAAATGACTTCTATTTCTTCTATTTTATTTTCTTCCTCTATTATGCTTAGCTAATTATATTTTGCGCCCGATCGCGATGAGCTTTGCGATAAAATAATGCAACTTTAATTTTATGTTTGCATTTGTATTTTTCCTATTTTGATCCTTATTTGATTTTTATTGTGTCGACTCCGTATTCCGGTATACAGTAGTAGGCAATTGATCTCATTTCATAGAAGTTGAGAGACTCATTGATTTGAAAGATCACTCAAAGAAGGAAGGAGTTGAACGCAACCCTAGGGATAGGATGACGTAAATCCTCCGGATTGGAGTCAAATCCAATAGTGCGGGTCACTTCGGTAATGCGACTTTAGGCCTTTTTGACTTGTAAAGAGATTTCGGTCAAAACGTCTATATGTTATGTGATTTAATGCTCTAGCGAGATTACTTCCTAATATCAGATCCGTCACGGTCTTAATAGTATTACAAATGCTAAACTAATTTATTTCTTTATTTTATTTCAAAGTGAATCGTCGATCGAGCACTCTTTCGCAATATTTTATTTCTCTTTTAATTAAGCTTAGTTTATTTTAATTTTCAAACCCATCAATCGTTCGGTAGGATAATAGAATCATTGTGAGTAATAGTACTTGCCTGCCCCGAGTTTTTATACGCCCTTGATATATTTTTATCACTATACTATAAAACGATAGGTACACTTGCCTATTCGGATTGTAGTTCATGAGACGATTTTTAGCCCATCACGGATGGGGATGGGGTCACTTCTCCAGTGGTGCACATAACGCGGGCCGAGGAGCAGCTCAGGCTTGCCACAGAGCAAGTTAGCTTGGCCCAGTAGGAGTTGGTGGCGGTTCGCGAGTATTGCTATCCTCGCATTCCTCCCCGACCTGGGACTTGAGGGCTGGGCAGGTGGAAATATTTCCGTTACTGATCTGCCTTCCCCCTCCTCGTGGTCGTTTGTCGGGCTAGGAAGCACCCGCACTTTAAACCAATTCGCTTATGACGGTTATTCATCCTAAAGCAACTTTGATGTCTGTAATAATTTGACACTATCGCGTGCCAATGGGATAGACGCTTGTTGCATGTTCCTTTTATTTTTTTGCCATTATTTTTCTGGCTGAAAGTGAACGAGGCGCTCTTGCTCGCCTTTCGCTTTTTTAAGTAGGTGCATGGTCGTTGTGTCGGCTCGCATAATCCGCCCATTTGATATCAGTGGGAGTGGGCCGGGAGCCCACCGATTGCGAACCCGCACAATTCGCCTATTGCTTCAGGCGAGTGCGAGCCATAGACTGCCAGCCTCTTACACAGGCGGGGGTGGGCGAGACCCCCTATCGAATGGTTTTCATAGTACGGTTGCGAGCCGGGAAGTCGAAACATCAGTAGATTTTTTGCTATCCTAAATTTTCCCGCCAGTATAATGTTTTCCCGCACTTTTTCTTTCTATAAATTGTCCCTACGGGCTATTTCTCACACACCACATTTAAGATTTCTCCTTCTCCCATGCCTCCTGCAACCCTTGACTCCCCCGCCTCCTGCGAGAACTTTCTCACCTCGCTTAATAAACTCTGCGAAATGGGTGGTGGCAGAGGCGATGTGGATTGTCGTGGTAAGTGTGCTTGGACCTTTTCTAAGCATGACTTTCCCCACGCCGCCATTTCTGGAGGCAAATATTTTGACGCCATAGGCTACTATGTCCCGCCAGGTTTCGTGGTATGGTGACCTGGGGAGGGGGAAAAGATAAATGACCTCCATGGAGGGGAGCTCGCTATTCCCTTGGCACATTTCGAGGCATTCCTTTGGCTTCCACTATGGCCGGAGGTTCGCCAGATATTGAAATACTTCATGTTCGACCCAGGCCTGATGACCCCCGAATTCCATAGGTGTCATTGTCAGATTCTCCTGCTTACTGTGGGAAGAGAGGGTTGAGTTCATCCTCACGGTCTTCTGCAAGCTATTCTCTTTCCATTCGAACAAGGACGGGACCACATATTTCTCCAGCGGCTACGTCAAGGTGTGGGAGACCGTCAATAAGAGCCATAATTAGCTTAAGAAGTTCGTGTTTGTCAGTGGGGACGTCGGCAACGTGACCTTCTCGCCGGTACAGCTCAGCGAGGCGAGCTACCGCCCCCTAGTCCGTGGGGCCATGAAGTGGAGCTATGCGGGTTCTTCGCCTGGAAGAACTTTGAGGTCGCCTTCCTGCGCCGGAATCTAGACAACCTCGCCCCGATCCCGCTCGGGGGAGGTAAGCTACTCGCGCTTCTCCTTTCTACTTTGATAAGTTTTCTGTTTTAACTTTTCCTTCCTCGTAGGTGAGAGGGACATCCCCCTGCACCCCCTTACGAGAGAGCGCGGGTCACCCCTGGCAAGCTTGACCATGCCGAAGCCTCAGCCACAGCTGTCGCTTAATGTGAGATCCCGACATCTGTCGTCCAAAAGCGGCCCAGCCACGAACAACCTCCACTACCACCACCAAAGAAGGTGAAGACTATGTGCAATGCGTCTACCACGGCACAAAAGAAAAGGCAAGGCCCCAATAGCACAGCCGACCAAGGTCCCCTCCCCCACGACTGCTACGTCCAGCGACACCCCTAGCGAGGCGGTCGTCACCTCCATATTGTAGGGTGAAGAGATGTCTGCCCCGAAGCCGGTGTCATTGTGGCACAGTAACTTTGGCCTTAGAGAGCGGTGCCAAGATGAGCTCGGCATCCCATCCTATTGTGGGACTAGTAGTCGAACCCGGCGATCATCTCCACTCTGCTGCCGAGCATGCTGGAGCAGGAAACCATCAGTGGGGAGGCCTACAACTTCTCCTTCGGCCTCTACTTGCTTGGGTACCCCTCTATATATGATGAGGAGGCCACGCCGGTGCTGGTCCACGAGAGCGCGTGGGCCCAGTTCAGCAGCCTGGAGCTATCCAACATGGTCGGCCGATGGTGCACTAAAATGGACAAGAACGCCCCCTTGCTCATGAGGCTGGTGGACGAGAAGGAGGAGGATCGCCGCCTCGATTAGGAGGAGGAAGAGCGTTAGACAGAGAGGGCAGACGTAGCTGATGCCCCCATCGTCGTCTTTGAGGAAGAAAAGGAATTGCTACAAGCGCGGGTGCAAGAGCTGGAAGCCGCAACAGCTCTCCTGCCGCCCTCCAGCTGCGGCTGCCAACTTTTGCACTATACCGAGTATGAGCTGGAGGAAATGATGCAGAATAACGCTGCTTGTGAGGCAAAGTATACAGTCCAGACTCTACGGCGGGTCGATCTCATCAAGAGCGAGGGTACGGCGACATGGTACAAGCGTTGTTCTTGCTGGTACCTAAGCTGGAAGACAAGTCCTATCAGCCTCTATAGGGCTTGTCACCTGGGAGCTCGCCTCGTGAAACACCCGTGCGTAGACCCTTATGTGTGCCTTTGTTACAAATATAAATGCGGGCTGAGTCCCGGTCATGTATTTTTGTTCATCAACGAACCGTTTTCTACTCGCTTCTTTCATATTTTTGTGTTACCGCTATTTTTGATGTTCCTGTGAAAAGAGGATTTTTCCTTTTCTCACGCGCAGCTTGTTTTTATTCTCCTGCTCACGGTTCCTCATTCCGCATTTTGTCAGCGAGATGTTGAGCCCCTCAAGTACTTAGCTTAAGAAGAGTAGGGGTCTTAGTTAACCGACCCACGAGTGGCGACCCGTCTCCTTAACCCAAATCTTCTATGCCCCATGCTCGCTAGAGGGGGTGGGCTTGCTCGGCTCACACCCAGGACACCGAGTTAAGTGCGAGTTGACCCTCAGACGGCGCTTCCTGGGTTCTCGCCACCTTGTATGTTATCTTGGGTGCTGGATGATTGTGCTGGACCCATTTCGTCAACTTCGCGCCTTTTTCCTCGTCCATACAGATGCCTGGGCCCCCAACATCTAACATCGCATTGTTCATCAACACCTGCCCTACTATCCAATGGGGGGCTGGAGTAGACTCTGAGTAACATCCAGCCTGCCAGCTAGGTAAGAGCCTGACAGTGGGATCTGCTCGGGGTCCTAGTAGACACCTTCGAGTGACTTCCAGCCCTAACAGCTAGGTGAGAGCCTGGCAGCGAGATCTGCTCGGGGTCCGGGTAGACACCATCTAGTGACATCCAACCCTGCCAGCTATGTGAGAGTGTGACAGCAGGATCTGCTCGGGGTCCGGGTAGACACCATTGAGTGACATCCAGCCCTGCCAGCTAAGTGAGAGTCTGGCAGCGGGATCTGCTCGGGGTTCGGGTAGACACCATCGAGTGACTTCCAGCCCTGCCAGCCAGGTGAGAGTCTGACAGAGGGATCTGCTCGGGGTCCGGGTAGATGCCATTGAGTGATATCCAGCCCTGCAAGCTAAGTGAGAGCCTGGCAGTGGGATCTGCTCGGGGTCCGAGTAGATGCCATCAAGTGACCCCCAGCCCTGCCAGCTAGGTGAGATCCTGGTAGTGTGATTTGCTCGGGGTATGAGTAGACACCATCGAGTGACATCCAGCTATTCTAGTTAGGTGAGAGCCTAGAAGTGGGATTTGCTTGCGGTCCAGGTAGAAACCATCGAGGGACATCCAGCCCTGCCAGCTAGGTGAGAGCCTGACAGCAGGATATGCTACGCGTATGAGTAGACACCATCAAGTGACATCCAGCCCTGCGAGCTAAGTGAGTGCCTAGCAGCGGGATCTGCTCAGGGTCCGGGTAGACATCATCGAGTGACATCCAGCCCTGACAGCAAAGTGAGAGCCTGGGAGTGGGATCTGCTCGGGGTTCGGGTAGACACAATCGAGTGACTTCCAGCCTTGCCAGCTAAGTGAGAGCCTGGCAGCGGGATCTGCTTGGGGTCAGGGTAAATGCCATCGAGTGACATTCAGCCCTGCCAGCTAAGTGAGATCCTGACAGCGGGATCTTCTCGTGGTCTGAATAGACACCATCGAGTGACATCCAGCCCCGCCAGCTAGGTGAGAGCCTGGCAACGGGATTTTCTCGTTGTCCGGCTAGACACCATCGAGTGACTTACAGCCCTATCAGCTAGGAGAGAGCCTGACAGTCGGATTTGCTCCGGGTTAGTGTTTAATCAATGACAGACTCTACATATGAGAATGCTTTATTAAGAAAAAGTCCACCTATTACAGGTTTTATGGATAAAAGCGCTTCAAGTCATCACCACTTCAGGTGAGACATAGGGACTCGCCCACCACATTCCGGAGACGATACCGTCCTGATTTCAAGGCCTCTTTTACAATGTATGGATCCTCCCATTTGGTGATGAGCTTTCCCACGGCTACTGATCTTTCCGTGGCATCTACCTTGTTCGAGACTATGTCTCCTTCGCAAATTGCTTGATTCTGACATGCTTGTCAAAGTACTTGGCCATCCTCCTCTTCACCTCCTCATGACGGATGGCGGAGAGGTCATGCAGCTCCTCCACCATGTCAAGGTAAAGCCACAACTCCTCCCCATTTTCAGCCGACCATTCCTCCCTGCCTTCCTACGTCGTGACCACCCGGGGCGTCCAGACTTCAAATTCTATGGGGAGTACCGCCTCACTTCCATGGGAGAGCTTGAAGGGGGTCTCCCCTATAGCTGTATTGGGGTTGGTCCTCAGGCCCCAGAGGATCGAGGGAAGCTGCTCCACCCAGCTGCACTTCAGATTTTCAACCTTATTCTTCAGGAGGTTAACAATAATCTTGCTCGCCGCCTCCACCTGCACGTTGCTTCTAGGGTGGTGGACTGAGGCAAATCTGAGTTCAATTCCGAGCTGTTTGTAGAAGCTGATGAATCCTGCACTGGCGAACAAAGGCCTATTATCCGTGACAATGGCCTGGGGGAGACAATGGCAGCAGATGATCTCCCCCCCCCAAAAAAAAACAATTCCTGATGATTTGGCAGGTCACCTTGGCAAGCGCCTTCACCTCTAGCCATTTGGAAAAATAATCCATCATAACCAACAGGAACCTCCTCTGCCCACTGGCCTGGGGGAATGGTCTGACCAAATCTATTCCCCAAATCGCAAAGGGCCAGGGGGCCGTGATGCTCTTGAGGCGCTGAGCCGGTTGTAGCTGGAGGGGGCCAAATAAATGGTATTTGTGGCACCTCTTTGTGAATTCCACAGCATCGTGGCCCAGGGTAGGCCAATAGTATCCTTGTCTGACAATCATTATTTCCAGGGCCCGGCTCCCCGAGTGTCTCCCACACTCCCTAGAGTGGACTTCTTCCAAAATCCTCTGCACTTCCCTCTCGGCCACGCAACGGGTCAACATCCCCGAGAGAGTCTTCTGATATAACTTCCCGTCCCAGAGAAGATAGTATGCCGACTTCTACCTGAACTTCTTCTTGTCCATCCCCTCTGGATACTCCCGTGTGGAGGGGAAAATCGTGAATGGTCCATCCATGAACGGTGTTGATCCACTTCCATCAGCTCCCCCTCTTTGATGGAAGGATGGAATAGTTCAGTGATTGTACCCCCACCCAGGGACCGTGCTTTGCCAGCTGATCGACCTGATCGTTCTCCTCTCTAAGCACATGTCGGATGGAGGACATCTGAAACGTGTTGATGACTGCTTTCACTTTTGCAAAGTATAGCCGGAGGGTAGGATCTCTCTCCTCGAACTCCCAATTGATCTCTGAAGCTACCACCATGGAGTCAGTGAGGACCTCCACGTCGAGCTCCCCCAGCTCCCTGTCCAGGCGCAGCCCTACAATTACGGCCTCATTCTCGGCCTGGTTGTTAGTGATGGGAAAGTGCATGTTGATGTATGGAGATCGGGCGGTCTGGCGGTCTCACTCTGGCGGATTAGAGACCGAGCAGTCTGTTGATTTCACTCTAGTAGTTTGGTAGTCAGACTGTTACTGTTGGTTTTCGTGCGATCTAACAGTTTGTCTCAGGTGACTTGGAGACCGTGTAGTCTGGCGGTCTCCCATGGCGGCTTGTTCTCTCCTTCTGCTGGTTGTCGGGCGTTTAGCCTATTCGTCTCACCGCACGGCCTGTTAGACATGTTTTTATATTAAACCGCAAACACCTGTAATTATTTAGTCCCATATTGCTTAATTATAATCTCTCTCATCTCCTCCATTCTATAAAAGGGAGGCTATACCTTTGTAATAGATACCTCTTTTGGATAATAAAGTTTTTTACTCCAAATTTTCGGTCTGTTTGTTTTCTTTTCGCACATGGTATCAGAGGACTCGATCTTTTCGACCTGATTCGGTGCCTTCTTCTAAACCGCGAGGTTTTCCCTTCTTCTTGTCGTCTATTCGTGCGGCCTCTCTTCACTTCTCTGCTTTGTCGCTGCCCTTTGTGTGTGAGGCCTCTCATCCCATTCTGTCTTTCTTTCTATCAGCAACCTATTCTCCATGTTTCTCTCTCTCCTGTCTGAACAGCCTTCTCTCTACCTGCACGATTTCTTTCCCTCTGCTTTATATGCTTCTTGGTCGTGGCCTTCCTAGCCGCTGGGTGTTGACACCGTGACCGATGTAGATCCTCATATTCTGTCCACTGTGGCTTCCCCTCTTATCCTCCGTGGTCTCTTGTTCCGTTTTTCTTGTTCGCGCAGACTCTGCGGTTTGCTGTTCGCGCAACTTTTCTCTACCCGTGCGGCTTCTCTTCCATGGCTTTTTCTGGTACCACTACCACCACCACTACTCTCGTGGCCAATCCCTGTCCTCCTATTACTCCTTTGGGGAATCTTGGCACCGTTTCCAAACTCATCGGTTCCAACTACCCGGATTGGAGTGTCTCCTTCATCCTCCTTCTTCGCTCGCAACGCAAACGCCACCATCTCACTGATGACCCTCCTCCTCCCACTTTTGCTGAGTTTGACGACTGGGATGCTAGCGACGCACTTGTGAGCACTTATCTTGCTAACAACCTTTTGGATGAATGTCTTGCCGTCATTCGACATAATGAGACGGTCAAGAAGGCGTGGCTTCATCTTGTTGCTCTGTAATCGAAGGGGGCACAGATGTCCCGCATCTATACTTTGTTTGCAGACCTCTTTTCTCGTCCTTCCATATCTCCCACTACTACTTATCAGCAGGTTTAGGCTCTAGGGGCTGAGATTCCTCAGCATCTCCCCTTCTCTGCGGATTTGGCAGAACAATATAAGCACTTTCAAAAACTTTTTGTTTTGTGCTATCTGTTACAACTTCCTGAGTCCTATGGCATGATCTGCCAGACCGCCCGGAGCAATTTTGTGGCTCTACATGTCCATTTGATCTCATTCATACCGATATCCGTGGTCCTGCTCCTATAAAAGTGAGGGTTAGACCTGAAATACTCTAGAGGTGTGGAGGTGAATAGAGTATCTGAGATCTTTTATAACTTTTTGTTGTTAATAAAAACTTCAGAGTAGGGAAGCTATTAAATTTGTTGTAAGTAAAGAGGTAATCTAAAATGAACTAATCTATCACAGAAACAACAAGATTAAATTAATTAGCACAGTCATAGCAAACCTAAGTAGCGCAGGCACATCAAGAACAAAAGAAAGAGGGCAACCAGACAACACAAGAATTTTAATTGTGGTTCCTCAACCTGGGTACTTCCACTCTTCTACCACCTTGTAGGAATCCACTAATAGGTTTTGATCAGCTGACTGCCACCAATGAGCTTTTGATCAGGTGCTCAAAAACCAATCCAAAGTCTTTTGATCAGGTGACTTGGAACCAAGGAATAACTTTTGAAGGGAGCTAAAGAACCCTTTGTATAGAGAGGGGGTGAGAGAGTGATGGTGTCTTCTCTTTCACAAATACAACTGAGAAGACTAGTGGATCTTTGATGTTAACAAAGCTCCCTCTTAGTTATTGAGTTGTTCAAGAAGATTGAGCTTTGCTTCAGGGTGAGTAGGTCTTCAATCTTTAGCTTTGTCCAGAAGAGCTCCACGAACTTCTTGACTGATAAAGTTTTGTTGTCCTTGAAGAATACTGTAGTGTAGAATGAAGAAGACTCTTGATTTGAATGTGTGTTCTTCATCTTCTTCAGTATCTTGTATTATTTCTCTGGTTTGGGCTTCTTGTCTCTTGACTCTATATCTGTGGTGTTGCTTACTGTTTGTCTATCTCTATTGTCGAGAAGAAGGATGAAATCCTTTGTTTTATATTTTCTATGAAATGTTCCTTTGAATTTTTGAATTCCTTCCTGCATTGATTGCTGACGGCCTTGAGAATGTCTGCATTAATTGATTTCCCCAACCGTCCCATTGAAAAATGGGAAGTAATAATCCTGATGAATTTGATAATCAATGATGCTTCTAACGGTAGTATTCAGGGAATATTAAGCATTGATTATTTAGGAATTACTGCAATAAAATAAGGGCAGAAAGAGGGAAAAATCCAAGTCTGGATTTGTACAGAAATCGTCAAGCAAAGAATAGAATTCGTCGACCTGTGTCCAGAGTTTGTCAAGCTGAGAAGTCATGTTCGTCGACCAGATAATTGTTGTTCATCGACCTGATATCCAAGATCATCGATCCAAGAACAGTTGACTGCTTTCTTAATAAACTTGTCAATTCTGTGCATTAAGATCGTCGAGCTGATAATCTGACTTCGTCAACTAGAGTTCAGAGAAATGTTTGCTGGACTTTGAATTTTAAAGTAGAGTATCCAGTAATCGTCGAACTGAGAACTAAGTTCGTCGACCTGAGAACTGCTAACTGCTACTTGATAAAACTTGTCAATACTGTGGTCTAAGTTCGTCGAGCTAAGTACTAAGTTCGTAGAGCTGAACTCAGAGAATTGTTTCTGAGTTCGTCGAGCTGAGCACTACTTTCGTCGAGCTGAGTTCAACGAACGTCAAACTCATTTACTGAATCTTTGAAATTTCTCTAAGTCTTGAGTGTTTTTCAGCATGTTGATGGCTGGTCCAAGCAATGTAGACTCCAAGGACATGGCCCAGACACTAGGACACAAACATGACCCTTGCTATACATATAGGGTCAAAAATCCTAGTTTAGTGAACCTAGCCAAAATCCAACTAGGGATCCAACAATCTCCCCTTATTTGGGTGAGGTCACTAATTACAGACATAAAACATTTATAAAGCAAGAGAAAGATATATCTGGCAGAAAATTTAAATTATGCAGCAGATATATATATACAGAGTGCTTTGTATCAAGAAATAGATAAGCAGTTTTAGGACAACATAAAAAACTAAAACAGTTCTAACGTTATTTCTTCTTCTTTTGCTCATTGTGCTTCTCCTCTTTAGCTTTTTCACCAGGCTGAGTAAACTTGATTTCATTGTTTGGATTGGCTGCTTGAGTCTTGGTCAATGTCATATCAGCAGGTCTAATAATATTAAGGGAAGTAGCTCTTGGCACCACAGCTTCTGGATGTAACTTCATATAATCATCAACATTAAAAAATTTGTTAGCATTGACAAGCCTGTTAAGTTCTTCCTTCCTATATTTGGACATTGTTGTGAATTCAGAGGGATCCTTTACTTCAGCTTTGGCTTTGTTTATCATAGATAGGCCAACCAATTCTTGGAACCTGGCCACCCTTGCAGTTGTAGCTATTTTTGGATAATCAAAAGGTACAGGAGGAGATGCATGTCTCTTTGGGCTTTCAGCCTTTTGATGTTCAGTAGTTTGTTGCTGTTGCTGTTGATGTTGTTGTTGCCTGGCTAAAGAATACTGCCTCTGCTGGCTTCTTCCAGAAGATGAGGAGGATCTACCCTGATGCCTCTAATAGGTTTGATATTGGGTAGTCCTCTGAGATGAAGAATCTGAAGCACCAGCAGTAGGTGGAGGAGGAGGAGGAGGGTCTTTCCTAAATATCTGAGGAGGAGGTGAATATTTCCTACTCTTTTTCTTGTCTTTCTGCTGATTTTTGAAAAGCCAAATACAAAATGGCATGCCCTTGAAAAAAGTGATGTTCTGAAGAATGTAATAGGGAGTATCATGTGTTGGGTTGGGTTTTGGAGCAGGAGGTGGAGGAGCTTGCCTCTTCTTAGAGATTTTCTTTTTAGACTTGGGCTCATCATCAGAATCTTCTTCCTCGTCTTCATGATAAGAAGAGTCTTGAGGAGTATCATATAATGCATTGATTTCTTTCAGAGCCTCTACAGATATCAACAGTTTTTCTGCCTGTGGAGGAGCTGGAGCAGGAGACCTATACACATTAGTGCTTTCAACAACTAATTTACTCTCTTCTTCTATATCAGCCATGATCAAATCATCAAGATCAGGCATTGGAGAGTCATCCATAATAAATATGGGAGCAGAAATGACTCTGGGAGGGGATGCAACAATGAGGGGATCAGCTCTGGATGGAGATGGAATGACAGGAGCCTCTATATTTGGAAAACTAGCCTTGAGTTGCTTGGAAACCATGGGGCTTATAGGGGTGGTGGAGGGGACTATAGCCATGGATAACTTTATGTTGTATTCTGGAAGAGAATTCAAATAAGCTGTATCAAACATATTCAATAAATTCAAAATATCTACTGTGGGATTTATAATACAATCACCAATAGTGTTTATTTCAGCCAAAACAGGCTCATCAAAATCCATATCAGATTCAATGAAATTAAGTAAATCAATTAAATCATCAGCTGCTGCTACATCTACATCTACTTCTGTTGCTGCTTCTGCTACTGCTTTTATTGCTGCTGCATCTGCTTCTGCTGCTGCTTTTGCTACTACTTCTGCTGCTACTTCTTCACAGATTATCTCCCCCTACCTGGTTTTAGTGGGAACTGGAGCCAGGCCCCTAACTGAAGAAGGAGGGATGGAGAGAGTAGAGATTTGAGCAGCAAGTGAGGAGAGAGAAGAAGCAAGATGGGAAAGAGCCTCTGCTATGAGAGTCCTGAGCACTGGAGTAATGTTCTCCTGGATGGTAGATAGAGAAGGGGAAACTGAGTGCATAAGCTCAATTGGAGTTTGAATGGAAACAAAGAGAGAAGCATGAGTAACATCAGGGAAGATATCATCCTGAGGAGATGATGGGAAATGAGAGGAAGAATGACTGGGAATGTCATGGACTTGAGATATGGGTATGGATGGGAGAGGTGATGAGATTAAATGTGGGGGATGATAAGAATGTTTCAGTGTTGGTGTCTAGAAGGTGAGATGGAAGAGGAGATTGAGGAGGAGTTGGTGTACCATATGGGGATTGAGTTGATGTATGAAAGTGAATATGAGTTTTTGTTGAAGGGACTGGAGATGATGGAGTTGGTGTACCATTGGGGGATGGAGGTGGAGGAATGTGGATTATGGTATGGACTGGGGAAAGAACAGGTGAGGGGAGTTGGTGTACCATCTGAGGATGTCTTTGGATGACTGAAGGTGCTGGAGGTGGAGGAGGGACATCCTCAACATGTTGGGGAGTGGCTGGATCAGCCCTTGTACTCTCAAAAGGCTTGGAGGAAGAGGAAGAAGCCTTGGATGGCTTGGTGATGATCCTCTCCCACCTGCCAAAGAGGGCACAGGTGAGCCTCTTGGAGGCATTAATGAATATGGTCGGGGTAACCATGGACTCAACATCCTTTTCCTGAAGGATGATTCCCAGAATTCTCCCAAAACACACATCCTTTTTGGTGTTCTTTTTCCTGATCAGCTCAAACATAATCTTAGCCAAATTTATAGGCTTCTGATTCACCACAACACACATCACCAGGAATTGATGTCTGGTGATGTAATCATGTGTTGTGTGTTTGCACAGCAGCACCTTCCCCACAACATTTGCTAGAAATTTATACTCAGCAGATAAGTATTTCTTCAGCAGCTTGTTGGGGTTTTCTCCAGAATAACCCATTTTATTTAGCATTTCATTAAATTCCTCATTATCAATCTCCAAATCTGCTTCACTATTAGTTAATCCAAAAATCTCAGTCAGGACGGCGCAGGTAAGAGAGACTTCATTTCCCGATATTGTTCCTGTCATGGAATTTTCATTTGTAGTGGAGGAAGTGTAGACCCATTCCCTTATCTCTGCACAGGCTAGCGTGATTCTGGTGGACATCAGATTCTTCAACTGCTGATCTTCAAGCAGTTTTAGAATGTCCAGGAAGATTGGATCAGAGTGATGAAACGATTCGAAGTCTATATCGAATCCAGTATCGAACTTCATGGCTGCAAGATTGTCTGTTGAATCGCCATAGTGTGCCTGCAACAAACAAGAGAGATCAAGTGCAATGGAACTGAAAGCGCGGGACGGAGGTCGAAGAAAAACCTAGATATAAGATTTTTCAGATTATGAATCGACAAACTTCGTTCCATGAAAAATAAAGAATTTTTCGATCTGAGGTCGACGAAATATTTTATAGTTAGAAAATTCGTCGATCTTAGTCTGAAGATTTGAAAACATTTTGTCGAGCTCTGTTCGATGAAACTTTTCTGAAGCAGATTTGTCGATCTCCGTTCGATGAAAATAACTTCACTCATAGAGAGTTAGTCGATCTCCATTCGACGAATATCTCTAGAACTTTTCTTCTGTTCGTCGATCTCCATTCGACGAACTTTAAAAAATTCGTTGAGCATAGACAGAAATTAAACTAAAGCTTCTACATTGATCATTCCAAGCTGATTTATAAAGAATAAGTGATTTCTTTCATCCAGGGATTTGGTGAAAATATCTACTCTTTGTAAATTAGTGTAGATATAGACAAGTTTATTTTTGTTTTGTCTACAGACTCTCTAATGAAATGATGCCTAATGTCTATATGCTTAGTCCTACTGTGATGGACTGGATTTTGTGTTATGGATATAGCACTTGTGTTATCACATAAGAGAGTTGAATTATTTAAGTTGAACCCATAGTCCAGGAGTTAATTTTGAATCTCCAACATCTGGGAACAGCAACTGCCAGATGCTATATATTCCACTTCAGCAGTTGATGTAGACACAGATGACTGTTTCTTGCAAAACCAAGACACTAATCTCATACCAAGGAATTGGCAAGTCCCTGATGTACTTTTTTTGTCCACCCTGCATCCAGCAAAGTCAGCATCTGAGTATCCAGTTAACTCAAATTCTGACTCAGTAGGATACGAGATTCCTAGACTAGGACAACTCTTTATATATCTCAAAATTCTTTTTAGGAAAACTAGATGAGATTCTTTAGTGTTCACTTGGAACATAGCACAAAGACATGTAGCAAACATTATGTCAGGTCTGCTAGTTATAAGGTATAGTAGGGACCTAATAATGCCCCTATATAATTTCTGATCAATAGGTTCCATGTGCATCAGAATCTATTACAACATTAGTGTCATGAGTGTTTTCTTTGCTGAGGCTTTAGTGTCATGAGTGTTCTCTTTGCTGAGGCATCAGCCATCCCAAACTTTTTAATAAGCTCCTTAGTATACTTAGCCTGGGATATAAAAATTCCATCAGGTAGCTACTTTACTTAGAGACTAAGGAAGTAGGAGAGCTCACCCATGCTACTCATTTCAAACTTTGAATGCATGAGGTCAGAGAACCTCTTGCATAGTTTGGAGTCAGTATACCCAAATGTAATGTCATCTACATAAATTTGTACTAACCAAATTTGATCCTTATGGTGCCTAGTGAATAATATTTTATCTACAATGTTTCTAGTGAATTTATGCTCTTTCAGAAAGATAGCTAAGGTCTCATACCAAGCTCTTGGAGCTTGCTTTAAACCAAAAAGAGCTTTATACAATTTAAGGATATATGAAGGATGGGTTGGAGAGATAAAACCTGGAGGTTGTTCAATGTAAACCTCTTCTTTAAGTACTCCATTCAGAAAGACACTCTTGACATCCATCTGATAGACTTTTAACTTCTTGTAGGCAGCATAAGCAAGGAAAATTCAGATTGCTTCTAACCTTGCAACTGCTGCAAAGGTTTGGTCATGATCTATTCCTTTCTCTTGCCTATAACCTTGAGCAACAAGCCTACCCTTATTTCACACAATTACACTATGTGCATCAAGTTTGTTTCTATATACCCATTTAGTTCCAATGACTAGGTAGTCTTTGGGTCTTGGAAATAAATCCCAAACTCTACATCTCTCAAATTGGTTGAGTTCCTCTTTCATTGTAATGATCTAGTGGGGATCTAGCTCAGCATCTTTTATGGATTGAGGCTCAACTTGAGAGAGGAAACATGCATTCATCACATCTTGGTTGAGTTGATGTCTTATCTGTACACCTACTGACATGTCTCCAATCACTTGAGATCTAGGGTGATCCCTTAGTATGACAAGATCAGTGGGTGGAGTTGGTTCTGCAACATCATGTGGATTTGATTCCTCTTGTGGAATAATATTTGTTGTTGAAGGAATTTCAACTTCTCCCATAAGTTCTTCTTCACTGTCTTCATCAGCTTGTGGAGGAGGAGGTAATATAACCTCTTGCGGAAGGTTCAACTCAACCAATTTCTCACACAAGTGAGTTACCTGCAAAGTGCTATTGGTAGAAATATCTTTCTCCTTATAAGACATGTTAGCCTCATCAAAAGTTACATGAATTGATTCCTCAATTTTTAAAGATGATTTATTGAACACCCTATAAGCTTGGCTGACTTGGGAATATCCTAGAAAATTTCTCTCTTCAGCCTTAGCTTCAAACTATATACTTCTTGTTATTATTATGAATATAGCATAGGCAAACAAATACTTTAAAATAGGTGATTTTAGATTTATTCCTTTTGAGTAATTCATAGGGAGTATTATTATTAAGTTTATGTAATAAACTCCTTTTCAGTACATAGTTTGTTGTGCTTACAGCCTCTACCCAAAAGGATAGGGGCATGTAAGCATCTGCAAGTAATGTGCATGCAGCTTCAATCAAGGTTCTATTCTTCCTTTCAGCTACCCCATGTTGTTGAGAAGTTCTAGGAGCTGAGATACAGTGCCTGATACCTTCCTTCTCACAGAACTCATGCATAAGAAGAGACTCAAACTTTGTACCATGATCACTTCTAATCAATGCAACATGAGTAGAGTACTCAATATGTATGGTCCTGAGAAAATCTGTAAGAACTTTGAATGTATCTGACTTAGATCTCAGAAAGAACACCAAAGTGAATCTTAAGAAGTCATCTACAATAACTAGGGTATAAGATTTCCCTCATAGGCTTTGTATAGCAATGGGTCCAAAAAGATCCATATGTAGCAGGTAAAAAATCCTAGGTGAATCACTCTTATTAACTGACTTAAAGTTAGATTTAGTTTGCTTGCCTAGTTGACAAGCCCTGCAGAGGCCTTCCTACTTGTAGGGACCGGAGTGCAACCTCTTATAAGATTGTCTTTAGATAGCCTAGTAATGTATTTCTTATTAACATATCCTAGTCTTTTATGACAAAGATCATTTTGATTGCGAACAACATTAAGTAAACAGATATCTGTGGTTGCAGAATGAAAATCTACTATGTATATGTTACCTTGTCTATTTCCAATTAAAACAGTTTGTTTTTCTTTATTAGAAATAATACAAGATGTTGAGTTAAAGCGTACCTGATATCCTTCATCACATAGTTGACTTATTGAGATGAGGTTATGCTTGAGTCCACTCACATATATCACCTTTTTGAAAGTGACTGCTACAATATTTACTTCTCCAAAGCCCTCTGACTGGCCACAATTTGAATCACTAAAGATCACCTTTGGTGCCAGCTTAGACTTGTAATTATTTAAGTTGTCCTTGCTGCCAGTCATATGCTTGGAGCATCCACTGTCCAGCTACCATTTTTGATTATCAACTAGACAGCTCTTTTTCTGCAATGAAAACAATTAGTTGTTCTTCACCCAGATTACCATGGGTACTTTATATTGTTGATAAGAAAAGCTTCATATTACTGAAAATTTAGGTTGAGATTTATACCCTAAGGGGTGATATCTTCTAGGAGGAATTATCCAATCAGCAAGTGGATTAAAAGGTTTCCTATTTTGATTAGAGTTGCTCTTATAATTATGACTTTTATTAAGTCTATCTGGGTTCGACGAAAAGTTATAAGTTCGTTGAACAGAGTTCGACGAAGTGGTATGAGATCGTCGATCTCTGCTCAGAGAATTAACACATTCATTTTCTGTGCCCCAAGTTCGTCGATCTCTGTTCGACGAACCATACACAGTTTGTCAATTGCAGTAAGGCGAATTATTATTATATAGATTTTCATTCAGAGTTCGTCGACTTGAGTTCGAGAACTGGCAACATTTTGTCTATCCGAGTTCGACGAAATCTGCTGAACATTGTTCTGCTTATGATTTTTCTTATCCTTTCTTCTTTTTTTATTTTTGTGTGTAATTTTAGTTTGATTGAGATTGTTATTATCTACTTTTTCTTTACCCTTCTCAGAAACAAATTTTATTGGTGTGGATAATATGATCTTCGTAAGTATGGGGGGTAAACTTGATGATGCACCCAAGCCCAGTTTGCCATTTAGACTTGCATTGACTAGTCTTGCATTGACTGTGCTTGTAATGTACATCAGCTTAAGGCTTCTCCCATTGAGAGATTCCTCAAGTTGTTTAGCCTCACATAGCTGTGTTTTTAAAGAAATGATTTGTTCATATGCTAGTGTTAGTTCATCTTTTAACTTTGTGTTTTCAGAACTCAGATTTTCTTGATTGGTCAGTCTTTCCCTAAGTGTTTTGATTTCTTTTTCAGAGTTGATTAAGTCAATGCACATGATTTTAAATTCAGTTTTGAAACTATCAGAATTGTAATCAAAAGATAAAAGTACCTGATCAGCTTCTGATTCTGAAGCTCCTTCATTATCAGATTCTTCCTCATTGTCTGATTGACTGCTGGAGGCATTAATGGCCATGAGGCAGACCTCCTTGGCCCTTGCCTCTTCTTCCTCTTCACTGGAATTGGAAGATGTCGATTCATCTTTAGTGTCACTCTAGTTTTCAGCAACAAAACCCTTCTCCTTCTTTTTGTATTTGCTGGAGGAAGGCCTTGAGCTTTGCTGTCTTCTGGAGTCCTTCTCACTTCTTCTTTCTTTCTTTTGATTCTCTGGACACTCTGAGATAAAGTGTCCAGGATTCCGGCACCCAAACCATACTACTTCTTTAGTAGGTGTTTTATCATACCTTGGCTTATCATCCTGCCTGGATGATTTTCTTCTGAAGTCCTTTCTTGTCATTTTGTAAAATCTCTTGGCAAGGAGACTCATCAATTCTTCATTTACTGTTGAAGCTTCAGTCTCTTCAGCAGTCTTGAATGCCATGTTGTGCTCCTTTCTTGCTGGTGGAGTAGTCCTTTGTTCAGCTGCTTCTCTGGACTTTATTAGCTGCTCATAAAACTTGAGCTTTCCCAATAGAGATTCTGTGGAAATCTCATTTAAGCCCCTGGCCTCCTTGATTGGCCAGATCCTTGAGTCCCATGAGCTTGGGAATCACATGAGGATTTTATCATTTACTTCAGTAAGGGTGATATCCTTATCCAAAGTCTTCAGCTCAATGATGATTAAGCTCAGTCTGTTGTACATGTCTGCAACAGATTCTGCTTCCTCCTATTTGAAGTTCTCGTACCGGGATATAAGATTGGATCTTCTGTCTTTCATCTCATCAGCAGAGCCAGCCACCATATGATTTAGAGAGTACCTGATGAATTGTAAATATACCTATTTTTATGTACATTAATTTAGTTGTTTTCATTTATTTTTGTCATTTTTACTTGTTTTTATTCAATAAATTGCTCATTTTATTGTAAATATTAAACTAACTTATTTTATCTTATTTTTCAGGAAACAATTAAAAATTTGCTAAAAATTGACAAGTCACGCTCGTGACCAGGGCGTGACAGCTCAAAATCCCGTGAAATAGCAAATTTCTGAAGTAAATAGCTTGACACACCCGGCCACACGCCCGTGTCACCCGACACGGGGCGTGACCCAAGGCGTGACACCTCTTCCCGCTCGACAAATTTCCAACTCGAAAGTTTCCGCTCGACGTTTGTCGAGTGTCGACTCAACGCGACACGCCTAGAGTCATGCCCGTGACCTGGGGCGTGACTTCTCCACCTGGCCGACAAGACCCGCGGGGCGACTTTCAACACAACCCGCGCCCAGATCCACCTCCCCGACACGCCCAGCGTCACGCCCGTGACCTGGGGCGTGACCTCCATGTGACCGACATGTGTCCTGCAGAAGTCAACTTTGATGTCAAATCTCATCGGCCGCCATTTGCACAGTTCTGACACGCCCCCTGACACGCCCGTGTCAGCGGGCGTGTCCCATGAAAATTTTTGCCTATAAATTCCAGTGTTCTGTATGGATTTATGTTCCCCCTTTTGAACCATTTTGTATAGGAGTTATGCTGCTCGGATGAGTTCCAAATGCTATGTAAGGGATATTTTCTCCCCCTCTCCTTAGATTTTATTTTCGTTCCTTTGTAACTCGTGTTTTAACTTAATAAAATCTGTTTTTTTTCATCTCTTATTCTAGGTTTGGAATGATTCTTAGCAACACTCTAATGCAATCTTATTCTTATTTCGTTTTAACTTAGTTTTAGTTCTTTTAAAATGGGTGTGTGTGTGTATGAGTTTGGCTTTTTAGTTTTATGTTTTGGTTAATTTTCTTACTTAGTTTTGTTAACTTAGGTTTTTATAGCTTTCTATTTCATTGTTATAAACCCGTAAAAATGATTTCAAGGTGATTTTCATTTCTTTTAACTTAGATTTTTCTTTTTAGGATGTAAAACTTTTTCGTTCTTTTCGTTTTATTTTGACTTTTTAATCAGTTTTACGGAGTTATAGGAATGATTATATAGTTGTTTTAATTTTTCATACACTTAGTTTTTTATTTAAAACTTTTGCTTATTTAATTTTTTCGTTCTCTTTTTATGCATTTCTACCGCATTCTGGCGGTAGAAATGTATTCATTTCAATTTTTCGAGCACTTGCAATTTTCATTTATTTGCAAACTTTTTCGCTCGTTTAATTTTTATTTTCACTTTTTACGCATTTGTACCACATTCTAGCGGTAGAAATGCAGTCGTTTTAATTTTTTGATAACTTAGTTTTTTTTTACATTTCTGTTGTGTGCGCATTTATTTTCGCCTACTCGTTAAGAGTTAAATGGCGCATTGTTTTATTTCATTTCAGTAGAGTGTGTGGAGTGTGTTTACTTTCCTGCAGTGTGCGTGAGTTTTACTTTATGCAGAGTGCGTGCGTGTGTTGCATTTATTTAATTCTACTCGTTTGAGTAGAACCCGCTTTCTTTCTCCCACCCACGCATTTGCGCCGGGACTCGCAATTTACAGCTTTCTTCAGTCCTACTCGTTTGAGTAGAACTTGCAATTTTCTGCTTTATTTTCCTGCTTTCATTTACAGCTTTCTTTTACCGCTTTCTTTACAGCTTTATTTTCTGCTTTTCCCGCAAGCCATCCCCATTCCGATGAGTGGCTAACCGTTCTTAGCCCTCGGTATCGAAGAGCATTTGAACAAATAAAATAGCTTAAAATAATTAAACGTCGTATTTTTCTAATTAATTAATTTCTTAAGGTTTGCCCGGGGTTAACGACGCGTAGGACCACATATCGATGTGTGGGCCCTATTTTCGTTATCCATACGCTCGCCGATATGCCGTGCGTATGGACAGATCACCCCTTGGTAAAGAGAGTTCCGCACTAACCCTCGAGAGAGGAGGCGCACCAACTCTACCGGATTGTGTTCCCCACCCAATAGCGGGGTTCTTAGCGTAATGCGGGCGTTAAGAAGAATCCTTCGTCGGACTAACGTTCGGTCGAATAGTCTTAGCGTTCAGGTAAGCGATAGTCCTAGACATAAGTGAGCTCATTCTAGTGGAAACTCCACGGCCAAGTCTCCGCCTTAATTAATTAGAAATTTAGGATCTCTTTTTATTTAAAGTTTATTTTGGTTCAAATTTTATTCGATGCCATTGTGTTAAGATTTTCATCGGCTCCACCTTCAAGCTGCTTTCATTTTCTATTTTCTGTCTTTTTATTATATATAAAATATTACCCAACAAGTAATTATTGGTAAAATAATAGTCCCTGCAGGGAAGAGTAGAAATAATTGAACCGACCCCGAGAACAATACGACCTCGATATTCCACCCGAAATATCCTGTACTACTCACGATAGGTGCACTTGCCTCCTTTTGTTAAAACACGATCACACTTTTTTATATCCAAAATAAATAAATATGCGCGCCCCGTTTTCTAAATAAGAAACCACTTCCGCTCAACTTAAATAAAACCGCCGCGTCGCCGCATGACCGTAAATATTTTTGGGGTTTTAACCCGTATCAAGTTTTTGGCGCCGTTGCCGGGGAATTTTTCGTATCGTTATTTTGAACCCTGGAGTTCTATTAATTTTACCCATATATATATATATATATATATATATATATATATATATATATATGGTTAACCAACAACAAAATTTTTTTTACTAATAATAATAATAATAATAACAAAAAAAACTTACAAAATTATAAAACAAAAAAATTAAAAAATCGATAAAACAACAAAAATTAAAAAACCTATAAAACAAAAAAATTAATAAACCTGTAAAACAAAAAAATTAAAAAACCTATAAAACAAAAAAATCTAGAAAATGAAAAAAAACCAACTAAAAATTAAAAAATCTACTTAAAAAACACATAAAAAATTTTTCATTATTTTTATAACTAACTAAAAAGCAACAAAAATCTCCAAAAACACTTAAAAAACTAAAAACCCATAAAAAAATAAAAACCAAAAAACTAACTAAAAATTAAAAAATCTACTTAAAAATACCACAAAAATATTATATATAATAATTTGCTTTTTTTTAAACAAAAGTCTATATTTTGGGGTTCGGCGCGCTTCGCACTTTTGTGCGCGCTAGGGGGTTGTTTTTTTTATCACACTCATAAGCTAACACGTCAGCTTCGACTCACACGCACTTGCACCCCATACCGTTCGCAACCTTTTTGCTGAATTTTTCTTTTTTGTTTTTCTGTTATATTTTTGCAACTTCTTCTAACACTAATGCAGGGTTTCGACCCGGGCCTCCTGGACTCGTCTTAAGGGAAGCTTCTACCCTCACTTTTTCATTTTTGTAAATATTATGATCTGTCAATTATCTGTTCCGCATACTTAGATTGCAACATTGGGGACAATGTTGGGTTTAAGTATGAGGGTGTTTTCCTATTCTGCATTTTTTTATTCTGCACTCATAAAAATAAAACAAATTACAAAAATTAAAAAAACCTTTAAAAAAATTTTTTTTTTCCTTATTTTTATAATAAAACAAAATCTCCAAAAAAAACTTATAAAACATCAAAAAAAATTTCAAACAAAAATTTTTTTTGGCCCTTTTACTTTGTTGTAAATATTTTTCAAAAAATAAATCTCTCTTTTCCCCCTCTTGTTTCCTTTTTTTGTTAGAAACTCGTATTTTGCTTGTCCACGACGTTCAACTCATCGAACCAACCACCTCAATAAGAGTCTGTTCGCGGGCCGCCATCGATTGTTTACTTTGTACTTTTTTTGTAAAAATCTTTCTCCCCCTATCTTCTTTGTAAATAACACTTCTTTCTCTCCTCTTTCTTGTAAATAATTTATCAAAATACAATAAAAATCAAAAAAATTAGAAAAACCAAAAATCCTAAAAAAATGAAATAACTCTAAAAGTCTTAAAAAGATAATAATTAAAACACAAAAAAATGATAAAAACTCTAAAAATTCCAAAAAAAAATGTTTTGTTAAATTATGTAACAAATAAAATCGAATATCTTAATTCTTAACCTTTTTTGCTTTCGAAAAATCTAGTTTTGAGTTAATTTATAAGCGAATTCTTTTTATTCTTTGCTTACTATTCATTTATTGATTAAAGTTTGATAGATTTAAGTGTCTAGGGTTAAGATTTAAATAATTTTTTATGTCTTTTTCTTATAATAGAGAACTTATTTTTCACCACCACTTCTAATTTTTTAATATAAGCTTGTTTTTTATGTTAGAAAATAACAATCATGGATTTCAATTATTTCTACTTCATGCTTTTACAAAAATAGGAACGTTCAATTTAAAAAGGTTGCTCTCAAAATTTTTTTATTAAAATCTAGTTTTCTTTTTGAAAAAAATAAACCCACATCCATTTTTTTCATGTCTTACTAGACATGTTTACCCACATTTTATCCCTTAAAAGATCTTATGTCAATGGTAATAAGATTTCATTCCGTAAACATGGACACCCAATATTTAAAAAGATTATATGTTATGAAGTTAGAGGATAAAATTCATTACACCTACACATATACATTGAGTTATTTTATAATTTATGAAGAAAAAAAAATTTATTATGTGTTAGGAAAATAATATTTCATTTTCCTAACTATCCAAAAAGAAAAAAAATTGTAGGTTCGAGAAAAAATTACCTCGCCTCTAAATCCAAGCCTTCTTCATAAACCACCAAACCACTTAGCCTATTTCAATGATTCTAGAATTAATTTAAGCTTTTTTGAGAGCATAACTTTTAAATTGCATTATTTCCGTTAACTTCTTTTAAGCTAAAGTTTTTTATATAAATTCAATCCATCTTTGTTAAACTAACAAAAAATAAATTTTTGCTTTCTATTTTATTTTATCTAGAAGCCTTTTTGAAACTCTTCCTCTATTCATAACATTTCATAAATTAGGATTTAATTCTTTAAACCCAGATGTTTATTTTGATATTACTTTTAATTAATTCAAGCGGTAGCTAAACTTAGGATTTCTTTTATTTCTTATAAGTTCATCTCAAACTTTTGCTCTGGAATAGCAAAAGCTTAAGTATGGGGGTATTTGATGAATTGTAAATATACCTATTTTTATGTACATTAATTTAGTTATTTTCATTTATTTTTGTCATTTTTACATGTTTTTATTCAATAAATTGCTTCTTTTATTGTAAATATTATACTAACTTATTTTATTTTATTTTTCAGGAAACAATTAAAAATCTGCTAAAAATTGACAAGTCACGCCCGTGACCAGGGCGTGACAGCTCAAAATCCCGTGAAATAGCAAATTTCTGAAGTAAAAAGCTTGACACACCCGACCACACACCCGTGTCACCTAACACAGGGCGTGACCCAAGGCGTGACTCCTCTTCCCGCTCGACGAATTTCCAACTCGATAGTTTTCGCTCGACATTTATCGAGTGTCGACTCAACGCGACGCGCCTAGAGTCACGCCCATGACCTGGGGCATGACTTCTCCACCTGGCCGACAAGACCCGCACGGTGACTTTCAACGCAACCCGCGCCCAGATCCACCTCCCCGACACACCCAGCATCACGCCCGTGACCTAGGGCGTGACCTCCACATGACCGACACGTGTCCTGCAGAAGTCAACTTTGATGTCAAATCTCGTCGGCCGCCATTTGCACAGTGCTGACACGCCCCCTGACACGCCCGTGTCAGACGGCGTGTCCCATGAAAATTTTTGCCTATAAATTCCATTGTTCTGTAAGGATTTCTGTTCCCCCTTTTGAACCATTTTGTATAGGAGTTAAGCTGCTCGGATGAGTTCCAAATGCTATGTAAGGGATATTTTCTCCCCCTCTCCTTAGCTTTTATTTTTGTTCCTTTGTAACTCATGTTTTAACTTAATAAAATCTGTTTTTTCATCTCTAATTCTGGGTTTGGAATGATTCTTAGCAATACTCTTATGCAATCTTATTTTTATTTCATTTTAACTTAGTTTTAGTTCTTTTAAAATGGGTGTGTGTGTGTATGAGTTTGGCTTTTTAGTTTTATGTTTTGGTTAATTTTCTTACTTAGTTTTGTTAACTTATGTTTTTATAGCTTTCTATTTCATTGTTATAAACCCGTAAAATGATTTCAAGGTGATTTTCATTTTTTTTACTTAGATTTTTCTTTTTAGGATGTACAACTTTTTCGTTATTTTCGTTTTATTTTCACTTTTTAATCAGTTTTACGGAGTTATAGGAATGATTATATAGTTGTTTTAATTTTTCATGCACTTAGTTTTTTATTTAAAACTTTTTGCTTATTTAATTTTTTCGTTCTCTTTTTATGCATTTCTACCGCATTCTAGCGGTAGAAATGTATTCGTTTCAATTTTTCGAGCACTTGCAATTTTCGTTTATTTGCAAACTTTTTCGCTCGTTTAATTTTTATTTTCACTTTTTACGAATTTCTACCGCATTCTAGCGGTAGAAATGCAGTCGTTTTAATTTTTTGATAACTTAGTTTTTTTTTACATTTCTGTTGTGTGCGCATTTATTTTCGCCTACTCGTTAAGAGTTAAAGGGCGCATTGTTTATTTTGTTTCAGTAGAGTATGTGGAGTGTGTTTACTTTCCGGCAGTGTGCATGAGTTTTACTTTATGTAGAGTGCATGCGTGTGTTGTATTTATTTAGTCCTACTCGATTGAGTAGGACCCACTTTCTTTCCCCCTCCCACACATTTGCGCCGGGACTCGCAATTTACTGCTTTCTTCAGTCCTACTCGCCTGAGTAGGACTTGCAATTTTCTGCTTTATTTTCCTGCTTTCATTTACTGCTTTCTTTTACCGCTTTCTTTACTGCTTTTCCCGTAAGCCGTCCCCATTCCGATGAGTGGCTAACCGTTCTTAGCCTTCGGTATCGAAGAGCATTGGGACAAATAAAATAGCTTAAAATAATTAAAGGTCGTATTTTTCTAATTAATTAATTAATTTCTTAAGGTTTGCCCGGGATTAACGATGCATAGGACCACCTATCGATGTGTGAGCCCTATTTCCGTTATCCATACGCTCGCCGAGAGGCCGTGCGTATGGACAGATCACATCTTGGTAAAGAGAGTTCCGCACTAACCCTTGAGAGAGGAGGCGCGGCAACTCTACCGGATTGGGTTCCCCACCCAATAGCGGGGTTCTTAGCGTAATGCGGGCGTTAAGAGGAATCCTTCATTGGACTAACGTTCGGTCGAATAGTCTTAGCGTTCAGGTGAGCGATAGTCCTAGAGATAAGTGAGCTCATTCTAGTGGAACCTAAACGGCAAAGTCTCCGCCTTAATTAATTAGAAATTTAGGATCTCTTTTTATTTAAAGTTTATTTTGGTTCAAATTTTATTCGATGCCGTTGTGTTAAGATTTTCATCGGCTCCACCTTCAAGATTTCTTTTTATGCTTTCATTTTCTATTTTCTATCTTTTTATTATATATAAAATATTAATAAAAAGACAGAAAATAGGATCTCTTACATAGTGAAAATTCCATCAGGTAGCTGCTTTACTTAGAGACTAAGGAAGTAGGAGAGCTCACCCATGCTACTCATTTCAAACTTTGAATGCATGAGGTCAGAGAACCTCTTGCATAGTTTGGAGTCAGTAGACCCAAATATAATGTCATCTACATAAATTTGTACTAACAAAATTTGATCCTTATGGTGCCTAGTGAATAATATTTTATCTACAATGTTTCTAGTGAATTTATGCTCTCATACCAAGCTCTTGGAGCTTGCTTTAAACCAGAAAGAGCTTTATGCAATCTAAGGATATATGAAGGATGGGTTGGAGAGATAAAACCTGGAGGTTGTTCAACATAAACCTCTTCTTTAAGTACTCCATTCAGAAAGGCACTCTTGACATCCATCTGATAGACTTTTAACTTCTTGTAGGCAGCATAAGCAAGGAAAATTTAGATTGCTTCTAACCTTGCAACTGATGCAAAGGTTTGGTCGTGATCTATTCCTTTCTCTTGCCTATAACCTTGAGCAACAAGACTAGCCTTATTTCTCACAATTACACTATGTGCATCAAGTTTGTTTCTATATACCCATTTAGTTCCAATGACTAGGTAGTCTTTGGGTCTTGGAAATAAATCCCAAACTCTCCATCTCTCAAATTGGTTGAGTTCCTCTTTCATTGTAATGATCTAGTGGGGATCTTGCTCAGCATCTTTTATGGATTGAGACTCAACTTGAGAGAGGAAACATGCATGCATCACATCTTGGTTGAGTTGATGGCTTATCTGTACACCTACTGACATGTCTCCAATCACTTGAGATCTAGGGTGATCCCTTAGTATGACAAGATCAGTGGGTGGAGTTGGTTCTGCAACATCATGTGGATTTGATTCCTCTTGTGGAATAATGTTTGTTGTTGAAGGAATTTCAACTTCTCCCATAAGTTCTTCTTCACTGTCTTCATCAGCTTGTGGAGGAGGAGGTAATATAACCTCTTGTGGAAGGTTCAACTCAACCAATTTCTCACACAAGTGAGTTACCTGCAAAGTGCTATTGGTAGAAATATCTTTCTCCTTATAAGACATGTTAGCCTCATCAAAAGTTACATGAATTGATTCCTCAATTTTTGAAGATGATTTATTGAACACCCTATAAGCTTTGTTGACTTGGGAATATCCTAGAAAAATTCTCTCTTCAGCCTTAGCTTCAAACTATATACTTCTTGTTATTATTATGAATATAGCATAGGCAAACAAATACTTTAAAATAGGTGATTTTAGGTTTATTCCTTTTGAGTAATTCATAGGGAGTATTATTATTAAGTTTATGTATTAAACTCCTATTCAGTACATAGTTTGTTGTGCTTACAGCCTCTGCCCAAAAGGATAGGGGCATGTAAGCATCTGCAAGTAATGTGCCTGCAGCTTCAATCAAGGTTATATTCCTCCTTTCAGCTACCCCATGTTATTGAGAAGTTCTAGGAGCTGAGATACAGTGCCTGATACCTTCCTTCTCACAGAACTCATGCATAAGAAGAGACTCAAACTTTGTACCATGATCACTTCTGATCAATGCAACATGAGTAGAGTACTCAATATGTATGGTACTGAGAAAATCTGTAAGAACTTTGAATGTATCTGACTTAGATCTCAGAAAGAACACCCAAGTGAATCTTAAGAAGTCATCTACAATAACTAGGGTATAAGATTTCCCTCATAGGCTTTGTATAGCAATGGGTCCAAAAAGATCCATATGTAGTAGGTACAAAATCCTAGGTGAATCACTCTTATTAACTGACTTAAAGTTAGATTTAGTTTGCTTGCCTAGTTGACAAGCCCTTCAGAGACCTTCCTACTTGTAGGGACCGGAGGGCAACCTCTCATAAGATTGTATTTAGATAGCCTAGTAATGTATTTCTTATTAACATGTCCTAGTCTTTTATGACAAAGATCATTTTGATTGCGAACAACATTAAGTAAACAGATATCTGTGGTTACAGAATGAAAATCTACTATGTATATGTTACCTTATCTATTTCCAATTAAAACATTTTGTTTTTCTTTATTAGAAATAATACAAGATGTTGAGTTAAAGCGTACCTGATATCCTTCATCACATAGTTGACTTATTGAGATGAGGTTATGCTTGAGTCCACTCACATATGTCACCTTTTTGAAAGTGACTGCTCCAATTTTTACTTCTTCAAAGCCCTCTGACTGGCCACAATTTGAATCACTAAAGATCACCTTTGGTGCCAGCTTGGACTTGTAATTATTTAAGTTGTCCTTGTTGTCAGTCATATGCTTGGAGCATCCACTGTCCAGCTACCATTTTTGATTATCAACTAGACAGCTCTTTTTCTGCAATGAAAACAATTAGTTGTTCTTCACCCAGATTACCTTGGGTACTTTATATTGTTGATAAGAAAAGCTTCATATTACTGAAAATTTAGGTTGAGATTTATACCCTAAGGGGTGATATCTTCTAGGAGGAATTATCCAATCAGCAAGTGGATTAAAAGGTTTCCTATTTTGATTAGAGTTGCTCTTATAATTATGACTTTTATTAAGTCTATCTGGGTTCGACGAAAAGTTGTAAGTTCGTTGACCAGAGTTCGACGAAGTGGGATGATATCGACGATCTCTGCTTAAGGAATTAACACATTCATTTTTTGTGCCCCAAGTTCGTCGATCTCTGTTCGACGAACCATACACAGTTTGTCAATTTCAGTAAGGCGAATTATTATTATATAGATTTTCATTCAGAGTTCGTCGACTTGAGTTCGAGAACTGGCCACATTTCGTCTATCCGAGTTCGACGAAATCTGCTGAACATTGTTCTGCTTATGATTTTTCTTATCCTTTCTTATTTTTTTTATTTTTGTGTGTAATTTCAGTTTGATTGAGATTGTTATTATCTAATTTTTCTTTACCCTTCTCAGAAACAAATTTTATTGGTGTGGATAATATGTTCTTCTTAAGTATGGGGGGTAAACTTGATGATGCACCCAAGCCCATTTTGCCATTCAGACTTGCATTGACTAGTCTTGCATTGACTGTGCTTGTAATGTACATCAGCTTAAGGCTTCTCCCATTGAGAGATTCCTCAAGTTGTTTAGCCTCATATAGCTATGTTTTAAAGAAATGATTTTTTCATATGCTAGTGTTAGTTCATCTTTTAACTTTGTGTTTTCAGAACTCAGATTTTCTCGATTGGTCAGTCTTTCCCTAAGTGTTTTGATTTCTTTTTCAGAGTTGATTAAGTCAATGCACATGATTTTAAATTCAGTTTTGAAACTATCAGAATTGTAATCAAAAGATAAAAGTACCTGATCAGCTTCTGATTCTGAAGCTCCTTCATTATCAGATTCTTCCTCATTGTCTGATTGACTGCTGGAGGCATTAATGGCCATGAGGCAGACCTCCTTGGCCCTTGCCTCTTCTTCCTCTTTACTGGAATTGGAAGATGTCGATTTATCTTTAGTGTCACTCTAGTTTTCAGCAACAAAACCCTTCTCCTTCTTTTTGTATTTGCTGGAGGAAGGCCTTGAGCTTTGCGGTCTTCTGGAGTCCTTCTCTCTTCTTCTTTCTTTCTTTTGATTCTCTGGACACTCTGAGATAAAGTGTCCAGGATTCTGGAACCCAAACCATACTACTTCTTTAGTAGGTATTTTATCATACCTTGGCTTATCATCCTGCCTGGATGATTTTCTTCCGAAGTCCTTTCTTGTCATTTTATAAAATCTCTTGGCAAGGAGACTCATCAATTCTTCATTTACTGTTCAAGCTTCAGTCTCTTCAGCAGTCTTGAATGCCATGTTGTGCTCCTTTCTTGCTGGTGGAGGAGTCCTTTGTTCAGTTACTTCTCTAGACTTTATTAGCTGCACATAAAACTTGAGCTTTCCCAATAGAGATTCTGTGGATATCTCATTTAAGCCCCTGGCCTCCTTGATTGGCCAGATCCTTGAGTCCCATGAGCTAGGGAATCACATGAGGATTTTATCATTTACTTCAGTAAGGGTGATATCCTTATCCAAAGTCTTCAGCTCAATGATGATTAAGCTCAGTCTGTTGTACATGTCTGCAACAGATTCTGCTTCCTCCTTTTTGAAGTTCTCGTACCGGGATATGAGATTGGATCTTCTGTCTTTCATCTCATCAGCAGAGCCAGCCACCATATGATTTAGAGAGTACCTGATGAATTGTAAATATACCTATTTTTATGTACATTAATTTAGTTGTTTTCATTTATTTTTGTCATTTTTACTTATTTTTATTCAATAAATTGCTCCTTTTATTGTAAATATTATACTAACTTATTTTATTTTATTTTTCAGGAAACAATTAAAAATTTGCTAAAAATTGACAAGTCATGCTCGTGACCAGGGCGTGACAGCTCAAAATCCCGTGAAATAACAAATTTCTGAAGTAAAAAGCTTGACACACCCGGCCACACGCCCGTGTCACCCGACACGGGGCGTGACCCAAGGCGTGACAGCTCTTCCCGCTCGACAAATTTCCAACTCGAAAGTTTCCGCTCGACGTTTGTCGAGTGTCGACTCAACGCGACACGCCTAGAGTCATGCCCGTGACCTGGGGTGTGACTTCTCCACCTGGCCGACAAGACCCGCGGGGCGACTTTCAACACAACCCGCACCCAGATCCACCTCCCCGACACGCCCAGCGTCAAGGCCGTGACCTGGGGAGTGACCTCCATGTGACCGACATGTGTCCTGCAGAAGTCAACTTTGATGTCAAATCTCGTCGGCCGCCATTTGCACAGTTCTGACACGCCCCCTGACACGCCCGTGTCAGCGGGCGTGTCCCATGAAAATTTTTGCCTATAAATTCCAGTGTTCTGTATGGATTTATGTTCCCCCTTTTGAACTATTTTGTATAGGAGTTATGCTGCTCGGATGAGTTCCAAATGCTATGTAAGGGATATTTTCTCCCCCTCTCCTTATCTTTTATTTTCGTTCCTTTGTAACTCGTGTTTTAACTTAATAAAATCTGTTTTTTTTTCATCTCTTATCCTGGGCTTGGAATGATTCTTAGCAACACTCTAATGCAATCTTATTCTTATTTCGTTTTAACTTAGTTTTAGTTCTTTTAAAATGGGTGTGTGTGTGTATGAGTTTGGCTTTTTAGTTTTATGTTTTGGTTAATTTTCTTACTTAGTTTTGTTAACTTAGGTTTTTATAGCTTTCTATTTCATTGTTATAAACCCGTAAAAATGATTTCAAGGTGATTTTCATTTCTTTTAACTTAGATTTTTCTTTTTAGGATGTAAAACTTTTTCGTTATTTTCGTTTTATTTTGACTTTTTAATCAGTTTTACAGAGTTATAGGAATGATTATATAGTTGTTTTAATTTTTCATGCACTTAGTTTTTTATTTAAAACTTTTGCTTATTTAATTTTTTCGTTCTCTATTTATGCATTTCTACCGCATTCTGGCAGTAGAAATGTATTTATTTCAATTTTTCGAGCACTTGCAATTTTCGTTTATTTGCAAACTTTTTCGCTCGTTTAATTTTTATTTTCACTTTTTACGCATTTGTACCGCATTCTAGCGGTAGAAATGCAGTCGTTTTAATTTTTTGATAACTTAGTTTTTTTTACATTTCTGTTGTGTGCGCATTTATTTCCGTCTACTCGTTAAGAGTTAAATGGCGCATTGTTTTATTTCATTTCAGTAGAGTGTGTGGAGTGTGTTTACTTTCCTGCAGTGTGCGTGAGTTTTACTTTATGCAGAGTGCATGCGTGTGGTGCATTTATTTAATCCTACTCGTTTGAGTTGGACCCGCTTTCTTTCTCCCGCCCACGCATTTGCGCCGGGACTCGCAATTTACAGCTTTCTTCAGTCCCACTCGTTTGAGTAGGACTTGCAATTTTCTGCTTTATTTTCCTGCTTTCATTTACAGCTTTCTTTTACCGCTTTCTTTACTGCTTTATTTTCTACTTTTCCCGCAAGCCGTCCCCATTCCGATGAGTTGCTAATCGTTCTTAGCCCTCGGTATCGAAGAGCATTTGGACAAATAAAATAGCTTAAAATAACTAAACGTCGTATTTTTCTAATTAATTAATTTCTTAAGGTTTGCCCGGGGTTAACGACGCGTAGGACCACATATCGATGTGTGGGCCCTATTTTAGTTATCCATATGCTCGCCGATAGGCCGTGCGTATGGACAGATCACCCCTTGGTAATGAGAGTTCCGCACTAACCCTCAAGAGAGGAGGCACGCCAACTCTACCGGATTGGGTTCCCCACCCAATAGCGGGGTTCTTAGCGTAATGTGGGCGTTAAGAGGAATCCTTCGTCGGACTAACGTTCGGTCGAATAGTCTTAGCGTTCAGGTAAGCGATAGTCCTAGACATAAGTGAGCTCATTCTAGTGGAAGCTCCACGGCCAAGTCACCGCCTTAATTAATTAGAAATTTAGGATCTCTTTTTATTTAAAGTTTATTTTGGTTCAAATTTTATTCGATGCCATTGTGTTAAGATTTTCATCGGCTCCACCTTCAAGCTGCTTTCATTTTCTATTTTCTGTCTTTTTATTATATATAAAATATTACCCGATAAGTAATTATTGGTAAAATAATAGTCCCCTGCAGGGAAGAGTAGAAATAATCGAACCGACCCCGAGAACAATACGACCTCGATATTCCACCCGGAATATCCTGTACTACTCACGATAGGTGCACGTGTCTCCTTTTGTTAAAACTCGATCACACTTTTTTATATCCAAAATAAATAAATATGCGTGCCCCGTTTTCTAAATAAAAAACCACTTCCGCTCTACTTAAATAAAACCGCCGCGTCGCCGCATGACCGTAAATATTTTTGGGGTTTTAACCCGTATCAAGTTTTTGGCGCCATTGCCGGGGAATTTTTCGTATCGTTATTTTGAACCCTGGAGTTCTATTAATTTTACTTATATATATATCTTTATACTATAAGGAAACCCCTAATCAGGGCATGGTGTAACATTTAAATCCTAATATGCCCTTATAAAAACTGTTTTTGTGAGTTCAATTGGGGGTATTTTGGTCTTTTAGCAGAATTAACGCTTAATTAATACATATGGCCTCGCACCTGGCACTGTTCAGCGAGCTCAAAATCGCGATTCCTGATTTCTTCTTCCCGATATCCCTCTTCTTCTTCTGCGCAGCTAGGGCATCGCGATTCCTCCTCCTCCCGCGACTTCACGTCACCATTTCTCCTCTTCCCACGACTTCACAGCACCAAGATCATCCTCCCCACTGCTCCGCGATTGCATATTACGAGCAGCTGGCCTAATTCCGCCTCCCGCTCGCATCTCTTTGTTCAAGCCGATGCTTCTACCGTCATTGCTACCCTCTGAAAGTTAACCCCTGCGCTTTCTCCAGTTCTTCTTCTCTGTTACATCTTCCAAAAATTTTTCGCTGATTTTTGCTTCTCTGTAAAAACAACTGATTTTGGGTTGGTTTGCTGCATCGATTACCGAAAAAGGTTTGGTTTCTTGCTTTGCTTTTTCTCCGCTCCTTCTCCGGTAAGTCTTGATCTTCCCCAATCTCCAAGTTTTATTTTTTTAAACCAGAACTCTGGGTTATTTGGGGCATGAAGAGGGCATGAAGAGTAACTCTGGATTTTAGAACTGATTTCAGAACTCTGGGTTCTTTCTATGCTTCGATTACCAGAACTCTGGTTTCTTTCAGACTTGATCTTCTCTGTTACTTCTTTCTATGGTTTCAGAACTCTGAGTTATTTCATGTTTCATGCCCCAATATTTTGGCCAGAACTTTGGATGTTCACATTTTGTTGAGTTTAAACATTTTTTTATCCAGATCTGGTATCATTTTATCCAGATCTGGAATCATATTGAGTTTAAACAATTTGTTCTTTCTATGATTTCAGTAAAAACTTGAGATGTGTGTTTTCTCATTTTCCTTGTTGAATTCTGATGTACTCATGTACGAATAAGGGGAAGAAATGAATCGAGACTGGAGAAATAAAAAAAATGCTCCACAAACAGGTACCCCTGCTCCTAAAATGCTTTAACTTATGTTGCTTTATCTTATAAAAGGAAGTCTGTAGCCTAATTGAAGACCTATGTTCTAATTTGTGTCACTTGATTTTCATTGCTTAGAATAGTAAAATTTGGTCTGTAGCCTCATTGAAAGCTTAATTCTAATTTTGATCACTTGAAAATTTGTCTGTAGCCTCATTGAAAGCTGTAAGTTTCTCCAATTTGAAGTTTTTTTTGATATGAAATACAGATATCAGTGAAAGATTTTTGGTTTACTCTTAGGATCAGTTTGAATTCACAGCCTATTTGAGTTATTTTTCTAGGTGATAAGGTATACAAAACAACATAAAATATAGTAGCCTTAATTTTGGTCCCCCGTGCACGACTGCAGAAAGTTTCCTGATCTCTGGCTGTAACATTTGAGGCTGCACTTTTTTTGTGTTTGTAATTTATACCAATTTTGTTTAATTTTGTTTACAAAAATTTCAGTATGTCTCAAAGACTCTAAAATCTCCAAGATTAAATCCTATTTCAAATCCTACTTGATCTGATCAAATCACTAATAAGTTCAGGCTTCCCTTTAGGTAGGGGCAACTCCTCCAAGCAAATCTGTTGATGATTACAGATTTTTGTGATTTCAGATTTTAGTGATTTAAGTTCTTTGTGATTTAAGATTTCTATTTTCTCAGATTTTAGGGCTGCACTTTAGCCCTAATTAATGATATTTTAGTAGTTAAATTAAGGCTCCGTTTGGGGGGACTTATTTTCACCGATCAAGCGGTTACGACCGCATGAAGCAAACCTTAATTAAGGTCCGATTCATGTGGTCGTAACCGCTTGACCGGTGAAAATAAGTCCCCCCAAACGGAGCCTAAATGCTTCATATGTAAATATTCTGGATTCATTGAACCTGGAATAAATGCCCATATGTGATTTCAGATTTTTTTGTGGTTTCAGATTTCTATGTTCTCATATTTTTGTGGTTTGTACTTTAATTAGATCGGGCACTGTTACTATTTTTTGAAAGTTCATTTTCTCCTGCTCACAATTTAGTTCAAGCTTAGTCTTAAATCAAGAGGAAGCTGCCAGTGATGTTGGAAAAAAAGAACTGAGATCAGTAATTTGAAGACCCTGTTTATCAGAGAGAACCTCCTTGGATTGCTGCAATCAGCAAGGTTAATTTTGAGTGCTTGGAATGGAGAATTCTAATAAAAGCATTCATGGTTTTATTTTTCAAAAAATGATGCGAGCGGAAGCAGGATTTCCAAATATTCAATTTTTAAACCCGTTTACTTCATTATACTAACAATATTTATGCAATTATTATTTGTTGCAGGCTACAGTTCAACGTGATTGCAATCATGCCACATATATCTATTGTGTCTGCAACAACTTATGTGTATGGGCCTGCTTTTTTCCATTCTTTATTTCTTGATTAACAATTCATAATTGTCATTTACTTCACTGATTCCTTCTATGTGTATGGCTTCCCAATGTGTTTTATTTTCTCTGCATGTAGATTTATCCTTTGACACATGATTTTTTATTTTATTTGGGTGATATGAGAATAGTTCGTTGGTGATAGCTTACTCAGATCCAACCCCAAACCAATTGGCTATTGGCGGAGTGGTCCCGAATCTATATTATATGCATAAGACTACAGGGATTATATGGAAATGTTTAATCAAAATTATTTCATTAGAACATTTTAGTTAAACTCAATCGTCCAAATCATCTTCAGTACTTAAAATGCATGTATAAGACTTCATGAGATTATTGATATACGCGATATCACGGTCCACCATTGCAGATTGAGTTTATTAGGTTGGTGTTGCTATTTCTCTAATTCATCATACCTTTATTTAATTTTGCATCAAAAACGACTACAAATTTCATCAAAAACTACTACAAAGAAGAAAAAAACTAATTTTGACCATAGAATGACATAAGCTTCCTTAGGCGAGGTTCGTGCTCACGACCGAAAGTTCGTAACCACCGCATTCACCGCCGCCGCCACCGTGCCAAATGGACCCCAAGTTTCTTCAATACTATCAGATTTAAAAAGCTCTGGTTTTGTTTTTCTGCTATTATCTATGTTGTGATTTCATTTCACATGCTTTCTTTTGCTGTTTGCACTTGAATTTATTTATTATTACAAAAAATGCTTGAATAGAACGTCTTCTTCTGGGAGCATTTCTTATTGTGATATGAAATCGGTTGAGCATTTCATTTACTATCATGCACCATTATACTTTGATTTGTTCTTCAATTATTTGTTTGGCTTAAGTTTAAGTCGTATCATCATAATTTACATGTTCATATCACATCGTTTATACTTTGTTCATATCAAATCGCTCATACTTTGTTCATATCATATCGCTCATACTTTGTTCATAAACACAATGTCGTCCACGATCGATGTCGCCACCCGCGACTGATGATGTCGCCCACGACCGATGTTGCCTCCCCCGATCAATGTCGCCGCCCACAACCAATGTCGCCGTCCACGACCAATGTCGCCCCCCCAGACCAATGTCGTCGTCCATGATCAATGTGGCCCCCCACGACCAATGTTGCCTCCCACGACTAATGTCGCCGCCCTCAACCAATGTCGCCCCCACGACCAATGTCGCCGCCCCCGACCAATGTTGTCGCCCCCGACCAATGTCGCCGCCCCCAACCAATGTCACCTCCATTGACCAATATCACCCACCACGACAAATGTCGCCCTCATGACATATGTCGCCTCCCACAGCCAATGTCGCCCCCCACGATCAATGTCACCCCCCACGACAAATGACGCCCCCATGACAATTATCACCCCCACGACAAATGTTGCCCCGCACGGGGTCCCCCGTGCACGACTTAGACAATGTCGCCGCCCCCAACCAATGTCGCTATCCAGGACCAAAGTCGCTTCCCAGGACCAATGTCGTCGTCCACGATCAATGTGGCCCCCTAAGGCCATTGTTGCCCTCACGATAAATGTCGTCGTCCCCGACCAATGTCGCTGCCCCCGACGAATGTCGTGCCCCTGACCAATGTCGCCACCCTCGACAAATGTCGCCGCCATGATAAGTGACTCCCTTCACGACCAATGTCGCCCCCATAACAAATGTCCACCATCACGTCAAATGATGCCCCATGACAAATGTCGTTCCCATAACAAATGTCGCTCCCTCGACAAATGTCGCTCCCTCGACAAATGTCGCTCCCACGACAAATGTTGCCCGCACGGGGTCCCCCGTGCACGACTGCTTGTATATATATAAAAATATGGTTAACCAACAACAAAAATTTTTTTTACTAATAATAATAATAATAATAATAATAATAACAAAAACTTACAAAATTATAAAACAAAAAAATTAAAAAACCGATAAAACAACAAAAATTAAAAAACCTATAAAACAAAAAAATTAATAAACCTGTAAAACAAAAAAATTAAAAAACCTATAAAACAAAAAAAATCTAGAAAATGAAAAAAAAAACCAACTAAAAATTAAAAAATCTACTTAAAAAACACATAACAAAATTTTCATTATTTTTATAACTAACTAAAAAGCAACAAAAATCTCCAAAAACACTAAAAAAACTAAAAACCCATAAAAAATAAAAACCAAAAAACTAACTAAAAATTAAAAAATCTACTTAAAAATACCAAAAAAATATTATATATAATAATTTGATTTTTTTTAAACAAAAATCTATATTTTGGGGTTCGGCGCGCTTCGCACTTTTGTGCGCGCTAGGGGGTTGTTTTTTTTATCACACGCATAAGATAACACGTCAGCTTTGACTCACACGCACTTGCACCCCATACCGTTCGCAACCTTTTTGACGAATTTTTCTTTTTTGTTTTTCTGTTATATTTTTGCTACTTCTTCTAACACTAATGCAGGGTTTCGACCCGGGCCTCCTGGACTCGTCTTAAGGGAAGCTTCTACCCTCACTTTTTTTTTTTGTAAATATTATGATTTGTCTATTATCTGTTCCGCATACTTAGATTGCAACATTGGGGACAATGTTGGGTTTAAGTATGAGGGTGTTTTCCTATTCTGCATTTTTTTTATTCTGCACTCATAAAAATAAAAAAAATTACAAAAATTAAAAAAACCTTTTTAAAAAAATTTTTTTTTCCTTATTTTTATAATAAAAAAAAATCTCCAAAAAAAAACTTATAAAACATCAAAAAAAATTTCAAACAAAAATTTTTTTTTGGCCCTTTTACTTTGTTGTAAATATTTTTCAAAAAATAAATCTCTCTTTTCCCCCTCTTGTTTCCTTTTTTTGTTAGAAACCCGCATTTTGCTTGTCCACGACGTTCAAATCATCGAACCAACCACCTCAATAAGAGTCTGTTCGCGGGCCGCCATTGGGTGTTTACTTTGTACTTTTTTTGTAAAAATCTTTCTCCCCCTATCTTCTTTGTAAATAACACTTCTTTCTCTCCTCTTTCTTGTAAATAATTTATCAAAATACACTAAAAATCAAAAAAATTAGAAAAATCAAAAATCCTAAAAAAATGAAATAACTCTAAAAATCTTAAAAAGATAATAATTAAAACACAAAAAAATGATAAAACTCTAAAAATTCCAAAAAAAAATGTTTTGTTCTATTATGTAACAAATAAAATCGAATATCTTAATTCTTAACCTTTTTTGCTTTCCAAAAATCTAGTTTTGAGTTAATTTATAAGCGAATTCTTTTTATTCTTTGCTTACTATTCATTTATTGATTAAAGTTTGATAGATTTAGGTGTCTAGGGTTAAGATTTAAATAATTTTTTATGTCTTTTTCTTATAATAGAGAACTTGTTTTTCACCACTACTTCTAATTTTTTAATAGAAGCTCGTTTTTTATATTAGAAAATAACAATCATGGATTTCAATTATTTCTACTTCATGCTTTTACAAAGATAGGAACATTCAATTTAAAAAGGTTGCACTCAAATTTTTTTTATTAAAATCTAGTTTTCTTTTTGAAAAAAATAAACCCACATCCATTTTTTTCATGTCTTACTGGACATGTTTACCCATATTTTATCCCTTAAAAGATCTTATGTCAATGGGAATAAGATTTCATTCCGTAAACATGGGCACCCAATATTTAAAAAGATTATATGTTATGAAGTTAGAGGATAAAATTCATTACTCCTACACATATACATTGAGTTATTTTATAATTTATGAAGAAAAAAATTTTTATTATGTGTTAGGAAAATAATATTTCATTTTCCTAACTATCCAAAAAGAAAAAAAATTGTAGGTTCGAGAAAAAATTACCTCGCCTCTAAATCCAAGCCTTCTTCATAAACCACCAAACCACTTAGCCTATTTCAATGATTCTATAATTAATTTAAAATTTTTTGAGAGTATAACTTTTAAATTGCATTATTTCCTTTAACTTCTTTTAAGCTAGAGTTTTTTATATAAATTCAATCCATCTTTGTTAAACTAACAAAAATAAATTTTTGCTTTCTATTTTATTTTATCTAGAAGCCTTTTTGAAACTCTTCCTCTATTCATAACATTTCATAAATTAGGATTTAATTCTTTAAACCCAGATGTTTATTTTGATCTTACTTTTAATTAATTCAAGCGGTAGCTAAACTTAGGATTTCTTTTATTTCTTATAAGTTCATCTCAAACTTTTGCTCGGGAATAGCAAAAGCTTAAGTGTGGGGGTATTTGATGAATTGTAAATATACATATTTTTATGTACATTAATTTAGTTGTTTTCATTTATTTTTGTCATTTTTACATGTTTTTATTCAATAAATTGCTTCTTTTATTGTAAATATTATACTAACTTATTTTATTTTATTTTTCAGGAAACAATTAAAAATCTGCTAAAAATTGACAAGTCACGCCCGTGACCAGGGTGTGACAGCTCAAAATCCCGTGAAATAGCAAATTTCTGAAGTAAAAAGCTTGACACACCCGACCACACGCCCGTGTCACCCAACACAGGGCGTGACCCAAGGCGTGACTCCTCTTCCCGCTCGACGAATTTCCAACTCGACAGTTTCCGCTCGACATTTATCGAGTGTCGACTCAACGCGACACGCCTAGAGTCACGCCCGTGACCTGGGGCATGACTTCTCCACCTGGCCGACAAGACCCGCGCGGTGACTTTCAACGCAACCTGCGCCCAGATCCACCTCCCCGACACGCCCAGCGTCACGCCCGTGACCTAGGGCGTGACCTCCACGTGACCGATACGTGTCCTGCAGAAGTAAACTTTGATGTCAAATCTCGTCGGCCGCCATTTGCACAGTGTTGACAAGCCCCCTGACACGCCCGTGTCAGACGGCGTGTCCCATGAAAATTTTTGCCTATAAATTCCAGTGTTCTGTAAGGATTTCTGTTCCCCCTTTTGAACCATTTTGTGTAGGAGTTAAGCTGCTCATATGAGTTCCAAATGCTATGTAAGGGATATTTTCTCCCCCTCTCCTTAGCTTTTATTTTCGTTCCTTTGTAACTCGTGTTTTAACTTAATAAAATCTGTTTTTTCATCTCTTATTCTGGGTTTGGAATGATTCTTAGCAACACTCTTATGCAATCTTATTTTTATTTCGTTTTAACTTAGTTTTAGTTCTTTTAAAATGGGTGTGTGTTTGTATGAGTTTGGCTTTTTAGTTTTATGTTTTGGTTAATTTTCTTACTTAGTTTTGTTAACTTAGGTTTTTATAGCTTTCTATTTCATTGTTATAAACCCGTAAAATGATTTCAAGGTGATTTTCATTTTTTTAACTTAGATTTTTCTTTTTAGGATGTACAACTTTTTCGTTCTTTTCATTTTATTTTCACTTTTTAATCAGTTTTACGGAGTTATAGGAATGATTATATAGTTGTTTTAATTTTTCATGCACTTAGTTTTTTATTTAAAACTTTTGCTTATTTAATTTTTTCGTTCTCTTTTTATGCATTTCTACCGCATTCTAGCGGTAGAAATGTATTCGTTTCAATTTTTCGAGCACTTGCAATTTTCGTTTATTTGTAAACTTTTTCGCTCGTTTAATTTTTATTTTCACTTTTTACGCATTTCTACCGCATTCTAGCGATAGAAATGCAGTCGTTTTAATTTTTTTATAACTTAGTTTTTTTTTTACATTTCTGTTATGTGCGCATTTATTTCCGCCTACTCGTTAAGTGTTAAAGGGCGCATTGTTTATTTTGTTTCTGTAGAGTGTGTGGAGTGTGTTTACTTTCCTGCAGTGTGCATGAGTTTTACTTTATGCAGAGTGCATGCGTGTGTTGCATTTATTTAGTCCTACTCGATTGAGTAGGACCCGCTTTCTTTCCCCCTCCCACACATTTGCGCTGGGAGTCGCAATTTACAGCTTTCTTCAGTCCTACTCGTCTGAGTAGGACTTGCAATTTTCTGCTTTATTTTCCTGCTTTCATTTACTGCTTTCTTTTATCGCTTTCTTTACTGCTTTTCCCGCAAGCCGTCCCCATTCCGATGAGTGGCTAACCGTTCTTAGCCTTCGGTATCGAAGAGCATTGGGACAAATAAAATAGCTTAAAATAATTAAAGGTCGTATTTTTCTAATTAATTAATTTCTTAAGGTTTGCCCGGGATTAACGACGCATAGGACCACATATCGATGTGTGAGCCCTATTTCCGTTATCCATACGCTTGCCGAGAGGCCGTGCGTATGGACAGATCACCTCTTTTTAAAGAGAGTTCCGCACTAACCCTTGAGAGAGGAGGCGCGCCAATTCTACCGGATTGGGTTCCCCACCCAATAGCGGGGTTCTTAGCGTAATGAGGGCGTTAAGAGGAATCCTTCGTTGGACTAACGTTCGGTCGAATAGTCTTAGCGTTCAGGTGAGCGATAGTCCTAGAGATAAGTGAGCTCATTCTAGTGGAACCTAAACGGCAAAGTCTCCGCCTTAATTAATTAGAAATTTAAGATCTCTTTTTATTTAAAGTTTATTTTGGTTCAAATTTTATTCGATGCCGTTGTGTTAAGATTTTCATCGGCTCCACCTTCAAGATTTCTTTTTATGCTTTCATTTTCTATTTTTTGTCTTTTTATTATATATAAAATATTCCCCGACAAGTAATTATAGGTAAAATAATAGTCCCCTCCAGGGAAGAGTAGAAATAATCGAACCGACCCCGAGAATAATACGACCTCGATATTCCACCCGGAATATCCTGTACTACTCACGATAGGTGCACTTGCCTACTTTCGTTAAAACTCGATCACACTTTTTTATATCCAAAATAAATAAATACGCGCGCCCCGTTTTCTAAATAAAAAACCACTTCCGCTATACTTAAATAAAACCGTCGGGTCGCCGCGTGACCGTAAATATTTTTGGAGTTCTAACCCGTATCAGTACCAAATAGTCTTGGCTGATGTGCATTCAGCCACCTTCCTGTAAAATATCATCAGACATAGTCTGAGCTAGAATGTTCATGGCCTTTGCATCAGCAATCTTGTCCTTCTTCTGTGCATTTTTCCACTCAGGTGTTGGAATAGCATGTGTGCTTGAGGTTGTTGTAGATGTAGAGACATTTGATTTAGGATGACCTATCAAAATAGAGATGTAGATGTCCTCATCAATGAAATTCATATACAGTTTAATTCTTGACTTTCAGATGGAAAACTTATTTAAGTTGCACACTAGAGGTCTGCTGCTTGCATAGTCCTTGTTCTGTGCCATGTTGTGTATATAATCCTAAGGAAAATAAAAGTTCAGATCTAATATAGGATCTTTTGGTTTAAGGGTTAACTTATACAACCAAAGGAACACTACTCTGATACCAATTGAAAGTGAGGGTTACACCTGAAATACTCTAGAGGGGTGGGGGGGGGGAATAGAGTATCTGAAATCTTTTAGAAATAACTTTTGAAGGGAGTTAAAGAACCCTTTGTACAGAGAGGGAGTAAGAGAGTTATGATGTCTTCTCTTTCTCAAATACAACTGAGAAGACTAGTGGATCTTTGATGTTAACAAAGCTCCCCCTTAGTTATTAAGTAGTTTAGGAAGATTGAGCTTTGCTTCAGGGTGAGTAGGTCTTCAATCTTTAGCTTTGACCAGAAGAGCTCCGGGAACTTCTTGACTGATAAAGTTTTGTTTTCCTTGAAGAATCCTGTAGTGTAGAATGAAGAAGACTCTTGATTTGAATGTGTGTTCTTCTTCTTCTTCAGTATCTTGTATTAATTCTCTAGTCTGGGCTTCTTGTTTCTTGACTCTATATTTGTGTTGTTGTTTACTTTCTATCACTCTCTATTGTCGAGAAGAAGAAAGAAATCCTTTGTTTTATATTTTCTATGAAATGTTCCTTTGAATTTTTGAATTCCTTCCTGCATTGATTTCTGATGGCCTTGTGAATGTCTGCATTAATTGATTTCCCCAACTGTCCCATTAAAAATGGCAAATAATAATCCTGATGAATGCCATAATCAATGCTGTTTCTAACGGTAATATTCAGATAATATTAAGCATTGACTATTCAGGAATTACTGCAATAAAATAAGGACAGAAAGAGGAAGAAATCCAAGTCTGGATTTGTACAGAAATCGTCGAGCAAAAATAGAATTCGTCGACCTGGGTCCAGAGTTCGTCGAGCTGAGAAGTCATGTTCATCGACCAGATAATTATTGTTCGTCGACCTGAGATCCAAGATCGTCGATCTAAGAACAGGTGACTGTTTTCTGACGAAACTTGCCAATTCTGTGCATTAAGATTGCCGAGCTGATAATCTGACTTCGTCGACTAGAGTTCAGAGAAATGTTTACTGTACTTTGAATGTTGAAGTAGAGTATCCAGTAATCATCGAACTGAGAACTAAGTTCGTCGACCTGAGAACTGCTAACTGCTACTTAATAAAACTTATCAATACTGTGGTCTAAGTTCGTCGAGCTGAGAACTAAGTTCGTCGGCTGAACTCATAGAATTGTCTCTGATTTCGTCGAGCTGAGCACTACTTTCGTCCAGCTGAGTTCGATGAACGTCAAACTCATTTCCTGAATCTTAGAAATTTCTCTAAGTCTTGAGTCTTCTGTAGTCTGTTAATGGTTGTTCCAAGCAATGTAGCCTCTAAGGATATGGCCTAGACTCTAGGACACAAACATGACCCTGGCTATACATATTGGGTAAAAAATACTAGTTTAGTGAACCTAGCCCAAATCCAACTAGGGATCCAACATCCTACCATCACCGTTGGTTGGTGTAGTTCGTATTTTGTTACTTTCATTGATGACTTTTCTAGATGTACTTGTGTGTATCTCTTACGAGATTGCTCTGAATTATTCGATGTATGGACATCCTTTTATCATTTAATTCAAAATCATTTTGGTGTTTCAATTAAAATCTTATGGTCTGATAATGCTAAGGAGTATATTAGTCAAGATTTTTCATCCTTCTATATTCAACATGGGATTTTTCATCAAACTAGTTGTGTCTATTCCTCACAACCAAATGGGGTGGCAGAATGCAAAAACCGTCACCTCCTCGATGTCTCTCACACTCTGCTAACGCAGATGCATGTCCCTTGCTCCTATTGGTGCTATGCGGTTCTCATTTCCTACTATCTCATCAATCATATTCCCTCCACGGTTCTCCAAGTTAAAACCCCATTCTCCATTCTCTATCCGGGCAAGGATCCTTTTCCTCTCCCTCTATGTATCTTTGGGTGCACCACTTTTGTGCTCGCTCCCTCCGCCACTTCTGACAAACTCTCCCGTCACTCCACCAAATGTGTCTTTCTGGGGTACTCTACAACTCAGAAAGGGTATTGTTGTTTTGACACCATTCTACGCAAGCAGTTCATCTCTGACGTACCTTCTGCAAGAATTCTCCCTATTTCTCTGACGACTCCCCTCCTCTTCCTGTGGCTTCTTATTCTCCTACTGTTCCCTCCAACCGATCTACACATACCAAGGTTTTTCCACATTCACGCTCTCTGTCGTCTCCTCCTCTCTATTCACCTCCGCTATATCCCTCTTCTCTGCCATCGTTGCTCTCTACTTCCGGGCCAGCTCTCTCCACCATGGATGCTTCGGATACTGAGGAAGCCGCTGACCTGGATCTCCCCATTTCTCTTTGAAATGGGGGTCGGGCATGTACCCAACAACCGCTTGCTGCTGTTGTTTCATATGATCGTCTTACCCCTTCTCGCAGATCTTTTGCACTGGCTATCTCAACCACTTCAACCCCTCATTCCTACCAGGAGGCCCTTATCGTTCCTCATTGGAAGGATGCTATGGATGAGGAGATTACTACTCTACATGAACGGGGTACATGGACCCTTTGTCCTTCTCCCTTCGGCACAGATTTTGTGGCTGTCGCTGGGTCTTTGTGGTGAAGTTCCGACCTGACGGTAGTGTGGATCGTTATAAGGCCGGTCCTTTTACAAAAGGCTTTACCCAGACTTATGGACTTGACTATTTTGACACCTTCTCTCCAGTTGCTCATCTCAGCACTATCATGGTCCTGTTCTGTGTGGATGTCAACAGGGATTGGCCCATTTCTCAACTTGATGTTAAGAATGCCTTTCTATATAGGGATCTTCACGAGGACGTCTACATGGAGCAACCTCTAGGGTATGTTGCTCAGGGGGAGAGACAGGTATGTCGGCTTAATAAGGCTATCTATGGCCTAAAGCAAAGCCCTCGGACATGGTTTGACAAGTTCAGTGGGATTGTGGCGACCGTGGGTTTTATGAGAAGTTTTGCCGATCACACTTCATTTATTTGCAATACCTCCCTGTGTCTGGTGGTGCTTGCAGTATATGTGGATGATATTCTTCTCACTGGAGATAAACAGTCTGGGATAACCATGACAAAGAAGCATGTTCGCCAACACCTGGTCACAAAGGTTATGAGCTCTCCAAAATACTTTCTGGGGATAGAAATCTCTCGGAAGCACAATTCCCTTGTCCTCTCCCAACGCAAGTATGCTCTTGATTTGCTAAAAGAGGCAGGGTTGATTGGGGCTAAACCTACCTGATGCCCCATGGCGACTGGAGAAGATAAAACATGGATAGATGACTCTCCTCTTCTTTTAGATGTTACGAGGTACAGACGTCTGGTTGGTCAACTTATATATCTCACGGTGTCCATACCCGACTTCACCTATGATGTAGGCAAGGTTAGCCAATTCATGCAAACTCCTAGGGAGTGCTATCTACATACTGCCCTAATGATATTGGATTATGTTAAATCAACGCCTGAGAAAGGACTACTCTTTCAGAACAATGGTCTTTTGAGGATTGAAGTGTACTCAGATTCGAACTATGCTGATGACAAAGGAGACTGCAAGTCAACATCGGGGTTTTGTACCTTTGTTGGGGAAAATCTTATGAGCTGGAAGAGCAAGAAACAATCTTTCATCTCCATGTCCAGCGTAGAAGCAGAATATCGAAGTATGGAGTCAACCACATGTGAATTGAAGTTATTACGAGCTCTTATGCTGGACTTAGGAGAGGTCTACAACAATCCTCTACCTATGTTTTATGACAACAAGGCCGCTATATTCATCTTCAAAAATCACGTCTTCCATGAGAGAACAAAGCACATTGAAGTTGATTGCCACTTTTTTCGGGAAAAGATTTTGAAGTAATAAATTTGTACTCAGTTCGTTACCTCCGATAAATAGTTGGCAGATATTTTCACCAAGCCGGTGTCCGCCTCCTTTCTTCACATTTGCGATAATCTTGGCATGATTGATATATATGCTCCAGCTTGAGGGGGAGTGTTGTTGTGTGGAGACCGTGTGGTCTGGCGGTCTGACTCTGGCTGATTAGATACCGAGCAGTCTGTCGGTTTCTCTCCAGCGGTTTGGTGGTCGGACTGTTGTTGTTGTTGTCCGGGCGATCTGATAGTTTGTCTCAGTCGACTTGGAGACCGGGCGCTCTGGCGGTCTCCCATGGTGCCTTGTTCTCTCCTTCTGGTGGTTGTCGGGCGGTTAGCCTATTTATCTAACCACGCGGCATGTTCGGCTTGTTTTTATATAAAACCACGTACACCTGAAATTATATAGTCCCACATTGCTTAATTGTAATCTCTCTCATCTCCTCCATTTTATAAAAGCGAGGCAATACCTTTGTAATAGATACCTATTTTGGAAAATAAAATTTATTACTCCAAATTTTCGGTTTGTTTATTTTCTGTTCGCATAGTGCACCACCACCGTTTGCTCAATTCTCGTCCATTATGGGCTTTCCAAGATTACTCCCACCTGCAAGGAATGTCTCCCTGAAGCATCGTCTACCTTCACCTTCCACGAAGTCGGCGAGTGAGGTTCTCCTCCGACACCTCGACCACGTAGTCCGCCAAAAAGTAGGCAATTGCTTGGGCCCTAATCGAGAGGCGGGGACAAAGGAGATGTCAAACTCACTCAGTTCCACCGACCACTTAGCTAGCCGTCACGAATACTACACCCCCTCAAATATGTTGCAGAGGGGATGGTCAGTCACCACTCAGATGGAGTGTGCATAGAAGTAGGGCCGGAGCCTCCGTGCCGAGATGACCGAAGAAAAGGTCAGTTTTTCGGAGATGCGGTATCGAAACTCGGTCTTCCTCAGAACTCGACTCCCATAGTATATAGGGAGCTGCGTCTTCACCACTTTACAAACTAGGATGGAGCTCATGGCCTCCGCTCCGACCCCGAGATACAAAAATATGTCTTCCCCTTCCTTCGGCCCTTGGAGCAGCGGAGCCTGGGTCAACTGCCTCTATAGGGCCTGGAATGCCTCCTCGTACTCCTTTGTCCACTCCAATTTTTGACCCCTCCCCTCAACGTCTTAAAGAAGGCGGAGCATTTCTCCTCGGCCCGGGAGAGGAACCTACTCAATCCTGCTAGCTTTACTGTCAACCGCTGCACCTCTTTAGCATTCCATGGCTATCCCAGCTCCATGATGGCATTAACCTTGTCAGGATTTGGTTCAACACCTGTGGGGGTGAGGAGATGCCCCAAGAGCTTCCCCCTGTTGGCCTTGAAAACACACTTTAGGGGATTCAGCCGCATCTTATATTTGTACAGGGTGGTGAAGGTTTCCCCTGGGTCCCGGAGGTGAGAGTCCACATCTTGACTCTTGATCATGTGGTCATCTACGTACACCTCCAAGTTCCTCCCCCTCTGTTCCCGGAAGACCCTATCCATCATCTTTTTATAAGTCGCCCCTACATTCTTTAGCCCAAAGGGCATCATTTTATAGTAGTAGCATCCATCCCCCGTGATGAACGAGACATTTTTGATATCCGAGCGGTGCATCTTAATATCGTGATAACCTGAAAATGCATCTAAGAAGCTCATTACAGGAAAACCAACGGCTGAGTCAACCTGCGCGTCGTTCCAAGGCAAGGGATAACAGCCCTTAGGCCATGATTTATTAATCAAAGAAAAATCAACACACATACGCCACCGGTCGTCTCCTTTTTTGACCATTACAACAATGGATACCCAGTCGGGGTATTTCATTTCGGATACAAAGCCGTCCTTGAGGAGTTTGGCCACCTCCTCCCTGATGGGCTTGGCCAACTTGTCCGTCGTGGACCTCTTCTTCTGTTGGATGGGGTGAGCTCTCGGGTCCAGGTTGAGGTGATGGCAGGCCACGTCCGCGTCAATCCCTGTCATCTCCGCTGCGCTCCATGCGAAGATGTCCAGATTCTTTTGGATGCATGACAGCATTCTGCACTGAACCTACGGGGTAAGCCCCCCACTATTGCGAATCTTCTCCACCCTGCCTCCAAGGGTGATAACCTCCATCTCCACCACCTCTTCCACAGCCTCCAACTTGTACTGCTCCTCCCATTCTCTGACATCACCCTCTTCCGGGGCAAGAACTTCCTCAGTTGCCGCTTCTTCCTCCGTGGCCATCACCTCGGCCAACTCCTCCTGGTCTCCTACTGCCACCTCTACCTCGGTGTAGCTCTCCACCTCCATCTCCTCTCCTCCTGCCTCGTGTTCTGCCTCCTCCATTCTCCGCTCCATCTCCTCGGCCATTTCCTGCCAGGATATAGAGTTCACGACGCTGATGTAGCACTCCCTCGCAACTTTAGGGTCACCACGAACAAGGACATGGATCCCCTCGGCATTGAACATCATGCATTGGTGAAGGACGAGGGGACGCAGTGGAAGGTGCTAATGAGCGGCCGCCAAAAGTTGGCGTTATAGCTGTTGGGGGCATCCACGATGACAAACCTATAGTTTCGGGACTGCCCCCAGGCTAATATGGAGCCCCACTCCTCCTTCTACCTCCTTCCACTCCCCTGAAAATCCAAACAGGGGTTCATCTAAATCCAGCACACTATTTTCCTCCACCTTCATCGCATCAAACACCTTTTTGAAGATGACGTTGACGGAGCTCCCATTGTCAATGAGGATAATAGAGATAGTGAATTTCTCGATGGCGGTCTGGATGACCAGCACATCGTAGAAGGGATCCTCATGATCAGGAATATCCTTCCTTGAGAAGGTAATCATCTCCTCTGCGGGTGGGGTTTGGGATGTGGAGCCAATGCTCCGGCGATACATGGTATGGTGGCTCACCTTCCGTGTGGCTTCAATCCTCACCCCCCCTCCCCCCGTGGATCACTCTGATCCCTCCCCGGGTCCCGACATCTGCCCGGTCTTCACATCGATCTTCTCCACCCCAGCCAACACCTCATCTATCCTCACCTCCTGGGGGCCCTGATGTTAATACTACAACCTATTTCCTCTCATATCGTGGAACTCTGGGCACGTGGCCGTGGCGTGCAATTCCTCTTGGTGGAAGTCATTATAGGGCAACTCCGCCTGACATCTCTCTCATCCTTCGCGCCGCTCTCCTCCTCTCCCCCATGGCTATGACCATAGCCTGATTGTGATCAGGGATGGGAGGTCTTTGAGCTTGCCTCCAACCTGGGGGGTGGAACTGATCCTGGACCCCTGGTGGTGGTACCTTCCCTGGTAACCTCTCTGTGGCCCATGGTCCTGCCACTCGGGCCTCCAGCCCAACCGACAGTCCGACTCATGATGCCCCCACCTAGGCTACTACTTCCCTTGAAGCTGCCGTTGTTCCCTCTACCAGGGTTCTGTTCTCCTTTCCTCCTGCCCTCTCCTGCCTCTCGGCTCCTTCTCCTCCTCTGTGGCCCACCTGGACAGCTTCTAGGCAAACTTCGGATTCGATCACTCCCCATCGACCTCCCTTGCCGCCCACTCCATCATCTATTCATATGAGAGGGGTGGTATTCCCTTCAGCTCCATTCTGAAGAATCCCTGTTACAGCCCCAAGGTGAAGGCCATCATCAGGATATGGCCTGGCATCTCCTGGACTTGGCTGACCTCTTCCTGAAATCGGTTAACGTAAGTCCCCAAAGTCTCATTCACCCCCTGCTTGATGTGGAACATGGACTCTGACTCCTTCTTCCTCCTCTTGGAGGTGGTGAACCTTAATATGAACCCCGGACGCAGGTCTTCAAAGTAGTAAATGGAGCTGGCCGGCAGCTGGTGGAAACACTCCCTCGCCTTCTCTTTGAGGGTGATGTCGAAGAGCCGACACTTAAAGCCATCCAACATCTATCAGATTGAAACCACATCCTCGAACAACTGGACGTGCTGAGTCGGGTCTCCCTTCCCGGTGTAGTAAGACATTTATGGTTCCCTTAACCGTTTTGAAATTGGGGGGGGGGGGGAGGAAACTAGCTCGCTGAATAGGCTTCCTCCCCCTTTTGGGCGAGCTGAAGTATCTAGCACACCCATCTCACCGAACCAGCCTCCACTTGCCGAGCCGTGGAAGAGCACGCGCCCGGAGAGCTCGCATCCCCATACATCTTCGTTGACCTCCTTCCCAACTCTCCTTCCGGGAGCGTCCTCGCACAAAGACGGGTCGACGGTGATTGGAGCAGCTGGAGTCGAGCACTCGGCCCGCACACCGAGTGCGAACTTTACGAGGCTGAGTACCTCCTGCAAGAAGTCTTCGAACATCCCCACCATGGCCAGAGGTGGCAGGGGCGGTGATTCTGAGTTGTCCGAGCCTTGTCCTTCTCCTCCAGCCATCTAGCTTGTTAAAGATTTTCTATGTTCACCACTTTCCACGCTCACCGCACCAGAATGTTGAAACAGAAAATTCGGTCTCTTGTGGAGTTCACTCTTGGGGAATGTGTGACTGCGCACCTACTTCTCCCCTACAAGTCAAATAACAAAAAGAAATGGAAACTGACCCAAGGGCTCGGCGTGGAGGTCCCAACACACACCTAGAAGATCTTAGAGCACTTCCCATCCTTAGCCAATGGCTGAGCTAAGGCTTCCTCAGAACGCACAAGAAGATCTAAATACTGATAAGCGTGCCTTTTGAAGTGCCCCTTGGGTCTTATTTATAGATTTTTGTAAACGAACCGCCAATAGCCAACCTCCGCTGTTTTGAATAGCTATGTGCAGCCCAACTGGGCCTCAAATGGCATAACTCCTCCGTTCTATAAAGCTACTCGCACCCTTAGTGAGGGTAAAATGGTATTAAAAAACACCTCATAGGAGACTGGGTGAGTGGAGCATCATCACTCAGCGCCAAAGCCAGGATTGCGTCGAGAGCATTGAGTGGAGCAACGTCACTCAATGCCAAAGTAGGAGGGCATCGAGAGCGTTGAGTTGAGCAACGTCACTTAATGCCAAAGCCAGAAGGGAGCCAGCAGGGATAAATTCTGGACGAAGTCTCACAAAATAGCTGGGCGAGTGGCCCTCTGATACCTTCACTCGCCCTGGGAGGTCCAGGATTATTAGTACTACATAAGGAATTCTTGAAGACTTGAGAACGTCAAGCATTGTTCGACGAGGTCAGCTCGATGAACCTAGAGCTCTGTTCGACGAATGTAGAGCCCCACTCGACGAACGACAAGCTCCGCCCGAGCTCGGTCTGGCGAAAAACTGATTCTGATCATCGAACCCCGGGCGGACGCGGCCTGGTTGGCCCGGCTCATACTGCTCGCTCGCCTAGCTTCGACGAGAGCGAACTGGCTGTTCTGAACCCGCCCGCATGCTATTCTAGCATGGACAGGTCGCCTTAGTCCGCTCGTCTTTCCTGGTGGACCAACTCGGCGGACACGGGGTTATACATTTGTGTATTTTATCCACAATAACCTAGATTTGTGTGAAGTCACCATTCAAATATGATGGATTAAGTTTGCATTTGATGTCATCTTTTAGTTGAGGGCTTGCAGGTTATTATTGTAATGTGTAGACCAATGTCAGTTTACAATGAGTCACCAAACACATGACCATGCAATATAATACCTCATTGTGTGATCCATGGTGTTCACTCATGTGTAACCTCTCTATTGTGATGCACCTCATGTTCAAGTACTAAAGAAATGAAAGAAAGGAAGGGTTGCTTGTTTCAACATAGAAGAAAAGAATTTTTTTTTCAATATAACTTATTATTATCTAACATTTACCTAAATCACCATAAGGGGGGTGAATAGGTGATGTTCATGTATTTTTGTGGAATAAAAATTTTCTAAAAGACAAGAACACAAATATAGAGATTTTTATAATTGTTGCCCGTATTGGGTACGTACACTGTCCCCAAGCATAAAAATGTCTAGGTGATAATTTTTATATTTGGTTTTTTTAAAAAAAACAGGGCACATGGATTTATTAGTTGGATATAAAAACAGTTGAGCCGAGTTTTAACGAAAGGAGGCAAGTGCACCTATCGTGTGTAGTACAGGATATTCCGGTGTGGAATCTCGAGGTCGTATTATTCTCGGGGTCGGTTCGATTTTTTATACTCTTCCCTGGAGGGGACTATTATTTTACCGATAATTTTTATCTTGTTAGGATATATGTTTTATATATAAGAAAAAAAATGCAATACAAATAAAAGCAATTAAAAGATGGAGCCGATGAAGAGCTTAGCTCGATTGCACCTAATAAAATTGAACTAAAATAAACTTTTTATAAAACGAGATCCTAAATTTCAAATTAATTAGGCCGGAGAATTGGCCGTGGAGGTTCCACTAAAATGAGCTCACCTAGCTATAGGAATACCGCTCACCTAAACGCTAAAACTATTTGACCGGGCTCTCATCCGATGAAGGATTCCTCTTAACGCCAACATTACGCTAAGAACCCCGCTATTGGGTGGGGAACCGAATCCGGTAGAGTTGGCGCGCCTCCTCTCTCGAGGGTTAGTGCGGAACTCCAATTACCAAGGGGCGATCTGTCCATACGCACGGCCTCTCGGCTAGCTAGCGTATGGACTACGAAAATAGAGACCACACATCGATTATGTGGTTCTACGCATCGTAAACCCTAGGCAAACCTTAAGTTAATTTTAATTAATTAGAAAAACAGGACCTTTTATTATTTAAAGTTATTTTATTTATCCCAATGCTCTTCGATACCGAGGGCCATGAATGGCTAGCCACTCATCAGAATGGGAATGGCTTGCGATGAAAAAGAAGAAAATTAAAGCAGTAAATGAAAGCTGGAAAAGGAAAGCAGTAAATAAAGCAGAAAATTGCAAGTCCCACTCAAACGAGTGAGACTGAAATGAAAGTAGTAAAATTACAAGTCCCGGCTCAAACGAGTGGGCGAGACAAAATAAAGCAAGTCCTACTCAAACAAGTAGGATAAAATAAATGCATCCACGCACACACTCTACTGAAATTGAAAACTCACACACATACCTGCCATTTAACTCAAATGAGTAGGCGGTAAATAAATGCTAGTACAAATACTACTTAAATAATTATAGATAAAAGACATTCCATTTAACTCAAATGAGTAGCCGGTAAATAAAATCCTGCCATTTAACTCCTAGCGAGTAGGCGGAAATAAATACTAACACTCACGTACTCTACTTGAAAGTAAAACACACGCACACAAGTCCTACTCAAACGAGTAGGAGAAAATTAAAGCGTGTCCTACTCAAACGAGTAGGAAAAAATAAATGCACACACTCTACAAAAATTAAATACTCACACACACAAATCCTACTCAAATGAGTAGGTGGAAAATAAAGACCTGCCATTTAACTAAAATGAGTGGGGGAAATAAATGAATACCTGCCATTTGACTATTAACGAGTTGGCGGAATTAAATACAACAAGAGCACACACTCTACATGAATTGAAATAAAGTTATAAAAACTAACTCATACACGCACACACACATACAAAATTAAGAAAAACTAAGTGACTAAAAAATTAAAACAACTACATTTCTACCTCTAGAATGCGGTAGAAATGCATAAAAAGTGAAAATAAAATTTAAAAGGAGCAAAAGTTTTTGAAAATAAGCGCAAAGTGCAAGTGCTCGGAAAATTAAAACGAATACATTTCTACCGCTAGATTTCGGTAGAAATGAATAAAATGAAGTCAAAAAAATAAAAGGAGCAAAAAGTTTTTGAAAATAAAGGGTAAAATTAAGTGCTTGAAAAATTAAAACGATTACGTTATCATTCTTATAACTTTATAGAAATGCATAAAAAGTGGAAATAAAACTAAAAGAGAATGAAAAGTTTTACGATCCTAAACAGGCTAAGTTAAAGAAAATTAAAAACCACCTTGTAGAACATTTTTTATAAACCTATAGAAATGAAAACAAAGTAAAAATAATAAACTAAACCTAAACAAGTACGATGCATGAAAATAATTTTGCGATTACGATGGCTAGAAAATTGATAAATTTCTAAGTTAAACTAGTTACAAAAGCTAAAGAAAAACATAAAAAGCACAAAAAGAGGAACGAAAAATTTCTTAAGGTAGGGCACTTTGGCGGATTTTCATACAACATAGAGGAGAAAAACAACATTTCTATAAAGTAAAAAATGTTACAATAAAGCAAAAAAACACAAATACATAAAAGAGGGGAGAGAAAATTCCCTTACATTGCATAAACATCCCACAAGAACAGCCCTAACCTAAGCAAAGTGGTCCAAAAAAGGGAACAACAGGTCAAACTGAAGCTGTCAATTTATAGACAAAAACTTTCATGGGACACGCCCTCTGACACGGGCGTGTCAGGGGGCGTGTCGACACTGTACATATGGCGGCGCAGGGATTTGACGTGAAATTTGACTTTGCGGCTGAAAACGCGGCGGTCACGCCCCTGGTCATGGTCGTGATATTGGGCGTGTCGGGGAGGTTGAACTGGGCGTCGTTTGCGTCGAAAGTCGCCGACGGCGGTTTGTCGGGCCAGTTGGAGGAGTACACGTCAGTGTAGCATTTTGACACGGGCGTGTCGGGTTGAGTCGAAGATCGTCGAGCGTAAAATGCCAAGCGTGGATGACACGGACGTGTCGGTGAGTGTCGACGAATGTCGAGCGGGGATGACACGGGCGTGTAGGGGAGTGTCGACGAATGTCGAGCGGGTATGACATGGGCGTGTTGGGTAAGTTCGACGAATGTCGAGCGAGGATGACACGGGCGTATCGGATCACGGGACACGGGCGTGTTCTTATCAGGTTGACGAACGTCGACCGCGGCTGACACGGGCCAGGTCACGGCCGTGTCACATTTGACACGGCCGTGTGACGGGGCGTGTCACACTTTTCTTCTTCAAATGCGCTAATTTCACGGGAATTTGAGGTATCACGTCGTGGTTACGGGCGTGACCAAAAGTACACGGGTGTGTACTATACAATTTTGGTGATTTTTCCTGAAAATTTCAGGAAATCAAAATAAACATAAGTTATGAAATATTTACAAAAAGGAAGCAATTTATTAAAGAGAAATAAACAAAAATAACAAAAACAAACTAAAACGACTAATTTAATGTACATAAAACTAGGTATATTTACAACTCATCAACACTACCTACATACAAACAACTAAATCCAAAGAGAACCATGTGCTTACCCCGAAAAATAGAATGCGTATTTGCACACCAATGGGACAAAACAAAGCACTTACCGTGAAAAGCTGTATGAATGAATTATCAACGATATCATACTAAAAGTGAAGTGCAAGTGCGTGAAAACTTGCCTAGATGAGTCCGAAAAACCCTATATAAATCGGAATCATCACACCCCCAGACTTACCTGTTTGCACACCCCGAGCAAACAAAATCTATGCAGATAGGGAAAATAAAATACCTAATACAGAGATTGAGATACGGAGTACCATGTGAAGTCGCATGCTCGCACGCGTAAAAATATAATAGAAGAAATTTCTAAGTATACAAACTAGTTTATACTTTTCAAAATGTGTATCAATATTTTATTATTACTCAAAAATGGAATCAGGGTGAATCTTCCGGTCATGCGTAGGAAGAAAGTAGGCAGGCCACTAAGGTGATCTTTGCCAAAGTCCGGGGCTCAGGATCACCTCTAAAGGAATCCACCAATGTCGGGGACCATACTCTTGCCAGTTCACACTCTCTCCACAACACTAGTTCGACTCAAGCGGGAATCTGTAGGACTTTAGGATAAGATATGGGGCTTGGGATACGGTGAGGTAATCAAAGATAAATAAGAAGGCTACGCACCTAACCCAAATGAGCTAGCATAAAAAGGAATCTACCGCTACCCAAAATACACGCTGGTACACCATACCCCCAGACTTATTTTTTAAAATACGGGTGCCTGCACTGCCTACTCCAAATACAATCTCATCACAAATAGGATTTTCAATTATACTTTTTCTTTTCACCATTTTTTTACAATTCATTTTTTTAATCATCTTTATTTTATCAATTTCAGCAAATATAAACTGTGGAACACATCCACATATGCACTAGGAATATCACCACATCAACACCCCAACATGAAAATGTAAAACACTAAAGCTCGACTTGGGTGTGCGACTAGGATCAGCTATGAGGCTTTAGTGAAATAATGGTGGAGCAGAATCAACACCACAACATGGAAATGAAAGATAAGTACTTGGGTTATTATCATCCCAGCATGACTTATTAAATTCTATACAATTAAAGCTAATGGGCCTAAGAAAAGAAAAATGCACAGGTAACTGTTCCAGTGTCTGTTGCGGTAATGGGTGTCGATACGGCGATAAAACAGTTACCCCTCTGCCCAAATAATTATACCTGCTCCTCACAGGCAGAGGAAATACGAAGTAAGAAGAGGAGGTGTGCTGGTCCACGCTCATGTTATCACAAAACATATCCTCGCCTAGCAAGGAGTCGTTAACCACAGATGTGTAGGAAGCGCTGGCAACGACATGAACACTAGGCTCATCATCATCCCAGCTTACCCGTGGAGACTCAGCCTGCACAGGCTCAGATAAAGAAGGGGGATCAAGTAATAAAAAGAGATGAAGAACTAAAATAATCAGGAAATGGGAGTGTGATCCCAGTTTCACTCTCAGCGAGATACAAGCATAGATCATCGTCGGTATCATACAAGTCGTATCGTGGAGAATCTAAGAACTCGACGTCCCACGGTGGTAAGGGGGACGGCCTCATCCAATAAGGAAGTGCAAACCTCTGCATCAGAAAGAGAACAGTCCTCATCCCACTGCGGTGCAACCTCAGGCACCGAATTATCCAAAAATACGGCATCATCAGGAGACTCACAAGAAAAAGGAGTAGCCAACTCAGGCAAAAAATGCGGAGGGGTGGAGCTGCTCTCAAAATAAGGCATATAATGAGCAGGACCCATCACAAAAACAGTCACAGACGCCTTCCCGTAGACAGGAATAATCTCTGCATCCCATACTGGAGCGCCCATGAATTCCTGATCCTCTTTCTGATGGCTACCACAAGAGTGATCGTCATCACTCAAGGAAAGCTCGTAAAAAGGGAGCGAGGGACCCATGAAGGATCTGTATGCAGCGAGAGATTCTTCCATAATCTCAATAGGTAAAGAACGAGCAAGGTGCGCTATGTCAGTGTATGGGCCAGGCAACACCCTGGTAGGCCTGTCCACAACAGCCTTCCGCGAACGGGAGGCTATGGCGAGCATGCCCTGAGAGGGAGAAGGCTCGCACAAACGAGGGCAATCCTTCATCACGTGGCATATACCTTGACATAACAAACATCTATTGCAATGCTCGGCTTTCATATCAGCCATGGCATCGATGCATTGTCGCAAAGCGTCATAAAGACTGCAGTCGATAATAGAAAACACCGCGAACCAAAATAATTGCCGAAAAAGTGCTACACAGCTTGAATAAAAAAAAAGCATGGATCTGCTATCTAAACCAAAAATCATAAAAGGCAAAAATAAATAATCAAAAATAAAATATCTAACAACTAAAACAAAGAAGAAACATGAAATATACAAATGTAAAAGGGCTTCGATCTACTATCTCCCTCTCCAAAAACTCACACGGTAGTGTTCCCCGGCAACGGCGCCAAAAACTTGATGTGTTGGACCTCAAGTGTACCGGTCGCATAAGTAATATAAAATGGGTGAATTTCCCCAAGTATCGATCTCTTCAAGGAACACAGTATGGTGGAGTTAATTTCGAGGGGGACTTGGGATTGAAGTCCTTTGGTCGGAGTTAACTAAGTGGGATTTTGATGATCGCGGAAAAAGAAAATAAAAAACGAGCAACTACTCCTATGCAACGCCGCTATGCGATGCTTCGCCAGGTGGGATGGAAGACTACATGGGCCGCTATGCACCGAATCGCTAGGCGGATGGACGAGTAGGCTTGCGGATGAGGTGGTGAGAATGGCGGAATGAGGGTCGAGAGAACCTATTCTCTATGAACACCTCTAGCAATTGCTAGAGCGGCAAATCCGGATGTGGTGGCAGAAGGAAATAAAGGCGCGCCTCAAGCAAATAACATAAATATGAAGTCACATAGACATGATTTTATACAAACGTTTTACAAACTAAACACACTTCATCAAATACAAGAGATTGAACTACACTATCAACAACAAGAGAAGAAAAGTGTGCGAAATCGACCGGATCAGAAGTCTTGTGGAGGATTCCCGGAAGGAATCGTCGGGTTATCAATCCATGTCTTAGCTCGGCCCTCAACTGCATCCAGGGTAGAGGAGCCTATCACTCACTCCCAATGGACCCGTCTTCTTCGTGCCATGATCCGGTGGAGGATGGGACAAACTTCTCCTAGCTTGATGGAGAAATCTAGATCTAACTCTTCTTGAAGCTCAAGGATGAAGGAGGAGGCCGAGAGGAAGCTCCGGCTTGAATATGGCATTGAAAGCTTTCTAGGAGCACCTTAATAAGGTGGAAGATGAAGGGAATTGGTGGAACCATTCCTTGGAGGCGGAAAATGGTGGGGAGAAAGTCTCCCCATTAATGGAGGAAAATCTGCGCATTAAATAGGAGCAGGTTAGAAAAATAGGCAGGCACGGTTTGTCGCACGACCGTGCGCTAACCGTTCGTTATTAACTTGTAGACTCAGCTTGTGTGTGAAGAAGCGTTGACCCGTGCATTTTACTTCGCGCATGGGCTTTTCCGCCCGTGCTTGAAGGAAATCGCACGGGTAAAGACAGAGCGCAGAAATCCAGAAAATACGGTGGAACCGTGTATTTTACTCGCGCACGGGCGCTTTCGCCCGTGCATGAACAAATCGCACGATTAACCACAAAATGCTACAAACAAGAAGCTACAGGAAAACTATGTGTTTTCTTCGTGCACGGTTTCGAAGAAACCGTGCGTCAACCGTGCGTTAAGAAATTCGTCGAGCTCAGTTCGATGTTTCTCCTACACAAATAAAATGCACGTTCGAAGAGAACCGTGTGCTAAGAAAACGCACGACCGTGCGTTTTCCTCAAACTTGCATTCCAGCATTGTGGAAAACGCACCACCTGCATACAAACAACTAAATCCAAAGAGAACCCTCCTGCATCACAGAAATGCAATGAAAATAGCCGGAAAGGGCCATTGGGAGCACCATGTGCTTACCACCAAAAACAGAATGCGCAATTGCACACCCATGGGCCAAAACAAAGCACTTAGCGTGAAAAGATATATGACTGAAATATCAACGATATCATACTAAAAGTGATGTGCAAGTGCGTGAAAACTAGCCCAGATGAGTCCGAAAAACCCTATATAAATCGGACTCATCATTATGTTATTAGGCAAGCATGCCCAAACCTTAATTGACACGGGGGAATCACATAACTTCATCTTGGAGGAATTTATCAAGGACCTGCAGGGCATCATAAAATATGAGGGAGACACAAGGAGGGTGCGTCTCCCAAATGGGATGGAGGCCTGGTATACGACAAAATACCTTCTAAGGGTGACCATTGATGGGTTAACCATCGAAGCTCCAATGACGATCTTAAGCTTGCAGAATTTCGATCTTGTTCTATAAATGTCATGGCTCTCCTGGAACCACGCTCAGATTGATTGCCCGATGAGGAAGGTTGTACTCAAATACGACAACACTTACGTGACCTTCGATGGTATTATTCCGGTCTCCCTCCATCTACTTTATTTTGTTCAGGCCGTCAAGGCCCACATATAGGGGGACTGCTGGGAATTTTGCCCAACAATGTTCCTCAGGATTTAATGTGGCATCACCAATTATGCTGAGGGAATAATGTATTTGATGTGTGCTCTAGTTATTGCATGCAGGTAGTCCATGATTGGACAGGTGAAGAAAAATGAGTTGGGCAGGAAACTCAAATTTCGTCGAACTCAGCTCAGAGTTCTTTGAACTCCGCTCGCTGATCGTCGAGCTCAACTCAACATTCCTTGGGTTAAGCTTAAGAACTCAGGATTCATAATTCATCGAACTCAGCTCGAAGTTCGTCGAGCTCAGGTTACAGTTGGTCAACTCAGCCCAAGGCTTGTCAAACTAAAGCAAGAGAAAAATTGACAAAGTCAAAAGGCTCTGAGACCACTGAGAAGATCAAAGTTCGTCGAGCTCGGCTCAAAACTTGTCAAACTAAAACCAGAAAATCTATCTAAGACAAAAGCACTGAGACCACTAATAAGAAGGCGTTGAGACCCCTGAGACAACTGAGATAGCTGGGAAGATAGCATTGAGACAGCTGAAGACAACTAAGAAGATAACATTATGACCGCTGAAACAGCTGAGACAGCTAAGAAGATGACGTTGAGAAGGATGAGACAGCAGAGACAAATTTAGCTTGAAATTTTGTAAGTCCAGAAGCATTGAGTGAAGCAGGTTCACTCAACACTTCTAATGAAGAAAAAAGAGTTGAAACAAAGGCTTATCTCAGCTAATAATGAAAAACTGTTGTGACCACTGATATAGTTAAGCGCAAAAACCACTGAGATAGCAGATAAGAAGAAAGAGCAATGTAAAGGCTTGTCTCAGCTGATAATGAAAAACTACTGAAACTACTGAGACAAAACTGCAAAGAGAAAGCTAGAGAATTTTCTAATTCCAGAGGCACTGAGAGCCAAGGCTGATGGCTTTGAGTGTCTCAACATCACTCACCGCTTGCTGGGATTCTGGAATATTTTCTACGTCTAGATGTCAATGACCACAACTGACGTCATCAAAGTCAAAATTACAGGAAGCCATTGTGTGAAGCTGCTAAAGCGCCGAAAGATGTTATGTCCCATTCAGATTGAGTTGGTGATCACGAATCTTTGGTGGGCCCACATATTATGGTGTCGTTTATTCAAATCTACGCATATAAAAGGGGAAACAGAAAATGGATTAGGGTTAACAAATCAAACGAATATAGAAAGATAAAATTGAAAAGAGGGGGCTGGACATTTTTCTTTTGATCAAGCTTGAAAGCCAAAGTACAGTAAAGTTAGCATGAAGGCAAAGAAGGATGGCTGAAGCACTTCAAAGCTTAGCAAGGTTGTTTTCAGCAGAACAGTTTAGCTGATTCATCTCATCGGCATGGTGGAAGCTGCTCATCAGTGCACCTGAAAAAAGTGATCGTTGTAGAAGAAGGCTGATTCCTTCTACAGTAAGTGAGCTGGACTGAAATCTGCTCAGTCCAACAAAGTTGACTCAGAGTTATTTCTCTGAGTTAGTTATTTTATTTTCTTCACTTACTGTATAAACTTCCTGTAGGATTCAGGTTTCCTGAATATAAGTGTAGCGCACTTTGTGCTTGAGGTAGGTGACAATTGTTTTCTGTAAGGTAGGTGCCCTGTTGGGTACTGAGGAAGGATCCAAGTTAGGATCTAAGTTGTAGGGCTTAATGCCTGAGGTAGGAGAGTGCTTCTCTCTAAGGTATGATCAAAGTGTGGATCTGAGGTAGGGCTATCCTACCAGCCTTAGTGTAGGGGCTTGTGCCTGAGGTAGGTGACTGAAGAGTCACTAATCTGTAGGTGACAAGTTTGTCATTGAGATTGTAGGACTTGGAGGAGGATGAGTTGTATGTACCTGAAAGGGTACTGAGTTGTAGGAGTGTTGTAGTACTCTGAGATTAGGGCTATGTGCCTGAAGCTATATGGCTGAAGAGCCTGAGTGTAGGCCTTTGAAATAAGGCTGAGGTAGGTGATCAGTGGATCACTGAGCTGTAGGAGTTCTGCAGAGCTCTGAGGTAGGAACCCTTATGGTTCTGAGTTGGATTCTGAGAAGAATTTGTGTATAAGGCTGAGGGCCTGAGTTGTAAGCTCTAAGGAGCATAGTGGAGAAGTTGTGCCTAGTCCAAAATGTAAGTTGGATAGGTGGGAGGGAAAATGGATTTACCCAATGGGGAAACCACTATAAATCCTTGTGTTTGTTGTGTGCTTATTTTTCTTTGTTATTACAGAATTTAAGGACAAGCTCTATTTAGCATAATTAAAATCAACAAAAGTTTTAATAAAAACTCAAAGACCTATTCATCCCCCCCCCCTCTAGGTGATTAGCTAACATTCAGTTAAGTAACTTTCAAGTGGTATCACAGGGAGTTTACCCAAAAAGGATTTAACAATCTGAGTATACCTCCAAGTTTAGCTAAAAGGGTTACAATTGTGGGTACAAAAGAGAACCACAAGGAATGGAGCTTCAAGTCTGTAATAAGGAAAACTGTAAGACTTGGAAAGAAAGAGTCAAACAAATCATGAAAGCCTCTGATCCTAGGGTCATTGCAATAGTTCAAGAAGGACATTTTATCCCGATAAAGGTTTCAACATCAGATGCAAGCATCCAGACTCCAAAGAGTTATGCAGAGATTTCTAAAGAAGAAATCAACTTTTTATTTATGGACAAGAGGACACAACACATCATGGTGAGAGCCATGGATAACTCAACCATCATGAGAGTGGTCCAGTGCAAGTCAGCCAAAGAGATGTGGGATTCTCACACTGGCTATATGGAAGGGACAGAGTGAGTTAGTCTTTTTGACAGTGGTTCAGTGTCTGAAGATGAGAAGAAGAAGAAAAAGTCTTTTATGGCTAAGAAGGAGAAAAGCTGGACAGATTCATCATCCCAAGATTCTGAAGATAAAGAGGAAGAAGCCTATATAGGGCTGATATCTATTGCTGCAGATCCAGAAGAAGAGGAGGAATATCCTACTGCCATGATCGGAATCAGGGCCCCTTTGTCACACTCAGACAGTGACAATGAGGAGGATGAAGAAAACTATGTATTACATGGGTTGTTGGCAATGTCTACAGAAGAAAGGAGTCAAGAAGAATCTGAATCAATCAAGGTACAATCTCTCTCAAATTCTACATCTTTCTCTGACTTTGAATCCAGTCCAGATACTGCTACATCTTCAGCCTGTAACATCCCATGTTACTTCTAGACCCCCCTCAACTTAGATTGGCTTAGGCATGGGGTGGGTGATAGGGAATTTAGGTAGGTTTGACCCTATGTAGTGGGTTGTAGTCATGTGGGGCCCACTAAGGGGCCAAAGTCAAATTAGGTTGAACTAGCTTAAATAGGAACCCTAGCCACACCATGACCCCACCACATTGCCCTAACCCTAAAATAATCTAAGTGGACCCTAGGGCATGTCATTAGGTCAACCCTTTGACCCTAGTTGACCAAAGTCAACCATGGCCCTAATATGGTCAAACCTATACCCATAGGCCCAATTAGTCCAAGTAGGGCACCACATTGACCCAACCCAAGTGGGTGGTGCCATTAGACCCATGACCACCAATTGGGGTCAGCCTACTCATCATGGTTGACCAAGTCAACTCAAGTCAACCTAGTAAACATAATTCACCTAAAGGAGAAAATGAGGACTAAGCCCACTCCCCTTGGGCCAAGCCCACCCAACATGGCCCATTATCAGCCCAAGGTGTCAAAGACCAGCCTTACCCCTCTTGTTTTGGAGAGAGTGCATGCATGGGGGCATTTTGGGTAATTCACCTAAAAGAGGAGAGATAAGATGAGATTACGAGGAGGCCACTTGGCCTTGGCTCCATCAGCCCAAAATGGTGTTGGCTGGTCTCCTCAGTAAATTCCAGAGAATTTGGCAGCATGGTGGCCACTTGGCACCAAGGGTGAAGCCTCCAAAGCCCCAAACTCAGCTAATCTTGGTTGTATCTCCCTATACAGCCACTTCTAGCTCAAACCAACCACACCACCAGCTTCAGTGAGTGGAATCGAGTGAAGAACGAGTCCTGGAGCAAAGCTCTTTGTGAAGAATCGGGATTTTGAGCAGGAGATCGCCAGAGCAGCTCAACCATGGCCAACCGCCTCCAACCTTGCGCTGTGCCGCCATTCGGGTCTGTTTCGCCTCCCCTCTACTCGTACTAGATTTCTAGATCCTTTAGGTGAGTCATCGGGCTTAATTGAGCCTGATACCATGTGAGGAAATGGCGATTTTTTTCGAGTTTTGCTTCTTGCTCGGGTTCGCCGGAGGAGCAAATTCCGGCGGCCTCATCGTCGGGAATCGCTAGCCACCACCTCAGTGAAGGTGGTGGCGACATCCGCCGGTGGTGGTGGTGGCTCAGCTGGCCGAAAACAGCCAGCAAAGGTGGCCCAACCAGAATCAATCTGGTCCATTGGCTGTTTGGGGACGATGACTAGATTTCGTCTGTTCTACGTCAAGATTCGTGCTAAACTGATTTTAAATTAATTAAAATAAAACTATAGTATTATGTATAATCTGTCACACTATTTCAGCCATATTGCATGGCTATTTTAGGCCTCTTAGATGATTTCCAAGACATTCACCTTAAATTAAATTTGTAGCTTAACCTCTTAACTTTAATTTGCCACCTTCATTGTATAATTTGGAGCAGTATACTGCCCTGTAGGGCTCTTTTTCTAGGACTGGTCCTAGGCAAGGGCAGTATTTCAAATTGATGCCCAAGGCAAACCATTAATCGAAATGACCCCAGATTTTGGATTAATGCATGTTTAGGGCATATTTAGCACATGACAAAAATTGAGAATTTTTGGGAAAACGTTTTCTATAGTTTTATTCATAAAACACAAAATTAAATAAATGAAATATTTAGAGTGTTATGGCTCCAAATGGCCCCAAATTTTGGTGCGATGTCCTTGGGGACTATTCATGTGTATGGTAAAAATTTCAGCACAGTTGCACCAATGCATGTTGGGTAAACTAACTTGCATGTGTTGATTATATATAGGCTTGGGGTGCAAATAGCCAATTTTGATATATTGTATATTAAGCCTATTTGGAACATCCAAAAAATCATGGTATTGATTTCAGAGGCTCATTAGGGTGAATTATACCCCACATTGTAATAATGGGATTTTTGAAAGCAAAAATCCCATTATTTGGAATTTTTGGAATAATAAAACTTTTGAAAAATAAATGTAAAAATAGTCTTATCATTGAGATAAAATCCCCAATTTTTGTCAAGGTCAATATTATGTTAGATTTAACTCCTGAAAATTTTATGTCTCTATTTGAAGAAGTTTGATGAGAGTTTTGTGGAAATTACCTTTTTACCCTCATTTTACTTAATTAGCAAATTGGTGAATATGCTTAGTAGAAAATTTTGGAAAATTTCTTGATGATATATCTGAGTATGAATAACCTTGTATAATTTTCTCAGCATTTGTGGATGAATCAGTAATTTTTAAAATCTTATAATATCATTTTGGTAAATTGTTAAGAATTGAATTTGGTACGCCATTACAGTATAAAAGTTGCTGAAACTCTGCCAGTAGCCTTAAATTCATGATATATATGCTCTGTAATTGTCCTACAAGTTTTGGTAATGTATTCCTTATACTTCATTTGGAAAATGACAATTGTGTGATTTTTGTATTAATTATGGAATAAATAGAAATATTCAAAGGAAAATTATAAATTTTGGTAGACAGCTATATTTTACAAGGATGCAACTCAGGAAAAATTCCTTAGGTCAGTGTTTATAATTTGTGATACTTCATGTATTAAATGACCTAGGAGATTAATTAAATGATTTAATTAGAGGCCTTAATGACTTAAGAAAATTATGAAAATGAATAGACTCACTTCATTAGTTCATACCATCCTAGGATAAATAATTAGGGGCAGGTGGCCCAAGAAATTAGAAGTTCCATTTCGGGGTGGTATTAGGTCATGAGTTGCGCATAGTGTAAGTAGGTCATGTTATAAGGACCATCGGGGGATAGATCAATAAATGAGCTAGAGATTTCAATTGGAATATGACCCTGGTGGGTAGGGTTGTCTTAGTGACGAGAGTAAAGTGCAAGCCCTTGGATAGCAACTGGAGTGGAGGCCGGCGGAAGACCGTCGCCCTTCTGAGAACACCTTAAGTCATTAGGATCACTCAAGAGTAATATCGAGAGCTGGGGATGAATTTTGGGTAGCCATGTAAGACCCCCCCCCCCCCTTTTTTTTTCTTTTTCAACACCGGGGTCTTAGGCCCAGAACCGCCGCTTTGCGGTGACACCTTCAGGCCCTGAAGGATCATCACCACAAAGCACTGATTCTGCCGGCCAATTCGATCATAGAAAAGTAGCAAAACAAAGTAAACAAACTAGCAGTCCATAGAAAATTACATATCATATAGATAATCTCCACGAAGGGAGTGTCCACATAAAATATATCAGAGTACTAAAATACGGGTTTATGCCCGGTACATCATGTCCTCACTACAAATCACTCATGCGGAAGTAAAAACAGAACAACTACTCAAGGTCAAGACTCACGGTCCCGGCTGAATGAACTCCGGAGCTAGACTGCCCCATCTCCAAGCGCACCGGTGTAACGCCCCGAAAATTGTATTTGAGTCGGTCGTGAAAATGGGATTTTTGGTGCCTGTATAGGGGTACATGGCCTAGGACACAGGCATGTCCAAGGCCGTGTCTGGGTGTTGTTTTTGGCCGTTTTCATCCCGAGAAAGACATGGCTAGAAACACGGCTAAGTTACACGGGCATGTCATTTGACACGGGTGTGTGCCTACCCGTGTCCCTACCCGTGTTCTTTTGGGTCGTGACCGTTGTCGTGGCGGTTATGCGTGACACGCCCCCGAACACAGGCGTGGCGAGGAACCCGACACGGGCGGGTCAGGTGAGACACGGGCGTGGCTTTGCCCGTGTGTCTTTCCTCTGTTCGACAATCATGCCTGGAGAGAGGCACACGGCCTGGGACACGGTCGTGTGCCAAGCCGTGTTCTGCCTAGGTCTGGAGATTTTTAAATGGATCTGAGCCGTTTGTTTTCTTTAATTATGATCCAACGGCCTAGATGGTTTCCTACTCTGTTAAGGCCAGGAATAGGGGTGTTAATCCTTTATTTCTCTCCAACCATTCTCTCTCTCAAGGAGTTGGAAAGAGGAGGAAGAAGGAAGGGATTCCGGCCGCCGGCAGAGCATCGGAGCACCATTTCGAAATCTGAGAGCGGATCTGTGGAGGAATGTTCGTTGCGAAGATTTCCGTCCGTGTAGTTTTTCCATGGCGCCAAAGCGGACTACAAGGGTAAAGATTCTCTACTTGGGCATGTGAAGCTCTTTCTTTCTGCATAAAGAATTCCGCTCCCGCAAGTGTGCGGTGAGTGCGTGTTGTTCCTTGGGGTTGATGTGAATAGTCCCCCTTGTGTTGCATATAGAGTCCGGAATCGTTGGTACCGGTACAAGCATTGTGTGTGAAGCCTACCCGGACGTATATTGTCTGAATCGGTGATGTTGCATTTGATATGTTTTGCCGGAGAAGACTCCGTGCTTTGGGTTTTTGGGGTTTCTACGTGGTAGATTGCAGCATGGATCCTTGGAGGTTATCTCTAAAGTGCACCCGGAAAACTGAGCGGAATCGTTGCTCTGCTAACTTGGCGGTCTGGGAACAGGCCTTGAACATAACTGGGTTATGTGATTGTTGGGAAAATTTTGGGATCCGAGAGAAGCTTGGCCCGCGCGTAGAACTTATATTGTATAGGCGGCGTGAGCAATGGGCAAGTGGAATCGGACCTAGGCTATGTGGAACAGTGCGAGAAATCCGAAAAGGGCACTGGCCATTGGCATAGTCGGGAGCCTTAGACTAGATAGGGTTAGAAAGGATAAAATGCTCACTTGGTTACCATCTTTGGGATGGTGGTGAAGCCACGAAATTGACCGGATTCACCGTTAATGTGCCCTGAGTCCACATGCTGTTTGGCCATGCGAGCCTACACCTGTGGCGTAGTATAATTGCACTTTATTATTTCATTGGGTTAATGTTATGCAGGGAAAGAGCACCGCCGTGCCGAGTTAGGGGCGGGGTCGTTATAATTTGGTCGGCTTTTGGCTGACCGTTGCTTTGTTTGCCACCGTGCGGTGGAATTGTGCTTGCAGGTGCTGCGGAGCCAAGTACCAAATTGCGGGCTGAAGCCCATGTTGCTGTGCTGGCCCTAGAAGGCCGTAAAGAATAGTTGTACTTTACTTTTGTCATGTGTGGCCGGACTGCGAGCCGATGTATGGAAAACACTATTTATTAAGTGAAATATTGTAAGGCCATAAGGCCATGTACCCTTTCAGTGTATTTTGGGTTTCATTCCAGTAGTGTGGTTGTGAACATTCATGTTTATTGGATTTAAGTTTTGGGTTCTTTCAACTTTTAAAAGCTTCCGCTAAAATGCTATGTGTAGGACGTGTAGTCTTAATTGGATAGTTTGAATATTCTTATGTAACCCTTCCGATTGTCTGTGGTATATGGCGTCGGGTTCTAGCTGGACCTTCTGTTATATGCCATGCGATAGATGGGGGTGTTACAATTTGGTATCAGACTTCTAGTTACGGTCAGACTTAAATGAATTCGTAGGCGAATTCTTTTAAGGGGTAGTGAGCACATGTGTGCGTCATCGTTATAACATCAAAAAGAACCCATGAATGTCCACTTAGGAATGAAAAATACACTTGTTTGGTGGAATCTTAGCGTTCCAATGATTGCTTTTAGCAATTTGTTTGTCGACTAATCGTGCGTCTTTGCTACTTTAGGCAGTTAGGAGCGGTGCTGGTCAGTCAGAGCATTCGTAATCAGCGGAAAGTAGTGCACCAAGGGACGTGCCTACAACACCTCCTTCAGCGGAAACAATCAGGATGGTGGCTGAGGAAATATTTGCAATGATAAATACCCAACCTGCAGGGCAAATGCATCACGCACCTCCTGCGAATGAGCAAGAACCGGTTAGGGCGGCAGAGCCGAGAGTGGTGGAACGCGTAGCAGTTGATTTGGTAGAGCCGAGGAGAGCTACAAAGAAGCAGCTTAAGCATGTAATGGGCTTTAATCCTCCGAGGTTCGATGGGGTTGGAACACCAGCTCAAGCTGAGGACTGGCTCTCTTCGATAAAGAGGGTCCTAATAGCCACGTTAACTGAGAAGTGGCAGAAGACCACCATAGCGACTTTTCTTTTGGTGGGAGAAGCGAGTCTGTGGTGGGATGAGTTGGAGTTTCATCTCTTAGTGAGTAGGCAGCTTACTGATGTGCCTATGGAGGATTTTTCGAGGTTGTTCCTAGCCAGATTTGTACCCTCTGCTCAGAAGTTGGAGATGGAGAATCAGTATCTTGGGCTGACTCAGGGAGCTAGAAGCGTGGACGAGTATCTTCATGAGTTCACACGATTGGGTCGTTTTGCTGGTGCTACATTTATGGAGGAAGAACGGAAGACCAACCGGTTTTATGAGGGTCTATGCGGCGACCTACAGTTACTACTTGCTGGGCCTAAGGCGCAAGGCTTCCTAGCCTTGGTCAATTCGGCTCGATCGTTGGATAAGGTTGTTAGGAAAATTCAAGAGAAGAAGGACCCAGGAGAAAAGAATTCCGACTTCAAGGTGCCAAATAACAAGTCAAGTTTCCGCAGATGGAACAAGAAGCGGAGGACTTCGAACTCAGCCCCTAAGGCTGATGCGTCGGGGGCAACTACAAGTCGAGTCCCAGGAGCTTGCTACAACTGCGGGAAGATGGGGCATTTTGCTCGTGAGTTTTGGAGCGGACGTTCAAAGTCCGAGAGGAAGTCTAGAGCGACTTATGAGGAGAAAGGGAAGGTGGTGGAGTCAATCGCTTCCCATCATGCTCCAGCCCAGCCTAAAATCTACAACCTTGGTCTGCAAGAGGCCATAAAGCAGGCGGACGTGGTGACAGGCTTTGTGTTGATCTTTGAGTTTCCGGCGAGAGCCCTGTTTAATACGGGAGCATCGCATTCCTTCCTGTCCGAAAAATTCATATCGCGCATCGGGGTTCCGTCTTCGATGGCAAAAGACAAATTGGATTTGTTGTTGCCCAATGGGTGCTCAATGCATGCGGATAGGGTCTGCGTAGTGTTGATTCGGATTGGAGACCAAGACTTTGATTTGCGGGCGTTGGTTCTACCGTTAGTGGAGTTTGACGTAATATTCAGTATGGATTGGCTCTCGGAGCACGGTGCATGCATTGATTGCAATCGTAAGGAAGTTAAATTGGGTTTGAACACTAATCGGGAGAGTACTTTTGCGGGCATGAAGGTGTCAGGGAAAGTTTTGATGTCGGCCCTTCAGGTGTTCAAGGCAGTTCGGTCTGGGGCAGAGCTGTTTGTCACTCTAGTGCAGACTTCGACGCCAAAGCCAAGTCTTGACAGTATTCCAGTCACGTCCGAGTATCCTGTTGTGTTTCCGGATGATCTCCCAGGAGCCCCTCCTCAGCGGGAGATTGATTTTACCATTGAGCTGGTACCGGGTGCCAAACCGGTGTCACGCTCTCCATATCGGATAGCGCCAAGAGAGATGGCGGAGTTGAAGGTGCAACTGCAAGAGTTGCAAGAGCAAGGTTATGTCCGTCCAAGTTCGTCGCCTTGGAGCGCAACGGTTCTTTTCGTTAAGAAGGAAGATGGGAGCTTGCGGCTTTGTATCGACTATCGGGAATTGAACAAGCTTACAGAGAAGAACAAATATCCAATCCCAAGGATTGACGATCTATTTGATAAGTTGGTTGGGTCAACGGTGTATTCAAAGTTAGATTTGAAGTCCGGATACTACCAATTGAGGATAAGGGAGAGCGACATCCCAAAGACAGCATTCAGTATGCGGTTTGGGTATTACGAGTTCACGGTCATGCCGTTTAGTTTGACTAATGCGACATCCGTGTTTATGGATCTGATGAACAGGACGTTCAGAGAGTACCTAGATCATTTCTTGATAGTATTTATCGATGATATCCTGGTGTACTCGCAGTGTGAAGAGGACCATTATAATCATTTACACATGGTGTTGGAGATGTTGAGGAGGAATCAGTTGTATGCTAAGTTCTCCAAGTGTGAATTTTTGTTATCCTCGATAGTGTTCCTTGGTCATGTTGTTAGTGGAGAGGGGATAGCTGTGGATCCGGCGAAGATAGTGGCGATACGAGAGTGGCATGATTTAACTACATTGGCACAGGTCCGGAGTTTTCTGGGGCTTGCTGGCTACTACAGGCGCTTCGTAGAGAACTTCTCGCGGATAGCACTACCACTCACGATGTTGACTAGTAAGGATCAGAAGTTTGTGTGGTCTCAGGAGTGCGAACAGGCTTTTGAAGAGTTGAAGAGGCGGTTGACCACGGCGCCTATTTTATGTTCGCCAGCTGGAATCGAAGGCTTCGAGATCTACAGTGATGCTTCAGGCAGTGGTTTGGGCTGTATTCTGCTACAGCATGGGAGAGTGATAGCCTATGGTTCACGACAATTTAAGGCTCACGAAAGAAATTATCCGGTCCATGACTTGGAGTTAGCGGCCGTGATATTTGCCCTAAAGCATTGGAGGCACTACCTGTACGGTGTGAATGTCGATATTGACACCGATCATAAGAGATTGAAGTACCTAATGGACCAAAAGGATCTGAACATGAGGCAGCGAAGGTGGATGGAGTTCTTAGGGGACTACACTTTCAAGATTCATTATGTGCCAGGGAAGAGAAATGCAGTGGCGGATGCGTTGAGTCGTAGGACTCCGACGCAGGCCAACTGGTTATCAGTACATGATGAGAGATTGGTCCATGAGTTGGAGGCTTTGGAGATATCTTGCGTCGACAAGCGATCTAGTGCTGAGGCGAAACTGGTTTGGACAGAGGTGCAGTGTAACCTAGCTGATAGAGTTCGGAGGGCTTTGGTTCAGGATAACAGCATGAAGCAGATCTTGGATGAATCATTGGATGGGTCAAATTCCCAGTTTGCGGTTGAGGATGGGTTGCTAAGGAAGGACGGTCGCCTATGCATTCCTAGTGTGGATAATCTTCGGGAGGAGTTGATGTATGAGGCTCATCATACCAAGTACTCAATCCACCCGGGAAGCACGAAGATGTATAGAGACATGAAGAAATTATTCTTGTGGCCGGGTTTGAAGAAGGATATAGCACTTTATGTGGCCAAGTGTCGTACTTGCGCATTGGTGAAGGTGGAATGCCAGAGGCCCGGAGGTTTCTTGAAGCCCCTACCTATAACAGAATGGAAATTCGATGACATATCTATGGATTTTGTGCATGGTTTGCCGAAGTCACAGAAGGGAAACAACGCCATTTGGTTGGTCGTAGATAGGTTGACAAAGGTGTCACACTTTATTCCAAACAGGAAGGAAGATCCGGTGGAAAAGTTAGTCAAACTATACGTGGATAATATTGTACGATTGCATGGTATGCCCCGCAGTATTGTTAGTGACCGAGATGGATGCTCTACGTCGAAGGATTGGAGGTTGGTGCATAGTATGTTGGGAACTAAGCTAAGTTTCAGCACAACCTTTCATCCACAGACGGATGGTCAGATCGAGAGGGTCAATCGGATGTTGGAGGACATGCTTCGCATGTGCGTCCTAGATTTTGGAAAACAGTGGGAAGATCACCTGTATATGGTGGAGTTTGCGTACAACATCTTTCAGGAGAGTATTGGAATGGCGCCTTTTGAGGCCTTGTACGGGAGGAAGTGTCATACGTCGTTGTCTTGGTTGGAGGCAGGCGAATCGAAGTTGTATAAACGTCAAGCGGTGGAAGACGCCACTTCAGTGATACAGACAATTCAGGAAAGGTTGAAGATCACTCAGGACAGGAAAGCAAAGTATTACAACGCCAAGCATACGAACGTGAAGTTCAATGTTGGCGACATGGTGTATCTAAAAATCAAGCCGTTCAAGGGTGTATCGCGAGTTCGACGCTTGAAGAAGTTGAGTCCGAGATACCTTGGACCATTTGAAATCCTAGAGCGTGTTGGCGAGGCGGCGTATATATTGAATCTGTCGGCAGAATTGAGTGGGCTGCATGACATGTTCCACGTATCGGTGTTGCGTAAGGCGGTGCAAGAGCCTTCGCAGATCATTGCGGATAATCAAGTACCACTTGATTATGAGTTGACCACAAGGGTCAAGCCAGTACGTATTGAAGATGTTGCAGTCAAGCGACTCCGCAACAAGGATATCCATATGGTTAAGGTCCGATGAGATAATTGCGGACGTGAGGAGCTTTCTTGGGAGCGAGAGCAAGCTATGTTGGAGGAATACCCCGAGTTATTCCACTCAGGTATTATTTAGATTTGTGTACCTTTACTTAATTTTGGGACGAAATTCCTTAAGTAGGGGAGATTAGTAACGCCTCGAAAATTGTATTTGAGTCGGTCGCAAAAAATGGGATTTTTGGTGCCTGTATAGGGGTACACAGCCTAGGACACGGGCGTGTCCAAGGCCGTGTATGGCTGGTGTTTTTGGCCATTTTCATCCCGAGAAGGACACGACTAGAAACATGGCTAAGTGACACGGGCGTGTCATTTGACATGGGCGTGTGCCTACCCGAGGCCCTACCCGTGTTCTTTTGGGTCGTGTCCATTATCGTGGCGGTTATGCGTGACACGCCCGCAAACACGAGCGTGTCGAGGAGCCCGACACGGGCGTGTCAGGTGAGACACGGGCGTGTCTTTGCCCGTGTGTCTTTCCTCTGTTCGACGATCGTGGCACACAGCCTGGGACACGGCCGTGTGCCAAGCCGTGTTCGGCCCAGGTCTGGAAATTTTTAAACGGATCTGAGCCGTTAGTTTTCTTTAATTAAGATCCAACGGCCCAGATGGTTTCCTGATCTGTTAAGGCCGAGAATAGGGGTGTTAATCCTTCATTTCTCTCCAACCATTCTCTCTCTCAAGGAGTTGGAAAGAGGAGGAAGAAGGAAGGGATTCCGTCTGCCGGCGGAGAATCGGAGCACCGTTTTGAAATCTGAGAGCGGATCTGTGGAGGAAAGTTTGTTGCGAAGATTTCCATCCATGTAGTTTTTCCATGGAGCCAAAGCGGACTACAAGGGTAACGATTCTCTACATGAGCATGTGAAGCTCTTTCTTTCTGCATAGGGAATCCCTCTCCCGCGAGCGTGCGGTGAGTGTGTGGTGTTCCTTTGGGTTGATGTGAATAGTCCCCCTTGTGTTGCATATAGAGTCCGGAATCGTAAGTACGGGCATATGCATTGTGTGTGAAGACTACCCGGACGTGTATTGTCTGGATCAGTGATGTTGCATTTGCTATGTTTTGCCGGAGAAGACTCTGTGCTTTGGGTTTTTCGGGTGTCTACGCGATAGATTGCAGTAGGGATCCTTGGAGGTTAGCTCCAAGGCGCACCGGAAAACTGAGCGGAATCATTGTTTTGCTATCTTGGCGGTCTGGGAACCGGCCTTTCACATAACTGGGTTATGTGATTGTTTGGAAAATTTTGGGATCCGAGAGAAGATTGGCCCGCGCGTAGAACTTAAATTGTATAGGCGACGTGAGCAACGGGCAAGTGGAATCAGACATAAGCTATGTGGAAGGGTGCAAGAAATACGAAAAGGGCACTGGCCGTTGGCATAGTCGGGAGCCTTAGAATAGACAGGGTCAGAAAGGCTAAAATGCTCACTTGGTTGCCAACTTTGGGATGGTGGTGAAACTACAGAATTGACCGGATTCACCGTTAATGTCCCCTGAGTGCACGGGGTGTTTGGCCGTGCGAGCCTACACCTGTGGCGTAGTATAATTGCGCTTTATTATTTCATTGGACTAATGTTATGCAGGGAAAGATCACCGCCGTCCCGAGTTAGGGGCGGGGTCGTTATAATTTGGTCGGCTTTTGGCTGACCGTTGCTTTGTTTGCCACCGTGCGGTGGAATTGTGCTTGTAGGTGCTGCGGAGCCGAGTACCAAATAGCGGGCTGGTGCCCATGTTGCTATGCTGGCTCTAGAAGGCCGTAAAGAATAGTTGTACTTTACTTTTGTCATGTGTGGGCGGCCTGCGAGCCGATGTATGTAAAACACTATTTATTAAGTGAACTATTGTAAGACCATAAGGCCATGTACCCTTTCAGTTTATTTTTTGTTTCATTCCAGTAGTGTGGTTGTGGACATTCATGTTTATTGGATTTAAGTTTTGGGTTCTTTCAACTTTTAAAAGCTTCTGCTAGAATGCTCTATGTAGGACGTGTAGTCTTAATTTGATAGTTTGAATATTCTTATATAACCCTTCCGACTGTCTGTGCTATATGGAGTCAGCTTCCAGCTGGACCTTCTGTTATATGCCATGCGACGGATGGGGGTGTTACAACCGGTCTCTGGGGCTGCTCCCCCGTGCTGGGCTCCACGATTCCCTAAAATGATGCGGTTCAAAAACCGTTAGTCTAAAAGACTAAGCCCTATCATCCCCCACCCCTTCCCACATGGCTCCTAGGCACCGAGCGGAGAGGAAGAAATGAGAGGACTTGAAGGTGGAGAATAATCAAAAACAGATGGCAGCGGACCTATACTAGCAATTCTATAATAGATATTGACATTAAGATGGAATATGAAAAGTAACCTTCACTTATGTGAGAACATATAAGCCAAGGGGTCTTCTGCAAGGCTCCCATCGTATAAAAAGTCTCATACCAATTTATACGTTGGGGTGTCGGTTATCAAACAGCAGTAAATATATATCAAAATTGACCTTAATTTATAAACTTGCCCCCACAAGCTTATAGACCAAGGGATCCTTTTGCAGGTCCTAATGTATAAGCGTCCCATTCCACTAATACCTTAGGTGTCAGGGTTAAATGAATTGATTATGCTATGACATGCAAGTGGGTATGATGGAACATGCAAGTGCAACACACACACCCGACTCTGTGCACACAGACCTTTAGTTCCCCCTTTCTGGAGTCGTAACCTCCCAGGATACCTCTGTAGTGGCATACTGAAGCGGTGGGTTAGGCCTCGCCCACCTCTAAACCAGTAAAGCACTACCGGTCAGACCTATCGTACGCCTCAACCCTTGGTGCACGAAATAGACTCCTGCGTACTCTTGCCGGCTGGCGCACCAGACTTCTGTTGGCGAAGTGTTAACCACACTTGCCGAGTCAGCATATTGGCATCGGTGCATCGACCCTACAATACCGAAGACCCACCACCTTAATTTTCTTTCCTTTTATGCACATACAAATTTAACGTAACCAAAACCCGAGCCGAAGCTCCCCGGACCAAAATGTCCGTCTCAAACAATCGAGCCGAAACTCTCCGGACCAAAACGTCCGTCTCTTAACCATCCAAGCCGAAGCTCCCAACTATCTTCCTGTACTATCTGTGTTTGTGAAATGTGCAACCCTAATTACTAAGTTGCTCTTTTCAACTTGTTAATACAGTTTACGTTAACCCAGGACTGCCCCCGGTATTCCCTATGAAGGGCTCTCAAGGGGCACTAGGAACTATGTTGGGATTACGCCCAGCGTTCCCTTTCGCAAAGTACTTATTATTATTATTGGTTGATTCTCTTACCCATTACCTTCTCGTGTTACGATAGACTAACCTAGTGTGATTTTTAACCTTCCTCTCTTCGGGAAAGACGATCTTTCGTCGAACTCGAGCACCTCTTAACTCTAGCCAGCACAACTTCTCACCAGCCCTCCCTATCCTTCTATGGTGAACTCATCCATATCTATTCAAAATGACTAACTCCTACACCATTCCCCATCGTATCTTATTGCAATTTACCCATCTTGCCAAATGCAGACCATCATCGACTATATGTCGGACCGGATAGGTGATAATCCAAATACTCATCCAAATGGCCTACCTTATTTACTGGAGACTTATCAAGATAGAAATAGACTAAATCCAGGAAATTATAATTTTCCTAATTTATCTGGTATTTAATTAATTTCCTTAAAGCTTCCAAATGCTACCAGTTTGAACATGAACTACCCTAAGTACTCATGCAAGATGCCTAACAAAATTATGATATTTATTAGGTTATCTCAATGTGGTGAATCCAAAGTATCACAATTTTTTCTATCATTAAAAGGGCACTAAAACTAGTTTAGCAATATTTACTATGTTCCGTTTTTTATGAAACAAGTACAGAAAATATACATCGAAAAATTATAAATCAATTATACTATGTAGATACAACGTTAAAAGTACCATTGGCCAAGTTTCATAATTTTTCAGCAAGCATTAATCCTGAATAAATTAATTATCAAAAACCTCAATATTATGAACTTGTAAAGAAGTACTGTAAACAACCCTCTAAAAATTATGAATAAATTCGTACAAGTATATTTTGGCCTGAAATCATCAATACCTAAGTCTCATGATTTTTCAACTGTAATAACATCTATAAATAATTTTATACCACCAAAGCCCCTTTTTGAAACTAGTGAAGGGAGTACTAAATATAATCAATTAAAAATTATAACAAAATTCAGGGATATTCACTTATACCTAGATTATCTTCTGACCAAATTTCATCAGTTTCAAATGAACAGAATAATCAAATTAATTAAAACACCATTTTGGGACTTTTGATAGTTAACAAATAAAGTACCAGTGATATAATCCATAAAATTCTAATAACATTACTAGGGGATCTAGATGGTCTAAAACTTACTCTACACAAGTTTCACAACCTTTAGATAAGGTTTAGTGGCTGAATTTACAAAATTGTGCTTCTACCCTAAAACTAGGGTTAGGGTTTTGAGGCGCCTACCTTCCTCCAAGTAATCTAAGATTCCTTCCAGAGGACTTAGGTTACACTGCCTTCAATTCTACTGAGTTTTCAAGGTCATACAAGGGCATTAGCCCCCAAGTCCTTCACGACCCCCAAAAGTCCCTCCTTAGGGTTTGAGGTAGAACCCTAGTGTAAATCAAGCCTAAATCACCCCATTTTCCTTAAGAGGGTGACCTTGACCATTCTAAGTCAGTTTCCAAATCCTCAGCCTCTGTTGAGGGGAGGTGGCCACCCTAAACCCATGGTGCACTTTTAATCAAAAACACCTCCTTAAGGCCAAACTAGGGTTTTGTGATTCCCTAGCCAAAACCAATCCAAATGGGTTGAAATTTTGTACAGAGCTAGGTATTGATGCCAGCGAGCACTCATCAAAATGTGGGAGGGTTTAGCGGTCATTAGACCACTTAATTAAAATACCCTAGCATTATTAAATAAAAGTAAAAACTTTAGGCAAAGTGCCTCTAAAAATTCTGAATTTTGGGTAAGCCCTAGGTATAGCTAGGGTGGACTCCCTGCAAACATTTCAATTAATTTGGACCAAGGATGAAGTGTGGGCACTCAGTTTAATGTCTGTTTAGCCTTAGGTGTAGGTCCCACCAAAATGGGTGCCCTGGTCAAACCAAGAACACAAATGGGTTCAAATAAATTTTAAAATAAAATAGAAATCTAGGGCTACAAGTTTCATGTTGGTGTCCTTTCCCGTAAAGGAGCATAGTTATTTTTAAAAATTAAGACCATTAAATACCAAATCTGTGATAGGAATATAATAAATCAGAAAAGTATATACTATAGTTTAAAATCATATTAGCACGAATCTTGAAGCAGCACTTGTAACACCCCCATCTGTCGCATGGCATATAACAGAAGGTCCAGCTGGAACCTGACGTCATATACTACAGACAGTCGGAAGGATTACCAAATGAATATTCAAACCATCCAATTAAGACTACTCGTCCTACACAGAGCATTCTAGCGGAAGTTTTTAAAGTTGAAAGAACCCAAATCTTAAATCCAATATATATAAGAATGTCCACGACCACAACCACAGGAATGAACCCAAATACACGGAAAAGGTACATGGTCTTATGTCCTTACAAATGTTCACATAATAAAACATGTCTTACATACATCGGCTCGCAGGCCGTCCACACATGATAAAAGTAAAAACAACTATTCTACGGCCATCTAGGGCCAACACAGCAACATGGGCTCCAGCCCGCTATTTGGCACTCGGCTCCGCAGCACCTGCAAGCAAATACCACTACACGATGTCAAACAAAGCAACGGTCAGCTAAAAGCCAACCAAGTTATAACGACCCCGCCCCTTACTCGGGACGGCAGTGCTCTTTCCATGCATAACATTAGCCCAATAGAGCAATAAAGCGCAATTATACTACGCCACAGGTGTAGGCTCGCACGGCCAAACACCTCGTGCACTCAGGGCACATTAACGGTGAGTCCTGACATATCAGTGTCTCCACGACCATCCCAAAGATGGCAACCAAGTGAGCATTTTAGCCTTTCTGACCCTGACTAGTCTAAGGCTCCCGACTATGCCTACGGCCAGTGCCCTTTTCGGATTTCTCGCACCGTACCACATAGCCTAGGTCCGATTCCACTTGCCCATTGCTCACGCCGCCTATACAATTTAAGCTCTACGCGCGGGCCAAGCTTCTCTCGGATCCCAAAATTTTCCAAACAATCTCATAACCCAGTTATGAACAAGGCCGGTTCCCAGACCGCCAAGTTAGCAGAACACGTTTCCGCTCAGTTTTCCTGGTGCGCCTTGAAGCTAACCTCCAAGGATCCCTACTGCAATCTACCGCATAGAAACCCGAAAAACCCAAAGCATGGAGTCTTCTCCGGCAAAACATAACAAATGCAACATCACCGATCTAGACAATACACGTCCGGGTAGGCTTCACACACAATGCCTATGCCCGTACTTACGATTCCGGACTCTATATGCAACATAAGGGGGACTATTCACATCAACCCCAAGGAATACCACGCACTCACCGCACACTCGTGGGAGCGGAGTTCCCTATGCAGAAAGAAAGAGCTCCACATGCTCAAGTTGAGAATCGTTACCCTTGTAGTCCGTTTTGGCGCCATGGAAAAACTACGCGGATGGAAATCTTCGCAACGAACTTTCCTCCATAGATCCGCTCTCAGATTTCGAAACGGTGCTCCGATGCTCCGCCGGCGGCCGGAATCCCTTCCTTCTTCCTCCTCTTTCCAACTCCTTGAGAGAGAGAATGGTTGGAGAGAAATGAAGGATTAACTCCCTTATTCCCGGCCTTAACAGAGCAGGAAACCATCTGGGCCGTTGGATCTTAATTAAAGAAAATGAATGGCACAGATCGTTCAAAAATCTCCAGACCTGGGCCGAACACGGCTTGGCACACGGCCGTGTGAAAGAAATTGTACCTAATCACCTAGAGGGGGGGGTGAATAGGTGACTTTAATCTTTTTAAACTTTAGGCAGAATTAATCACAGAATTCACAGAACTTTAAACAACATACACAGAATGCGTCACATACATAGAGTACACACAGTTTAATAGTGGTTCCCCAAGGTCAGGGTACATCCACTTTCCCCCTTCGCCTATCTAGTAGTGTACTAGATTCGGCCCAACTTCTCCACTATTCCTCAGATCCTTAGATCTTACACTCAGAACCCCAAAAAGGTTCCTACAGCTCAGAGTGATCCCACTCTTACAACTCAGGCTCAAAAGCCCTACCACTCAGTCTTCACCAAGACCTACACTCAGCCTTAAACAAGGCCTACACTTAGAGAAAAGTATCTCCTACACTCAGGCACACAGGACCTACCACTCAGCCTTTATAATTTCAGGCTTACAACTCAGATCCCTTAGGATCCTACAAGAAATTAAAATTACAAAGTATATACCCACAACTCAGAATGAGAGAGAAGAGTTGACAGGTTTCTTGATGAGTTCTTAGAAGAACTTTGCTGAGATCAACCTCCCTTGGCTTTCTTCAAAGCTTCTTGAATTAGAACACAATAGGGTTGAAACTCTATGCAGTTGGTCTTCAATCACTGCTGACTTAAGAATCAGATCTCAATCTGAAACTTTCTTCACAGCCTGGTTCAACAGTTGTGTTCTTGAAAGGAGCTCTCTCTCTCTCCAACTTCTTAGATCTTCTGATCACTTCAATTGATTGATGCAAAATCGATCACCTTCTGTTAACAGAATAAGCCTTTATATAAGCCTTCTTCATGGTGACCGGCTGATCCGGTTTCTAACGATCTTCTGACAGTGCTGACAGTTGCAGTAGACCGGCTGGAATGGCAGCTGTCAAGTCATCCAGTCACTTCTTGAATTTTCTGTAACTGTCTGAAAGTGTCGAGACAGTCAGTCTTTAAGTGTCAACACTGATAGACTAAGTGTCGACACAAGTAGACTAAGTGTCGACACTAGCCTTCATGGTGTCGACACAACTCCTTGTATTGTAGACTCTACTTCTCGACACTGCTTCTTCAACATGTGTCGACACTGATCCTGTGTGTCGACACAAGTTCTTCTTCTTTGATACTTAGTTGATTTCTTGTAAGTGTCGACACAACTCCTTTGTGTCGACAAATCTTCTTATGTGGATACTTGCTAAGTGTCGACAAATCTCCTTAGTGTCGACACATGCCTTCTGTGTTGATACTTTTGCTGAGTGTCGACACATCTCGTTTGTGTCGACACATTCTTCATGTGTTGAGACTTTTGCTGAGTGTCGACACATCTCCTTTGTTTCGACACATTCTTCATGTGTTGAGACTTTGGTTGAGTGTCGACACATCTCCTTTGTGTCGACACATTCTTCATGTGTTGAGACTTTGGCTGAGTGTCGACACATTCTTTATTAAGTCGACACTTGTACTTAAACTCTGTTGAAGTTTGCTGAGTGTCAACATAGCCTCCTAGTGTCGACACTGGTGATGTCGACAAAGTTCCTCTGGGTGTCGACACTGCTTCTAAGTGTCGACACAGCTTCTCTGGACATTTCTTCATTATGTGTCGACACAGCCTGTATGTGTCGACACTTTCCTTCTGGTGTCGACTCTACATTCCTGGTGTCGACACAATTACTCCAAGTGTCGACACAGCTTCTCTGGGTGTCGACACAAGTCTTCTTAAGTGTCGACACTTTTCTTCTGGGTGTCGACACATGGACTTAGAAACTTTTCATGCCTTCCCTGCAATTACTTAACCTGCATAACTAAACTTAAAGTACATCAAACACACCTTGATGTATATCATTGAGTAGGGTGAGGCTTTTTCAAATCAGGTACATATTTTCCAATGTACCCAACAATCTCCCCCTATTTGGAGAAGTCATAACCCTTAGTCAATGATATACACCATACATAACAAATTCACAGTATGATGTAAAAAAATATTAAATGACAGGGTAAGTACATAAACATGTATAAACAAAAAATGTATACACAAATATCTCAGAACAGTAATGTAATAGATTTAACACATATCATATTGTTCTAACAACTTCAACATTTTCATTATTCAAAAGTTTACAGAAAGTTGAATGCAATTGATTACACATAGTAAACTTAAGAAAAAATTTCTATCCTAAGGCAGCTCAGGCTCCTTGATAACTATGCCCTTTCTAGATTGTATCTTTACTTGGACAGGAGCTTCAGTATCATCATCAGCAACAGGCTTCTTTCCTTTAAGATCCTTCTTTTTCAATTCTTCAGCCTTGATCTTTTGCCTTTCAAAGTAATGATAAGGCTTTGGAAAGTACTTGTTAGGCTCCTGTGTAGTAGGAGGTAGCTTTCCCATCTTATCCTTTCTTCTATATTGAACAATAGCCTCTTGCCTGGTCTCATGTTTCCTCCACTCCAGTTCAGAATACCATTTGCCTCTATCCTGGACATTATCCTTAGCAGCCTTCCATGCAGTCAAGATGATATTCCTGTAAGTGGGGCTCCATTGTTCAAAATCAGGCCTAAGTTCAGCTTGCTCTCTGAACCTTTTCTTAGATAATTGTGCTTCTTGTTCTTTCAGAACTGCCTTTGGCACTGGCTGTACTACTTTCTCCAAAATAACATTCAGATTACCATCAGGAGGACTATACATAGACTGTACCTCCTTATGTATCATATCAAAGTCTGCTGGAGGTTATATTACCTGAGTGACTTCAGCTGGCTCTCCTCCAAAGTAAACATGATTTATTCCAGACTCTGCCACATTATCATCATCACATAATGGAGGATATCCAAGGGTGGCTCTGACGGAATTTGAAATCCATTTGGCATGATCAGAGCTGGCTTTGACTAACACCCTCTCCCCCTTTATGACTTCTCTAACAATGTGATCCTTAAGATCATCTTTCTGGAATCTTATTTGATAATTCAGATAATTAACCCCATCCTTATAGAAGGGTTTGAACTTCTGAAGTTGTTCTGCAATGGCCTTCTGAGAAGTTTCAAGAACAGTCTTAAAAGCAGTCAGGCTTTCCTGGAATTTCTTATCAAACTCAGCTTTGGCAGTTGCACTCTCTGCAGGTTGGGCAGTGGCTATCTTCTTGATCTCAGTGATAATGGCATTATGGGAAGCTGTTAGATTATCCTTCATTCTTATCTGATTCTCCAGTACATATCTTTGTTTGACAGCCATGTCATCCACTTGAGTCTTAATCTTCTCTTGATGTGTAGCCAAATAGACCACTGCATTTCCTCCCTTATGGAAGTAGTCAGTCATTTCTTTCTTGTTCAGATTCATTTCAATTCTGATTGACTTGATGTCTTAGGCTAGATCAAATTGCAGTGACTTATGGCCTTCATCTACATACTTTTCTAGAGCCTGTCTTTGCTCATCCAGCTTGATCTATAAAGCCACCATCAGTGAACTATAATCAGTTGATGGGGCAGGCTGTGGTGCAATTATTTGCAGTGCCTTTTTATATGTCTGGCTCCTCCTCTTGAAGACTTGAAATTTCCTTTTCTTGGCTCTTGCAGCCTCTTCATCCTCTGAGGCAGATGTGCTGGCTATTTCAACTCTTTCCTTTGGGCTAGGAGGTAAATCCTTCCTAGGTAACTCCTCAGCATGATGTTGCATCTCAGGTTCTTGTCTTGCAGTTTCTACTTCAATCTCCACATGCTCCCCCTCAATATGGATCTCCTCCCCCTCAGCAGCAGCTTTCTCTTTCTCAAAATCAGTGTGTAGAAGATCAGGGAATAACTCTTCTAATGTAATTTCCTGTTGAGGTAGAGCTGGAGAATCTCTTATCTCATCAACCACTTGATTAGCAACAGATGTGTCTTCCATGACAACATCCTGAGGTTGACTAAGAATCTGAGGTTGCTGATTAACATCAGATAATGTGTCAGTCATAACTTCATTCTCAATAGGGAAATCTAATTGGTTGATTTCAGTTATTACCTCAAGTATGGTTTGTGTAGGTTGTTCACTCTCTAGTGGAGTTGGCTCATCCACCAGTAGAGGCTACCCCTGGAGTGGATCCAGGTGAATTGGGCTAGCTTGTGGTAGCTCCCCCTGCCTTGGTGCATCTTCTTATCTTGATACAGACTATCCAGCATTTCCAGTTTCTTCATCATCTGGAGTGAACACTACTTGCTCTTCAGAGCTGCTGGAGGATTCTTGTGCCATAGTGACTGTTTTCCTCTTCTTTTTCTGAGGTGTGTCCTTTACTGGAGATGGCAGTTCTTTGGTCAGTACTCTTTCCCACCTAGAGAAAATTCTCATATCCATTTTCCTCATGTGGTTTATCTTAGATCCAGCTGCTTGACTCATCACCTCTGGTATACTACCAGCTAGGTATAGACTTAGTATTCTACCCAGATTGGACTTCTTCATACTCTCTTTTATCTTCTCAAACACAATAGCAGACCAATCAGTTTCTAGTTTGAAGATAATCCTGGTCATTAGACTGAACATGTGAGCTGAAATTCTGTCATGCCCATCAGGCTTGCTCAGTATGACCTTGCCCACAATCTCAGATAGAAACTTGCCTTGCATATTCATTCCCTTTCTATTGAACACAGATCCTATCTTCAGGTTGGAGTCCAAACCACACCATGTCAATGCTTCTCTAGTCTTAGAATCAGAAACATCTTTTTCTTCCTTAGTTCTTGGTAGATGTAGTACCTTTCTCAGACTCTTAGGAGAGACCTTCACCTTTGCCCCATGAACTCTGGACTTAATCTTGAGTCCTGATTCATCCAGTGTTGCTCCATTCAAATATTCGAGGACTTCCTTCTTCCATATCTTGATCGGTTCTGATACAAGAAATTCTAACCCAGTCTCAGTTATTAGGGTTATCACGCCTTTGATCTCGGGTTCCGCGTCATCAAATGCGTGTCGCACGAGTTCATATCCTTCATTCACATTCTCTTCTAGCTTGGGCGCCATTAGGGTTTGAAGAAATTTGAATTTAGAGAAGAGAGATGTCGACACACAAGTTTGGTCTCGAAACTTTGGTGAGCGTGTCGACAGACAATGGCGAAAACTTATTTATACCTTTCTACAATCGAAGATGAAAGGTTGCGTCAAAATACTTAAATTGTGTCGACACTGTTGAAAAGTGTCGACACAGACTTATAATGTCTCGACAACTATGTGTCGACACAAGTATAGTCGACAGAATATATGTGTCGGCACTTATTTATGTGTCGACACCACTTAGCTCGACACTTAGTCGAGACTTTACTAGACTAATTCTGTATAAATCTTAAGTGTCGACACCACCTTGGATGTGTCGACACATACCCTGCATGTGTCGACACTAATTCTTTGAAGTGTCGACACAGACTTCCTAGATGTGTCGACACCACTTCTATGTCTCGACACAGACAACTCTGTGTGTCGACACTATTTTACTTAGCCAATTTTTTGTAAACTATTCTAAGTTTATCATCCCTAATTCAATTTTAAATTTATTGAATTTGGTTTCATCTAAAGGCTTAGTATACATGTCAGCTAGCTGATTATCTGTATTAACATACTCTAGTGAAATATCTCCTTTTTCCACATGTTCTCTTAGAAAATGGTATTTTATTTCTATGTGCTTAGTCCTACTATGGGAGACAGGATTGTTTGCAATAGAAATAGCACGAGTAGAATCACAAAATAAAGGTGTTCTACTTACTTGAATACCATAATCTTCTAGCTGATGTTGAATCCATAGAAGTTGAGCACAGCAACTTCCTACAGCAACATACACTGATTCTGATGTGGAGATAGCCACACTTATTTGTTTCTTGCTACTCCATGATATCAGCCTTCCACCTAGGAATTGACAGGTACCTGTTGTACTTTTCCTATCTTCCTTGCAGCCTGCAAAATCTGCATCTGAATAACCTGTCAGTTCAAACTCTCCATTCCTAGGGTACCAAAGGCCTAGATAAGGTGTGCCCTTTAGATATCTCAAAATTCTTTTGACTGCTGTCAAATGAGATTCTTTAGGGCAAGCTTGGTACCTTGCACAGACACATGTAGCATACATAATATCTTGTCTACTTGCAGTCAAATATAGTAGGGAGCCAACTATCCCTCTATACAAAGTTTCATCTACAGGTTTCCCTGCATCATCTTTGCATAGTGACATGCTTAACCCCATAGGAGTTTTCATGGTACTGGATGATTCCATACCGTACTTCCTTATCAACTCTAGGGTGAACTTAGACTAGCATATGGATAAACCATTCTCAGTCTGTCTAACTTGGAGACCCAAGAAGAACTTAAGTTCCCCCATACTGCTTATTTCAATTTGTCATTGCATTAGTTTTGCAAACTTCCTGCAAAGACTACTTTTAGTAGACCCAAATATGATGTCATCTACATATATTTGGACTAGAATGATCTTGCCTCTGGATTCCCTAAGGAATAGTGTCTTATCTATTTTCCCCCTTGTGAATTTATTCTCAATGAGGAAACTAGACAGGGTTTCATACCAAGCCCTAGGGGCTTGTTTTAACCCATACAAAGCCTTCCTAAGTCTATAGACATAATTAGGTTTGATAGAATCTACAAAACCTGATGGCTGTTCTACATAGACTTCTTCCTTCAGATTTCCATTCAGAAAGGCTGACTTAACATCCATTTGGTATACTTTAAACCCTTGATAGGTTGCATAGGCCAAGAACATCCTTATAGCCTCCAGTCTGGCTACTGGAGCAAAGGTTTGATCAAAGTCAATACCTTCTTCCTGCCTATAACCTTTTGCAACCAGTCTTGCTTTGTTCTTTATAATAACTCCATGTTCATCCAACTTGTTCCTAAAGATCCACTTAGTCCCAATAATGTTGTGGTCTTTTGGTTTAGGAACTAGCTCCCAGACATTGCATCTTTTGAACTGGTTCAGCTCCTCTTGCATAGCCTCAATCCAATGAGGGTCTAGGATGGCTTCTTCAAATTTCTTTGGCTCTACCTGGGATAGAAAACTGGAGTAGAGTACTGAACTTAGATTTCTGCTCCTTGTTTGTACCCTTTGTCTGAGATCACCAATAATTTGATTGGCTGGATGATCTTTTAAATGTCTATTAGCTGGAGGCAGCCTGTCTTTAGGTTGTACACCTTCATTCCCTTCAACTTGCTGCACTCCTTGGTCTTCTTCTGCATCAGGCGCATCTAGTACTCCCCCTGGACAACAACCACTATCATCCACTTGCTGACTTACAGTAGAACCTTCTTCAATAGTGAGCTTGTCCATCTTCTCAGTTACACCTGTAGAGCTGCAAACACTTCCAGACAATTCATTGTTAATGAGTCTAGCTTCATCAAACACTACATGTACTGACTCTTCTACAACTTGAGTAGTCAAGTTGTAGACCCTATAAGTCTTACTGTTTTTGTTGTACCCAATAAAGATCCCCTCTTGGGATTTGGCAGCAAACTTAGTTAAGTAAGACTTACCATTGTTAAGTATATAACATTTACAACCAAAGATCCTGAAATAGGATAGATTTGGTTTTCTGCCTTTCACAATCTCATAGGGGGTCTTATTGTGGCTCTTGGTGATAGTAGCCCTATTAATCACATGACATGCAGTATTAACTGTCTTAGCCCAGAAATATTCAGGGAGAGATGTGTCACTTAATAGGGTTCTACCAGCCTCAATCAAGGTTCTGTTTTTCCTTTCAGCAATACCATTTTGCTGAGGTGTTCTTGGTGAGGAAAATTCCTAAAATATCCCAAACTCTCCACATAGCTTTGTCATACTATCAGACTGGAATTCAGTACCATGGTCACTTCTTATTTTGACCACTGTACTGTCTAACTCATTCTGAATTTGTTTGACAAAACTATAAAAGATACTAGGTGTTTCAGATTTTTGTCTAAGGAAGAACACCCAGGAAAACCTTGAGTAGTCATCTACAACCACAAAAGTGTAGACCTCCCTACCTAGGCTGTGAACTGGGATAGGACCAAAAAGATTCATATGCAAGAGGTATAAGCACCTCACAGCATCTTTGTTCTTAATGCTATTAAAGGTGGATCTGGTCTGCTTGCCCTTTTGTCAAGCTGATCATATCCCATCCTTAATACACTTAACCTGAGAACCATTCCTCACTAACTCTTTACTATAGAGTTGACTAATTGTCTTATAGTTAAGATGGGCTAGCCTCTTGTACCATTTGACACAATGAGAGACTTTCTCATCAGCTACAAGACACACAGGAGAAACATTGTTCTCACACATAATGTCTAGACAATAGACATTTCTCTTCCTATAACCTGTCTGAATGATCATTTGATCATTTGACCTCCTGATATGACAACCATCTTTTACAAATGAGATGTCATATCCTAAATCACTCAGCTGACTTATACTAATGAGGTTGTGTTTCAAACCTTTAACATAAGCCACTTGAGTAATTGTAATAAGGTTGCTAGAAATATTACCAAATCCTTTGATGATTCCTTTTTCAGAACCACCAAAGGTGACTTTAGGACCATCCTTGATTGGTGTATAGTCCTTCATCAATCCCCTAGTTCCAGTCATGTGCCTGGAACATCCACTGTCCAAGTATAATATTGGGGCATGGCCACTTGGACTCACCTGCAAAACAGATTAGTTAACCTTAGAACTCAAAGAATTCTTGGGTCCTTGGTGCTGGTTAGTTTGCCTCTTAACAAAACTACCTGTAGCTTTTATAGCAGGCAGATTACAACTCACCTTGGCACTTGAATTGTGCCAACAGTCTATGGCAAAGTGGCCTACCTTGCCACAACACCAGCACTCAAATCTGTTGTACCTTTGTTTAGGTACAACCCTGGCTGTTTTGTTTACAGCAGGCTCCTTGTCGAGTACTAGGGCTTTGCCCTTAGACTTGGATTATACAGTCCTAGCAGGTTTTGTAAACCCCAATCCAGTTTTACCCTTTTGATGTACAAATTCATCTATCAAAGGTAAAATAGATTTTGGTTTAGAAAAACTTGCAACAATATCTCCCTCTTTCTGAAGACTAATCTCCAGATTTCTAATTTGATCATTTTTAAATGTTATAGTCCCCATCTGAATAACAGTTATGTGCTTCAGTCTGGCTATTTCATTTAATTTCTGATCAATCAACTTATCAAAATCTGTTGCAGCCACTTTGAGATGAGCAATCTCCTTAGCCTGACTCTTGGTCAAGGATTTGCTTTTCTTCAAAGCTTGCAACACTACCCTATATTCATCAATCAACTGATGAATGTCTCCTTCATATTCAGATCCACTCTCATCACTTGATGCTGATGAATCTGATTCTGATCCAGCACTAGAAATTGAACTAACAGAATAATTTTGTACCTGACTTGGTCCAGGGTGATCCTGGATTTTGTCTTCTTCTGATAAGGCCATCAGTCCCTGGTACTGATTGTCCTCATGCTCATATATAGAGTTCATTAACTGGATGAACTCATCTTCCTCTTCTTCAGCAAACAGTCCAATATAAGCTTCAGCTTCTGAATTAGTTTCTGAAGAAGACATATCTGACAGACTTTTGTCCTTCTTAGCAACAAAGGACCTTTCCTTTTTGCCCTTGATCTGAGTCTTCTTCTTATCAGTTGACTCTTTCCTCTTCTCTGGACAGTCAGCAACAACATGTCCTTGTCTGTTACAACAATAACAAACTATCTTTGAAGATGTAGTTTTACTTGACTTGGGCTCTCTCCTGTCATTCTTTGATGACTTCTGTGAAGTGGATGTCTTAGACCTCCACTGTTTCTTCTTAAGAAACTTCTGAAAATGTCTAGTGAAAGCTGTAAAATCTCATCACTCTCACTGCTTTCAGAATTCTTTCTTTCTGACTCATCTGTCTCTGTCTCAGCAACTTTTGGAGGTGGAGATGGAGACTTGCTTTTATATTTCCTAGTGGCTTCAGTCTTGAAAGCCACAACTCTTTCTCTGTGCTCAACTCGTGTAGTCTTCTTCTCCTCCTTCCTTACCATTAACTGCATCTCATATGATAACAGTTTTCCAAACAATGTTGGAGGAGGAATGTCTGCTAATTTGGTCATTTCCCTTATGGCACAAATCTTAGTTTCCCAGTCTTTAGTTAGGGATCTCAAGAACTTATCATTCAGCTCATAATTGCTGAATTCTCTTCCATAGCACATTAACTCATTAACTATCCTATAGAATTTCTTGTAGCACTCAGTTATGCTATCAGACCGTCCTTGTCTGAAGCTCTCATACTCCTGATTTAATAAAGACTTTTTATCCTGTCTAACTTCTTCAGAGCCCTCCATGTACACTATCAGTGTGTCCCACATTTCCTTTAATGTTTTACAGTGAATTAAATTCTGAAATATGACATCATCTATTGCACTTACAATTATATTCTGAGCCCTCTTGTCCATAGTGGCCAGAATAATCTCATCTTTAGTCATCTCTGAATAGTCCTTAGGAGTTCTCTGGTTTGCATCCTGAACTGATACTTTCATTGGCATATATGGCCCTTCTTTAACTGTGATATAGATTCTAGGGTCAGAGGCTTCCATAAAAAGTCTAACCCTTTCTTTCCAAATGCAAAAAATTTCCTTTCTACAGATTGACAACTTCATGGATCCTAGTTCTTTGTGATTCTCTGTTGAACCCATTTTCTTGATTCTTGATTACCACTGATTCTGCCAATAGGAACTTTACTCAGACTGTTATGTCCTTTTTGAGGAACCTCGCTTTGATACCACTTGAAAGAAATTGTACCAAATCACCTAGAGGGGGTGAATAGGTGACTTTAATCTTTTTAAACTTTAGGCAGAATTAATCACAGAATTCACAGAACTTTAAACAACATACACAGAATGAGTCACACACACAGAGTACACACAGTTTTATAGTGGTTCACCAAGGTCTGGGTACATCCACTTTCCCCCTTCGCCTATCTAGTAGTGTACTAGATTCGGCCCAACTTCTCCACTATTCCTCAGATCCTCAGATCTTACACTCAGAACCCCAAATAGGTTCCTACAGCTTAGAGTGATCCCACTCTTACAACTCAGGCTCAAAAGCACTACCACTCAGTCTTCACCAAGACCTACACTTAGCCTTAAACAAGGCCTACACTGAGAGAAAAGTATCTCCTACACTCAGACATACAGGCCCTACCACTCAGCCTTTATAATTTCAGGCTTACAACTCAGATCCCTTAGGATCCTACAAGAAATTAAAATTACAAAGTATATTCCCACAACTCAGAATGAGAGAGAAGAGTTGACAGGTTTCTTGATGAGTTCTTGGAAGAACTTTGCTCAGATCAACCTCCCTTGGCTTTCTTCAAAGCTTCTTGAATTAGAACACAGTAGGGTTGAAACTCTATGCAATTGGTCTTCAATCACTGCTGACTTAAGAATCAGATCTCAATCTGAAACTTTCTTCACAGCCTGGTTCAATAGCTGTCTTCTTGGAAGGAGCTCTCTCTCTCTCCAACTTCTTAGATCTTCTGATCACTTCAATTGATTGATGCAAAATCGATCACCTTCTGTTAACAGAATAAGCCATTATATAAGCCTTCTTCATGGTGACCGCCTGATCCGGTTTCTAACGATCTTCTGACAGCGCTGACAGTTGCAGTAGACCGGCTGGAATGGCAGCTGTCAAGTCATCCAGTCACTTCTTGAATTTTTGTAACTGTCTGAAAGTGTCGAGACTGTCAGTCTTTAAGTGTCGACACTGATAGACTAAGTGTCGACACAAGTACACTAAGTGTCGACACTAGCCTTCATGGTGTCGACACAACTCCTTGTGTTGTAGAATCTGCTTCTCGACACTGCTTCTTCAACATGTGTCGACACTGATCCTAGGTGTCGACACAAGTCCTTCTTCTTTGATACTTAGTTGATTTCTTGTAAGTGTCGACACAACTCCTTTGTGTCGACACATCTTCTTGTGTTGATACTTGCTAAGTGTCGACACATCTTCTTGTGTTGATACTTGCTAAGTGTCGACACATCTCCTTGGTGTCGACACATGCCTTCTGTGTTGATACTTTTGCTGAGTGTCGACACATCTCCTTTGTGTCGACACATTATTCATGTGTTGAGACTTTTGCTGAGTGTCGACACATCTCCTTTGTGTCGACACATTCTTCATGTGTTGAGACTTTAGCTGAGTGTCGACACATCTCATTTGTGTCGACACATTCTTCATGTGTTGAGACTTTGGCTGAGTGTCAACACATTCTTTATTATGTCGACACTTGTACTTAAACTCTGTTGAAGTTTGCTGAGTGTCGACACAGCCTCCTAGTGTCGACACTTGTGATGTCGACAAAGTTCCTCTGGGTGTCGACACTGCTTCAAAGTGTCGACACAGCTTCTCTGGACATTTCTTCATTGTGTGTCGACACAGCCTGTATGTGTCGACACTTTCCTTCTGGTGTCAACGCTGCATTCCTGGTGTCGACATAATTACTCCAAGTGTCGACACAGCTTCTCTGGGTGTCGACACAAGTCTTCTTAAGTGTCGACACTTTTCTTCTGGGTGTCGACACATGGACTTAGAAACTTTTCATGCTTTCCCTGCAATTACTTAACCTGCACAACTAAACTCAAAGTACATCAAATACACCTTCATGTATATCATTGAGTAGGATGAGGCTTCTTCAAATCAGGTACATATTTTCCAATGTACCCAACACCGTGTCCCAGGCCATGTGCCTCGCTCTAGGCACGATCGTCGAACTCAGTACAATCATACGGGCACAAACACGCCCGTGTCTCACCTGACACGCCCGTATCGGGTCTCTCGACACGCCCGTGTTCGGGGCGTGTCACGCATAACCTCCACGGCAACGGACACGACCCAAAAGAACACGGGTAGGGACACGGGTATGCACACGCCCGTGTCACCTGAAAATCATCGAACAACAATCATCGATCGCCAAACGCAGAACAGGGGTACAGACACGGTTAGGCACATGCCCGTGTCCAACGACACGCCCGTGTCCAACGACACGCCCGTGTCCAACGACACGCCCGTGTCCTTAGCCGTGTTTGTAGCCGTGTCCTTCTCGGGAAGAAAATGGCCAAAAACACCACCCAGACATGGCCTTGGACACGCCCGTGTCCTCGGCCGTGTACCCCTATACAGGCACCAAAAATCCCTTTCTACGCGACCGACTCAAATACAATTTTCGGGGCGTTACAAATCTCCCCCACTTAAGGAATTTCATCCCGAAATTAAGTAAAGGTACACAAATCTAGATAATACCTGAGTGGAATAACCCGGGTATTCCTCCAACATAGCTTGCTCTCGCTCCCAAGAAAGCTCCTCCTATCCGCAAATATCCCATCAGTCTTTCACCATATGGATATCCTTGTTGCGGAGTCGCTTGACTCCAACATCTTCAATACATACTGGCTTGGCCCTTGTGGTCAAGTCATAATCAACTGGTACTTGATTATCCGCAATGATCTGCGAAGGCTCTTGCACAGCCTTACGCAACACCGATACGTGGAACACGTCATGCATCCCACTCAATTCCGCCGACAGCTTCAATCTATACGCCGCCTCGCCAACATGCTCCAGGATTTCAAATGGTCCAAGGTATCTCGGACTCAGCTTTTTCAAGCATCGAACCCGCGATACACCCTTGAACGGCTTGATTTTGAAGTACACCCAGTCGCCAACATCGAACTCCACATTCCTATATTTGGCGTTATAGTACTTTAACTGCCTATCCTGAGCGATCTTCAACCTTTCTTGAATTGTCCGTATCACTGAAGTGGCATCTTTCACCGCTTGACGTTTATACGACTTCGATTCGCCTGCCTCCAACCAAGACAACGGTGTACGACACTTCCTCCCGTACAAGGATTCGAAAGGCACCATTCCAATACTTGCCTGAAAGCTGTTGTTATACGCAAAATCCACCATGTACAGGTGATCTTCCCACTGCTTTCCAAAATCTAGGATCCACATGCGAAGCATGTCCTCCAACGTCCGGTTGACCCTCTCGGTTTGGCCATCCGTCTGTGGATGAAAGGCTGTACTGAACTTTAGCTTAGTACCCAACAGACTATGCACCAACCACCAGTCATTCGACGTAAAGCGTACATCTCGATCACTAACAATACTGCGGGGCACACCATGCAATCGTACAATATTCTCCCCATAAAGTTTGGCTAATTTTTCCACCGGATCTTCCTTCCTGACCGGAATAAAGTGCGACACATTTGTCAACCTATCCACGACCACCCAAATGACGTCGTTTCCCCTCTGTGACTTCGGCAACCCATGCACAAAATCCATCGATATGTCATCGAATTTCCATTCTGGGATAGGTAGGGGCTTCAAGAAAGCACCGGGCTTCTGGCATTCCGCCTTCACCAATGCATAAGTACGACATTTGGCCACATAAAGTGCTACATCCTTCTTCAATCCCGACCACCAGAATAATTTCTTCATGTCTATATACATCTTCGTGCTTCCCGGGTGGATTGAGTACTTGGTATGATGAGCCTCATACATCAATTCCTCCCGAAGATTATCCGCACTAGGAATGCATAGGCGACCGTCCTTCCTTAGCAACCCATCTTCAACAGCAAACCGGGAATTTGACACTTCCAAAGATTCATCCAAGATCTGCTTCATGCTGTTATCCTGAACCAAAGCCTGCCGAACTCTATCTGCTAGGTCACACTGCACCTCTATCCAAAACAGTTTCGCCTCGCCACTAGCCTGCTTGTCGACGCATGATATCTCCAAAGCCTCCAACTCTAGAACCAATATCTCATCATGTACAGATAACCAGTTGGCCTGTGCTGAAGTCCTGCGACTCAACGCATCCGCCACTACATTTCCCTTCCCAGGCACATAATGTATCTTGAAGGTGTAGTCCCCCAAGAACTCCATCCACCTATGCTGCCTCATGTTCAGGTCCTTTTGATCCAACAGGTACTTCAAGCTCTTATGATCGGTGTAAATATCGACCTTCACACCGTACAAGTAGTGCCTCCAAAGCTTTAGAGCAAAAATCATGGCCGCTAACTATAAGTCGTGGACCGGATAATTCCTCCCAAGGACCTTTGTTATTGTGAACCTTAGGCCTTCACTCTCCCATACTGTAACAGAACACAGCCCAAACCATTACCCGAAGCATCACTATAGATCTCGAACCCTTCGGTTTCAACTGGCGAACATAAAATAGGCGTCGTGGTCAACCGCCTCTTCAATACTTCAAAAGCCTGTTCGCACTCTTGAGGCCACACAAACTTCTGATCCCTCCTAGTCAACGTTGTGAGTGGTAGCGCTATCCGTGAGAAGTTCTCTACGAAGCGCCTGTAGTAGCCAGCAAGCCCCAAAAAACTCCGAACCTCTGCCACTGTAGTCAAAGCAGGCCACTCCCGTATCGCCACTATCTACGCCGGATCCACAGCTATCCCTTCTCCACTGACAACATGACCAAGGAACGCTATCGAGGATAACCAGAATTAAAACTTGTAGAACATAGTATACAACTGATTCCTCCTCAACGTTTCCAACACCATGCGTAGATGATTATAGTGATCCTCCTCGCACCACGATTACACCAAGATATCATCGATGAATACTATCACGAAACGATCCAGGTACTCTCTGAACGTCTTGTTCATCAGATCCATAAACACGGATGGCGCATTCGTCAACCCAAACGGCATGACTGTGAACTCATAATGCCCAAACCGCGTACTGAATGCTCTCTTTGGGAGGTCGCTCTCCCTTATCCTCAACTGGTAGTATCCGGATTTCAGATCTAACTTCGAATATATAGTTGACCCAACCAACTGATCAAACAGATCGTCAATCCTCGGAATCAGATACTTATTCTTTTCCGTAAGCTTGTTCAATTCCCGATAATCGATACAAAGCCGCAAGCTCCCATCTTTCTTCTTAACAAAGAGAACTTGTGCGCTCCAATGCGACGAACTTAGATGCACATAACCTTGCTCTAGCAACTCTTGCAGTTGCACCTTCAACTCTGCCATCTCTCTTGGCGCTATCCGATATGGAGAACGTGACACCGGTTTTGCGCCAGGTACCAGCTCAATGGTAAAATCAATCTCCTGCTGAGGAGGGGCACCTGGGAGATCATCAGGAAACACATCGGGATACTCAGACACAACTAGGATGCTGTCCAAACTAGGCTGAGGCGTCGAAGTCTACAATAGAGTGACGTACAGCTCTGCCACAGACCGGACTGCCTTGATCACCTGAAGGGCCGACATCAAAATCTTGCCCGACCCCTTCATGCCCGCAAAAGTAGTTTCCCGATCAGTGTTCAGACCCAACTTAACTTCCTTACGGTTGCAATCAATACATGCACCCTGCTCCGAGAGCCAATCCATACCGAATATTATGTCGTACTCTGCCAACGGCAAAAGCGACGCTCGTAAATCAAACTCCTGGTCTCCAATCTGAGTCTTCACTACGCAGACCCTATCCGCACGCGTTGAGCACCCATTGGGCAACAACACATCCAACTTGTCCTTTGCCATCGAGGACGGAACCTCGATGCGCGATATGAAGTTTTCGGACAAGAAGGAATGCGATACTCCCGAATAAAATAGGCCTCTCGCTGGAAACTCAAAAATCAACACAAAGCATAGCACCAACAAAAGTAAGCTAACAAATACGAAGGTAACAACTATAAAACTTAGACCACTGTAATTTAACTCATACCTGTCACCACATCCGCTTGCTTTATGGCCTATTGCAGACCATGGTTGTAGACTCTATGCTGGGCTGGAGCATGATGGGACGCGGTTGACTCCATCGCCTTCCCTTTCTCCTCATAAGTTGCTCCAGACTTCCTCTCAGACTTTGAACGTCTGCTCCAACAATCCCGAGCAAAATGCCCCGTCTTCCCGCAGTTGTAGCAAGCTCCTAGGACTCGGCGTGTAGATGCCCCTGACGCACCATACTGAGGGGCTGAGTTCGAAGTCCTCTGCTTCTTGTTCCATCTGCGGAAACTTTACTTGTTATTTGGAAACTTGAACTCAGACTTCTTTTCTCCTGTGTCCTTCTTCTCTTAAACTTTCTTAGCGACCTTCTCCAATGATCGGGCCGAATTGACCAAGGCTAGGAAGCCTTGCGCCTTAGGCCCAGCAAGTAGTAAATGTATATCGCCGCGTAGAACCTCAAAAAACCGGTTGGTCTTCCGCTCTTCTTCCATAAACGTAGCACCAGCATAATGACCCAACCGTGTGAACTCGTGGAGGTACTCGTCCACGCTTCTGGCTCCCTGAGTCAACCCAAGAAATTAGTTCTCCATCTCAAGCTTCTGAGCAAAGGGTACAAATCTGGTTAGGAACAATCTTGAAAATTCCTCCATAAGCACATCAGAAAGTTTCCTTCCCACTAGAAGATGAAACTCCAACTCATCCCACCACAGCCTCGCTTCACACACCAAAAGAAAAGTCGCTATGGTGGTCTTCTGCCACTCCTTAGTTAACGTGGCCGTCAACACCCTCTTTATCGAAGAGAGCCAGTCTTCAGATTGAGCTGGTGTTCCAACCCCATCGAATCTCAGAGGATTAAAGCCCATCACATACTTTAGCTGCTTCTCCGTAGCTCTCCTCGGCTCTACTAGATCAACTGCTGTGCGCTCCACCACTCTCGACTCTGCCACCCTAACTGGTTCTTGCTCATTCGTAGGAGGTATGCGATGCATTTTCCCTGCAGGTTGGGCATATATCATTGCAAATAAGGCTTCAGCCACCATCCTGATGGTTTCCGCTGAAGGAGGTGTAGTTGGCACATCCCTTGGTGTACTACTTTCCGCTGATTGCGGACGCTCTGACCGACCAACACAGCTGCTAGCTGCCTATAGTAGCAAAGACACATGATTAGATGACAAACAAATTGCTAAAAGCAATCATTCGAACACTCAAATTCCACAAAACAAGTGTATTTTCATTCCTAAGTGGATATTCATGGGTTCTTTTTGATGTTATAGCGATGACGCACACATGTGCTCACCACCCCTTAAAAAATTCTCCCACGAATTCATTTAAGTCTGACCGTAACCAGAAGTCTGATACCAAATTGTAACACCCCCATCTGTCGCATGGCAGATAACAGAAGGTCCAGCTGGAACCCGACGTCATATACCACATACAGTCGGAAGGATTACCAAATGAATATTCAAACCATCCAATTAAGACTACTCGTCCTACACAGAGCATTCTAGCGGAAGTTTTTAAAGTTGAAAGAACTCAAATCTTAAATCCAATATATATAAGAATGTCCACGACCACAACCATAGGAATGAAACCAAATACACTGAAAAAGTACATGGCCTTATGGCCTTACAAATGTTCACATAATAAAACATGTCTTACATACATTGGCTCACAGGCCGGCCACACATGATAAAAGTAAAAAAAAAACTATTCTACGGCCTTCTAGGGCCAACACAGCAACATGTTCTCCAGCCCGCTATTTGGCACTCGGCTCCGCAGCACCTGCAAGCACATACCACCGCACGGTGGCAAACAAAGCAACGGTCAGCTAAAAGCCGACCAAATTATAACGACCTCGCCCCTTACTCGGGACGGCGGTTCTCTTTCCCTGCATAACATTAGCCCAATAAAGCAATAGAGCGGAATTATACTACGCCACAGGTGTAGGATCGTACGACAAAACACCCCGTGCACTCAGGGGACATTAACGGTGAGGCCTGACATATGAGTGTCTCCACCACCATCCCAAAGATGGCAACCAAGTGAGCATTTTACCCTTTCTGGCCCTGACTAGTCTAAGGCTCCCGACTATGCCTACGACCAGTGCCCTTTTCAGATTTCTCGCACCGTACCACATAGCCTAGGTCCGATTCCACTTGCCCGTTGCTCACGCTGCCTATACAATTTAAGTTCTACGCGTGGTCCAAGCTTCTCTCGGATCCCAAAATTTTCCAAACAATCTCATAACCCAGTTATGAACAAGGCCAGTTCCCAGACCGCCAAGTTAGCAGAGCACATTTCCGCTCAGTTTTTCGGGTGCGCTGATGACTAATTTTAGTCATCGCTTTTTGGCTAGTTTAGTATTCATAAATATTAGGTTTTAATATTGTGTTATCTATTTACATGCTTAATTATGTTGTTATTTTATTTTAATGTTTGATGTTATAATATAAAAATCTATAGTTTATTATATGTATTATGTTACGATTGTTGTATTATTTTATGTTATAAAAAAAATAAAACTAATTTTTGTTTTGCTTTGTTGTTTGTAGGTTCAAGTTCGAGTAGCACTCATCAAAGCCCACATGTTGCAGCCCAACTACAAGCCTACATGGAGCAGCCCGGCCACTCTTGGTGTAGTCTACATGGAGCAGCCCGGCCACTCTTGGTGCAGCCTACATGGAGCAGCCCGGCCCCTCCTTCATTGATCCAGCCCGAGCTCTCTTCTTGGTGAAGCCCGTCCTCCTCCCCACTTCAAAGATAAAACAGCCCACTTCAAGGATGAAGCAGCCCAAGCTCCCCTTCAAGCCCAAAACCGTGAGCATGCACCCTGCCACCTTGGCATGGCCAGCTCCCTCTCTCCTTTTCATCAATTCCTTTTTCACATTTCTCTCCCCACACATGCATGAACCTTGGCACCTTAGCATGGCCGGCCACCGCTCTCTCTCTCTCTCTTTCATTTAATCCACATCCATCCCCCTCTCTATTTTACATTTTCCACTCTAATTTCCATAAAGTCCATGCATTGAACCCACCTCTCTCTCTCCACCTCATTAAATATCATGCATGTATTCTCTCCACTTCTTTTAAATGTCATGCATGAACTTCTCTCCCTTTACTTGGCCGGCCACCCTCCTCTTTCATCCCCCTTATTTATTTTATTTTCTCTTTTCATTCTCATTTAAGGCCATGCAATGAATCTCATCCTCTCCCCCTCCCTTCATTAAATGAAATGCATGCACCCTCTCCCCATACACATGGCCGGCCACCCCCCTTGCCTCCTCCTCTTCATTACCATCTAGAATCTTCCCTCCTCATCTATAAAAGGCACCATGGTCTCATGCTTTAATGGTGAGATTTTGGAGAGAGCAAGTGGAGTGTACAAGTCAAGAGAGCTTTTGTTGTAATTTTATTTCTTAGTTTACCTTGTTGCAATTTTTTTCGTTGAAGTAATTTAGTATTGTTTTGTTTAGCATTGTGTACTCTTTCGTTTAGTATCAATAAAATGAAATTTTCTTCTCTTTACATTATTATCTACTTTTCCAATATGCGTAGCTAATCTTCTCTTAGCCTTCGATCGTGAGGATCCATAAAATGAGATGAGGGTTTCTTTTATTTCATAGTTTTATTTTTGCTTAATTTTACTCGATCCTTCTTTGATTTTTATTTTGTCGACTCCGTATTTCTGGTATACGGCAGTAGGCTTGGGATCTCATATTTGAGTAGCCGAGAGGCTCATGAATGTGAAAGATCACTCAAAGAAGGATGGAGTTGAACGCAACCCTAGAGATAGGATGACGTAAATCTTCCGGATTGGAGTCAAATCCAATAGTGCGGGTCACCTCGATAATGCGGCTTTAGGCCTTTTTGACTTGAAAGAGATTTCGGTCGAAACGTCTATAAGCTAGGGGACTTAATGCTCTAGCGAGATTTTGTCTTATATTCGGATCTGTCACGGTCGAGTATGATTTGCAAATTTAAAACTATGCCTTTTCATCCCTCTCATTTCATTTTATGGTGAATCTTCGATCGAACGCTAGCTTTTTATTATAATGTTTTTCGTCTAAAAAATTATCTTTCGTTTTATTTTAAAAATTCTCAAATCCCATTTTCTTTCGGTAGGATAATAGTTCAAGCGTGATTAGCAGTATTTGACAACCCCGTGTTGAAATACGACCTTGATACTACAATTCGACAGGTACACTTGCCTGTTCGGGTTTTAGCCCAAAATGTTTTTGGCACCGTTGCTGGGGATGCTTTTTCGTCAATAGTAGGAAAACGCTTTCGCTATTACTTCTGCAAAAAATCAAAAAAAAAATTTCCTTTCTCTATTTTCTTCTTCAAGTTTTTTTTTATTTCCCTTCTTCTCTTTTTCTTTCCACTTTTTCCTTCTAATTTTCTTAGTACATGACCCACACGAATCCGTCGCTACTTGTTGATTTGGACCCAGAAATCGAACGCTCCTTTCGGAGAAACTTACGATTCAGTGGTTCCACTTCTCAAACAGCGATTGAGGATTCTGACGGTGATTGTAACTTCAACTCCGAAATGGGAGACCCTAACCCAGCGTTTGCCCAGCAAAGGACGATGTCCGATTATGCTCGGCCCAACCTGGAGGGTACAGAAACAAGTATTGTTCGACCTGCAATTGCGAACAATAACTTTGAGCTTAAGCCTAGCATCATACAAATGGTGTAGCAATATGTACAGTTCGACGGATTACAAGATGAAGATCCGAACTTGCATATTGCCAATTTTCTTGAAATCTGTGACACCTTCAAAATAAATGGTGTCTCAGACGATGCTATAAGGATAAGACTCTTCCCCTTCTCCTTAAGAACTAATGACAAACAGTGGTTGAGTTCTCTTCCAAGAGGATCAATCACTACTTGGAACATTTTAAATGAAAAGTTTCTCTCTCGTTATTTCCCCCCCCCCACCAAAACTGCTAAGCTAAGAAATGATATATCTTCGTACTCTCAAATTGCTTCTGAGACCCTCTATGACACTTGGGAGAGGTTCAAAGAACTGTTGAGAAGATGCCCTCATCATGCTCTGCCTGTATGGTTACAGGTCCAGACATTTTACAATGGGCTAAATCAAGAAACTAAGCAAATGATAGATGCCGCTTCCGCTGGTTCTTTGGACCGCAAAACTCCGGAAGCCACTCTTGAGCTTATCAAGGACATGACGATGAACACTTATCAGTGGAATTCGTCTAGGACTCGCCCATCCAAACCTGCAGGTATCTATGAAGTGGACTCGGTTTCGCAACTGGCGTTGCAAGTGTAAATGTTGAACAAGAAGATTTCGGAGATGACTGCTTCCTCCGCCGCTAAGGTATATGAAAATGTGAATGCTGCTTCCGAGCAGGTGGATTATCTGGGGAACTTACCTAGGCCTACTCAAAATAATTCTGCCAATAATTTTTCTGCTTTTTCTAATTTTTCCGCACCTCCTGGTTTTAATTCTTTTTCGAACTCTTATAATCATGGATGGCATAACCATCCAATTTTTTCTTGGAGTAACCCATCTAATGCTGCACGCCCACCACACGATTTTACACCACCACCACCACCACAACAAAACCAAAATCTTCAAAAACCCTCTCTTTGGAAGAAATTTTATCTAGATATATAAGCTCGAATGATGCTACTATTAGAAACTTAACAGGGTCGATGAAAAGTTTAGAAAACCAGGTCGGGCAACTTGCCAAGGCTTTTTCCGAGAGACCACCTGGAACTCTTCCCTCGAACACTGAACCTAACCCAAGGGAGCACGCAAATGCGATTTCCCTTCGGAGTTGTAAGGTTATTAACAAGCCCACCACCAGGGAAGAGCCAAAGGTGATTGTCCCTCCTGTTGTGGAAAAAATTATCGCCACAGAAAATGATAAATCAACTTTAGAAAATGAAAAATCTACTTTATATAAATAAAAAGATATTTCTATTTTTTCTGATTTTGGAAAAGAAAATGATGACGGTCAAAATGATGCTCCGGTTGTTATAAAGGAATTTCCGCCACCGCCTTATCCGGCTCGACTTAGGAAAGAAAAACTTGACGATCTGTACCAACGCTTCCTTCAAATGTTCCAACAAATTCATATTAATTTACCATTTCATGAAGCGATTAGTCAAATGCCTAAGTACGCCAAATATCTTAAGGACCTGTTAACGAACAAAAAGAAATTAGAAAATTTATCTTTTGTTACGTTAAATGAAGAATGCTCGGCGGTCATAAAAAATTCCAATCTTCCTACAAAGATAAATGATCCGGGTAGTTTTTCGATTCCTTGCATTTTTGGTGATCTTTTTGTAAAGCACGCGCTAGCGGATTTAGGTGCGAGCATCAACTTGATGCCTTTTTCATTGTTTAAAAAGCTAGGATTGGGCACTCTCACCCCTACGCGTATGAGCATTTAATTGGCTGATCGATCGATTAAGTATCCATTAGGTATCGTTGAGGATGTGCCAGTGAAGGTCGACAAATTCATCTTCCCGGTGGATTTTGTCATTCTTGATATTGAAGAAGACATCGAGGTCCCCCTTATCCTTGGTCGTCCCTTCTTAGCCACCTCTCGTGCGATCATCGATGTAAGTAACGGAAAACTTTTGCTTCGCGTGGGAGATGATGAGGTGACATTTTCAATAAATCAATCCATGAAAAATTCTTTAGAAAATGACGACTCTTGTTTCTTCCTTGATGTTTTAAATGAAAATGCCTCTCTTTCTCTTTGAAATGTTTCTTCCAATGATTTTTCTTCCACTTTTTCTGATTTTTTTGCAAATGTTTTTGAAGACACGGTTATGTCCGCGCAAGCCAACTTTGCAAATGAACATGTGTTTAGACAAAAAAATTATGAAACTATTGTCTTTGAAAATGAAAAGGTTTTAAAGAACTCTTACGATGAACCACCCAACTTAGAACTAAAACTCCTTCCCGAACATCTCAAATATGCCTTTCTTGAACAAAATTCTAAATTGCCCGTTATAATATCGGCTCTGCTTTCTCAATCCGAAAACGATCAATTGATCGAACTACTACAAAAGCATCGCTGAGCTATAGCGTGGCAAATTTCTGATATTCCTGGCATAAGCCCATCCTTTTGCACCCACAAAATATTTTTTGAAAATAATTCTAAGGATGTAGTCCAACCTCAACGTCATCTTAATCCTAATATGAAAGAGGTTGTGAAGGGCGAGGTTCTTAAGTTATTAGATGCGGGGATAATCTATCCTATTTTCGATAGTAAGTGGGTAAGTCCGGTTCAGGTTGTACCTAAGAAGGGTGGGATCACGGTAGTAACAAATGAAAATATTGATTTAATTCCAACTAGGACGGTAATGGGATGGAGGATGTGCATCGATTACCGTAAATTAAATGATGCCACTTGTAAAGATCACTTCCCCCTTCCATTTATCGATCAAATTTTAGAACGCTTATCCGGGCATAGTTTTTATTGTTTTCTCGACGGTCTTTCGGGATACTTCCAAATCCCTATCGCACCCGAGGACCAAGAGAAGACAACATTCACTTGCCCTTTCGGAACATTTGCCTACCGTAGGATGCCTTTCGGGCTATGCAACGCACCAGCTACCTTTCAGCGGTGCATGCTGGCCATTTTCGATAAATATGTAGAAAACATTATGGAAGTGTTTATGGACGACTTCTTGGTTTTTGGAGACTCGTTTGAGTTATGTTTAAAGAATTTAGGAAAAGTTTTAAAACATTGCGAAGAAACAAATCTAGCTTTAAATTGGGAAAAGTGCCACTCTATGGTACGTGAAGGCTTAGTCCTTGGCCACAAAATTTCCGCTAAGGGAATTGAAGTGGACAAGGCAAAAATCGATGTAATTGAAAAGTTACCGCCGCCTACGAATATTAAAGCGATAAGAAGTTTTTTAGGGCATGCGGGTTTTTATCGAAGATTTATTAAGGACTTTTCAAAAATTACTAAGCCTCTCACCCACCTTCTCGAGAAGGACGCTCCTTTTATTTTTGACGATTCTTGTTTAGCGGCGTTCGACTTAATTAAATCCAAATTTATAAATGCTCCGATTATGATCGCCCCAGTTTGGGATTTACCTTTTGAAATTATATGCGACGCAAGTAGTTTTGCGGTCGGTACGATACTAGGACAACGTATAGCTAAGAATTTCCACTCAATCTATTACGCTAGCAAAACGCTTAATTCAGCGCAAGAAAATTACACTACAACTGAAAAGGAACTCTTAGCTATCATTTTTGCTTTTGATAAATTCCGACCCTATATCACTCTTTCTAAGGTTATCGTTTTTACGGATCATTCCTCTTTGAAGTACCTCCTTTCTAAACCGGATGCCAAGCCGCGTCTTATTCGTTGGATCCTATTACTTCAAGAATTCGACTTGGAGATCTGGGATAAGAGAGGAGCAGAAAATTTAGCGGCTGATCATCTTTCACGCCTAGAAAATCCTGAAATTGATATTTTTGATGAAAATTTACCTATTGATTCTTTTCCGGATGAAAAAATTTTAAATGTTTCTTCTTCTACCCCATGGTTTGCCGATTTGGCCAATTATCTGGTGGCCCGCGTCCTCCCAAAAGAATACTCCTCTCAGCAAAAAAAGAAATTCTTTTTTGAGTTGAAATATTATTTTTGGGAGGATCCATTTCTATTTCGCATTTGTGCGGACCAGGTGGTAAGAAGATGTGTCTCCCGGGAAGAAGGTCAACAAATTTTAAAACATATTCATGAAGGTCTTACTGGCGGGCACTTTCAAGCAAACCGCACCGCACACAAAGTACTTAGTGCTGGCTTCTATTGGCCAAGCATATTTAAAGATGCACAAATCTTTGTGGGCGGGTGCGATCGGTGCCAGCGGACTGGAAACATCTCTAATAAAAATGAAATGGAGCAACATTATTTTCTCGAATGCGAAGTTTTTGATCTGTGGGGCATAGACTTTGTCGGCCCATTTCCCTCAATTTTCGGAAATAAATACATTCTAGTCGCCGTAGATTACGTCTCTATGGCGGCGGGGGCCCAAGCTTTACCAAGTAATGATTCTCGCGTAGTCATAAATTTCTTAAGAAAATTATTTTCTCATTTTGGCTTTCCTCGTGCGATCATTAGTGATAGGGGGAGCCACTTTTGTAACGCCCAACTAGCTAAGGTTTTAACTAAATATGGCGTTACGCATAAATTATCCACCGCTTATCACCCCACACAAACGGTCAGGTCGAGGTAGTCAATAGAGAACTAAAGAGAATTTTGGAAAAAACCGTTTCTACTTCTCGTAAAGATTGGGCCTTAAAATTAGACGATGCTCTTTGGGCCTATCGGACAGCGTACAAGACCGCCATCGGTTCCTTTCCGATTGGTCTATGGAAAATCGTGTCATCTTCTGATAGAAGTAGAACACCGAGCGTATTGGGCGATAAAATTTTTTAATTTCGATCCTCACTCAGTCGGCGAGCATAGGAAAAATCAATTGAATGAACTCGATGAATGGAGAGCATACGCTTACGAAAATAACAAGCTGTACAAAGAACGCACGAAACTTTATCACGATAAGAAACTGCGCCACCCTAAAACGTTTCAACAAGGCGATCAGGTTCTTCTTTTTAATTCGCGTTTACGTCTCTTCCTTGGAAAACTGAAATCTCGTTGGTCTGGACCTTTTACGGTCAAACAGGTTTTTACTTATGGCACTGTGCTCCTCTCGCACCCGGATAAGGGTGATTTTAAAGTAAATGGCAATCGCTTAAAGTTTTATTTTTCAAATGATTATGTATCTCCTACTGCGGAACAACTTTTATTTCTATCGTAATATTTTCTTTCATGCAACTTTCTTTTATGTTGGACATTTCGTTTTATTCTAAGACTTTTCTTAATATTATTCGAACTTTAAATTATTTTAATAAAGAACACTCTTGGGCACCTGCCCACGGACTCTATTTTTTTTCTGCTTTTATTTTGCTCTTCCTTCCGGAGGCCAACCAAGCAAGTTCGTGACCGCCGCTCCAACGTTGCTGATATAAAGATGGATCAAGTCCAACCTGTTAACAATCAAGTGCACTAAAAAGCAAGCGTGGGGGATTGACATCTGCCTTCATCTCACAAACCCGGGGAAGTCCTATTTTTTTTTATTTCTTTTACTTTCTGCATTTTTCTCTCCTTCTCAATCTCCTTCTCGTTTTTCATTTTGTTTCTTGCATTGAGGACAGTGAAAAATATAAGCTTGGGGGAGGGTTTAGTTTGTTTTTCTTTTTCCTTTTTCTTTAAAAACTCCAAAAAAAAACTTTTGCTTTCTTAAAATCAAAATTCTAAAAAACAATTAGCATAGTTTTGTTAAGCTTCTTTAGTATTGCTTTTATTTTAGCCTTTTCAAAAATCAAAAAAGAAAAAAATCTATAAAAGAAGAAAACTCCAAAACAATTGCTAAAATCTATTTGAAAAACAAAATCTAAAATTATTTTCTATCTTTATTTTTATGTTTCTTCTAGTGATGTGTAGGCCCGTGCGGTTCCTTAGTTCTATTTAAATTTCTTTGAAACAGTTTCCTAAATTTATCAGTTTAACATAACTTAGTTTTACTAGTTTCGTTTTCTTAAATATAGGCATCCGTTTTTTACGTTATAAGTTAGCAATTTGTAGTTGTCTTTCTATTCGGTTAGTTGATTACGAATGGTTGCTAGGTAACATTAGCTCTTTTTCATTTGTGGAGTAGTCTTTCTTGATGTCTAGAACTTGTCCCTAGCGACTCTCGAAGCATTTGCGTCGTTTTTACGTACTTTAGAAATGATTTAGGCCACCCTTCGACTAGTTTGAGTTTTTCTTGCCCACCAACAAATTTACCATTGCAAAATACTTTTTGGGCCTTTTCCATGTTTCTTTGTTTTTAGCTCCACCATTCATTTCATCATTTCACCAAAACCAAAATGTCTTTCCTATTTCACACTAAACTTTGAGCTTAAATATCATTTTTTGTGAAGGGTTATATCTTTGAAATGAAAAGGAGTGTTTAAAGCTTATATTTGGAGCTTTCCTTAAAAAGTTATTAAAGAAGAAAAAAATTATTATTATAAAAAAAATTTGAAATCAATCAAAAAAAAAATGAAGTTTATTTGTGGCCAATTTATGAAAAGAAAAAAAGTTCATGGCCTTTGTTTGTTAGTTTGAATTGGAAAATGATGTACTTGTCATTTCTCATTTCTCTTCATGTTTTTATTTTTGAGCTCAACCTTGGTTTAGTGTTTAAGCCCTCATGTTTATCCTTGTTTTCATTTCCTAATCATTTACCTAAGCCAAGTTTTAATACCTACTAGAAGTCCTATTAATCTTTAGAACGTAAATTCGCATAGTGGAGAGAGTGTGAACGGACCTATGGCCACCATCATTGATGGATTTCTTTGAAGGTTATCTTGAGGTGATTTAGGGTTAATTGTTATTCTAGCAACCTAGTAGTTCGTTAATGCGCCGTTTATTTAGAATTTCTACTTTTGTTTCTCTTATTTTCATTAATTTTGGATGCCTTGTTTTAAGATTTAGAAATGTGTAAATTTTCTTTATGTTCTAATGATATTTTTAGGTCTCCACTTTCAAGTTTTCTATTGTGCACTTCTCACCCCACTAGTTGTTGACATAGGAATTAGGATAGTTTAATTTTTCATGTTTTGTTTTTCTTAATTATGCAACCTAAATCTTCTTTGTTTACTTTTCCCTAGTTTACAATTCTATTTGCTTGGGGGCAAGCAAATACTCTAGCATGGGGGAATTTGATGACTAATTTTAGTCATCGCTTTTGGGGTAGTTTAGTATTCATAAATATTAGGTTTTAATATAGTGTTATCTATTTACATGCTTAATTATATTGTTATTTTATTTTAATGTTTGATGTTATAATATAAAAATCTATAGTTTATTATATGTATTATGTTATGATTGTTGTATTATTTTATGTTATATAAAAAAACTAATGTTTGTTTTGCTTTGTTGTTTGTAGGTTCAAGTCCGAGTAGCCCTCATCAAAGCCCACATGTTGCAGCCCAACTACAAGCCTACATGGAGTAGCCCGGCCACTCTTGGTGCAGTCTACATGGAGCAGCCCGGCCACTCTTGGTGCAGCCTACATGGAGCAGCCCGGCCCCTCCTTCATTGATCCAGCCCGAGCTCTCTTCTTGGTGCAGCCTGGCCTCCTCCCCACTTCAATGATAAAACAGCCCACTTCAAGGATGAAGCATCCCAAGCTCCTCTTCAAGCCCAAAATCGTGAGCATGCACCTTGCCACCTTGGCATGGCTGGCTCCCTCTCTCCTTTTCATCAATTCCTTTTTCACATTTCTCTCCCCACACATGCATACACCTTGCCACCTTGGCATGGCCGGCCATCACTCTCTCTCTCTTTCATTTAATCCACATCCATCCCCCTCTCTATTTTACATTTTCCACTCTAATTTTCATAAAGTCCATGCATTGAACCCACCTCTCTATCTCCACCTCATTAAATATCATGCAAGTATTCTCTCCACTTCTTTTAAATGTCATGCATGAACTTCTCTCCCTTTATATGGCCGGCCACCCTACTCTTTCATCCCCCTTGTTTATTTTATTTTCTCTTTTCATTCTCATTTAAGGCCATGCAATGAATCTCATCCTCTCCCCCTCCCTTCATTAAATGAAATGCATGCACCCTCTCCCAATACACATGGCCGGCCACCCCCTTGCCTCCTCCTCTTCATTATCATCTAGAATCTTCCCTCCTCATCTATAAAAGGCACCATGGTCTCATGCTTTAAGGGTGAGATTTTGGAGAGAGCAAGTGGAGAGTACAAGTCAAGGGAGCTTTTGTTGTAATTTTATTTCTTAGTTTACCTTGTTACAATTTTTTTCGTTGAAGTAATTTAGTATTGTTTTGTTTAGCATTGTGTACTCTTTCGTTTAGTATCAATAAAATTAAATTTTCTTCTCTTTACATTGTTATCTCCTTTTCCAATATGCGTAGCTAATCTTCTCTTAGCCTTCGATCGTGAGGATCCATAAAATGAGATGAGGGTTTCTTTTATTTCATAGTTTTATTATTGCTTAATATTACTCGATCCTTCTTTGATTTTTATTTTGTCGACTCCGTATTTCCGATATACGGTAGTAGGCTTGGGATCTCATATTTGAGTAGCCAAGAGGCTTATGAATGTGAAAGATCACTCAAAAAAGGAAGGAGTTGAACGCAACCCTAGAGATAGGATGACGTAAATCTTTCGGATTGGAGTCAAATCCAATAGTGCGGGTCACCTCGATAATGCGGCTTTAGGCCTTTTTGACTTGAAAGATATTTCGGTCGAAACGTCTATAAGCTAGGAGACTTAATGCTCTAGCGAGATTTTGTCTTATTTTCGGATCCGTCACGGTCGAGTATGATTTGCAAATTTAAAACTATGCCTTTTCATCCCCCTCACTTCATTTTATGGTGAATCTTCGATCGAACGCTACCTTTTTATTATAAAGTTTTTCGTCTAAAAAAATTATCTTTCGTTTTAGTTTAAAAATTCTCAAATCCCATTTTCTTTCTGTAGGATAATAGTTCATGCGTGAGTTGCAGTATTTGACAACCCTGTGTTGAAATACGACCTTGATACTACAATTCGACAGGTACACTTGCCTGTTCGGGTTTTAGCCCATCATGCGCCTTGAAGCTAACCTCCAAGGATCCCTGCTGCAATCTACCGCGTAGAAACCCGAAAAACCCAAAGCACGGAGTCTTCTCCGGCAAAACATAACAAATGCAACATCACCGATCCAGACAATACACGTCCGGGTAGGCTTCACACACAATGCCTATGCCCGTACTTACGATTCCGGACTCTATATGCAACATAAGGGGAACTATTCACATCAACCCCAAGGAACACCATGCACTCACCGCACACTCGCGGGAGCGGGGTTCCCTATGCAGAAAGAAAGAGCTTCGCATGCTCAAGTTGAGAATCGTTACCCTTGTAGTCCGTTTTGGCGCCATGGAAAAACTACGTGGATGGAAATCTTCGCAACGAACTTTCCTCCACAGATCCGCTCTCAGATTTCGAAACGGTGCTCCGATGCTACGCCGGCGGCCGGAATCCCTTCCTTCTTCCTCCTCTTTCCAACTCCTTGAGAGAGAGAATGGTTGGAGAGAAATGAAGGATTAACTACCTTATTCTCGGACTTAACAGAGCAGGAAACCATCTGGGCCGTTGGATCTTAATTAAAGAAAATGAACGGCTCAGATCCATTCAAAAATCTCCAGACCTGGTCTGAACACGGCTTGGCACACGGCCGTGTCCCAGGCCGTGTGCCTTGCTCTAGGCACAATCGTCGAACTCAGAACAATCACATGGGCACAGACATGCCCGTGTCTCACCCGACACACCCGTGTCGGGTCTCTCGACACGCCCGTGTTCGGGGGCGTCTCACGCATAACCGCCACGGCAACGGACATGACCCAAAAGAACACGGGTAGGGACACGGGTATGCACATGCCCGTGTCACCTGAAAATCGTCGAACAATAATCGTCGATCGCCGAACGCAGAACACGGGTATAGACACGGTTAGGCACAAGCTCGTGTCCAACGACACGCCCGTGTCCTTTAGCCGTGTTTGTAGCTGTGTCCTTCTCGGGAAGAAAATGGCCAAAAACACCAGTCAGACATGGCCTTGGACACGCCCGTGTCCTAGGCTGTGTACCCCTATACAGGCACCAAAAATCCCTTTCTACGCGACCGACTCAAATACAATTTTCGGGGCGTTACACCACTGGACGGGATCCATTCATCTTCAACCTTGAGCCGATGGCCAGGATTCATCCCGCCTAGAGCCACTTCCAAGCACTGCCGCCGGCGATCCGGCTACTTCCCCGGCCGGCCGCCGCCACCACCACCTCCGTTGAGGTGGGGGTCGTCGCCAGGATGCGGCTTGGCCGCCGGAAAGCACTATTCCGGCGATTTTAGCAAGAGAAGTTTCGGCCAAAATCCATGGAAATCCTGAATTGGATTGGGATCAATTGAGCCCGAACCTTGGACCTAGTGATTGCTATGATCTATACATGGGAGAAGGAGTGGAGGAGGACCTTTCTGGGGGACTGAATGCGGGAGGAATGGCGGGATGCCATTGTCGACGGCGGCGGCGCTCGGCTTCTGCAACAACACAGTGGGACGGCCTGTTCCTTCCATGTAAGGGTTCGAAAATGCTCCCCTATGCCCACTGATGGTGTTTAAATGATCAATTGTGGAGGGTGGCGGCTGGTTCTTCAATGCCCATCAAACACCATTAATGGTGTGGCTTGGGTTGAGTGGGGAAGGGGGGGGGGGGGGGGGGGGGGGCTGAACCTACGTCTTAGTGTCCGGGAAATGGCTGGAATCAACTCCTATTCCCTAGAGGACTTGATTGCAGCCATAAAGGGTGGTTGTTGACCTCCTTTGGCCGGTTCCCACCCTTCCCTTCCTCTCCCGCAATTCTCTGTCTATCCACCATTATCATGAAAGGAAGCTCCTTTCTCTCTCCTAGTCACCCATGTTACTGGTCAACTCCATAGGATATGTGCATCCCACTTAATCATAAAAAAGATATGAAAAGTGATGTTAGCCTAAGGGAAAAATAGCTTGAGCTTGGGTTAGCCCATTTGGGCTAGGTTTGACTTGGCTTAGGCTAGGGTTGACTTAGGTCAATTTTATCATTTGGGTTGACCCCATTGGGTCCTTGGTGACCCATTGGCCTCCCCTAAGATCTATGTAGGGTTGTGTAGTGTTAACTTGGCACCTTGGAGGTCACTTGACCCTTGGTAAGGGCACTTGGATCACTTTGGGGCTTGAGTTGACTTGGGTCAACTTAGCCACTATGTTTGACTCCAATGGGTCCCTAGTGACCCACTGACCTCACTTGAGGTTTAGGAAGCCCTGAGTAAGGTTGGTTGGGCACCTTGGTGGTCACTTGACCCTTAGTTAGGGCACTTTGACCAAATTAAGGGTTAGAGTTGACTTGGGTCAACATGACCATTTGGGTTGACCCCAAGGGGTCCTTGGTGACCCCATGGCTTCACTTTATGGTTAGGAGGGCATGGGTGGGGTCCACTTGGCTAGGGGAAGGTCAATTGACCCTAAGTAGGCTAGTTTGACCCATTTAGGGTTAGGATTGACTTGGGTCAACTGAGTCTCTTTGATTGACCCCAATGGGTCCTTATGGCTCTAATAGGCCTCCCAAAATGTTTGGGGGTGTTGTGGTAGGGTCTTGGGGTCAAGGTGTAGCCTCATGGTCATCCTAAACTATTATTCAGAATCCTACTATTTGAAGACCATGATGATTTCCAACTTCATGTCTAAGCTCACTTGGTCTTCTTGAGTTTCCTAGGGTTTTGTCATGACTTAGTCATGATAAAAACACTCTTAGGGGTCTAGTTTGAAATGGGATGTTACAAGCCATCAACTAAAGTAAATATCCTTGAGAAAGGGAGCTTTGGGCGTAATCCCATCGTACTTCCTAGTGCCCCCGAGAGCCCTTCACCGGGTATACCCTGCGCAGTCCTGGGATTAACCTTAAATCACTAAGTATAATAAACCATAGACAAGAGTAGTCTAATAGGTTAAGACATTGTGGTTCATTCTCGCCGTGATGGGTTTGAGGGATTTGGAATAAAGGCACTATTATGCATTCTCACCTGTGTAGGGCTCATCCGTGTAGGGTTTGAGGGATTCAGGACAGGTTGGTCCTGCGAGTTGAAGGCTCGGGATGAAATACTTGCATGTGCATAAATTTAGTGGCGGGTCATGCGGTACTGGCCGATCGTCACACCGACGGTAGTACGGTGAACCAGGAAGGTGTGAGGGTTTGAGGGGCCAGTGGGTTGTTTTACACTGCGGTCTGGAGGACGATCCTCGATAACGCACACCCGACCTAACAAGACTGACGGGTTGTCAGCAAAGTACGTACGCATAGATTCTAGAGTGCACCTTGGACGTGTACAGAGGCGTATGAGAGCGGTCTAAGGTTTGGTAGTGTGCATACCGGCCTAGAAGTGGAGATGCCCGCTCCGCTGCTACAGTAGCCACAACGGTGGTAACTGAGAGTGAAGCTAACTCTCAAAAAGTGGGAACTAAAGTTCTGTGATCACAGAGTCGTTGTGTGTGAGTTTTACTTGCATGTGCATAAATTGCATCATAAACATTCATTCATATTAGGTCATATGATTCATAGATCCTTATCATATAAATTACTATGGGCTCTTTTATATGATAAGTTAAATTTCCTGGAAACCTTAACTTATAAATTTGTATGGGCATTTTTATAAGTTAAGGTGCGATTTGTGAAGGTAGAGTAGTGGTAGTATAGTTTTACTTTCCTGCTCTTCCTTTCAGTTCTTTACTTACTTTACCGTACTGCACTTGTCTTACATACTTCAGTTTTGTACTTCACTTACTGCACTTATACTTCTTACATAGAACTGCTAAAGTAGAACTACTATTACTTCTCATATACTAGTTAGTATAGTGCCACTGCCACCTGTTTACACTTGTTACCCCTTGTTGTCCTCCGCTTCGTCCTCCCGCACGGTGCCTAGGAGTTACGGGGCGAGGTGTGCAGGAAACGACTTAGTCTTTTTGACTAATGGTCGGTGACCAAACTATTTTTAGGAGCTCGAGGAGATGGAGCACCAGCACGACCGGAAGGACGAGATGGCAGGATGTGAGGAGTTAATACCACCACCTACTACTACTACTACTACTGCAGAGTTGCCTTAGGTGGGATGACTTGGTGATCATAGATATCTCCCACTGTTTAGAGTTGAGAGAGAGAGAGCTTTTGATATGATGTACCAGGCATAAGCCCTTATTACTCTTCATATTATTTATGTACTCATTTAGACTGATGTTTTCCTTTCGTATATTTATATATATGTACTGTGACTATGGACTAGTCGTGGTTTGTTTTTACCGCTATATGTTTGCTTCTCATTTTGGCCTACAGGTTATATGATCGTATTAGCCGGCAGAATCAGCGTATTGCGGTGTCGACTAACCCGTGCGTTAGTGTCACCGTAAGACGGCGGTTCTGGGCATAAGATCGGGTAGCCTCCTTGGTAAGGGGGAGGTGGGTCTTACTGAAAGTGCAGGTTAGATCTGATATACTCTAGAGGGGGCGGGGGGGGGGGGGGGGGGGGGCGTGAATAGAGTATAGTGCTTACTAAAAACTTTTTACAATTGTTGTTGTATACCTAAGTGAACAGGGAAGCAAATAACATAAAGTAGACACACCAAATAACTAAACACAGAGCAATCACAGACAGCAGCCAGAAAACAAAAGAAAATAAGCAACCAGAAGACACAAGGGGCTATAGTGGTTCCCCAATCAATCTGGGTACATCCACTCTTCTACTACCCTAGGTAGGAATCCACTACAGGATGAGTTGATCAGATGACCTGGGCACCAATGGGTTTTGATCAGGTCCCCAAAAACCAAACCCTCAAGTCTTTTGGAAGTAGATTTGCAACTAGAATAATTTTGAAGGGATTTAAAACCCTGTACAGGAATTAGAGAGAGGGTGATAGTGTCTTCTCTGTCAACAGTCAGAGAGAATACTTGTGGATTGATGTAGCAGATCTTGCTCCCCATGAGATCTTGAATTGGTCAGGAATGCTGGAGCACTGTTTCAGGGTGATAGGCCTTCAATGACGTAGAATGCCTGGACCAGAACTGCTTCAGGAACTTCTTTTGACTGATAAAGTTCTGTTGTCCTTTGAAGTTGTCCTGAGAATAGAAAGAAGAAGACTCTTGATTGAATTTGGTTGTTCTTCTTCTTCTTCAAAAGTTCTCTGGTCAAGGCTGATTGCAGTCAATAACTTGTGATTTGAGAATGTTTGTTCTTCTACAATCTTCAGAGTGTCTGTCAGATTGTTTTCTGTACTGTGATTCTTGAACTCTATCACTGCTTGATTCTGTTCTCTTACAGTGTCACTATTTTTTTGTGTATCTCTGTGTATCTCTTGTGTCTGTGACTAACTGAAGAATATTCAAACTTTTGAATGTCGAGCAGTAATTACAGTCGGCCTTGGAAAGAATCAACATTCAATGACTTTCCTAACTGTCCCATGGAAAAATGGCATGTAATCATCCATAGTCAATGCATGTTCTAACGGTAACATTCCGAGAAGATCTAGCATTAAATGTTCAGGAATCAGCGCGAATAAACGGGACGGAAGCCTTGAAGAAAACCTAATATGGATTCGTCGAACGAAGAACACATTTCGTCGAGCTGAACTTGTGTTCGTCGAGCTGAGCTTGAGTTCGTCGAGCCGAGCTTGATAGAGTTCGTCGACCAGACAATCTTCATTCATCTGATAGACAGTCTTCATTCGTCGAGCTAAGAATCAAATTCGTCGACCTGAGAAAAGTTCTGGACTTAGTCAAAATACTCTACATCTGCTGAAATGCTGTGTCGACATAAATTGGTGTCGACAGATTGATCTTGGTGTTGACAAAAATCCTCTGGTGTCGACATAAGCTGGTGTCGACTGAAATCCTGGTGTCGACATAAGCTGGTGTCGACTGAAATCCCGGTGACGACACAAATCGTCTGGTGTCGACACAAACCCTAAGTGTCGACACAGGTTTTCTGAGTCCAGAAATCATCGAGTAGAGAATAGCATTGATCGACCTGAGAAGCTGTGAACTTGAAGTCCAAGTTCGTCGAACTCAGAATATAATTCGTCGACCGAAGCATGAAGTTGGACTTAGAAAAATTTGAAGTCCTCCTTGACTTTGGCTTGATGTAGAAATTGAGTTTTCGTCGAACAGAGAACATAGATCGTCGAGCTCAGCACTAAGAATTGTCTCACGATGGTCGAGCGCAGAACTCCTTTCGTCGAGCTAAGTTCGACGGATGTCAAACTCACTTTCCTTGGTCTTGAAAACTTGTGAGTCTTGAGTCTCTGAGGGTCTTATTGAAAGCTGGTCCATCTAGAGTTGAGCATAAGGACTTAACCTAGACTCTAGGACACAAATTTACCCTGGCTATACAAGATGGGTCACATCCTAAGTCAGTGAACCTAGCCCAAATCAACTAGGGATCCAACAATCTCCCTCTATTTGGGTGAGGTCACTAACAGAGACTCAAAACAGAAAAACTAAGCAAGAGGAGAGATATATCTGGCAGAGAATTATAACACATGTAATAGATATATATACACAGCTTATTACAGATAGCATAGTTTAAAAACAAATAACAAACAAAAAATGAAATAACAAGAAAAATTACTTCTTTGGCTTCTTCTGCTGAGGTTTGTCTTCTGCTTTCTTATCTCCTGGCTTCTTGAAAATGATTTCTCTGTTAGGATCTTGAGCTTGAGCCACTATCATGGTCATATCAGCTGCCCCAATAATGTTTAATGATGTAGCCCTGGGGACAACTGCTTCTGGGTTAAGTTTCATATAATCATCAACATTAAATAATTTATTACCTTTGTCAAACCTTTTCAGCTCTTCATTTCTATATTTTGACATAGTTGAAAGACCAGAGATATCTTTTCCTTCTGCTTTGGCTTTATTTATCAAAGATAGACCAATCAGCTCTCGGTACCTAGCCATTCTTGCAGTATTAGCAGTCTCTAGATCTTCAAAAGGAATTGGAGGGGAGTCTGGCTTCTTTGGGCTTTCAGCTTTTTATACTTCAGGTCTTTGTTGCTGCTACTGTTGCTTATGCTGTTGACTACCTGGGGAGGATGGCCTCTGCTGGCTGCTTCCAGAAGATCTCCCTGATTATCTCTGATAAGTTTGCATTGGGGCAGATCTCTGGGAGCTAGAGCCACTAGCACTAGCTGCTGGAGGAGGAGGAGGAGGATCCTTCTTATATCTGTGCACTGGAGGAGGGGAGTATCTCCTGCTTCTCTTTCTATCTTTCTGCTGGTTTTTGTAGAGCCACATCCATGCTGGCATTCCCTTATATCGAGTCACCTTGTGCAGAATATAATAGGGAGTGTCTGCATTGGGATTTGGCTTGGGAGCTGGAGGAGGAGCAGCCTTTCTCTTCTTTGCCAACAGTCTCTTTTTCTTACTTGCTGCATCTTCATCAGAATCATCATCATCATCTTCTGACTCAGAACCTTGAGGGATGTCATAAAGAGCATCCAAAGCTTTTAAAGCTTTATCAGAAACAACAGCCTTTGCTGGAGGAGAGGCAGAAGGTTCAGGAAAAAAGGGGTATCAGCAACAAGAGAAGAAATATCTGTACAAGATTCAGAAGCACAGGAGACAGAGCTATCAGCTACTGCCTTATTCTGTTCTTCAATGTCAGCCTGAATAAGATCATCTAGAGTAGGAATTGGAGAGTCATCCATAATAAAGTCTGGTGCTGAAACTGGCACTAGAGTATCTTCTGGAATGACCTCTGGGCTGGAGGCAGAGAGAGCAAAATTGTCACAGAGTTGCTTGGCAACTGCTGGAGTAGCTAGAGAGGTATATGGTACCATAGCCAAATATGGCTTAGTAAAATCTGCTGGAAGAGATTGTTTATATACAGTATCAAAAGTACTCAGCAAAACTGATAAATTCACTGTGGGATTTAAATAGAAATCACCAACAGGAGTTATTTGTGCAACTGACTCATCCAAATCAATGTCAGTATCCATGAATTGAATTAACTCAAACATCTCAGCATCAAAGTCTGTCAAGATTATTGTATCCTCAGCTGAATCTGAATCTGCTGGAGAGGGAACTGTTGTGACTGCTGCTGCTACTGCTGTTGTATCTACATCTGCTGCAACTTCATCACAGAGCATCTCCCCCTGCCTGGGGTCAGGAATACCTTGAGCCAGGCCCCTAAATGAAGAGGGGACTACAGATAGAAGAGAGAGCTGGGCAGATAAGTAATTAATGGAGGTCACAAGAGGTGTAATTGCCTCTTGGATCAAAGATTTGATGAGAGGGGTGAGCAAAGAAATGAGGGTAGATGGATCAAATGGGGAAGGGGAAGGGGATGGAATGTGAGGAGGAATAACAGATGGAGTGGGGGCATCTTGCATGATTGTATCTGATGGTATAATGTAAGATGGAATGGTGGAGAGGTGTGGGGGAAGAGGAGACTGTGGAGGTGTAGGAAGTATTATCTCATGAGGGGAATCTGGAGGAGGGGGTTGTTGATTAACTTGCAGAGGGGAAGATTGAGGTGAAGATGGAATGTTTGCCAGGTCAAGTGGTGGAGATGAAGGAGGGGTAGGTACATGAGGAGGCTTCTTTGGAGGAAGAGGTGCTGGAAGAGATGGTTGAGATGGAGGAACCTCTTCAATAGGGTGGGGAGCGGCCTTAACAACCCTTGTACTCTCAGAAGTTTGGAGGGAGGAGGAAGAAGCCTTTGAGGGCTTGGAGATGGTCCTCTCCCATCTGCCAAACAGAGCGCAAGTGAGGCGCTTGCTGGCGTTAATGGAGATGGTCGGGGAGACCATACATTCAGCAGCTTTCTCTTTGAGAAATATTCCCAATATTCTGCCAAAGCAAACTTCCTTCTTACTGTTCTTCTTCTTGATCAATTCAAAGAACACCTTACTCCAATCAACCTGTCGCTTATTCACTACTGCACACATTATCAGAAATTGGTGATGGGTAATATAGTCATGAGTAGAGTGCTTGACAATCAGTATCTTTCCCGTAATATCTGCCAGAAATTAGTAGGCGGCGGATAATTGGTTTTTCAACAACTTATTAGGGTTGTTACCAGAGAAACCCATCAATTTCAGCATATCACTGAATTCCTGAGAATCCATTTCCAGATTGTCTTCTCCGTTCACTAATCCAAATATTTCAGTGAGAACTGCGGGAGAGAGGGAAACATTAGTGTTCCCTATATTGCCGGTCAAAACATCTTCTTCAGAAACTGTAGATGTATATACCCATTCTCGTATTTCCGTTCCATGAAGTTTAATGCGCCTGGTCACGAAAACCTTTAAACTGAGTTCTTCCAGTAGTTCTAAGATGTATAGAAAGATGGGGTCAGAATGTTGAAATGACTCAAAGTCCATGTCGAATCTAGTGTCAAACTTCATTACAACCAAAGCACCTGAGGGAATCACCATTGATGTCCTGCAAGAAAAACACAGAGAGAAACGACGATCAAGAGCAAAGGAACTGAAAGCGGGGGACAGAGGTCGAAGAAAACCTAGATATAAGATTTTCAGAATATGAATCGACAAACTCCGTTCCACGAAAAAGAAAAATTCTTCGAACTGAGCTCGACAAAATAAATTATAGACAGATAATTTGTCGAACTCATCCAGAAGAATTGAAAATAGTTTGTCGAACTCCGTTCGACGAAATGTCTTCTGAAGCAAAGTTCGTCGATCTCTGGTCGACGAAAATTATTTCCTCACACAGAGAATTCGTCGATCACTGTTTGACGAGAATCTCTCAAACTTTCCCTAATTCGTCGAACTCCATTCGACGAACTCTGGAAAATTCGTCGAATGCAGACAGAAACTAGGTTAACTCTTCTCCATTAATCATTCCCAGTTGATTTATAAAGAACAGATGGGTTTTCTCGTCTAATGGTTTGATGAAAATGTCTGCTCTTTGTAGATCAGCAGGAATATGGATCAAGTTAATTTTCTTTTTGTCCACATTATCTCTAATGAAATGATGTCTTATTTCAATATGTTTAGTTCTAGAATGGTGAACTGGATTATGTGCTATAGCAATAGCACTAGTATTATCACAAAATAATGTTGAATTATTTAAGTTGATACCATAATCTGAGAGTTGGTTTTGTATCCATAGCATTTGTGAACAGCAACTACCAGCAGCCATGTATTCTGCTTCTACAGTTGATGTAGACACAGATGTCTGCTTTTTACAAAACCAGGAGACAAGCCTCATACCAAGGAACTGGCATGTTCCAGAGGTACTTTTCCTGTCCAATCTACATCCAGCATAGTCAGTATCTGAGTATCCAGTTAACTCAAACTCTGACTCTACAGGATACCGGAGTCCTAGACTAGGGCAACTCTTTATATATCTCAAAATTCTTTTTAGGAAAATAAGGTGAGATTCTTTAGGGTTCACTTGGAACCTAACACAAAGGCATGTGGCAAACATTATATCAGGTCTGCTAGTTGTTAGGTATAATAGGGATCCAACAATTGCCCTATAATTTTTCTGATCCACTGTTTTCCCTGCTGCATCAGAATCCACAGCAGCATTTGTAGTCATAGGGGTTTTCATCCCTGAAGCATCACCCATCCCAAACTTTTTGATAAGCTCTTTAGCATACTTAGCTTGGGAGAGGAAGATACCATCTGGGAGCTGCTTCACTTGGAGACCAAGGAAGTAGGAAAGCTCACCCATGCTACTCATCTCAAATTTTGAATGTATGAGGTCAGCAAACCTCTTGCACAATTTGGGATCAGTAGACCCAAAAATAATGTCATCCACATATATTTGTACTAACAATATTTGGTCCTTATGATGTCTAGTGAAGAGTGTTTTATCTGTGGTTCCTTTTGTAAATTCATGATCTAAAAGAAAGCTTGCTAGGTTCTCATACCAAGATCTTGGAGCTTGCTTTAAACCATAGAGAGCTTTATGCAATTTAAAAACAAAAGAGGGTTGAGTGGGAGAGATAAAACCTGGAGGTTGTTCTACATAAACCTCTTCTTGAAGTATTCCATTCAGAAATGCACTTTTGACATCCATCTGGTAGACCTTGAATCTCTTGTAAGCTACATAGGCAAGGAATATCCTAATGGCCTCTAACCTTGAAACAGGGGCAAAGGTTTGGTCATAGTATATTCCTTCCTCTTGTCTGTAGCCTTGAGCAACAAGCCTAGCCTTGTTTCTCACTATGTTGCCTTGAGCATCCAACTTATTCCTGTAGACCCATTTGGTTCCAATAACTGGGTAGTTATGGGGTCTTGGAACCAAATCCCAAACTCTATATCTCTCAAACTGATTGAGTTCCTCTTGCATTGCAATGATCCAGTGGGGATCTTGCTCTGCCTCATGTATGGTGAGAGGTTCAATTTGAGAGAGAAAACAGGCATGCATCAAGTCTTGGTTAAGTTGATGCCTTGTCTGTACACCTACTGAGATGTCTCCAATCACTTGAGATCTAGGGTGATCTGTAAGTGTGACAAGATCAGTTGGTGGAGTTGGTTGAGAAACAGCTACAGTATTTAATTCCTCTTGGGGAATGATACTAACTGTTGGGGGAAGTTCAGCCACTTCCTCTTGACTTTTCTCATCACTATCTTCAGCATCCTGTGGAGTGGGATGGTTTGATACCTCTTAGGTAAGGTTCAGTCCATCCATAGACTCACACAGTGGTGGAACCTGCAAAGACCTTATGGTAGAAATTTCTTTCTCCTTGTATGACATGTTAGTTTCATCAAAAGATACATGAACAGATTCTTCAATTTTGAGAGTTGACTTATTATATGCCCTATAAGCTTTACTGACCATGGAGTATCCCAAAAACACTCCTTCATCAGCTTTAGCTTGAAATTTTGCTATGTATCTCTTGTCATTATTGTGAATGTAGCAAATACAACCAAAGATTTTGAAATAATCTACTTTAGGTTTCTTCCCTTTGAGTAATTCATAGAGAGTCTTGCCCTTCAGCTTATGTATCAAACTTCTATTCAACACATAGTTGGAGGTGTTCACAGCCTCTGCCCAAAAGGATAGAGGAAGGTGAGCATCTGACAATAATGTAGTAGCAGATTCAATAAGGGTTCCATTTTTCCTTTCAGCTACCCCATTTTGTTGAGGAGTTCTAGGAGCTGAGAAAGTGTGTCTGATCCCTTCACTCTGACAGAACTCTTGCATAAGAAGAGAATCAAACTCTGTCCCATGATCACTTCTGATTAGGGAAATGTGAGTATTGAACTCACTCTGTATGCATTTGAGAAACTTGATGCTTAAGATCACGGCAGTGAACCGGTCGCACAAGTAATATAAAATGGGGGTTTTCCCAAGTATCGATCTCACAAGGAACACAGTAACGTTGAGTTAATTTCGAGGAGGACTTGAGATTGAAGTCCTCAGGTCGGCGGTAACGATGGGGGCTTTGATATTGCGGAAAAAGAAAATAAAACACTATCAACTACTCTTATGCAACGCCGCTATGCGATGCTTCGCCAGGCAGGATGAAAGACTAGTCGGGCCGCTATGCACCGAATCACTAGGCGGATGGATGAGAAGGCTAGCAGATGAGGTGGTTACAACAGCGGAATGAGGGTCGTGAGCACCTCTTCGCTACGCACGCCACTAGCAATTGCTAGTGCGGCAAGGGTGGATGGTGGTGGATGGAATATGGCGCAACTCAAGTAAATAACGATGACATACAAAATCACATAGACATGATTGTATAAAATCGTTTTACAAACTAAGCATACTTCGTCAATATAAATTAAGTTAAACACCAATATTCAACAATAAAGCAAGAACAAGTCAATAGATCGACCGAATCCGAAGTCTTGTTGAGGATTCACGGTTGGAATCGTCGGGTTGTCCTTCCGCGTCCAAGCTCGGTCCTCAACTGCGTCCGGGGTAGAGAAGGGCTGTCACCACCTTCCAAAGGCCCGTCTTCTTCGTCTCACGATAGCGGATGAAGTTTGCTAGCTTTCCTTTGCTTGATGGCTATGGCGTCAAACCCTACTTGAAGCTCATGGATGAAGGAGAAGGTCGAGAGGAAGCTCCGGCTTGGATTTGGCGGTTAAAGCTTGCCTGGAGATCTTCCCTATGGTGGAAGATAAAGGGGAACGGCGGAGAAATGTCGAGCTGCGGATCCTCTCTCGAATTAGGGCGAGACCTGCACTATTTATACAAAGCAGAAATGAACAATGCGCACGATCACAGGCGCACGACCAGTGGTCGTGCGCACTATGTCCGGTGAACGTGCGCACTGGCATGGAAGATCAGGAAGAAGAACTAGGATAACACGCACGAGCAGTGGCGCACGACCAGTGGTCGTGCGCACTAAGTTCAATGGTCGTGCGATTACCCCAGACAGGACTCCAGAAAAGAGGAATCAATGCACACGATCAGTGGCGCACGACCGGTGGTCGTGCGCATTATGTCCAGTGGTATTGCGCATACCCCAGGATGATTCTGGAAAATGTAGAGTAGTGCGCACGATCAGGTGCGCACGACCAGTGGTCGTGCGCATTAGATCCTATGATCGTGCGCAGTATTCCTGTTTCACAACCATCCCGGAATACGCACACGAACTCTGTGCCGAAGGAAATACAAATCACTAATCTGTGTAGACATTCCAGGCAATAACAAAAAGGAGAACAGACTGTAAAAATAACAAAATACACAACCATGGGCTTAAATGTGCACTTCCTATGGAAATATAGGCAAGACGAAATATATATGATAATGAACTAAAAGTGAAGTGCAAATGCGTGAAAACGATCCCAGATGAGTCCGAAAAACCCTATATAAATCGGACTCTTCACACCCCTAGACTTAACTGTTTGCGCGTCCCGAGCAAACAAAATCTAAGCAGATAGGAAAAATTACTAGCTAACAAAGAAATTGAAAAACAAAGTACCATGCGAAGGCGCATGCTCGCGTGCATAAAAATACAATAGAGGAAATTTCTAAGTATGCAGAATAGTTTATATTTTTCACAATGCGTATCAAAATTTTATTATTACTCAAAAATCGAATCACGATGAATCATCTGGTCACGCGTAGGGAGAAAGTAGACTAATCGCTAGGCGAGCATTGCAAAAGATCGGGGCTTGGGATGACCTCCAAAGGAATCCACCAATGTCGGTGACCATATGCTTACCCTTTCGCATTCTCTCCACAGCACTGGTTTGGTTTACACATGAATCAGTAGGACTTTAGGTGAAGAGATGGGGCTTGGGTTTCGGTGAGGTAAACAATGATAAATAAGAATGGCTATGCATCAAACCCAAATGAGCTAGTATAAAATGAATCCATCAGCTAACCAAAATACATGCGGGTACACCACACCCCCAACTTAACTTTTAACATATGGGTGTGTGCACCACCTACTCCAAATATAATCACATTTCCAAAAAGATTTTCAATTTAAACTTTTTCTTTTCACTTTTTTTTGTTTTCTTTACGAATATATTTTTTTGATATATTTTTTTTCGAATCCTATTTTGCTTTAACAATTTTAGCAAATAAAACTTTGGAGCACATCCACATATTCGCATGTAATATCACCAGATAACATCCCAAAATGAAAATGTAAAACTCTAAAGCTCAACTTGGGTGTGCGACTAGGATTGGCTAAGAGGCTATGGTGAAATCATGGTGGAGCTGAATCACAAGGAGGGGTAGGCACAACGGGCTAGCGAGGACAAGACGTTAGGAATGGTACAAAGCTCAACCGGGCCAAAATGATGGCCTACATCACGCTCATACGAGTGAACTAACCTATACCCATGCTTCGAGAATAGCTTGGGGCAAGTTCTTAGCCAACGAGAAAGACTATCCATCCTCCCGACTCGAGCAATACAAAACTAACGGTCGTCTACACACATCCCTAAGCTACCGTCGGATTCACACCGGATTCACCAATTTTTGAGTAGAATAAAAAGTATTTACGCAATTAGAAAAATATAAAACCATAAGCATATAGAAAAATTAAATCTACTTGAATTTCTACACGAGACGAGAGTAGTTGACTAGAAGCACAACAAGGTCAACATTTTACTCTGTCTCACAATCCTAAGCCAGCACCATAATTTTCCCAAATCTAACGAAGAAATGAGTTTAACTAGTGGCATGCAAAAAGCTAAGAACGCACTCAAGTGGGTGCAATGGTGTGTGATGCAATGAACTAATCTTAATAAATCTATAAAAGCTTCTAGTATGCACAAGAAATGTGTGCGTGCAAAAGGTAACAAATACTGGCTCTCCCCCCAGACTTAAACTAAACTACACAACATATGATAGAGAAATTAAGATCATAAAGAGCTAAGGGAAGAGGTTACCCAATGCTCAGCTAGTGAGCATACCAGAAGACGCGTGGAAACCTGAAGCGGGCCCTCCATACGAAGAATCACAACCCCGCCAATACGATTTGCTATGAATACCTGCAGGGGTGAGCTCCGCAAAAACAAAACAAAATATACAAAAAGAAATGCTAAAACTAAAAGAGACATGAAAATAAAAATGCAGGAAATGAAAGATAAGTACTGGGGTTATTGTCATCCCATCATGACTTATTAAATTCTAAACAGTTCTAGCTATTGGGCCTATGAAATAAAAAGTGCACAGGTAACTGGACTAATAAACGTTTCGATAACGGGTACCGATACGGTGATATAGCAGTTACCCATCTGCCTAAATAATCATACCTGCTCCTCGCAGTCAGAGGAAATAGGAAATAGGATGAGGAGGAGGCCTGGTCCTCCCTCTTCGAATCACAAAAAGTATCCTCGCCTAGCAAGGAATCGTCAACCACAGGTGTGCAGGATGTGATGGCAACGGCAAGAAAACCAGGCTCATCATCATCCCAGCATACCCGTGGAGACTCAGCCTGCACAGGCTCAGATAGAGAAGGTGGATCAAGAAATAAAGGAGACGAAGAACTAAAATAATCAGAAAATGGGAGAGTGATCCCGGTGTCACTCTCAGCAGGATCCAAGCCGAGATCATCATCGGTATCATACGAGTCTTATCGAGGGGAATCCGAGAACTCGAGCTCCACGGTGGTAAGAGGAACGGCCTCATCCAGTAAGGAGGTGCAAACCTCTGCATCGGAAAGAGGGTATTCCTCATCCCACCGGGGTGCGTAAAAGTGTTCCCAAGATCCACCTTCTCCGTCGGAGATAGAGGAATCATCATCCCAATTCGGCGCAACCTCGGGCACCGAATCATCCACAATCACGGCATCATCAACCGACTCACAAGAAAGATGAATAGCACAATCCGACAAAAATTGCGGAGGGGCAAGGCTGCTCTTAAAATCAAGCACTGAATGAGCAGGCCCCCTCGCACAGTCATTCGCAGACGCCACCCCGTCAACGACCGGAACAATCTCATCATCCCATACAGGAGCGTCCATGAGTTCCTGCTCCTCTTTTTGTTGGCTAACAACAGAGTGATTGTCATCACTCAACGGAAGCTCGGAAAAAGGGATCGAGGGACCCATGAAAGAGCTGTATGCGGCTAGAGATTCTTCGGTAATCTCAACGGGTAGAGAACGATCAAAGTGCGTCATGTCAATGTATGGGCCAGGCAACACCCTGGTAGGCCTATCCGCAACAGTCTTCCGCGAACGGGAGGTTGTTGTGCACACGCCCTCAGATGGAGAAGGCTTGCACAAACGAGGGCAATCCTTCAACATGTGGCCCACACCTTGACATAACAAACACCGAATGCAATTCTCGACATTCATAATAGCAATGACATCGATGGATCGGCGTAAAGTGTCAAGGATACGGCACTCAGCATCAGGATCCATCACGAACAAAAATAATTGCTGAAAAAGTGCTACAGAGCTGAAATGAAAATAGCACGGATCTGCTATCTAAATCAAAAATCAGAAAAGGGAAAAAAGAAATTAGCAAAATAAAAATTCTAAAAACCAAAGCAAATAAAAAAAATGATATGCACAAATGGAGAAAGGGCTTCAATCTATTATCTCCCACTCCAAAAACTCACACGACTGTGTTCCCCGGCAACGGTGCCAAAAACTTGATGCTTAAGATCACGGCAGTGAACCGGTCGCACAGGTAATATAAAATGGGGGTTTTCCCAAGTATCGATCTCACAAGGAACACAGTAAGGTGGAGTTAATTTCGAGGAGGACTTGAGATTGAAGTCCTCAGGTCGGCAGTAACGATGGGGGCTTTGATATTGCGGAAAAAGTAAATAAAACACTATCAACTACTCCTATGCAACGCCGCTATGTGATGATTCACCAGGCGGGATGGAAGACTAGTCGGGCTGCTATGCACCGAATCTCTAGGCGGATGGACGAGAAGGCTAGCAGATGAGGTGGTTAGAACAGCGGAATGAGGGTCGTGAGCACCTCTTCGCTACGCACGGCACTAGCAATTGCTAGTGCGGCAAGGGTGTATGGAATATGGCGCAACTCAAGTAAATAACGAAGACATACAAAATCACATAGACATGATTGTACGTTTTACATACTAAGCATACTTCATCAATATAAATTAAGTTAAACACCAATATTCAACAATAAAGCAAGAACAAGTTAAGAGATCGACCGAATCTGAAGTCTTGCTGAGGATTCATGGTTGGAATCGTCGGGTTGTCCTTCCGCGTCCAAGCTCGGTCCTCAACTGCGTCTGGGGTAGAGAAGGGTTGTCACCACCTTCCAATGGCCCGTCTTCTTCGTCTCACGATAGCGGACGAAGTTTGCTAGCTTTCCTTTGCTTGATGGCTATGGCGTCAAACCCTACTTGAAGCTCATGGATGAAGGAGAAGGCCGAGAGGAAGCTCCGGCTTCGATTTGGCGGTGAAAGCTTGCCCGGAGCACCTCCCTAGGGTGGAAGATGAAGGGGAACGTCGGAGAAGGCGAAAAACGGCGGAGAAATGTCGAGCTGCGGATCCTCTCTCGAATCAGGGCGAGACCTGCACTATTTATACAAAGCAGAAATGAACAATGCACACGATCACAGGCGCACGACCAGTGGTCATGCGCAATATGTCCGGTGATCGTGCGCACTGACATGGAAGATCAGGAAGAAGAACTGTGATAACACGCACGAGCAGTGGCGCACGACCAGTGGTCGTGCGCACTAAGTTCAATGGTCGTGCGATTACCCCAGACAGGACTCCAGAAAAGAGGAATCAATGCACACGATCAGTGGCGCATGACCGGTGGTCGTGCGCATTATGTCCAGTGGTAGTGCGCATACCCCAGGATGATTCTAGAAAACGTAGAGTAGTGCGCACAATCAGGTGCGCACCACCAGTGGTCGTGCGCATTAGATCCCATGATCGTGCGCAGTATTCCTGTTTCACAACCATCCCGGAACACACACACGACCCCTGTGCCGAAGGAAATACAAATCACTAATCTGTGCAGACATTCCAGGCAATAACAAAAAGGAGAACAGACTATAAAAATAACAAAATACGCAACCATGGCCTTAAATGTGCACTTCCTATGGAAATATAGGCAAGATGAAATATATATGATAATGAACTAAAAGTGAAGTGCAAATGCGTGAAAACTAGCCCAGATGAGTCCGAAAAACCCTATATAAATCGGACTCATCAAAACTCTGTCAAACACTTAAAGTTATCAGACTTCTTCCACAGAAAGAACACACATGTGAATCTAGAGAATTCATCTACAACTACTAAATTATAAGATTTCCCTCCTAAGATTTGTACTGTAATGGGTCCAAAGAGATCCATGTGTAACATATACAAAATCCTAGGTGAATCACTCTTATTAAGTGATTTGAAACTATTTTTGGTTTGCTTGCCTAATTGACAAGCCCTGCAAAGTCCTTCCTTCTTGTAGGGGCCAGAATGTAGTCCTCTAACAAGGTTGTCCTTAGATAGCCTAGCAATGGTTCTAAGGTTTACATGTCTTAATCTCTTATGTCATAATTCATTAGGTCTACAAATAGAATTGAACAAGCATATGTCTACTTTAGTTGAAAGAAAGTCTACTAAATAGATGTTACCTTTCCTTTTACCTGTCAACACAATGGTGTTGTCCTCTGATTTGATCTTGCATGAGGATTTGCTGAAAGTCACTTGATAGCCTTCATCACACAGTTGACTGATACTGATTAAGTTGTGCTTCAGTCCTTCCACATAGGCTACTTTTTTGAAAGTGACTGAGCCAATCTGGACTGCATCATATCCTTTTGTTAGTCCAAAGTTTGAATCATCAAATATTACTTTGGGTCCAAGCTTGGCTTTGAAGGATGTGAAGTTGTCCTTGTTTCCTGTCATGTGCTTTGAGCACCCACTATCCAGATACCATTGCTGGTTTGATGTTGGATAGGTCTTCACCTGCACATAAAGCAATTTACTTGTTTTTGACCCAGTTTACCTTGGGCCTAGGTTGATAACCTTTGAATTCAGAAATAAAAGACATCTCTGGTTGACTCTTATAGCCTTCAGGATGATATCTCCTAGGAGGTATTATCCATTTAGTATAGGGGTTAAACCATTGAGATGTAGAACCTCTAGGATTGAACTTTGATTTGCCTTTGGAAAAGTTTTCAAAACTCTGAGCTCTGTTCGATGATCTCTGAGCTGATTTCGACAATCTTAGGTCAGATCGTCGAGCTCCGTTCGAAGATCGACTGTGCCAGAGTTCAGGGTTCAGAGATCGTCGACCTGAGTTCGACGATTTAGCCTGAGATCGTTGAGCTCCATTCAGCGATCGTCGAGCTCTGTTCGACGATTTCTGTTTAACTATGGTTTTCTTAGGTAGATCACAATATCTTCCTAGCTACCTCTACAACTCCCTTACCTTTATCAGAGATAAATTTGATTGGGGTTGTTAATACTATAGCTTGGCTGGATGAAGTACCCAAGCCCAGTATACTATTGAATCTTGAGTTCACTGTGCTTGTGATGTCCAGTAGTTTGATACTTCTCCCATTGAGGGATTCTTCAAACTTTTTGGTCGTTGATAGCTCACCTTTCAGTGAGGCTATCTGCTCCCTACAGCATTCCAACTCCTCAGAGAGTTTGAGGTTTTCTGATTTTAAAGAGCTGTGTTCAGATAGCTGATTTCTGATGGAAATGATTTCCTTCTCAGATTTTAATAAATCTAAACATAGTGCTTTAAACTCACACTTGAAGTACTCAGAATTAAAATCAAAAGAATTTATTACCTGGTCCTCTTCAGATTGAGTCTCTGATTCTGACTCTGACTCTTCTGCATCAGAATTTTATTGTGAGGCATTGATAGCCATCATGCAAAATTCTTTTTCTTCAACATCATCTTCATCATCACTTGAGCTGGATGAAGCTTCAGATTCTTCTTCTATCTCACTCCAAGATTCAGCTACAAACCCCTTCCTGGTGTGTTTGTTCTTGCTGGAGGAGGGTTTGTCATTACTGTTCTTCCTGAAGTCTGTCTTTTCTTCTTTCTATCCTGTCCTTTTTGTCCTTATACTGATTTTCTGGACAGTTAGACACCATGTGGCCTGTTTTCCTGCATCCAAAACAAATAATCTCTTTGTTATTTGATTTGTCATACCTTGGCTTGTCATGCCTTCTGACAGGCTTTTACCTGAAATCTTTCCTGGCCATTTTGTAAAATCTTTTGGCCAGCAGGCTTAGCAGCTCTTCATTTCCTGTGACTTTGTCTTCAGGCTGATCTTCAATGGCTTTGAAAGTTATTGATTTTTCCTTTCTTATAGCTGGTGAGGCAGCCTTTTACTCTTCTTCTCTATTCTTGATGAGCAGCTCATAAGACATGAGCTTGACTAAGAGAGCTTCAGTTGTGATCTCATTTAGGCTTATGGCATCCTTGATTGGCGAGATCCTTGAGTCCCAAGTGCTTGGGAAGCACATTAGGATTTTATCATTGAGCTAAGTCAATGAGATCTCTTTGTCCAATGTTTTCAGCTCATTGACTATGAGACTGAGTCTATTATACATATCTGCTACTGACTCAGCTTCTCCTTTCTTGAAATTCTCATATTGGGTTATGAGGTGAGATCTTCTATCTTTTCTCTCATCAGCAGATCCTGAGACTATATCAGATAACTTGTCCCAGATGTCCTTTGCTGAGTTGCAGTCAACTACTTTTTGGAATATTTCATCAGACATAGTCTGGGCTAAAATATTCATTGCCTTAGCATCTGCCACTTTCCATTTCTTGATTTCTGCATCTATTCCTGATGGAGATGGAACAGCACTTGTACTCGTATTTTCTAGAGGTCTTGGACACACTGTCAAAACAGAATTAAAAATGTCTTCATCAATAGAGTTCATGTACAATCTAATCCTTGCCTTCCAAAGTGCAAACTTAGATAGATTGCACACTAGAGGTCTGGTGTTAGCATAATCTTTGTTTTGGGCCATGTTCTGTGAAGAAATAAATCTAGTAACAAATATAAAACAAGCAGATCTAACTAGAGGGATCTTTGTGATTCAGGCGTTAGCCTGTGCAACCACTAAGGTGTGGTATTTTAACCAACCTGGCTTTGATACCAATTGAAAGTGCAGGTTAGATTTGATATACTCTAGAGGGGGGGGTGAATAGAGTATAGTGCTTACTAAAAACGTTTTACAACTGTTGTTGTATACCTAAGTGAACAGGGAAGCAAATAACATAAAGTAAACACACCAACTAACTAAACACAGAGCAATCACAGACCACAACCAGAAAATAAAAGAAAATAAGCAACCAGAAGACACAAGGATCTATAGTGGTTCCCCAATCAATCTGGGTACATCCACTCTTCTACCACCCTAGGTAGGAATCCACTACAGGATGAGTTGATTAGGTGTCCTGGGCACCAATGGGTTTTGATCAGGTCCCCAAAAGCCAAACCCTCAAGTCTTTTGGAAGGAGACTTGCAAGCAGAATAATTTTGAAGGGATTTAAAACCCTGTACAGGAATTAGAGATAGGGTGATAGTGTCTTCTATGTCAATAGTCAGAGAGAAGACTTATGGATTGATGTAGCAGATCTTGCTCCCCCTGAGATCTTGAATTAGTTAGGAATGCTGGAGCACTGCTTCAGGATGATAGGCCTATCCTTCAATGACCTAGAATGTGTAACACCCCCTATCCTTCGCATAGCATATAGCAGTAGGTCTGGCCGGGGCCCGACGCCATATACCACAGACAGACCGGGTGGTTACTCATGGAAACCATCCATCCAATCTTAATGTCCTACATAGAGCATTCTAGCGGATGAAGTCTAATAAGTTGCAATAAAGAACCCAGCTCAAAAGCATGAATGTCCACTAATACCAAATAGGAATGTTGTACATACACAAGTACAGGCCTTAAGGCCTTACAAAATGGTTCACTTGATATTACATGATTTACAAACCACGGCACGCAGGCTGGTCATACATGAATAAAAACAGTAAATAATCCATTTAGGCCTTCAAGGGCCGGCTTCGCAATTTGGGCTTTAGCCCGCTATTGACCGCTTGGTCCAGCAGCACCTGCAAGCAACAAAACCACCGCACGGTGGCAAATAAAGCAACGGTCAGCAATGCTGACCAAAATATAACGATCTCGCCCCGAACTCGGGGCGGCGATGCTCCTTCCCTACATTTCTTTAGCATAAGAGAGCAATATAGTATTGTCACAACATCACAGGCGTAGGATCGCACGAGCACACACCCCGTGGACTCAGGGCACATTCTCGGTGAACCGGCCAATGTCACGTCAATTGAAGCCATAGACATTTCAGACTCACAACCGCCACTATGGCGGCCAAACCTATGAGAATTTTGTCTACTTGGCCTGGGTCACGATAATTTAAGTCATAGACCACCGAAGACACTCATCTATGCCAACGGCTCTAACCGAACGACATAGAACGGGTACGGCTCCATCTAACTCGTGCTCGCATCGCAACGACAGTTTAAGCCATATGCGCGGGTCAAACTTCTCCCGAGTCCCATTTCCATCACAAACTTCACATAACCCGGTTATGTTCTAGTTGGCTCCCAGGCCACCAAGTTGGCAAGATCACGTATCTGCCCAGTTTTTCGGGTGCACCTTAGGGTTAATCCCCAAGGTTCCCTGTTGCAATCGACCACATAGAGAACCCGAAAAAACACGCAATCGCACGGAGTCTTCTCCGGCATTTATGAAATACAACATCACCGATCCAGACCACATGTCCGGATAGGCTTCACACATCATGCCTATGTCCGTTCTCGCTTACGGACTCTATACAATGGGGACTTCACATATCTACCCAAAGGAACGCCTCCAACTCACCGCAAACTCGCGAGAGCGGGCTTCCTATGCAAAGAAGGAGAGCTACACATGCTCAAGAAGAGAATCGGTACCCTTGCGTTCTTCTTTGGCGCCATGGAAAAGTAAGCGGATGAAAAGCACCGCACTCTCTTCGCCTCCGTGGATCCGGAGTCGCCTCGAGATTTGGAGCTTCGAAGCTCCTCCAATGGCCGGATCTAACTTCTTCTTCCTTCCTTGGCTCTCCTCTCTCTCTAAGCTTTAGAAAGATAACCACTCAAGTAAAAGTGAGGGTTTCTAAGGCCCAATCCCGGGTATATGCCATCAGGAACAACCCCCAGTCATTGGATCACCAATTAAAGAAACGAACGGCTTTGATTCGGGACTAAAATGTCCAAACTAGACCAAACACGGCTTGGCACACGCCCGTGTCCAGGGTCGTGTCCCTCATTCGCCATCAAAATCGACGTGCCTGGAACAACACACGGGCATCGAACACGCCCGTGTTCGAGCCGACACGCCCGTGTTCCAACTGACACGACCGTGTGGCCGGCCATGTACCCCCATCGATTTATCCCGAAAACAACCCGAGAAATACACGGGTCCTAGGACATGCCTGTATCCTAACCCGTGTCTACCTCTGCACTACTGGGCTCCAGGCCGTGTACATGGTCTCGACACTCGACACTTTGTCGAGCGAAGTTCGTCGACCTCACGACACGGCCTTGGACACGCCCGTGTCCTAGGCCGTGTGCCTTGTCTCGACACATCGTCGAGCAAAATTCGTCGACTCCCCGGGACAAGTGTCGACACGGGTCAACACGCCCTGCGACACGCCCGTGTCGCAGGCCGTGTGCCATGTCTCGACACTTCGTCGAGCGCAGAGTGTCAACTTCGCAGGCTGAGTGTCGACACGGGTCGACACGCCCTGCGACACGCCCGTATCGCAGGCCGTGTGCCCTGTCTCAACACAACGTCGAGCGAAATTCATCGACCTCTCGACCAACTCGACGACATAAGCCTGACACGCCCTGGGACACGCCCGTGTCCCAGGCCGTGTGCCTCCTGCTAGAACCCAACACTGGACCAAAACGTCACCCGTCGCTCTTTTGAGTTTCGGGGCGTTACAACTCTCCCCCTCTTAAAATAATTTCGTCCACAAAATTATATACGGAAAGACATGTACAAAATTAAATTGTACCTGAGCGGAACAACTCCGGATACTCGTCAATCATAGTCTACTCTCGTTCCCAAGAGAGCTCCTCTCGACCGCAATTGTCCCATCGGACTTTGACCATCCTGATCTCTTTATTGCGTAGCCGCTTGATATCCGAGTCCTCAATCCGCACGGGCTTGACTCTTGTCGTCAACCCACTATCCACCGGCACTTGATCAACTGCGATCACTTGCGAAGGCTCTTGCACCGCCTTCCGAAGAACCGAAATATGGAATACATCATGTAAACCACCAAGCTCCGCTGAAAGCTTCAACCGATAGGCTGCTTCACCAATTCGCTCCAAAACCTCAAACGGCCCATGGTATCTCGGGCTTAGCTTTTTCAATCGCCGCACCCGCGAGACACCATTGAACGGCTTGATCTTTAAGTACACATAGTCGCCCACAGTGAACTCCACATTCTTGTGCTTGGCATTATAGTACTTCGCTTGATGGTCCTGAGCGATAAGCAACCTCTCCCGAATGGTTCTCACCAAAGAAGTAGCATCCTCCACTTCCAATCGCTTATACAACTTTGACTCACCCATTTCTAACTATGACAACGGCGTGCGACATTTTCTACCATGGGCACCCCACACAAGCTTATAGACCAAGGGGTCATTTTGCAAGTCCTAATGTATAAGCATCCCATTCCACATATATCTTAGGTGTTAGGGGTTAAATGAATCGATTATGCTATGACATGCTAGTGGGTATGATGGAACATGCAAGTGCAACACACACACCCGACTCTGTGCACACAGACCTTTAGTTCCCCCTTTCTAGAGCCGTAACATCCCAGGATACCTCCGTAGTGGCAGACGAAAGCGGTGGGTTGGGCTTCGCCCACCCCTAAACCAGTAAAGCACTACCGGTCAGACCTATCGTACGCCTCAACGCTTGGTGCACGAAGCGGACTCCTGCGTACTCTTGCCGGCTGGCGCACCGGACTTCTGTTGGCGAAGTGCTAACCACACTTGCCGAGTCAGCGTATTTGCGTCAGTGCATCGACCCTCCAATACCGAAGACCCGCCACCATAATTTTCTTTCGTTTTATGCACATGCAAATTTAACGTATTCAAAAACCGAGCCGAAGCTCCGTAGACTAAAATGTTCGTCTCAAACAATCGAGATGAAACTCCCCGGACCAAAATGTCTGTCTCTTAACTATCCAAGTCGAAGCTCCCAACTATCTTCCTGTGCTATCTGTGTTCGTGAAATGTGCAACCCTAATTACTAAGTTACTCTTTTCAGCTTGTTAATACAGTTTACATTAACACAGGACTGCCCCCAGTATTCCCTGTGAAAGGCTCTCAAGGGTCACTAGGAACTATGATGGGATTACTCCCATCATACCCTTTCACAAGGTACTTATTATTATTATTGGTTGATTCCCTTACCCTTTACCTTCTCTTGTTACGATAGACTAACCTAGTGTGATTTTTAACCTTCCTCTCTTCGGGAAAGACGATCTTTCGTCGAACCCGAGCACCGCTTAACTCTAGCCAACACCACTTCTCACCAACCTTCCCATCATTATATGGTGAACACTTTCACATCCATCCAATTCAGTAGATTAACTAACTCCAACGCTGTGCCCCATCATATCCTATGACTGTTAACTCAAATTGCTAATTGCAGACTATCCTATGCTATATGTCGAACCGGATAGGAAATGATCCAATACTCATCCAAATGCCCTAACTTATTTACTGGAGGTATATCATGATATAATTAGCCTATAATCAGAAAATTATAATTTTTCCTAATTTATCTGGCATTTAATTAATTTTCCTCAAAAATTCCAATGGTTACCGGTTTGAAAATGAACTACCCTAAGTACTCATGAAAGATGTCCAACAAAATTATTATAAATATTATGTTATCTTAATATGGTAAATCCAAAGTATCAAAATATTTCTATCATCAAAAGGGCACTAAAACTATTTTAGCATTATTTTGTATCTTTCGTCATTTATGAATCAAGTACAGAAAATATCCATCCAGAAATTCTAAATTAATTATACTATGTACATACAACCTTAAAAATAGCAATGGCAAAGTTTTATAATTTTTCAGCAAGTATTAATTTCTGAATAAATTAATTATCAAAAATCTCCATAAGATGGACTTGTAAAGAAAGTGCCATAACTAAGATTCTAAAAATCATGAATAAATGTCTACAAGCATATAATGGCCTGAAAATCTCAATTCCTAAGTCTCATAATTTTTCAACAGAAATATCATCCATAATTAATTTTTAAACCATAAAACCCCTTTTAACATTTGTGAATGAAGTACTATATTTACTAAACTAAAAATTATACAAAAATTCTGGAGCAACCATTCTGACCTAAAACACTTACTACCAAGATTTCATGGGGTTTCAATGAATAAAAAGATCTAAATAATAAAAAAGTCAGTTAGGACTATATCAAACTTTACAAATGAAGTGCAAGAAATAAACATTATAAAATTCCACTAAAATTGCTATAGATTCTGCCCGTTCCAAAACTAACTCTACCCGAGTTTCACAACTTTTAAATAATGTTTAGTGACTGATTTTACTCATTCGAGATTTTACCCTAAAACTAAGGTTAGGATTTTGAGGTCTCTACCTATCTCTAAATCATCCGAGATTCCATTCATATGATTTATATTATGCTAACGTTGACTCTACTGAGTTTCAAGGCAATACGAGGGCATTTGCCCCCATGTCCTTCACAACCCTCAAAACCCTCCCTTTAGGGTTTGAGTTTGGATCCTACGGTAAATCAACCCTAAACCACACCATTTTCTCCAAGTGGGTTATAATAAACCTTCTAGGTCAGTGGTCAAAATATCAGCCTCTGTTGAGGTGATTTGACCGTTCCAAACTCTTAGTGCACTTTTTACTCAAAAACGCCTCATTAATGCCTAGCTAAGGATAGGTGATTTCCTACCCAAAATTCATCCAAATGAGTTGGAATTTTGTACAGAGCTAGGTTTTATAGCCAGGGACTACTCACCAAAATTTGGAGGGTTTGTAGGTCATTTGACCACATAAATAAATTACTCTAACTTTATTAAATTAAAACAAAAACCTTAGGAAAAGTATCTCCAAAAATTCCCATTTTTGGATAGCCTCTAGGTATGGCTAAGCGTAACACTGTGCCCAAATATCAGGTCATTTGGATAAGGGACGAAGAGTGGGCATTCATTTTATTTTCTGCCTAACTTTAGGTACAGCCCCCACTAAAACGGGTGATGCGGTCAAACTACTTACCCAAACGAGTTGAAATTAATTTTAAATTAATCTAGACGCGAAGGGCTACAACTTTCGTGACTGGCCATTTGTCCTAAATAGGCATCTAAGTGCCTCGTTTTGCAGCATAAAATGTGCCCATTTAATGTATCTTTTACTTATATATTACATACATAATTTTTATATTATAAAAAATGTTTTTACTGTTCATCTTCTACAGAACCCGAAAACCTGAACTCAGAAAACTTATATTTCCTGTATCTCTTCCGTGATCCATTGCCGGCCGTCCAGTCACTTCCCTGGCCAGACAGCCACCACCACCACCTCCGTCGAGGCGATGACTATCGGTCGGCGGTGGTTTGGACGCCGGAGGTGGCGGTTTCCGGCGAACCCGAAAATATATTTTTCATGGTTTTTTTTCATGAAAACGCGAGATATGTCCGTCTCCGTTGAGCATGAACTTCCTTTCTAAGATCCTAAGATCTACCCATAAAAGAAGAAGTAGAGGAGGACCTTGTTCGCGGTTTGGAGGCGAGATGAACGTCGGGTTGTCATGGCGCAGTGGTGGCGTTGCCGAACTTCTCCCACAGCAAGAACAACAACTCTAATCCATTTGGTCAAGAGTGTAAACTTCTCATCTTGCTCTAAGGGGGCTTTTATAGATCACCAAGTGGGGAGGGGAAAGGGTAAAGCATTTATGGCCATGAAGGCTCTCCTCTTAATAGTATTTCGGTTATGGTGGAGGGAGAGGAAAAAGTGGAAGATGAAAAGATGTGTCCAGGTGGCGATTTCCCATTGGGCCCACACTTCCTCATTTTATTAAATAATTAGAGAAGGAAATGGCCCATAAATACTCCAGGTGTAACTTCCCATAATCAGAGTTCAATATGGCATGTGTTAAAGTAATTTCCAGCCTGGCTGACGTTTTGGCCTTTGTCACGGGCGTGACACGTAGGTCACGGTCGTGACATTAGTCCATTCATCGTTCTTGAGTCGACGACCGATTTTTCAGCGTCGGTTCACGGGTCACCCCCCATGTCACAGGCGTGACACGTTTGTCATGGGCGTGACAGGTGTTCTTCGGTCGACATTCGTCGAGCTGAGGTCGACGGTCGGTGGGGGCGTCACCCCTAGGTCACGGGCGGGATGGGCCTGTCACGGGCGAGACCAACCCGTGACATGAGTTCTGAGCTCAGCGATCAGCTTCCTGATTTCATCGACCATCGAAGGAAGTCACGGGCATGACTGGCCGGTCACGGGCGTGACCAACCCGTGACTCGGGTTTTCGGTCGACGAACTTCGGAGGATTGCGTCTTCGGCTAGCCGTTGTGCCTGAACCTCTTTTTAGATCGGTTACTGTCAATTTCTGGGGTTTACGGGGGTTCTGTCACTGCAGACCGACTCCTAGGGGTCTAGCTGGAAATGGGATGTTACAATCGCGCCACAAAATGTGATTCCTCCCCCTCCAGCTGCCACTCCATTTCTACAGATAGAGATGGGGCAAACTTTGACGGCAATCCTGGAAGCCTTCAAAGACGAGCATGTCCCGGCTCTGCAGCCAAATCCGGGGTCAAGCTGGCTGAGTGACTTCAAGAGCCTGTCCCCACCGATGTACCGTGGGACAGAGGATGCTGTGAAGATAGAGGACTGGCTGGAGGCCTTACACGAGATTTTGGCAGGCATCAGCTACACGGTCGACAAGGCAGTTCCTCTAGCCACCTCTGCACTAGAAGATCATGCGAAGAGATGGTGGAAGTTTGTATGAGAGTCTACATATGCTGACTGGGAGCTGTCATACATATCCTGGGAGGAGTTTTGCAATGTATTTTTGGATCACTTTGTATCCACTACAGACAGAGATGCATTGGAGGAGAGGTTTCTAAACCTCAGACAGGGGAGTAGATCGGTGATTGAATACCAGAGTGAGTTTTCCCACCTTGCCAGGTTCGCAGGGATACAAGATACAGACGACATAAGGTATGCCAAGAGGTTCTACCGGGGCCTCAGAGACGACTTGAGACAGGCCTTATTGTTCATTTCTCACGGCACATCTGCCCAGATCATCGAGATGGCAAAGAGGCTGGAGGCTGACCAGCTGATGGTGCAAGGAAGAGAAAAGAGACCGTACGATGGGTCGGCATCAGTATAGAGCAGCAGGGGCTCTCAGAGAGGCAGGACCATTGGATATTAGAGGGGTGGGGGACGTCGTCGTCCCAACTTTACGCAGGAGCAAGGGCCTCCTTTAGCATTAGCTCCCCCACCTCTACAGGTGCATGTTCCGAGGATGCAGGATGACCATGGCCACCGGCCAGTAGTTTGTTACGGATGCCGCCAGCCCGGGCGTATTAGATCGGAGTGTCCGCATCAGTTCCATTCACCTCCTCCTCCTACACTTCTAGTGGCCCCTCCAGTACAGCAGGTCCGAGGCCGAGGACGGGGTCGAGGCCCAGGCCGGGGATATCACGACCGAGGACGCAACCAGGAGCATATGTACGCTTTGGAACTCACGGAGCAAAGGAACCCCGAGGAAGTGATTACAGTTACTTAAATTATTATTTATTTAGAAATTCAACCTTAGTAGTGCCTTGAAAACCATAGATATAACCTCCATTTTAACTCAAGTAAATCTGAGGCATAGCTATGATCAGCGGCAAGCCCGCTCATACCCTCTTCGACAAGGGTGCTTCACACTCATTCGTGTTAGACACGCTTATTGAAGGATTAGAGGGTGTGGAGAGATTCCCTGGCATTGAGATGAGGGTGCGTCTTCTGATGGCTTGGAGCTACGGACTACGGATAGTTGCAACATGGAGGCCGAGAGCGGAGGCAAGACATTCGAAGCTCCGGTAGCGGTCTTGAGATTGCCGGACTTTGATTTGATTTTGGGAATGACCTGGCTTCATTGGAACTATGCCCAAATCGTCTGCCCCTCTAAGAGGATCACACTAAGGCAAGGAGACTCTTACGTTACTATTGAAGGTATCCGACCTATCCCCCATCTATCATTATCTTCTATACAGGCTGTCAAGGCCTATGAGCAGGGAGAAGAGGTGTAACTTATCTGCTTCGAGATGGCGGTAGCAGAGAGTTCTATAGCTGATATCCCGGTGGTTCGGGATTTCTCTGATGTATTCCCGGAGAAATTGCCCGGACTACCACCAGCTCTGGATTTGGATTTCAGTTGGTGCTGGGGGCGAGGCCAGTGTCCCGGGCACCTTACAGGATGGCTACCAGGGAGTTGGCAGAATTTAGGACTCAGCTTCAGGAGCTTGTGGAATCGGGATTTGTGCGGCCGAGCTCGTCACCGTGGGGAGCACAAGTTCTCTTTGTGAAGAAGAAAGACGGATCATTGCGGCTGTGCATAGATTACAGGGAGCTGAACCGTTCGACGGTCCGGAATACCTATCCACTACCTCGGATAGACGAGTTATTTGATCAGCTTCAGGTGGCCTTCTGGTTCTCTAAGCTGGATTTGAGATCAGGTTACTATCAGCTGCGTATCCGAGAGGAAGACATCCCAAAGATGGCTTTAAGCTCACGATACGGGTTATACGAGTTCAAGGTGATGCCTTTTTGGCTCACGAATGCCCCTGCCGCATTCATGAGTCTAATGAATCATGTATTGGAGCCCTTCTTGGACCGCTTCATCATTGTATTCATCGATGATATTTTGATCTATTCCCGGACTCAGGAGGAGCACATAGAGCATTTGACATAGGTTTTGCAGAAGCTGAGGGAATCCTAGATGTATGCGAAGTTTTCTAAGTGCCAGTTCTAGCTACAGGAGGCAGCCTTCTTGGGCCTTACGATCAGTGGAGCTGGATTGGCGGTGGATCCAGCCAAGATAGAGACAGTGAGAGATTGGCCACGGCCGAAGACTGCGTCAGACATTCGCAGTTTCTTGGGATTAGCAGGTTACTATCGTAAGTTCGTGGAGGGGTTCTCGAGGATAGCACTCCCCCTCACGACCTTGACGAGGAAGGATGTAGAGTTTGCTTGGACAGAGCAGTGCGAGATAGCGTTTCAGGAGTTGAAGGACCGACTTACCTCATCCCCTATACTTGCACTCCCATCCGGGAGTGAGGGATTTCAGATTTACACGGATGCCTCATACGAAGGGATGGGTGCTGTACTGATGCAGCACGAACATGTTATCGCTTATGATTCGAGACAGTTGAAGAAGCACGAGCATAACTATCTGGTACATGATTTGGAGCATGGGGCTGTAGTATTTGCACTAAAGATATAGCGGCACTATCTGTATGGGATTCATTGTGATATTTTCTCAGATCACAAAAATCTCAAGTACATCGATACACAGAAGGACCTAAACCTGCGACAGAGGAGATGGCTATAATTTCTCTGTGACTACGATTACCAGATTCACTACCACCCGGGGAAGGAAAACACAGTAGCAGATACATTAAGCAGGAGGGCCGGCACCTCTGCACCGGAGCCCCGAATGATGGCTATGGAGCTGATACAGATGATGGACGACATGCATATTACTATGGTTTCTGAGGCCAAACCAGTAGGATATCAAGAGTAACTGAGCTCTTTGATCAGTGATGATGACATTCGGGAGGGCATTATGGCGCATCAGAGGCTAGATGCTACATTGGAGCCGATTTTCAGTGCCCTGGAAATGGGCAAGGTTGAGGATTACACGCTACAGGATGATCTCCTTCGATTTCGTGGACGCATTTATATACCAGCAGGGGGCGGTATCTGGGATGATATACTTAGAGAGGCACATTGCTCCAGATATTCAGTGCATCCCGGCATCACCAAGATGTGGGCAGATTTACGGAAGACCATGTATTGGCCTGGGTTGAAGAGGGAGATCACCCACTTTGTGATGCATTACGAGACGTGTCAGCATGTTAAGTCGGAATGCAAGAGCCCAGGAGGTTTATTACAGCCATTGTTAGTCCCAGAGTGGAAGTTCGAGGACATTACTATGGATTTTGTGCACGGACTGCCTCGCTCCCACTCTGGGCACAATTCTATATGGGTCATAGTAGATACACTGACCAAGGTAGCTTACTTTATTCCTATCAGGAAGGATGCTCCAGTTGCAGTTTTGGTGAGATTATTCGTGGAGCAGTTTGTCAGATACCATGGCATCCCCAGGACGATTGTTTCAGACTGTGATGGTCGTTTCACTTCGACCGAGTGGAGGGCTGTGCATGCTTACTTGGGCTCTCGGCTTACTTTTAGTACCTCCTTCCACTTGCAGACCGATAGACAGACCGAGCGGACCATCTGTACCATGGAGAATCTACTCCGCCTATGCATATTGGATACGAGGAAGCCTTAGGAGAGGCTGCTACCATTGATCGAGTTCTCCTATAATAACATCCACCAGGCTAGCATCAGAATGGATCCATATGAGGCACTTTATGGGAGGAAGTTCCAGACACCGCTATCATGGGTTCAGGATGTGGATACCAAGGCTCTTGGCTCTGATTATGTGAAGGATATGGAGGCTCTGGTTCATTTGATCAGGGATCGGCTGCTAGAGGCCCAGAGTAGACATGCGAAGTATTATGATGCTCGGCACCGGAAGGTGAAGTTCCAAGTTGGAGACAACGTTTTCTTGAAGATACGTCCGGTACATGGTGTCTCTCAGGTGTGGAGGCACAAGAAGCTCAGTCCTCGATACATGGGGCCATCCTTGATCCTGGAGCGGATCGGCCCCTTAGCTTAGCGACTGCAGTTGCCACCGGAGTTGGGTACCCTACACGACGTCTTCCATGTCTATTCCTTGTGAAGAGCTCTCCTATGGCCAGAGCAGCACATTACTACTACAGCCGGTCCGATAGCGCCAGACAGATCCGTCAGATTGGAGCCGATCCAGATTGATGATACAGATGTTCGTGTGTTGCAGAAGAATAAGGTCCCTCTAGTAAAGGTGTTGTGGTCCAATCATGGACGGGAGGAGCATACCTGGAACCAAGGGATCTGATGATGGAGAAACACCTGGAGCTATTCACTTCAGGTATACTTTAGTTTATGTGTTTAAATTTCTTATAACTCTTGCAAGTAGAACCCCGTAGACCCGAACTTGAATTTCGGGGACGAAATTATTTTCTTGTTTATTGGGATTTGTAACTTCCCATGTTACTTCTAGACCCCCCTCAACTTAGATTGGGTTAGGCATGGGGTGGGTGATAGGGAATTTAGCTAGGTTTGACCCTAGGTAGTGGGTTGTAGCCATGTGGGGCCCACTAAGGTGTCAAAGTCAAACTAGGCCGAACTAGCCTAAATAGGAACCGTAGCCACACCATGACCCCACCACATTACCCTAACCCTAAAATAATCTAAGTGGGCCCTAGGGCATGTCATTAGGTCAACCCTTTGACCCTAGTTGACCAAAGTCAACCATGGCCCTAATTTGGTCAAACCTATACCCATAGGCACAATTAGCCCAAGTAGGGCACCACATTGACCCAACCCAAGTCGGTGGTACCATTAGACCCATGACCACTAAGTGGGGTCAGCCCACTCATCATGGTTGACCAAGTCAACTCAAGTCAACCTAGTCAACATAAATGACCTAAAGGAGAAAATGAGGACTAAGCCCACTCCCCTTGGGCCAAGCCCACCCAACATGGCCCATTATCAGCCCAAGGTGTCAAAGACCAGCCCTACCCCTCTGGTTTTGGAGAGAGAGTGCATGAATGGGGGCATTTTGGGGAATTCACCTAAAAGAGGAGAGAGAAGATGAGTTTAGGAGGAGGAGGCCACTTGGCCTTGGCTCCATCAGCCCAAAATGGTGTTGGCTGTCCTCCTCAGTAAATTCCAGAGAATTTGGCAAATGGTGGCCACTTGGCACCAAGGGTGAAGCCTCCAAAGCCCCAAACTGAGCTCACCTTGGTTGTATCTCCCAATACAGCCACTTCTAGCTCAAACCAACCACACCACCAGCTTTAGTGAGTGGAATTGAGTGGAGAACGAGTCCTGGAGCAAAGCTATTGGTGAAGAATCAGGATTTTGAGCAGGAGATCGCCATAGCAGCTCAACCATGGCCAACCGCCGCCAACCTCGTCGGCGTGCCACCATTCGGGTCTGTTTCGCCTCCCCTCTACTCGTACTAGATTTCTAGATCCTTTAGGAGAGTTGATGAATTGTAAATATACGTATTTTTATGCACATTAATTTAGTCATTTTCATTTATTTTCTTCATTTTTACTTATTTTTGTTCAATAAAATGCTCATATTCTTGTAAATTTACTACTAATTTGTTTTATTTTATTTTTCAGAAAAATTCCAAAATCTGCCAAAGTTGGGCAGTACATGCCCGTGTCATTTGGATCACGCCCGTGACCAGGGTGTGATAGTTCAAAATCCCGTGAAATTGCAAATTTCTGAAGTGAAAAGCGTGACACGCATGGCGTCACGCCCGTGTCACCCGACACGGGGCGTGACAGAAGCCCGTGTCCCGTCCACTCGACGAATTCAGTTCAACGATCGTCGAACGCGAGACACGCCCAGAGTCATGCCCGTGATATAGGGCGTGACTCAAACTCAGCTCGACGATTTCAACTCGACACTTTCCGCTCGACGATTGTCGAGTGTCGACACCAACTGACACGCCCAGCATCACTACCGTGACCTAGGGCGTGACCTTTCCACCTGGCCCGACAAGATGCTGCCGAAGACTTTTGATGCAAGTTGCGGCCGGTTCTACCTCCCCGACACGCCCAGCGTCACGCCCGTGACCTGGAGCATGATATCCTCGAACTCAGCCCGAAGTCAACTTTCCTGTCAAATCGTCGGCCGCATCATGAATAGTAGTGACACGCCCCCCCGACACGCCCGTGTCGGAGGGCGTGTACTTAGAATTTTTGCCTATAAATTGCCCATTTCTGTAAGGTCCAAGGGTTCAGATTTTTGGGCCATTTTAGTGTGTTTTTGTGGGCTGCTTCTGTGATTCTAGTGCTATGTAAGGAGATTTCTCCCCCCTTCCTTTCATGTTTTGCTTTGCTTTATCTTTTAGCTTTGTAATAGTTTGATAATGTTAATAAAAATGTTAGATTTTCTCTCTCTATATGGCATGAAAATTCATTTGGATGGCTTACTTCTTTCCCTTTTTATCCTTGGTTTCATCTTTGTTCTCCCTTTTATGAAAAGTGTGTGTGTGTGTATGAGTGTAACTTATTTACTTTACATGCTTTTAATTTGTCTCATGTTAGGTTTTCTCTTTTTCTTTATTTCCTCTTTTAATGTTTTCAACATCTTCAATTCATATGAATTTGTAAAAGAGTTACTCAAGTGTTTTTGATTTTTTTTTTCTTAGCTTTATTTTAGGATGAAAACCCTTTTTGTTCTTTCTCTTTTTATTTCAACTTTTTTGGCACTTTTATGAAATCCTAAGAATGAAAATGTTGAAATCTTAATTTTTGAAAGGCTTTAGTTTTTTGATTTGTTTTGAAAAACTTTTGTTCTTTTAAAATTTTAATTCGTTCTTTTTATTCGTTTTTGGCAAAACCTAAGCATAAAAAAGTAGATGTTTTAATTTTTAGGTAACTTTCATTTTGCTTTTAATTTGTGTGTGTGAGTGTATGAGAACAATGTTTTTATTCTTTGTTCAAATTATGTAGAGTGTGTGAGTGTAGGTGTTAGTTTTTCATGCCTTATTTTTCATGCTTTATTTTATCATTTTATTTAATTATGTAGAGTGCGTTTGTGTAGGAGATAGTTTTATTGCTTTCTTTCAATTCGTATAGAGTGTGTGTGTTTGTGTGCATTTATTTCCTCCTACTCATTAAGGGTTAAACGGTGCATCGTTTTCATTTCCCTCCTACTCGTTTGAGTAGGACTTGTAATGTTCTTTCTTTATTTTTCCGCGTACTCACTTGAGTTAAATGGACAGACTTTATTTCCCGTCTACTCGTTTGAGTAGGACTTGTACTCGCATTTATTTTCGCCTACTCGTTTGAGTTAAATGAAGTATCTTTATCTCCCTATAAATATTTGAGAAAGCCCTGTAATCGCATTTATTTTCTCCTACTCATTTGAGTAGGACTCGCTTTCATTTTAGTCCTACTCGTTTGAGTAGGACTTGAAATTTTCAGCTTTTATTTCCCGCCCCCACTCGTTTGAGTGGGACTTGCAATTTCAATTATGCAAATTTCTTTTATGTGTAACTTAGTTTCTGTTTAATTTATAATTTGGAGTGTGCGTGAGTTCTTGTTTTAGCTAACTTTTCAGCTTTCTAAATGTTTGTTATTTTTTTTATGTCCTCTTCTTATAATCATTTAGTGTCTAATTTCGAACTCACGCCTCATTAAATTATAAAGCTGTCCCCATACCGATGTGTGGCTAATCGCTATTAGCCTCGGCATCGAAGTGCATTGGGACATTTAAAATGATTTGTAATAATTGAAGCTCTTTATTTTCACTTTAATTTAAGGACTTAAGGTTTACCCCAGGTTAACGACGTGTAGTACCACAAATCGATGTGTGGGCCCTATTTCCGTTATCCATACACTAGCTAGCCGAGAGGCCGTGCGTATGGACAGATCACCCCTGGGTAAATAGAGTTGCGTGCATACCCTCGAGAGAGGACAAGCGTAATTCTACCGGATTGGGTTCCCCACCCAATAGCGGGGTTCTTAGCGTAAAGCGGGCGTTAAGAGGAATCCTTCGTCAGACTAATGTTCGGTCGAATAGTCCTAATGTTTAGGTGAGCGATATCCCTATAGCTAGGTGAGCTCACATTTGTGGAACCTCCACGGCCAAGTTGCCTTTTATTAATTTGAAAACTAAGTCCTATAATTATTAAAAATTGTTTTTGTCTTAATCCGATTCGATGCCGAGCGTTAACCCTTCATCGAATATTTTCTAAATCATTTTTTTCGCTCCTTTACTTTTTCCGTCTTTACTTGATTAAAACATGCACCTTACTTTCAGGAAAATAATAGTCCTCCCGGAGGAGTAAGAATAGTCAACACGACCCCGAGAACAATACGACCTCGGTATTCCCCCGAATATCGAGTACTACTTGCGATATGTGCACTTGCCTCCTGTAGCACGCCCGCGGCGAACGACTCACCGAACCAACCACAGTAAGAGTCTGTTCGCGGGTGCATCAAGTTTTTTGGCGCCGTTGCCGGGGAAATTCTTCGAGTTGCTATTTCGAATTCCGGAGTCTATTACTTTTACTTATTTTCTATAAACTAAAAAAACTAAAAACTTTATTTTAAATAAAATCTAAAACAACAAAAAAGAGTTTATTTTGTTTTATTTTTGTTTGGGTGTATGACCCGTGGACAACCCTCCGAGTCTGAAGATTTTGACTTCGACCCTGAGATCGAACGCTCTCTTGCGCGTATTCGATCTCAACGCCGAAATCCTTCTTTAGATCCGAAGGAATCTATCGGAGAACCCACTGTTGTAGTTATAGTCGCGCCTAACCCTGCCCCGGCGGCCGAGCGTACTATTTCTTATTACGCCCGGCCTAACCTGGATGATACTGGGTCGAGTATTGTTCGCCCTGCGGTGGCGAATAATAATTTTGAAATAAAGTCAAGTGTCATTCAAATGGTCCAAAACGCCGTGCAGTTCGATGGAATGCCGGATGAGGACCCGAATGTCCACTTGTCCAATTTCTTGGAGATATGCAACACCTTCAAGATTAATGGCATCACTGATGATGCCATTCGCTTGCATTTATTTCCTTTTTCCCTTAAGTCCAAAGCCAAGGCGTGGTTGAATGCCCTCCCGCGAGGATGTATCACCACGTGGGCTGAGTTGACGGAACGGTTCCTAACGAAGTACTTTCCGCCCGCAAAAACTGCAAATTTGCGGGCGGACATTTCTTCGTTTGTGCAAAACGATCTTGAGTCTCTATACGAGACTTGGGAACGGTTTAAGGAATTCCTCCGCCGGTGCCCGCACCACGCGCTGCCAACGTGGTTGCAAGTTCAATTTTTTTTTATAATGGGCTTAATTTCCAGATGCGCCAAATGATTGACGCGGCTGCCGGGGGTACACTAAACAACAAAACCCCCGAGGCCTCCCAGGTTTATTCGAAGAGTTGGCTATGAACTCCTATCAATGGAACGTCTCGCGGGGACGCCCAAAGCCGGCGGCTGGTCTTTTTGAAGTGGATGCCACTGCTCTCTTGACCCTTCAAGTTGAAAGGTTAACAAAGCAGGTGGCGGAGATGTCTGCTGCCTCCTCCACTCCGCCTTGTTTTATTCCCCCTAACGTCTGCGTGGCTGAAGAGTTCGTGGATTTCATGGGAAATTCGGGTCATCCTCCCTTCAACCCCAACAATAACCCTTATAGTAATAGCTATAATCCGGGTTGGAGGAATCAACCAAATTTCTCTTGGAGCAACCCGAATAATGCTCATCGTCCCCGTATTTCTTATGCGCCTGGATTTCTACCTCCTCCTCCTCTTCCGAAACCCTCCCCGATGGAGGAAAATTTTTCGAAGTATATTGCGTCCAACCAGTCAAATATCTGGAACATCACCGGATCGCTAAAAACTCTCGAACAACAGGTTGGACAGCTGGCGAGGATGATGTCCGAGCGCGCGCTAGGGGCACTGCCGGGAAACACGGAGCCCAATCCGCGGGAGAACGCCAACGCTATAACCCTCCGTAGCGGAAAGGAGGTGGTCGATCCAAAACGGACAGACCCTCAGGTACATATTTCACCTCCGACCCCTCTTCCCCTTTCTTCGATTACGCCGCCTTTACCGATTTTAAAAGAAAAAATTATTATAAACAAGCCCCTTCCATATCCGCATAAGTTAGATAACGAGCGTAAGGACGCGCAATATGAAAAATTTATTTTATTATTAAAACAAATTCACATTAATGTTCCTTTTTGCGAGGCTATCTCACAAATGCCCAAATATGCAAAATTTTTAAAAGAATTACTTTCTAATAAACGTAAATTAGAGGATATTTCGCATGTATCTCTCAACGCTATCTGCTCGGCGGCCCTTACTAATAAATTGCCCACAAAACAAAACGACTCGGGACGGTTTTCCATCCCGTGCCTTTTTGGCGATGTATTAGTAAAGTACGCCGTAGCTGATTTAGGGGCTAGCATTAATCTAATGCCGTTCTCGCTCTTTTCACGTTTAGTTTTGGGTACTCCTAGTCCTACGAATATGCGCATCCAATTTGCAGATCGCTCGGTTATGTTCCCTTCGGGGTTGTGGAGGACGTCCTTGTCCGAGTAGACAAGTTTACCTTCCCGGTAGACTTCGTCATCTTAGACATCGAGGAGGACGCCGAGGTACCAATAATACTCGGTCGCCATTTTCTCGCCAACTCCCGCGCACTAATATATGTTAGTAATGGTAGTCTTCTCCTCCGAGTAGGCGATGATCCGGTTACTTTCTCTATTAATCCCTCGATGGACAATTTGTCATCAAGCGAAGATTTCTGCTACTCTTTAGATACCTTTTTTGGAGATCGTTCTTCTCCCGTTTTCGAGTCCGTATTTTTAAACGACGATATTTATGCGCTCAAAAATTTTAAATGCGATGAGGATACTTCTTTAGACTTGCCTTTCGAACCAATTGGTAAGAAAGACATAGGAATTAAAACCTCCCTAGAAGAACCGCCCATCCTAGACCTCAAACCCTTACCCGCATCGCTCAAATACGCATTTTTGGGAAAAGGTGATACGCTTCCCGTTATTATTTCTTCGGACTTGAGTGATTCGGAGACTTTTGATTTATTGGAAGTTTTATTTAAACATCGCCACGCAATTGCGTGGTAAATCTCTAACTTAAAGGGGATTAGCCCCTCCTTTTGCACCCATAAGATATCTCTTAACAATAATTGCCGCAAAATGATTCAGCCGCAGCGTCGTCTTAACCCAAACATGAAAGACGTCGTTAAAGCCGAGATTATTAAGTTATTAGATGCGGGGATTATCTACCCTATTTCAGACAGTGCATGGGTTAGTCCCGTGCATGTTGTGCCCAAGAAGGGCTGTCTAACCGTAGTGGCAAATGAGCATAACGAGCTCGTCCCAACTCGTACTGTTATGGGTTGGCGAGTGTGCATCGATTATAGGAAACTTAATGATGCCACCCGCAAGGACCATTTCCCTCTGCATTTCTGGACCAGATTTTAGAGCGTCTATCCGGTCATCCATATTATTGTTTTCTTGATGGTTTATCGGGGTTTTTCCAAATCCCCATTTCCCCTGATGATCAAGAGAAAACAACTTTTACTTGCCCGTTTGGCACCTTCGCATATCGAAGAATGCCATTTGGACTATGCAATGCGCCGGCTACATTCCAAAGATGTATGATAGCAATCTTTGGCGAGCTAGTAGAACACATTATGGAAGTCTTTATGGATGACTTTTCTGTTTTCGGATGCTCTTTTCCCGATTGCCTTCACAATTTAGATCGTGTCCTTCAACGGTGCGAGGACACAAGCCTTGTATTAAATTGGGAAAAATGCAACTTTATGGTTCGAGGTGGTTTGGTCCTCGGCCATATGATTTCGTCTAAGGGGATAGAGGTGGATAAGGCCAAGATAGAAATTATAGAAAAACTCCCGCAACCAACAAACGTAAAATATATTAGGAGTTTCTTAGGCCATGCGGGCTTTTATCGACGCTTCATTCAAGACTTTTCAAAAATAACAAAGCCGCTTACTCACCTCTTGGAAAAGAAATCACGTTTCATCTTTAGTAGCGAATGCGAGTCCGCCTTTAATTTAATAAAACAAAAACTTATCACTTCACCAATTTTAGTGGCCCCTAATTGGTCCCTCCCGTTCGAAATTATGTGCGACGCTAGTGATATTGCCTTAGGTTCCCTTCTTGGCCAACGCGTAGAAAAACATTTTCATCCTATTTATTACGATAGCAAGACGCTCACTTCCGCACAAGTAAATTACACGATAAAGGAAAAGGAACTCTTAGCCGTCGTTTTCGCTTTTGATAAGTTTCGCTCGTATATAACGCTATCTAAAGTTATCGTTTTTACCGATCACTCAGCGCTTAAATATTTATTAGCTAAAAATGATGCGAAGCCCCGCCTTCTTCGATGGATTCTCCTCCTACAAGCCCAAAGTTCAGAAACAGGCAATTTTTGGGTGACACGGCCTGGGACACGGGCGTGTCCCAGGGCGTGTCAGGTGACACGGCCTGCGACACGGGCGTGTCGCAGGGCGTGTCGAAGTTGTGTCGACGATGGGGCTTTGTCTCGACGATTTTTGCTTTCGGCGATTCGTGGAGAGGAGGCACACGGCCCAGGACACGGGCGTGTCCAAGGCCGTGTCGCATTCTCGACGATTTTCGCTCGACGATCGTCGAGTATCGAGAAGTGGGTGTCGAGTGTTGAACACGGCCTGTGACACGGGCGTGTCACAGGGCGTGTCAAATCAGGCGACGAACGCAGCCCGCCGAAGAAATTCGACAGGGCGTGTCTTTGTGTCGTGTCTGGGCACACGGCCTGGGACACGGGCGTGTCACAGGCCGTGTGAAGTCTCGGGATGATTTGGGATTTTTTTCCCCAGGTACACGGCCACAGACACGGGCGTGTCTGAAGGCGTGTTGGTGACACGGCCCATGACACGGGCGTGTCCCGTGGGCGTGTCACTGGTTTGGATAAGTCGGTTGACCACCGCTTGAGGCACACGGCCAGGCACACGGCCGTGTTCGAGGCCGTGTCAGGTCAAAATAGGTGTTTTTGGCAGAATCGTGGCCGTCCATTCCTTCAGTCTAGATCCAAGGGCTGGAAGCTCTTCTTCTTTTTCCTTAAGGGCCGAAATCAGAGAAAGGAATCTCATTTTCCTTAGCCTTCATCTTTCTTCAAGAGAGAGAAAGAGAGAAAGAAAGGAAGAGGAAGAAGGAAAGGGGCTGCTGTCGGTGGTGCTGCGGTTTCCCGACGAGAGATCCGAAGCCAGCGTTGCGGAGGAAACGCTCTCGCGAGTCGTGCAAGCTAGCTTGGAGTCCATGGCACCGAAGCGATCGTCAAGGGTAACGACTTTTCTTCCTAGCCATGTGAAGGCTTCCTTTTTGGCATATCTTTTGATTCCCCCACCAAGAGGTGGCTGCTTTTGGGAGTCATTTGGTGATTCTTGAAATCCCCTTTTGTTAGCATATAGATCCGAAATGGAGTACGGAATAGGCATGCTGTGTGAAGCCCATCTGGACAGGTTGGTCTGGATTGGTGATGTTGCATACGAACCGGAGAAGACTCCGTGATAAACGTGTAGTGTTCAGGAGTCTACGGGTTATGCCTGCGAAAAGGAGTAGCAGGAAGTACTGGGGTGGTAGCCCAGGAAAATAGCCATGTTATGGTTTTGGGTCCAACCTGTGGTTATCCACACAGGATGTACTGGTGGGATCAGGAAAGGCCCTTTTTGTGATGCTTGATGTCATAGGGTGTCCACCTGTGGAGCGAGTCACAGGAAGTACTGGTGTGCCAGGAAAGACCCCTGACATTTGTAATTTGCGGTGTCCACCTGTGACGGGAGTCACAGGAAGTACTGGTATGCCCAGGAAAGACCCGCTGTTGTTGTGAGGAAATGGGTATAGTGACATACCCAGGCTTGAATGCCAGAACAGGATTGGTGAGACCGACCCGCGCCTTTGCTATAGCCATGAGTACGCTGCACGCGGAAAAGGCAAGGCGATTTGAGCAACGGGGGGATGGAGGATCCGACCTGCGCTATGTGTCGTCTGACGTGAGACCAAAAAGTGCGGTCTGTTGGAGCGCATAGCAAGAGTCTTCGGCCTGCGCGCCATGACACAACGGGGGGCTACGGGCCATCCCAGTGTCCGAGGACTAACTCCGGCTGCACGCCATGGAGTAAATGCTCAAGAGTGTTACCGTTGGGTGATAACCCTGATACGGTGGTGGGCAAGAGGTTGCCAGAACACCAAGAATGTGCCCTGAGTGCACGGACCGTTGGGCCGGGCGGCGAACGGTTGTGATGGCTTGTGTGCGTGAAAGCACCTTTTGATGATATAGTTTGCCATACTTGTGATATGATATGCCTGCAGGGAAAAATACCGCTGCCCCGAGAGAAGGGGTAGGGTCGTTATAATTTGGTCAGCTGAACGCTGACCGTTGCTTTTGTTTGCCACCGGTGGGTGGATTGTCCTTGCACAGGTGCTGGAGAGAGTGGGACGCGTTGAGGTTGATGTTCCTGCTGGTGCTGCTGCTGCTGCTAGCCCTCGAAGGCTAGTTGTGTTCTTTTGAGTGTTTTCTTTTATTGTGGCCGGCCTGCGCGCCAATCTGTTTTAAGCCACTGTTAGAAAGCCATGTAAGGCCATAAGGCCAACACTTTTGACATGTTGTAAGACATTCCTATATGTATATAAATGTGGAGTTTTATGTTTGGACATTCATGAGGAGTTCAAGTAGTTTAGGCTTCCGCTAGAATGCTTTGTGATAGTGCGATTGCGCTACTCTGGTATCATCCTGTACCTTCACCGACTGTTTTGTGGTATATCCTGTGGGGCCCGCCGGACCTTCTAGAATATATCATATGAACGGATGGGGTTGTTACATTTTTGGTATCGGTTGTCTTGGTCTTTCCTCTCGAAGTCGTGGTCGACTTCTTTTGTCGGGTGGCGAGCACGGGTTTGTGCAAACTAAAGTCTACGATTGAACTCCTGAATGTCCATGATAGGAATGCAAAGTTTTGTGTTTGAGGAACCTGTGTGTTCCTATCTTGTTGCTTACTTGTGTCATTTTCTATTTGTAGGCGACGAGTGCGATGGTTTGGCAGCAGGAACCCCAACACTCGGTAGGAAGCATGACGTCCACTGTGGTACCAACCTCTCCTTCATCGATAGAAACAGCTCGACTGATTGTCGATAGGGCTTTTGCAACGCTCAAGTCTTACCATGAAGGACAAGTTTCACCCTTTGCTCTAGTGATGCGTTCCATGCCGGGTAGGGAACTTGAGCAGCTAGCAAGGGGAAGTGCCTCAGCCTCGTCGGGACATATGTGTTTGAGCCAAGGAGAGAACACGGTTGCGGACTATTTTCATGCATTTGTTGCAATGAGCCAACAACCCGAGTTTATGTTTGAGACCGAGGAGATGAAGATCAATCGGTTTTATGGTGGGCTACGTCAGGAACTCCGTTTCTTGTTGATGGGTCCTAAGTTCTTGGGCTTCCAACCACTGGTGGAGGCAGCGAGACTGTTGGAAATCGACTTGAGGAGAGCCCAGCAGATGCCTGTGACTGGAAAGTGCGCACTCCAAGGTTTGGGAAGTCGGCTCACTGGAAGAGGCGGAGACAAGAGAAGCGTACTTGTTATGCGTGTGGTCAGGTGGGACACCTTGCTCGTGACTGTGGGGATGGTGTTCAGCAGCCAAAGAAGCAGTCCAAGTGTTATTCGTGTGGGAAAGCAGGACATAAAGCCCGAGATTGCCGCGTTGGCGCGTAGCAGGCAAGAAAGGGCGACAGCACGATGTAGATAAATAAGGAGACTCCTCATGTACATAACTAATGGTGACTTATATATGTTCGATGTACAGTAAGCCGTTTTGGATGAAAATGTTATGAGGACCTGTGTCCGATATGGATGTGTGGGACCAACGTGTGTTGTCAATTGTTGATGTTTTCTACCATGGGGACATGTGTGCCCAAACTTGGCAAGAGTCGTCGATGTTTACGCTGATCGTCTTGCTTGTTTTTGTTTGCATCTTGTGACTGTTGTTTGTATATGTTAGGTGCACCACAGGCGCCGTTTACGAAGGATGTTTCGTCTTCTTTTCTGTCTCGTGAGTTTCTTACGCGGCTTGGGATTCCCAGGATCGCAAAGACAGATAGCGTCACCATGGTGTTGCCGAATGATTGTTGGATGCTTGCGCATCAAGCTTGCGATGTGGCGGTTCAGTTAGGAAGTCGGGATCTCAGGTTAACTGCATTTGTTTTGCCAATATCGGAATTGACGTGATTTTGGGTTGGATTGGCTTGCGGAGCAGCACGTTATGCTTGATTGCCAGTCCAAAGAAATCACGTTAGGCCAGAATACCGAACAGGCGGGACGTTGATGTCTGCACTCGAGGTAGTCAAAGCTGTTCGGAAGGGTGCGGAGTGTTACTTTGCACTCATTCGGGCTGTTGAGCCTAAGGCCACGTTGTGCGAGGTTCCGATTGTGGCAGAATTTACAGATGTGTTTCCCACGGATCTCCCTGGGCTACCACCCCAGCGGGAGATTGACTTCACAATTGAGTTGGTGCCAGGTGCGAAACCCGTGGCCCGCTCGCCATATCGCGTTGCGCCTAAAGAGATGGCGGAGTTGCAGGTTCAACTACAAGAAATGCTAGAGCAATGTTATATCCGCCCAAGTATGTCACCTTGGAGCGATGTATTGATTACCGTGAATTGAATAAGCTGACCGAGAAGAATAAGTATCTTATACCTCGGATTGATGAAGTATTTGATCAGCTAGTTGGCTCGACCGTCTATTCGAAGTTGGACCTGACGTCTGGTTAGTACCAGTTACGAATTTGGGAAGGTGACATTTCCAAAACCGCATTTGGAACACGCTATGGGCACTATGCGTTCACAGTTATGCCCTTTGGCTTGTACAATACGCCTTCGGTGTTTATGGATTTGATGCACCGTATTTTCCGTGAGTACCTGGATCTGTTTGTGATTGTGTTCATTGATGATATCCTGGTGTACTCGAAGTCTAAAGCTGAGCATGAGATTCATTTGCGGTTGGTGTTGAATACATTGCGGTAAAATCAGCTCTATGCCAAGTTCTCGAAGTGCGAGTTTTGGCTATCGTCAGTAGCATTTTTGGGCCATGTGGTGAATGGAGCGGGCATTGCAGTGGATCCAGCGAAGATAAGAGCCATACAAGAGTGACCAAAATTGTCTTCCGGGCCGAAGTCAGGAGTTTCCTTGGACTTGCGGGCTACTATAGAAGATTTGTAGAGAATTTCTCGCGGATCGCTTTGCCGCTAACCACACTAACGCGAAAATATCAGAAGTTCGTTTGGACGCCAGAGTGCGCACGATCTTTTGAAGAGCTGCAGATTCGGTTGACCACGGCGCCGATGTTGTCTTCGCCATGTGGAACCGATGGTTTATGATGCCTCAGGAAGCGGCTTAGAATGCGTTCTTCTGCAGAGCGGAAAAGTGATTGCTTATGGCTCACGCCAACTGAAGGTGCATGCGCGAAACTATCCCGTCCAGGATATGGAACTAGCGGCGGTGCTTTTTGCACTCAAGTTGTGGCGACACTACCTTTATGGTGTGAAGGTGGCGATCTATACCGATCATAAGAGCCTAAAGTATCTGTTGGAGCAGAAAGACTTGAGTATGCGACAACGACGGTGGTTGGAGTTCCTTGGGGACGACACGTTCGAGATTCACTATACACCCGGGAAGGGAATGTTGTCGCGGATGCCTTGAGTCGGCGAGTTCCGGCTAGAGCGAATTGGTTGCAAAGGCATAATAAATGTCTTATCCAGGAGTTGGAAGCATTGGAGATCTATTGTGTTGACAAGAGTTCCACTGCCACTGCATGTTTGAACTGGACCGAGGTGCAATGTGACCTTGCGGACCGCGTTCGACGGGCAACGGAGTTGGATGAAAATCTCTTACGATATGTGAATGAAGGGCCAGAAGGCAAAGTCACCTGGAATGATGGTCGTTGTGCGTCCTGAATGTGGGAAGTTGAGGGAAGAACCGATGTATGAAGCACATTATACGAAGTATTCCATTCACCGGGAGCACAACGATGTTCAACGATATGAAGAAATTTGTCTGGTGGCCAGGGCTCAAGGAAGATGTTGTCCTGTATGTAGCCAAATGTCAAACATGTGCGATGGTGAAGGCGGAATGCCAAAAGCCGGACGGTTATTTGAAGTCACTACCGATCCCAGTGTGGAAATTTGATGATATTTCCATGGATTTTGTGCATGGCTTGCCAAGATCGCAGCGAGGAAATGATTCCATTTGGGTGATAGTTGACCGGCTAACAAAAGTAGCACATTTTCTCCCGAACAGACGGGATGATTCGGTTGAAAATTTGGCAAAGTTATATGTGATCAGATTGTACGGCTTCACGGTGTTCCTCGGAGCATCGTAAGTGATCGAGATAGGCGATTCACATCAAATGATTCGAGGCTAGTTCACCGACTGTTGGGCACGAAGTTGACTTTCAGTACGGCCTTTCATCCCCAAACGGATGGCCAAACGGAACGTACCAACAGAACAATGGAGGACATGCTCCGAATATGCGCCCTTGACTTCGGAAAGAGATGGGAAGATCATCTCTATATGGTCGAGTTTGCATGTCATAACAGCTACCAGGCAAGCATTGGGATGGCACCATATGAAGCCCTATATGGAAGGACGTGTCGTACTCCTTAGCTTGGGTAAACGCGGGTGAAGCCCGGGTTGTTAAACCAAATGAAGTGGAAGAAGCAAACTTAACCATTCAGACTATTCGAGAGAGATTGCTAATTGCTCAAGATCGACAAGCGAAGTACTACAACGCCAAGCACCGGAATGTCGAATTTGCGGTTGGCGATTGGGTCTACTTGAAGATCAAGCCATGCAAAGGGGTCTCCAAGATTCGACGATTGAAAAAGTTGAGTCCAAGATTTTTGGGTCCTTTTGAAGTGGTTGAGCGAATGAGCGAAGCGGTTTATCGGCTAGCTCTGTCGACGAACTTGGGTGGGTTACATGATGTCTTTCACATCTCAGTGCTTCGGAAGGCCGTGAAAGATCCCGCTCAAGTGATCGCGGATGATCGTGTGCTGGTGAAGTATGGGCTAACAACGAGAGTTAGACCCATTCAGAACCAATCGATCGAGCCGAGAAACAACAGTTGCGGAACAAAAACTGGTAAACCAGGTCAAGCCCGACTGACATATGGAGCGCGAGCAAACCAGCGAGCAGAATCCCAGAGCTGTTTGTGTAATTTATAGCGCAATTGTAAATACCAAAAATAGTTGTTATATGTACCGCGAACCTTGGTTAATGCTAGCTTTTTTTTACCTCTTGAAATGACGAAATTTCAAGGACCAAGGATTCAAACAGGAAAATATGGAGGGCCCAATTTTTTTGGGTTTTTGGGTGACACAGCCTGGGACACGGGCGTGTCCCAGGGCGTGTCAGGTGACACGGCCTGCGACACGGGCGTGTCGCAGGGCGTGTCGAAGTTGTGTCGACGATGGGGCTTTGTCTCGACGATTTTGCTTTCGGCGATTCGTCGAGAGGAGGCACACGGCCCAGGACACGGGCGTGTCCAAGGCCGTGTCGCATTCTCGACGATTTTCGCTCGACGATCGTCGAGTATCGAGAAGTGGGTGTCGAGTGTTGAACACGGCCTGTGACACGGGCGTGTCACAGGGCGTGTCAAATCAGGCGACGAACGCAGCCCGCCGAAGAAATTCGACAGGGCGTGTCTTTGTGTCGTGTCTGGGCACACGGCCTGGGACACGGGCGTGTCACAGGCCGTGTGAAGTCTCGGGATGATTTGGGATTTTTTTTTCCCAGGTACACGGCCACAGACACGGGCGTGTCTGAAGGCGTGTTGGTGACACGGCCCATGACACGGGCGTGTCCCGTGGGCGTGTCACTGGTTTGGATAAGTCGGTTGACCACCGCTTGAGGCACACGTCCAGGCACATGGCCGTGTTCGAGGCCGTGTCAGGTCAAAATAGGTGTTTTTGGCAGAATCGTGGCCGTCCATTCCTTCAGTCTAGATCCAAGGGCTGGAAGCTCTTCTTCTTTTTCCTTAAGGGCCGAAATCAGAGAAAGGAATCTCATTTTCCTTAGCTTCATCTTTCTTCAAGAGAGAGAAAGAGAGAAAGAAAGGAAGAGGAAGAAGGAAAGGGGGCTGCTGTCGGTGGTGCTGCGGTTTCCCGACGAGAGATCCGAAGCCAGCGTTGCGGAGGAAACGCTCTCGCGAGTCGTGCAAGCTAGCTTGGAGTCCATGGCACCGAAGCGATCGTCAAGGGTAACGACTTTTCTTCCTAGCCATGTGAAGGCTTCCTTTTTGGCATATCTTTTGATTCCCCACCAAGAGGTGGCTGCTTTTGGGAGTCATTTGGGTGATTCTTGAAATCCCCTTTTTGTTAGCATATAGATCCGGAAATGGAGTACGGATAGGCATGCTGTGTGAAGCCCATCTGGACAGGTTGGTCTGGATTGGTGATGTTGCATACGAACCGGAGAAGACTCCGTGATAAACGTGTAGTGTTCAGGAGTCTACGGGTTATGCCTGCGAAAAGGAGTAGCAGGAAGTACTGGGGTGGTAGCCCAGGAAAATAGCCATGTTATGGTTTTGGGTCCAACCTGTGGTTATCCACACAGGATGTACTGGTGGGATCAGGAAAGGCCCTTTTTGTGATGCTTGATGTCATAGGGTGTCCACCTGTGGAGCGAGTCACAGGAAGTACTGGTGTGCCCAGGAAAGACCCCTGACATTGTAATTTGTGGTGTCCACCTGTGACGGGAGTCACAGGAAGTACTGGTATGCCCAGGAAAGACCGCTGTTGTTGTGAGGAAATGGGTATAGTGACATACCCAGGCTTGAATGCCAGAACAGGATTGGTGAGACCGACCCGCGCCTTTGCTATAGCCATGAGTACGCTGCACGCGGAAAAGGCAAGACGATTTGAGCAACAGGGGGATGGAGGATCCGACCTGCGCTATGTCCGTCTGACGTGAGACCAAAAAGTGCGGTCTGTTGGAGCGCATAGCAAGAGTCTTCGGCCTGCGCGCCATGACACAACGGGGGGCTACGGGCCATCCCAGTGTCGAGGACTAACTCCGGCTGCACGCCATGGAGTAAATGCTCAAGAGTGTTACCGTTGGGTGATAACCCTGATACGGTGGTGGGCAAGAGGTTGCCAGAACACCAAGAATGTGCCCTGAGTGCACGGACCGTTGGGCCGGGCGGCGAACGGTTGTGATGGCTTGTGTGCGTGAAAGCACCTTTTGATGATATAGTTTGCCATACTTGTGATATGATATGCCTGCAGGGAAAAATACCGCTGCCGAGAGAAGGGTAGGGTCGTTATAATTTGGTCAGCTGAACGCTGACCGTTGCTTTTGTTTGCCACCGGTGGGTGGATTGTCCTTGCACAGGTGCTGGAGGCCGAGTGGGACGCGTTGAGGTTGATGTTTCTTCTGCTGCTGCTTGCTTAGCCCCAGCCTAGCTGTGTTCTTTTTCTTTTTTGTTTTCTTTTTGCCGGCCTGCCCGCTTTCTTTTTTTTTTTATTTTTTTTACCTTTCTTTCTTCCTTTACTTTTTTTTACTGGTTCTTGCTTCCTTTTTTTGCATGCTGGTGCTGCTGCTGCTAGCCCTCGAAGGCTAGTTGTGTTCTTTTGAGTGTTTTCTTGTATTGTGCCGGCCTGCGCGCCAATCTGTTTAGGCCACTGTTAGAAAGCCATGTAAGGCCATAAGGCCAACACTTTTGACATGTTGTAAGACATTCCTATATGTATATAAATGTGGATTTTATGTTTGGACATTCATGAGGAGTTCAAGTAGTTTAGGCTTCCGTAGAATGCTTTGTGATAGGTGCGATTGCGCTACTCTGGTATCATCTGTACCTTCACCGATGTTTTGTGGTATATCCTGTGGGGCCCCGGCGGACCTTTAGATTATAAATATGAAAGGATGGGTTGTTACACCTCCTACAAGAGTTTGATTTGGAGATCCGAGATAAGCGGGGAGCGGAAAATCTAGCGGCAGACCACCTCTCCCGTTTTAGAAAATCCAGGCGCGCAAGCACTCGTCGAATCTGAAATAAATGACAGTTTCCCCGAGGAACGCCTCCTTGCCATTCATCATTCTTCGTCATCTTCGCCTAGGTTCGCAGATTTTGCAAATTACTTAGTAGCGCGGGTGCTTCCAAAAGAGTTTTCAAGTCATCAAAAGAAGAAATTCTTTTCTGACTTGAAAAATTTCTTTTGGGAGGACCCATTTTTTTTCGTATCTACGCGGACCAAGCGGTCCGAAGATGCATTGCGGGTGTGGATGCTTGCAAATTCTTAAGCACTGCCACGAGGGTCCAGCCGGTGGGCATTATCAAGCCAACCGGACCGCTCGGAAGGCGCTTGAGGCGGGCTATTTTTGGCCCACTCTCTTCAAAGACGCGCATAATTTTGTGCGCGCATGCGACAACTATCACCGGTCGGGTAACATCTCTCGTCGCGACGAGATGCCCCAAAACATGTTTTTAGACTGCGAAGTCTTCGATTTGTGGGGCATAGATTTTGTTGGCCCCCTACCTCCGTCTTTCAAAAATATGTATATTTTAGTGGCGGTCGACTACGTATCGAGGTGGGCGGAAGCGCAAGCTCTCCCCACCAACGATGCGCGAGTCGTCGTTACATTTCTTAAAAAACTATTTTCTTGCTTCGGCACGCCTCGCGCAATTGTTAGTGATATGGGAACGCATTTCTGTAACGCTCTTATGGCTAAGACGTTAGCTAAATACGGAGTCACGCACAAGCTTACCACCCCCTACCACCCGCAAACAAGTGGCCAAGTTGAGGTAGTAAATCGAGAGATTAAGCGAATTTTAGAAAAAATTGTTTCAATAAATAGGAAAGATTGGTCTGTTAAACTCGACGATGCGTTGTGGGTGTATCAGACGGCATACAAAACCGCAATTGGTTGTACGCCGTTCCGGTTAGTCTATGACAAAGCGTGTCATTTACTTGTAGAATTAGAGCATCGCGCTCTTTGGGCTTTAAAACTCTTAAACCTCGACTCCAACTTAGCCGCTCAGAATAGAAAACTGCAACTAAACAAGATCGATGAATGGCGTGCGAACGCTTACGAGAGCAATAAATTCTATAAGGAGCGCTCTAAGTTATATCACGATGGAAAAATCAAGTCCCAAAAATTATTTTCTCCGGTCGATCTTGTCCTTCTTTACAATTCACGTCTTAGGCTTTTTCCGGGTAAACTAAAATCTAGATGGTCCGGTCCCTTCCTAGTTGAAGAAGTTTTTCCATATGGAACCGTACTCGTCTCCCACCCGAACAAAGGTTCGTTTAAAGTAAACGGTCATCATTTAAAGTCTTATATAGCAGGCGATCCAGTGATCGGTTTTAGCGAAACCATAACTTTCCTCCACATTATAAACCCGCCAAAATAGTCAAGCTACACGACTATAAACAAAGCGCTCCTATGAGGCACCCCTCGCTTATCTTTTTCGCTCTTTCCATATTATCTTTGCTGCTTTTTCTAATAAACGCAGGATTTCTGATCGGCCTCCCCCTACGCGTTTCAGGGAAGCTTCTACCCCCCCTCTCTTTATTTTCTTTGTATATATTACTTTTTTTTCTTCTCTTGTTCCGCATACTTACGTTACAACATTTGGGACAATGTTGGACTTAAGTATGGGGGTATTTTCTTGCTTTACTTTCTGCACTTCAATTTTTCTGCATTTCAAAAATACAAAAAAGTACATATAACAACAAAACAAAAACAAAAAAAATTAAAAAAACATCTTAAAATGAAAAAAAAAATTTTAAAAATGAAAATCCAAGAAAAATTTTTCATTTTCTTTTTCTTTCTTTTTTCCAAAAACTCAAAAAAATTAAAAAACGACAAAAAAAATAAAAAATATATTTAGTTTCACTTTGTAAATATTTTTTGTACATATTCTTTTTGCAAATACTCTTTTCTCTCTCCCCCTTCCTCATTCTTGTAAAAACCTCTCTTTTTCTCCCATGTTTTTGTACATAGAATGATTTTTTAAAAAAATAGAAAAAAGAAAATTTTTCGAAAAAAATTAATTCAAAAAAAAAACAAAAAAATTAAGTAAAACAAAACAAAAATACAAAAAAAGATAATAAATGAAAAACAAAAAAAAAGTTATGATAAAAACTAAAAAAAAAATTGTTTTGAAACAAATAAATCAAATATTCCCTCCTTAACTTTCCTGCTATCCAAAAATTCTGATTTGAGTTTATTTATATGTGAATATTATTAATTCTCTGTTTGCTATTCGTGTTAATTATTGACACACACTGAAAAATTAAATAGCCGGGTTAATTTTAAAGGAATTTTTTCAATTTATACTTTGTTAAAAATAGCGAACTTGTTTTACGCACTAATTCTAATTTCATTGATAGGAGCACGTGTATTATGTTAGGAAATAACGACTATATAATTCAATTATACTTACTTTTAGCTTTCTGAAAAATTGGAACGTACAAATTATTAAGATTGCTCTCAAAAATCTGTTAGGATTAAAAATCTAGTTTTCCTTTCTCCCCTTACCTTTCATGTCCTACATTGCATGAAAGAAATTTTATTCTTAAAAGATCCTATGTCAATGGGAATAAGATTTCGTTCCGTAAACATAAGCACCCAATAATTTAGAAATATTATATGTTATGGCGTAAGAGTATAAAATTCATTACCCCTACACATATACATTGGGTTAATTTTATTCTTATGAAGTTGAAAAACAAATATGATATTAGGAAAATAAGATTTCATTTTCCTAATAATCCAAAAAAGAAAAAAATGGAGGTTTGAGAAAAAATTACCTCACCACAAAATCAAAATCCTCTTCATAGTCCACTCCCCCCTTAGCCAATTACACGATTCTAGAATTGATTCAAAAATCTATTTGAGAGCATAATTAGTAAATTGTATTATTTCCAGTACCACTCCTATAAGCTAGAGTTCATATAATTCCAAACTATTTTCGTTAATCTAACCATTACAAATATTGCCCTCTATTTGATTACATCAAGAATTCTTTTGGCCAAAACTTTTGCGCTATTTAAATCATCTTCATAATCTTAGGACTTAACTCTTACACCCCGTATATTTATTTCGATCTCTCTTAAATTGATTAAGCGGTAGCTAAACTTAGAGTTTTTCTATTCCTTATAAATTCACCTCAAACTTTTGCTCTGGAATAGCAAAAGCTTAAGTATGGGGGTATTGATGAATTGTAAATATCCGTATTTTTGTGCACATTAATTTCGTTCATTTTCACACTTATTTTTGTTCAATAAAATGCTCCTATTCTTGTAAATTTACTACTAATTTGCTTTATTTTATTTTTCAGAAAAATTCCAAAATCTGCCAAAGTTGGGCAGTACACGCCCGTGTCATTTGGATCACGCCCGTGACCATGGCGTGATAGTTCAAAATCCCGTGAAATTGCAAATTTCTGAAGTAAAAAGCTTGACACGCCTGGCGTCACGCCCGTGTCACCCGATACGGGGCATGACAGAAGCCCGTGTCCCATCCACTCGATGAATTCAGTTCAACGATCGTCGAACGCGAGACAGGCCCAGAGTCACGCCCGTGACATAGGGCGTGACTCAAACTCAGCTCGACGATTTCAACTCGACACTTTTCGCTCGACGATTGTCGAGTGTCGACACCAACCGACACGCCCAGCATCACGCCCGTGACCTGGGGCGTGACCTTTCCACCTGGCCCGAAAAGATGCTGCCGAAGACTTTTGACGCAACCCGCTCCCGGTTCTACCTCCCCGACACGCCCAGCGTCACGCCCGTGACCTGGGGCATGACATCCTCGAACTCAGCCCGAAGTCAACTTTCCTGTCAAATCGTCGGTCGCATCATGAATAGTAGTGACATGCCCCCCCCCCCCCCCCCCCGACACGCCGTGTCGGAGGGCATGTACTTAGAATTTTTTGCCTATAAATTGTCCATTTCTGTAAGGTCCAAGGGTTCAGATTTTTGGGCCATTTTAGTGTGTTTTTGTGGGCTGCTTCCGTGATTCTAGTGCTATGTAAGGAGATTTCTCCCCCCATCCTTTCATGTTTTGCTTTGCTTTATCTTTTAGCTTTGTAATAGTTTGATAATGTTAATAAAATGTTAGATTTTCTCTCTCTATATGGCATGAAAATTCATTTGGATGGCTTAGTTATTTCCCTTTTTATCCTTGGTTTCATCTTGTTCTCCCTTTTATGAAAAGTGTTTGTGTGTGTGTGTATGAGTGTAACTTATTTACTTTACATGCTTTTAATTTGTCTCATGTTAGGTTTTGTTAGAAATTTATGAAATGTTGTATTAGCTTTTTCTCTTTTTCTTCATGTCCTCTTTTAATGTTTTCAACATCTTCAATTCTTATGAATTTGTAAAAGAGTTACTAAAGTATTTTTGATTTTTTTTACTTAGCTTTATTTTAGGATGAAAACCCTTTTGTTCTTTCTCTTTTTATTTCAACTTTTTTGGCACTTTTATGAAATCCTAAGAATGAAAATGTTGAAATCTTAATTTTGAAAGGCTTTAGTTTTTGATTTGTTGAAAAACTTTTGTTCTTTTAAAATTTTAATTCGTTCTTTTTATTCGTTTTTGGCAAAACTAAGCATAAAAATGTAGATGTTTTAATTTTTAGGTAACTTTCATTTTGCTTTTAATTTGTGTGTATGAGTGTATGAGAATAATGTTTTGATGCTTTGTTCAAATTATGTAGAGTGTGTGAGTGTAGGTGTTAGTTTTTCATGGTTTATTTTTCATGCTTTATTTTATCGTTTTCTTAATTATGTAGAGTGCGTGTGTGTAGGAGATAGTTTTATTGCTTTCTTTCAATTCATATAGAGTGTGTGTGTTTGTGTGCATTTATTTCCCCCTACTCGTTAAGGGTTAAATGATGCATCATTTTCATTTCCCTCCTACTCGTTTGAGTAGGACTTGTAATTTTCTTTCTTTATTTTTCCGCCTACTCACTTGAGTTAAATGGACGGACTTTATTTCCCGCCTACTCGTTTGAGTAGGACTTGTACTCGCATTTATTTTTGCCTACTCATTTGAGTTAAATGGCGTATCTTTATCTCCCTGTAAATATTTGAGAAAGCCCTGTAATCGCATTTATTTTCTTCTACTCATTTGAGTAGGACTCGCTCTCATTTTAGTCCTACTCGTTTGAGTAGGACTTGCAATTTTCAGCTTTTATTTCCCGCCCCCACTCGTTTGAGTGGGACTTGCAATTTCAATTATGCAAATTTCTTTTATGTGTAACTTAGTTTCTGTTTAATTTATAATTTGGAGTGTGCGTGAGTTCTTGTTTTAGCTAACTTTTCAGCTTTCTAAATGTGTTATTTTTTTATGTCCTCTTCTTATAATCATTTAGCGTTTAATTTCGAACTCGCGCCTCATTAAATTATAAAGCCGTCCCATACCGATGTGTGGCTAATCACTATTAGCCTCACCATCGAAGAACATTGGGACATTTAAAATGATTTGTAATAATTGAAGCTCTTTATTTTCACTTTTATTTAAGGACTTAAGGTTTACCCCGGGTTAACGACGCGTAGGACCACAAATCGATGTGTGGGCCCTATTTCCGTTATCCATACACTAGCTAGCCGAGAGGCCGTGCGTATGGACAGATCACCCCTGGGTAAATAGAGTTGCATGCATACCCTCGAGAGAGGACAAGCGTAATTCAATAGGATTGGGTTCCCCACCTAATAGCGGGGTTCTTAGCGTAAAGCTGCCGTTAAGAGGAATCCTTCGTCGGACTAACGTTCGGTCGAATAGTCTTAACGTTAAGTTGAGCGATATCCCTATAACTAGGTGAGCTCACATTTGTGGAACCTCCACGGCCAAGTTGCCTTTTATTAATTTGAAAACTAAGTCCTATAATTATTAAAAAAAATTTTAGTCTTAATCTGATTCGCTGCCGAGCGTTAACCCTTCATCGAATATTTTCTAAATCGTTTTTTTCGCTCCTTTACTTTTTCCGTCTTTACTTGATTAAAACGTCCACCTTACTTTTAGTAAAATAATAGTCCTCCCAGAGGAGTAAGAATAGTCAACACGACCCCGAGAACAATACGAACTCGGTATTCCCCCGAATATCGAGTACTACTTGCGATAGGTGCACTTTCCTCCTGTAGCACGCTCACGGCGATCGACTCACCGAACCAACCACAGTAAGAGTCTTTTTGCGGGCGCATCAAGAGTCATCGGGCTCAATTGAGCCAGATACCATGTGAGGAAATGGTGATTTTTCTGAGTTTTGCTTCTTGCTCGGGTTCGCCTGAGGAGCCAATTCCGGGGGCCTCATCGTCGGGAATCGCTAGCCACCACCTCAGTGAACGTGGTGGCGACATCTGCCTGCGGTGGCGGTGGCTCAGCTGGCCGGAAACATCCAGCAAAGGTGGCCGAGCCATAATCAATCTGGGTCGTTGGCTGTTTGGGGACGATGACCAGATTCCGTCCGTTCTACGTCAAGATTCGTGTTAAACTGATTTTAAATTAATTAAAATAAAACTATTGTATGATGTATAATTTATCACACTATTTCAGCCATATTGCATGGCTAGTTTAGACCTCTTAGAGGCATTTTCAGACATGTACCTTAAATGAACATTGTAGCTTAACCTCTTAACTTTAATTTGACACCATAATCTTGTAATTTGGAGTAGTATACTGCCATGTAGGGCTATTTTTCTTGGACTGGTCCTATGCAAGGGCAGAATTTCAAGTAGATGCCCAAGCCAAACCAGTAATCAAAATGACCCCAGATGTTGGGTGCATGCATGTTTAGGGCATATTTAGCCCCTGACAAAAATTGGGAATTTTTGGGAAAACTTTTTCTATAGTTTTATTCATAATACGCAAAATTAAATAAATGAAATAATTTGAGTGTTATGGCTCTAAATGTCCCCAAAGTTTGGTGGCATTTCCTTGGGGACTATGCATGTGCATGGTAAACATTTCAGCACATTTTGACCAATGCATGTTGGGTAAACTCACTTGCATGTGTTGATTATATATAGGCTTGGGGTGCAAATAGCCAATTTTGATATGTTGTGTATTAAGCCTATTTGGAACATCCAAAAAATCATGGTATTGATTTCAGAGGCTCATTAGGGTGAATTATACACCACATTGTAATAATGGGAGTTTTGGAAGCAAAAATCCCATTATTTGGAATTTTTGGAATAATGGAACTTTTGAAAAATAAATGTAAAAATAGTCTTATCATTGAGATAAAATCCCCAATTTTTGTCAAGGTCAATATTATGTTAGATTTAACTCCTAAAAATTTTTATGTCTCTGTTTGAAGAATTCTGATAGGAGTTATGTGGAAATTACATTTTTACCCTCATTTTACTTAATTAGCAAATTGGTGAACATACTTAGTAGAAAATTTTTGGAAAATTTATTGATGATATATCTGAGTATGAATAACCTTGTATAATTTTCTCAGCATTTTTGGATGACTCCGTAATTTTTGAAAACTTATAATGGCATTTTGGTAAATTGTTAAGAATTGAATTTGGTAGGCCATTACATTATAGAAGTTGATGAAACTCTGTCATTAGCCTTACATTCATGATATATATGCTCTGTAATTTTCTTAGAATTTTTAGTGATGTATTCCTTGTACTTCATTTGGAAAATGACAATTGTGTGAATTTTGTATTAATTAAGGAATAAATAGAAATATTCAAAGGTAAATTATATATTTTGGTGGACAGCTATATTTTACCATGATGTAACTCAAGAAAAATTCCTTTGGTCTGTGGTTTATAATTTGTGATACTTCATGTGTTAAATGACCTAGAGGATTAATTAAATGATTTAATTAGAGGCCTTAATTACTTAAGAAAATTATGAAAATCAATAGGTTCACTTCATTTGTCCATACCATCCTATGATAAATAATTAGAGGCAGGTGTCCTAAGGAATTGGAAGTTCCAATTCGGGGTGGTATTAGGTCATGGGTTGCGCATAGTGTAAGTAGGTCATGTTATAAGGACCACCGGGGATAGATCAATAAATGAGCTAGAGACTTCAATTTGAATATGACCCTAGTGGATAGGGTTGTCTTAGTGACGAGATTAAAGTGCAAACCCTTGGATAGCAACTAGAGTGGAGGTCGGCGGAAGACCGTCTCCCTTCTGAGAACACCTTAAGTCATTAGGATCAGTCAAGAGTAATAGCTAGAGATGGGGATGAATTTTGGGTAGCCATCAACTAAAGTAAATATCCTTGAGAAAGGGTGCTTTGGGCATAATCCCATCGTCGTTCCTAGTGCCCCCGAGAGCCCTTCACCGGGTATACCCTAGGCAGTCCTGGGATTAACCTTAAATCACTAAGTATAATAAACCGTAGACAAGAGTAGTCTAATAGGTTAAGACATTGTGGTTCATTCTCACCTGTGACGGGATTGAGGGATTTAGAATAAATGCACCATTGTGCGTTCTCACCCATGTAGGGTTGGTGGGATTGTGATAAATGCTCACCTGTGTAGGGTTTGAGGGATTCAGGACAGGTTGGTCCTGCGAGTCGAAGGCTCGGGATGAAATACTTGCATGCGCATAAATTTAGTGGCGGGTCATGCGGTACTGGCCGATCGTCACACCGACGGCGGTACGGTGAACCAGACAGGTGTGAGGGTTTGAGGGGCCAGTGGGTTGTTTTACACTGCGGTCTGGTGGACGATCCCCGATAACGCACACCCGACCCAACAAAACTGACGGGTTGTCAGCAAAGTACGTACGCATAGACTCTGGAGTGCAACTTGGACGTGTGCAGAGGCGTATGAGAGGGGTCTAAGGTTTGGTAGTGTGCATACCAGCCTAGAAGAGGAGATGTCCGCTCCGCTGCTGCCGTAGTCATAGCGGTGGTACCCGAGAGTGAAGCTATCTCTCAAAAAGTGGGAACTAAAGGTCTGTGATCACAGAGTCATTGTGTGTGAGTTGCACTTGCCTGTGCATAAATTGCATCATAAACATTCATTCATATTAGGTCATACGTTTCATAGATCCTTATCATATAAATTAGTATGGGCTCGTTTATATGATAAGTTAAATTTCCTAGAAACCTTAACTTATAAATTTGTATGGGCATTTTTATAAGTTAAGGTATGATTTGTGATGGTAGAGTAGTGGTAGCATAGTTTTACTTTCCTTCTCATATTTTCAGTTCTTTACTTACTTTACCGTACTTCACTTATCTTACTTACTTCAGTTATATTTCACTTGTAACAGCCCATTTTTCAGCAAGCTCAGTTTTGGGTTGACACGGCCTGGGACACGGGCGTGTCCCAAGGCGTGCCCTGCGTTCGACAAGTGTTCGGGAGGAACAGTCGATGAGTGGTCGACAAAATTTGGTCGATGATCGTCGAGTGCTTAGGACACAGCCTGTGACACGGGCGTGTCACAGGGCGTGTCAGCGCGGTCGACGAACTAGCCCGACGAGTTTGAGCTGGGGCGTGACTAGTGCCGTGTATGGGCACACGGCCTGGGATACGGGCGTGTCACAGGCCGTGTGAGTCTCGGGTGATTTTGAGATTTTTCAGCCTGATGACCACGGCCACAGACACGGGCATGTTTGAAGGAGTGTCGGGTGACACGGCCCATGACACGGGCGTGTCACATGGGCGTGTCACTAGATTGGATAAGTCGGTTGAGCACCGCTTGAGGCACACGGCCTGGGACACGGGTGTGTCACAGGCCGTGTCAGGCAAAAATTATGTTGTGGCAAAATCGTGGCCGTCTATTCCTTTAGTTGGGATCCAATGGCTGAGCTGCCTCCATGTTTCCTTAAGGCCGTGGATGAGAAGGGAAATCTCATTTTTCATTTGGTTTTTTCTTTCTACATTCCTAGTGAGAGAAAGGGATAAGAAGAATGAGGAGAAGGAAAGGGGCTAGTCACCGGTGCTGTTACGGTTTTCCGACCAGAGATCTGAGGTCGGCGTTGCTGCTGTTTTCCTAGCCAATTAAGAGCTCATTACGCCAAAATGGTCTTCGAGGGTAACGACCTTTCGTCCTAGCCATGTGAAGGCTTCCTTTTGGCATCTGTATCTGATTCCCCCACCAAAAGGTGGCTGGTTTTGGGAGTCTTTGGGTTGATTCATGGAATCCCCTTTGTTGTCATATAGATCTGGAATTGCAGTACGGAATAGGCATGCTGTGTGAAGCCCATCTGGACAGGTTGGTCTGGATTGGTGATGTTGCATACAAATCAGAGAAGACTCCGTGATAAACGTGTAGTTTAGGAGTCGACGGGTTAGACCTGCGAAGAGAGTAGCAGGAAGTACTGGAGTGGTAGTCCAAGAAAATACCCGTAGAATGCTTGTGGTGCTTGTGCTATTAGGTTCGACCTGTGAAAGGAAGTAGCAGGAACTACTGGATTGGAATTCCAGGAAATACCCTTTGTAAGGCTTAATGTTCATAGGGAGTTCACCTGTGAATAGAGTAACAAGAAGTACTGGCGTGGTAGCCAGAAAGACCCCTGACATTTGTGATATTTGCGGTGTCCACCTGCGAAGAGAGTAGCAGGAAGTACTGGTGTGGCCATTAAAGACCCGCTGATGTTGTGATATGATTGGGTGTAATAGAAATACCCGGGCTTGAATGCCAGAACGGGATCGGTGAGACCTACCCGTGCCTTTATTTAGCCGCGAGTACACCATACTCGGTGATGGCAAGGCAATCTGAGCAACGGGGGGTGGAGGATCCGACCTGTGTTATGTCCGTCTGACGTGAGACCAGAAGGTGAAGTCTGTTGGAGCGCATAGCAAGAGTCTTATGCCTACGTGCCGTGATACAATGGGGGGCTATGAGCCATTCCCAGTTCACTAAGACTATAAAACTCTGGCTGCATGCCACAAAGTAAATGCTCAAGTGAGTTGTCGTTGGGCTGTGACCCTGATACAGTGGTGGGCAACTGATTTTCCAGTACACCAAGAATGTTCCCTGAGTGCACGGACCGTTGGGCTGGGTGGCTGACGGTTGTGATGGCATGTGTGCGTGAAAGCACATTATATGAGATATATATATACATGCTTGTGATATGCTATGCATGCAGGGAAGAATACCGCTGCCCCGAGAAAGGGATAGGGTCGTTATAATTTGGTCAGCTGAATGCTGACCGTTGCCTCTGTTTGCCACCCTTGGGTGGAATATCCTTGTGCAGGTGCTGGAGAACCGAGCGGGACGCATAAGGGTTGAAATCTCTACTGCTTTAGCTTCTGCCGCTGCTAGCCCTCGAAGGCTAATGTGGATGTAAATGTTAGGTTTTCTTTTGATGTGGTCGGCCTGTGTGCCAATGTTTGGGCCACTGTTTGAAAGCCCTGTAAGGCCATAAGGCCAACTCTTTATGTGATTTGTACGACATTCCAATGATATATAAAATGTGTAGTTTTTATATGTTGGACATTCAAGAGTGGAGTTCAAGTTTAGTATTGTAGGCTTCCGCTAGAATGCAATGTGTTAGGTGCGTTGCGCTACTCTAGTATCATTCCGTAGCTTCATCGTCTGTTTTGTGTTATATGTTGTGGGGCCCTGGCTGGACATTCTAGTATATATGATATGAACGGATGGGGTTGTTATATTTTTACTATCTGCTGTCTTGGTCTTTCCCTCTAGAAGTCGTGGTCGACTCCTTTTGTGGGGTGGCGAGCACGTGTCTGTGCAAACCACATTAACATGTTTGAACTCCTGAATGTCCATGATAGGAATGCAACTTCTTGTGTTTGAGGAACCTGCGCATTCCTATTTTGTGTTGTTTGCATGTGTAAGGCCGCTAATGTGTGTCTTGTCCCCTTTAGGTGACTCGGAGTGGTGCGGGAAAATTAGAGCCCCAGCGTTCGGATGAAAGTACGACACCAACTAAGGTGCCTACACCTCCGCCATCTGTAGAAACTGTACGACAAATTGCTGAGGCTTTGTTTATGATGGTTCAAGGACAGCCAGTTGGGCAGGCGCAAGGGCGGGCGCAGCCAGCCGTGAGGCCAGAACAGGTGGATGAAAGGCCGGAACCTGTTGTGGCTGTGAATCCTCGAATCGCTGAGAAGCAGTTGACGCGGTTTATGAGTTTTCACCCGCCGACGTTCTTGGGAGTGGGAGTTCCTACACAGGCTAAGGATTGGTTATCACGCGTCAAGCAGATCACCCTAGCTACCTTCTTACTTGAAGGAGAGGCTAGATTGTGGTGGGACGAGATGGAGTTGTATCACTTGGCGGATCGTCCCTCAACACAAGTATCGATGGAAGAATTCTCTCGAATCTTCCTAGCGAATCACCTTCCTGCGGTGCAACGGATTGCCATGGAGAATGAATTCCAAAGGCTGACGCAAGGTGATGGCATTGTGGACGCTTACCTGCATGAGTTTATACGCTTAGGGCGGTATGCGGGTTCGATTTTTGCGGATGAGCAAAGGAAGACAAATAGGTTCTACGAAGGACTGCGGGACGAGCTGAGGTTCCTGCTCTCTAGTTTTGTGAACCAAGGCTTCTAGGAGTTGGTTGACACTACAAGCACGCTGGAAAAAGACATGAATAGTGTGAAAGGGAAGAGGGCATTGGCTGTGTCACAGCTGGAGTTTAAAGTGCCCCGACCGACGAAGTCATTTTATAAGAAGAAATGGGGCAAGATGCCCAAGACGGCGGGACAAGCTCCTTCTTTAGTTGAATCAGGAGCAACGTCGGGGGCCACCTCCAAGCCATATACTTGTGCATGCTTTAATAATGGACGGGTGGGGCATATAGCTCGAGATTGTCGGGTGCCGCCAAAGATTGAAAAGAAGGCGGGAGCGTCATATGCGGAAAAAGGAAAGGCGGTGGTGGAATTCTCTGCCTCGTAGGTGCAACCTCGGGTCTACAATCTTGGCCTGCAGGAGGCCATCAAGCAGAGTGACGTAGTCACAGGTATGAGTTTAGTGTTTGAGTATTATATTGCTTGTATGTTTTGCTTAATGCCTATGTGGATGTGGATTGTGTGTGTGACATGATTGTCACATGTTTTCTGATGATTCAGGACACGCTGGCACGAGCACTGTTTGATACAGGTGCGTCGCATTCTTTTTTGTCAAGCGAGTTTATAGCGCGGCTTGGGATACCTAGTCGTGTGAAGAAAGATAGCGTCAGAGTGGTGTTGCCGAATGGCTGTTCAATGCTTGCGGATCAAGCTTGCGATGTAGCGGTCCAAATATGAAGTCGGGATTTCAGTTTGACTGCATCAGTACTGCCGATATCGGAATTCGACGTGATATTTGGTATGGATTGGATTGCGGAGCAGCATGTCTTGATTGATTGCCAGTCCAAAGAGATCACGTTGGGCCAGAATACCGAATAGGAGACAATGTTTGCAGGTATGCGAGGAGTGGGCGGGATGTTGTTGTCTGCACTCAAAGTCTTGAAGGCTGTTCGGAAGTGTGCGGAGTGCTAATTTGCCCTGATTCAGGCTGTTGAGCCTAAGGCCAGTGTGGGTGATGTTCCGATTGTGTCGTAATTTGCAGATGTGTTTCCCAAGGATCTCCCTGGGCTACCACCCCAGCGAGAGATTGTCTTCACGATCGAGTTGGTGCTAGGTGGAAACCTGTGGCCCGCTCTCCATATCGCATCGTGCCTATGGAAATGGCGGAGTTGAAAGTGCAACTACATGAATTGATGGAGCAGGGGTATATACGCCCAAGCATGTCTCCTTGGAGCGCCCCTGTGCTTTTTGTGAAGAAGAAAGACGATGGCTTGCGGTTATGTATTGATTACCGCGAATTGAAAAAGCTGACCGAGAAGAACAAATATCTGACTCCGCGGATTGATGTGCTGTTTGACCAGATAGTGGATCGTCCGTCTACTTGAAGTTGTACTTGAAATCTGGTTATTACCAGTTGAGGATCCAGTAAGAAGATATCCCCAAAACAACATTTGGAATACGGTACAGGCACTACGAGTTCACGGTCATGTCATTTGGGCTGTGTAATGCGCCCTTGGTATTTATGGACTTGATGCACTGAATATTCCGCGACTACCTTGATCTGTTCGTAATAATGTTCATTGATGATATCCTGGTGTACTCGAGATCGGAAGCCGATAATAAGCAACATTTGCGGTAGGTGTTGAGTACATTGAGGCAAAATCAGCTCTATGCCAAGTTCTCAAAGTGCGAGTTTTAGCTATCGTGGGTGGCTTTTATGGGCCATGTGGTGAGTGGAGAGGGCATAGCAATGGATCCAGCAAAGATAAGGGCCATAGAAGAATGGCCGGTGTTGTCTTCAGAGGCCGAGGTCAGGAGTTTCTTTGGAATATCAGGCTACTACCGAAGATTTGTTGAAAACTTCTCGCGGATTGCTTTGTCGCTAACCATGTTGACACAAAAAGAACAGAAGTTCGTTTGGTCGCCAGAGTGCACGCGAGCTTTTGAAGTGCTGAAGAGTCGGTTAACCACGATGCCTGTGTTGTCATCACCATGTGGTACCGATGGATTTGTAATCTACAGCGATGCTTCAGCGAGCGGCTTAGACTGCGTGCTTCAGCAAAATGGAAAGGTGATTGCTTATGGCTCACACCAGCTGAACGTGCACTAGCGGAACTATCCCATCCATGATCTTGAGTTGGCGGCGGTGATATTTGCACTAAAGCTGTGGCGACACTATCTTTATGGTGTGAAGGTGGAGATCTATACCGATCACAAGAGCCTAAAGTACATGTTGGAGCAGAAGGACTTGAATATGCGACAACGAAGATGGTTGGAGTTCCTTGGGGATTACACCTTTGAGATTCACTATACTCCCGAAAAGGGGAATGTTGTCACGGATGCCTTGAGTCGGCGGACTCCGACAAGAGCAGCTTGGTTGTAGAGGCATGATGAACGTTTCATCCAGGAGCTGGAAGCATTAGAGATTTCTTGTGTTGACAAAAATACCATTGTCAATGCATGTTTGAACTGGATGGAGGTGCAATGTGACCTTGCAGACCGAGTTCGACAGGCAACGGAGTTGGATGAAGATCTCCTATATTATGCGAAATCTGGGACAGAAGGAAAGTTCTCCTGGAATGATTGTCTTTTGCGGAAAGAAGGCCGTTTGTGCGTCCCAAATGTGGGTAAATTGTGGGAAGAACTGATGTATGAAGCACATTATACAAAGTAATCAATCCACCCAGGGAGCACGAAGATGTTCAGAGATATGAAAATGCTATTTTGGTGGACAGGGCTAAAGAAAGATGTTGCTCTTTATGTGGCCAAATGCCAAACCTGTGCTATGGTGAAGGCGGAATGTCAGAAACCGGGTGGTTATTTGAAGTCGTTGCCGATTCCAGAGTGGAAGTTTGACGATATTTCCATGGATTTCATGCACGGGTTGTCGAGATCTCAGCGAGGGATTGATTCCATGTAGGTGATTGTTGATCGACAGACAAAAGTGGCACATTTCCTACCAAACAGACGAGATGATTCGGTGGAAACTTTGGCAAAGCTATACGTGGAACAGATTGTATGGCTCCACGGTGTTCCTCGGAGCATCGTGAGTGATTGAGATGGGTGATTCACGTCAAAAGATTGGAGGCTAGTTCACCAGCTGTTGGGCACGAAGTTGACTTTCAGTACGGCCTTTCATCCCCAAACGGATTGTCACAACCCGCATTTTCTCTGAATTTAAGAAGTTTCAGAGTACGAGAAAATGCGCGTCGTGATGCCACGTCGAACAGGGGATAACAATCGATGCTCAGGCGAACACCAACTAACTAGACTATGAAAATTCATAAGTTTAATGATTAGAAAAATCAGATATATTTTAGAGGCCGTATCCCTCGGCTCGGTGGATCATCTAGTCCACGGTTTAAAAACTATACTTATACGCGCCGAAAAATACTTTATTTATATTTGACACCCTATGAGAGCGCATAAGTGTCCCCTGAGATCCACTTATACTATGCAAGACTCTAGATTTATATTATATTATAAGTAGGAAAACGATCTTTTTACATTGTTTGGAAAGTAATGTATGAGTTTTATAAACATGCTGATCATGATATATATTTATAATAGTGTTTTTAGGTTTAAAAGTAACTAGCAACCTAGCATAAATCTTCCCAAGAGCAGGTAGACTATCTCCAGAAAGGTAGCAGTAAAAGAAACATATCTAGTATCATAAGGTAAAACTACCAGTGGGCGCCAACAAACTGACACAAACCCACTGACAAGTATGTATGTCTATAAGAAAATAAAAAACTATCTCAAAATAGCAAGAGAAAGATCCCTACAACTCAAGGGATCACCAGCAACACCACAGTAAATCTAGCCGCCTACCTGGCTACTAATCCGAACCTGAGACATTCAGAAAAGAAAAGAACACCTCAGCAAGTAAAACAAGGAAATCAGAATTAAAGTGTTAAATCAAAATGGGACAAAAGAGAGTAAGTAATCATGACAGTAAAAGCAAACACTGTCCAAAGTAAGCAAAAGTACACCAAGTAACAGGTAACAACAACCAGCCCTGCCCAAATCCTATAGAGGCTACAAGGGAAAAGACAAGAAAACTTGCCACAATATGTTGCATTCAACCAGGAAGAAACACCTAACAATCCTAATTTGTGAGTAATGGCAGTACTAAACAACATGGACCTGAGTTGGTGACCAAAACAGTCCCACAAACAATACAGTTCCAACTAAAAATGAAATTCCACTATGTCAGCACAAAACCACCACAAACCCATCTCGTACCTGGGATTGAAAAGGGTGGCGGCCACAACAAATACCCAGTCCGTACCTGGGACTAAAAAGTGGCGGCCACGGCTCGTACACAAAATATCCCGCTCCTTTAGAGCGTCAAAATACCACGACCTGCCATAACCCACGATTCGGCCCTCAAAATAAAGGAAGAACGAAAGGCCGACAAGACATCCCCCCTAGGAGGTAATCACTCGGGAAGAAAAGAAACTGAAAAGGAATAAATCCCAGCCTACATGAATCGTCAATCTCCAGCCACAGGAAATCGTCGAACTCCGTTCGACGATTTTCCTTTCGTCGAACACAGGCACGGGAAAAATCGTCGAACGTCGTTCGACGATTTTCCTTTCGTTGAATACTGCCCTCGGGAAATATCATCGAACGATGTTCGACGATTTTCCTTTCGTCGAAAATTGGCCACGGGAATAATCGTCGAATGCCGTTCGACGATTTTCCTTACGTCGATAACTGGACATGGGATAAATCGTCGAATGCCGTTCGACGATTTTACTTAGGTCGAACACTGGCCATGAGAGAATCGTCGAACTCCGTTGGATGATTTTCGTCGGACCCAGAACTAAGGCAAACCTGCTCGACGATTATCGACGAACCCAGATCGACGATCTTCATCAAACTGGCTGCATTGAGCGCACAGCAATCCTGTACCTCCAACTTCATTTCCGACCAATCTTTTTAGCCTAATTCGATCCTATTACTCGTAATATAAGTATGGAAACCCACTCATACTAGTTCTAGGGCTGAAAGACTAATTGCTACCCCAAACCGAGATTAACAGGGAACACTATGATAAAAAGAAAACAAGACTACAGCAACACGGCCGGAAATTTAAGTTTCAGAACTTGAGAAAATGCAAAAAGAAACATAAACAAGCATTTATGGTTTAAGATCCTCATGACTTTGATGGAAAAAATAAAAATCTGCCAAAAATTGACAAGTCACGCCCGTGACTTGCTGGTCACGCCCGTGACATGACCCGTATCCAGCGCTCAACATTTTCCGCTCGACGAATTCCGCTCGACGATCGTCGACACGCCCGGCCACACGACCGTGTCAATCTGACACGGGGCATGACCCAAGCCCGTGTCCATCCCGCTCGACGATCATTGAACCCATTTTGCCTCTCGACGAAGTTCTGCTCGACGATCGTCGAACCCCCAACACGCTCAGCGTCACAACGTGACCTGAGGCGTGACTCCTCCACCTGGCTGACAAAGACCTGCGCTCGACGATCTTCCCTCTCGACGATCGTCGATCTCGATCTTCGCGCTCGATGATATTTCAACTCGACAAGACCCGGTGACAGCTCAAAGACCCGTGCCCAGATCCACCTTCTTGACATGCCCAGCGTCACGCCCGTGACCTGGGGCGTGACCAACATGAGACTGACACGTGTCCAGCCCGAAGTCCACTTTCCCGTCAAATCACCGGCCGCCATCACGCACAGTGCCGACACGCCCCATGACACGCCCGTGTCAGAGGGCGTGTCCCATGTAATTTTTTGTCTATAAATACCAGCTTGCTGGATGTAATCCAGTTCCCCTTTTGGTCTCCATTTTGTATATAGTTATGCTACTCGGATGAAGTCCAAATGCTATGTAAGGGATATTTTCTCCCCCTTTCCTTAGTTTTTATTTTCGTTCCTTTGTAACCCGTTGTTTTAGCTTAATAAAATGTGTTTTTCATCTCTTTATTTGGCTTTGGAATCAATCTAAACAACTACCTTTATGCAATCTTATCTTTATTTTCTTGTTTTAACTTAGTTTTTGTTCTTTTAAAATGCGTGTGTGCTTGTATGAGTGTAGATTTCTATTTGTATGTTTTGTTAGTTTTACTTGCTTTAGACTTATGCTTTTTAAAACTCTTCACATTCATCCTTATAAATTTATAAAAATGTTTTAAAGGTTGTTTTTTATCTTTTTTTTAGTTTTGTTCCTTTTTGTTTGCAAAATGTTTTGGTCTTTTTAACTCTATTTCCAATTTTCTAGCATTTTTATCAAGTTATAAGAGTGAATATATGTATATATATATATATATATATATATATATATATATATATATATATATATATATATATATATATATATATATATATTGGTTTTAATTTTTCGTGCACTTGCATTTTTATTTAAAACTTTTGTCCGTTTAATTTGTCTGTCTTCTTTTTACGCATTTCTACCGCATTCTAGCGGTAGAAATGTATTTGTTTTCATTTTTCGAGCACTTGAGTTTTCATTTTTATTTGCAAAACTTTCTTCCCGTTTAATTTTTATTTTCACTTTTTATGCATTTCTACCGCTTTCTAGCGGTAGAAATGAAGTTGTTTTCATTTTTTGATAACTTAGTTTTTTTTCGATTTCTGTTGTGTGCGCATTTATTTCCGCCTACTCGTTAAGAGTTAAATGGCGCAATGCTTTTATTTTATTTCAGTAGAGTGTGTGGAGTGTGTTTACTTTCCTGTAGTGTGCGTGCGTTTTCATTTATGTCGAGTGAGTGTGTGTGTTTACTATATGTCGAGAGAGTGTGTGCGTGAGTTTTACTTTCTGTCGAGTGTGCGCGTGTGTTGCATTTATTTAGTCCTACTCATTTGAGTAGGACCCGCTTTCTTTCTCCCACCCACGCATTTGCGTCGGGACTCGCATTTTACTACTTTCATTTCAGTCTTACTCATTTGAGTAGGACTTGCAATTTTCAGCTTTCCTTTACTGCTTTCATTTTACTGCTTTCACTTTCTGCTTTCTTTATCGCTTTCATTTACTGCTTTATTTTATTGCTTTCACCGCTACCGTCCCCATTCCGATGAGTGGCTAACTGTTCTTAGCCCTCAGTATCGAAGAGCATTGGGACAAATAAAATATCTTAAAATAATTAAAGATCTCATTTTTCTAATTAATTAATTACTTAAGATTTGCCCGGGGTTAACGACGCATAGGACCACATATCGATGTGTGGGCCCTATTTCTGTTTTTCATAAGCTAGCCGAGAGGCCGTGCGTATGGACAGATCAACCCTTGGCAAAGAGAGTTCCACACTAACCCTCGAGATAGGAGGCACGCCAACTCTACCGGATTGGGTTCCCCACCCAATAGCGGGGTTATTAGCGTAATGCGAGCGTTAGGAGGAATCCTTCGTCGGACGAGAGCCCAGTTGAATAGTCTTAGCGTTCAGGTGAGCGATAGCCCTATAGCTAGGTGAGCTCATTTAGTGGAACTTCCACAGCCATGTCTCCGCCTGAATTAATTAGAAACTTAGGAGCTCTTTTTATTAAAAGTTTATTTTAGTTCAAATTCTTTTCGGTGCCATCGAGCTAAGCTCTTTATCGGCTCCACCTTCTTGCTTTCTTTTTATGCTTTCTTTTTGTCATTTTATATTATATATAAAATACCCGACAAGTAATTATCGGTAAAATAATAGTCCCCTCCAGGGAAGAGTAGAAATAATCGAACCGACGGCGAGAACAATACGACCTTGATATTCCACCCGGAATATCCTGTACTACTCACGATAGGTGCACTTGCCTCCTTTCGTTAAAACTCGATCACATCTTTTTATATCCAAATAAATAAATAGGCGCGCCCCATTTTCTTAAATAAAAATCACAATCCGCTTTTCTACTTAAATAAACCATTCGTGGCGCCGCGTGAATCCTCACCTATTTTTGGAGTTTTAACCGCATTAAGTTTTCGAAATTGATGCGAAAAATATCAATCAAATTTTTGGCGCCGTTGCCGGGGACTTGATGTGGTTCTTTCAATCAAGTTTTTGGCACAGTTGCCGGGGATTTTTCGAGTCGTTATTTTGAACCCTGGAAATCTATTAATTTTACCTTATTATAAAAATATATATATATAATAATAATAATAATAAACTACTTAAAAAACTTAAAAATAAAAAAAATTATTTATCAAATTATTATTATTATTTATAAAATATTTTTTTTGAAATGACGTCGTTTTCTACTAACACAAAAAAAACAACAAAAAAAACTAACTAAAAAACCCAAAACACCGTAAACACCTAAAAAATTATAAAACTTTAAAACTTACAAAAATCTAACAAACTAAAAAACACTAAAAATCCTAAAAACTAAAAATCAAAAAAAAAAATCTAAAAACCATAAAACAACCACAAAAAAAATCTAAACCCTCAAAAACATAAAAATCAAAAACTTAAAAATAAAATAAAAAAAAACTATTAAAACCCTTAAAACTTAAAACTTAACAAAAAAAAACTGAAAAACTAAAAAACCCTCAAAACAAAAAAAAACTAAAAAAACCAACCTAAAAACACTAACTAAAAAAAATAAAAAAAAACTACTTTTAAAAGAAAAACAAAAAAAAAACACAACAAAATAATAATTTGATTTATTTTAAAAAAATGTATATATTTTGCTTATTTTATTTTCACTTGTTTTGCTTCGGCGCGCTTCCCATTTTTGTGCGCGTTAGGTGAGCGCAATTCTCTACACACTCAAAAGCTAAGACGTTAGCTTCGAGTCGCACACACACTTGCCCCATACTGCCCACAACCTTTTGGCCGAATTTATCGTTTTTTTTTGTTTTTGTTATTTTTGTTATAGTTTTGCTATTTTTTCCTTTTTTATTAATAATGCAGGGTTACATCCGGGCCTCCCCGACCTCGTCTCAGGGAAGTTCCTACCCCCCTCCCTTTTCATTTTGTACATATTATATTTTGTCTATTATCGTTCCGCAAACTTAGGCTGTAACATTGGGGACAATGTGTAAATAAGTTTTTGCAACGTCTATTTTTTTCTGTACTTTACAAAAACTCATAAAAATACAAAAAATTACAAAAATTAAAACATAAAACATTTTCCTTGTTTTTTTTATTATCATAAAACTCAAAAAAAATCATAAAACACAAAAACATCACAAAAAAACTTATAAAACATCAAAAAAAAAATTCAATTCAAAATTTTTTTCTTTTCCTGTGTAAATAAGTTTTTGTAAAAATAAATCTCTTTCCACCCCCCATCTTCTTATTTATAAAAGCTTGCTTTTTGAGCAAACCTGCAACGTTTGACTCATCGAACCAACCACCCAAATAAGAGTCTGTTCACGGGCCGCCTTCGAGTTTTTACTTTGTACATTATTTGAAAACAAAAAAAATTCTCTCTTTCCTCACTATCTTCTTTGTAAATAACATTTCTTTCTCTACTCTTTCTTGTAAATAACTTATCTAAAAAAACTAAAAAATCAAAAAAAATTGAAAATCCAAAAACCCAAAAAAGATAAAAATCAAAAATCCTAAAAAGATGATAAACAAAAAAATCAAAAAAAGACGATAATCAAAATTCAAAAAAATGATAAAAACTCTAAAAATTCCAAAAAATATTTTGTTAAATTATGTAACAAAATAAATCGAATATACCATTTCTTAACCCTTTTTGCTTTCCAAAAATCTAGTTTCGAGTTAATTTATATGCAAATTTTACTTATTCTTTGTTTATTATTCGTTTATTAATTAAAGTTTGATATATTTAAGTATATGGGGTTAAGATTTAAAGAATTTTTTATGTCTTTTTCTTATAATAGGTAACATGTTTTTCACCACCACTTCTAATTTTTAAATTGAAGCTGGTTTTTTATGTTAGAAAAAAACATCCATGGATTTCAATTATTTCTACTTCATGCTTTTAGAAACATCGGAACGTTCATTTTAAAAAGGTTGCTCTCAAAACTTTTTTATTAAAATCTAGTTTTTTTTATGAAAAAAATAAACCCACTTCCATTTTTTTCATGTCTCACTTGACATGATTACCCCTATTTCACCCCTTAAAAGATCTTATGTCAATGGGAATAAGATTTCATTCCGCAAACATAGGCACCCAATATTTAAAAAGATTATATGTTATGTAGTAAGAGGATAAAATTCATTACTCCTACACATATACATTGGGTTATTTTATTTATGAAGAAAGAAAAAAATATTATATGTTAGGAAAATAAGATTTCATTTTCCTAATTATTCAAAAAACAAATATAGAGGTTCGAGAAAAAATTACCTCGCCTCTAAATCCAAGCCCTCTTCATAAAAAACCAAACCGCTTATCCTATTTCAATGATTTTAGAATTAATTTAAAATTTTTTGAGAGCATAATTTTTAAATTGTATTATTTTCTTTTAACTTCATTTAAGCTAAAGTTTTTTATATAATTACAATGCATCTTTGTTAAAATAACAAAAATAAATTTTTGATTTCTATTTTATTTTTTCTAGAAGTCTTTTTGAAACTCTTCCTCTATTCATAACATGTTCATAATTTATGATTTAACTCTAGTACCTCGGACGTTTAATTTGATCTTACTTTTAATTAATTCAAGTGGTAGCTAAACTTAGGATTTATTCTATTCCTTATAAGTTCACCTCAAACTTTTGCTTTGGAATAACAAAAGCTTAAGTATGAGGGTATTTGATGAATTGTAAATATACGCATTTTTGAGTACAATAAATAAGTCGTTTTAGTTACTTTTTGTCACTTTTACTTATTTTCCTTAATAAATTACTCCTATTTTTGTAAATTTTTTACTAACATAATTAATTTTATTTTTCAGGAAAAAAAAAAAATCTGCAAAAAATTGACAAGTCACGCCCATAACTTGCTGGTCACGCCCGTGACATGACCCGTGTCCAGCGCTCAACGTTTTCCGCTCAACGATCAAAGACTCGCGCTCAACGAATTCCGCTCGACGATCGTCGACACGCCCGACCACACGCCCGTGTCAATCTGACACGGGGCGTGAACCAAGCCCGTGTTCATCCTGCTCGATGATCGTCAAACCCATTTTGCCGCTCGACGACTTTCCGCTCGACGATCGTCGAACACTCGACACGCCCAGCATCACGCCGTGACCTGGGGCGTGACTCCTCCACCTGGCTGACAAAGACCCGCGCTCGACGATCTTCCCGCTGGATGATCGTCGAACTCGATCTTCGCGCTCGACGATTTTTCAACTCAACCAGACCCGGTGACTGCTCAAAGACCCGCGCCCAGATCCACCTTCTTGACACGCCCAGTGTCACGCCCGTGACCTGAGGCGTGACCAACACGAGACCGACACGTGTCCAGCCCGAAGTCCACTTTCCCGTCAAATCGCCGGCCGCCATCACGCACAGTGCCGACACGCCCCATGACAAGCCTGTGTCAGAGGGCGTGTCCCATGTAAGTTTTTGTCTATAAATACCAGCTTGTTGGATGTAATCCTATTCCCCTTTTGGTTTCCATTTTGTATATAGTTATGCTGCTCGGATGAAGTCCAAATGCTATGTAAGGGATATTTTCTCCCCCTCTCCTTAGTTTTTATTTTTGTTCCTTTATAACCCGTTGTTTTAGCTTAATAAAATGTGTTTTTCATCTCTTTATTTGGCTCTGGAATCAATCTAAACAACTACCTTTATGCAATCTTATCTTTATTTTCTTGTTTTAACTTAGTTTTTGTTTTTTTAAAATACGTGTGTGCGTGTATGAGTGTAGATTTCTATTTGTATGTTTTGTTAGTTTTACTAGCTTTAGACTTATGCTTTTTAAAACTCTTCACGTTCATCCTTATAAATTTATAAAAATGTTTTAAAGGTGGGTTTTTATCTTTTTTGTTAGTTTTGTTCCTTTTTGTTTGCAAAACGTTTTGCTCTTTTTAACTTTATTTCCACTTTTCTAGCATTTTTATCAAGTTATAAGAATGAATATATAGTCGTTTTAATTTTTCGTGCACTTGCATTTTTATTTAAAACTTTTGTCCTTTTAATGTTTCTGTCTTCTTTTTACGCATTTCTACCGCATTCTAGCTGTAGAAATATACTTGTTTTTATTTTTCGAGCACTTGCGTTTTCATTTTTATTTGCAGAACTTTCTTCCCGTTTAATTTTTCTTTTCACTTTTTATGTAGTTTGAAAGTGCAGGTTAGATATAAAATACTCTAGAGGGGGGGGGGGGGTGAATAGAGTATTGTGCTTTCTTAAAACTTTTTACAACTTTTGTTGTATTTCTAAGTGAACAGGGAAGCAAACAAAATAAATAAACACAGCAACCTAAACAATCACATAACTACACAGCACATCACAGCTAAAACAAAAAGAAGGGCAACCAGACGACACAAGAATTTTATAGTGGTTCCCCAACCTGGGTACATCCACTCTTCTACCACCCTGGTAGGAATCCACTCAGGTTTTTGATCAGGTGTCTGACACCAATGAGCTTTTGTTCAGGTGCTCAAAAACCAAACCTCAAGTCTTTTGGAAGGTGACTTGCAACCAGAATAATTTTGAAGGGATTTAAAATCTTTTACAGGAATTGGAAGTAAAAGAGATGGTGTCTTCTCTGTCAACAATCAGAGAGAAGACTTGTGGATTGATTGTAGCAGATCTTGCTCCCCCTGAGATCTTGAATTGGTCAGGAAAGCTGGAGCACTGCTTCAGGGTGATAGGTCTTCAATGACCTAGAATGCCTGGATCAGAAATGCTTCAGGAACTTCTTTTGACAGATAAAGTTTTGTTGTCCTTTGAAGTTGTCCTGAGAATAGAGGGAAGAAGACTCTTGATTGAATTTGATTGTTCTTCTTATTCTTCTTGAAAATGTTCTCTGGTAAAGGCTGATTGCAGTCAAGAACTTTTGATTTGAGAATGATTGTTCTTCTCTGCAACCTCAGAGTGTCTGTCAGATTGTATGTATTGCTTGTTGTTCTGTGTCTCTTGTTGCTCTATCACTGCTTGATTCTTTTTTTTTCTTTCTCTTACTGTGTGTCTTTTTTTTTTACTAAGGAACATTCAAACTTTTGAATGTCGAGCAGTAATTGCAGTCGGCTTTGGAAAGAAGCAACAGTCAATAATTTCCCTAACTGTCCCATGGAAAAACGGCATGTAATCGTGCATAGTCAATGCGCATTCTAACGGTAACATTCCGAGAAGATCTGGCATTAAATGTTCAGGAATCAGTGCCAAGAAACGTGACGGGAAACTTAAAGAAAACCTAGTCTGCATTTGTCGAACGAAGAACACAATTTGTCGAGCTGCACTTGTGTTCGTCGAGCTAAGCTTGAGTTCGTCGAGCTGAGCTTGGGAGAGTTCGTCGACCAAACAATCTTCATTTGTCAAACAGACAGTCTTCATTCATCGTGCTGAGAATCAAATTCGTCGAGTTGAGAAAAGTTCTGGACTTAGGCAAAATATTCTACATCTGTTGAAATGTTGTGTCGACATAAGCTGGTGTCGACAGATTGATCTTGGTGTCGACACAAATCCTCTGGTGTCGACATAATCTTGTGTAGACTGATATCCTAGTGTCGACACAAATCCTCTAGTGTCGACATAAGTTGGTGTCAACACAAATTGTCTGGTGTCGACACAAATCATAAGTGTCGACATAAATTATCTGAGTCCAGAAATTGTCGAGTAGAGTACATCATTCGTCGACCTGAGAAGCTGACTTCGTCGAACTGAAAAATTGACAACTTGAGGTCCTAATTCATCGAGATCAGAATATAATTCGTCGACCGAAGCTTGAAGCTGGACTTAGAAAAAAAAACTTGAAGTTGTCCTGAATTTGGCTTGATGTAAAAAAACTGAGTCTTCGTCTAACAGAGAACACAGATCGTCGAGCTCAGCACTAAGAATTGTCTCACGATCGTCGAGCGCAGAACTCCTTTTGTCGAGCTGAGTTCGACGAACGTCGAACTCATTTGACTTAGTCTTGAAATCCTCTAAGTCTGAAGTCTTTGATGGTCTTGTTGATAGTTGGTCCATCTGAAATTGAACCTAAGGACTTAGACTAGACTCTAGGACACAACTTGACCCTGGCTATACAAGATGGGTCACATCCTAGGTCAGTGAACCTGGCCCAAATCAACTAGGGATCTAATAATCTCCCCCTATTTTGGTGAGGTCACTAACAGAGACTCAAAACAGAAAAACAAAGCAGGAAAAGAGATATATCTGGCCGAGAATTACCAACACATGCAACAGATATATATATGCATAGCTTTGTTTAACAGATAACATAGTTTGAAAAACAAAAACAGACAGAAATTGAAACAACAAGAAAATTACTTCTTTGGCTTCTTCTGCTGAGGTTTGTCTTCAGATGTCTGCTCTCCTGGCTTCTTGAAAATGATTTCTCTCTTTGGATCTCGAGCTTGAGCTATTGTCATAGTCATGTCAGCTGCCCCAATAATATTCAATGAAGTAGCTCTAGGGCAACTGCTTCTGGATGAAGTTTCATATAGGAATCAACATTAAATAATTTATTTCCTTTGTCAAACCTTTTCAGCTCTTCTTTTGTATACTTTGACATGGTTTATAATCCAGAGATATCTTTACCTTCAGCCTTGGCTTTATTAATCAGAGATAATCCAACCAATTCCTGGTATCTAGCCATTTTTGCTGTATTAGCAGTTTCAGGATCTTCAAAAGGGATTGGAGGAGAGAGAGGTCTCTTTGGACTTTAAGCTTTTTGAACTTCAGAACTTTGTTGCTGCTGCTGCTGCTTATGCTGTTGACTTTGACTTCCTGAGGAGGATGGCCTCTGCTGGCTGCTTCCAGAAGATCTCCATGACTGTCTCTGATATGTTTGCATTGGGGCAGATCTCTAGGAGCTAGAGGAGCCAGAGGCACCAGCTGGAGGAGGAGGAGGAGGATCCTACCTGTATCTGTTCACTGGAGGAGGGGAATATCTCATGCTTCTCTTTCTATCTTTCTACTGGTTTTTGGAGAGCCGCATCCATGCAGGCATTCCCTTATATGGAGTAATATTGTGCAGGATGTAGTGAGGGATGTCAGCATTGGGATTAGGCTTTGGAGCTGGAGGAGGAGGATCCTTTCTCTTCTTTGACAACAATCACTTTTTCTTACTAGCAGCATCTTCATCAGAGTCATCATCATCATCTTCTTTAGACTCAGAACCTTGAGGGAGGTCATAAAGAGCATCCAAAGCTTTCAAAGCTTTATCAGAAATAACTGCCTTTTTTGGAGGAGGGGCAGAAGGTTCAGGAACTGGAATATCAATAATAGGAGAAGAGGGAGCTGCACAGGAAACAAAAACAATAGGGATAGAGCTTTCAGCTGCTGCCTTATTCTCTTCTTCTATGTCAGCTAGAATAAGCTCATCCAAATCTGGAAGGGGAGAGTCATCCATAACAAAATCTGGTGCTGAAACTGGAACAGAAGTATCTTCTGGAATGACCTCTGAACTAGAAGCTGAGATGGAAGATGAAGCTGAGATAGAAAAATTGTCACAGAGTTGCTTAGCTACTGCTGAACTTACTGGAGAGGTGAATGGTACAATAGCCAAATGTGGCTTAGTATAGGGTAGCTGTACAAAAATAGTATCAAAATTTTTCAACAAAGCAGATAAATTAACTGTGGGATTTAACTGGAAATCACCAACAGGTTTGATTTCCTCAACTGACTCATCTAGATCATTGTTAGTATCCATAAAATGAAATAACTCAATCATTTCAGAATAAAAATCTGTCAAAATTTCTGTAACCTCATCTACATCTGCATCTGCTAGAGAGAGAACTACTGTTGTGACTGCTGCTGCTGCTGTATCTACATCTACTGCAACTTCATCACTGAGCATCTCCCCCTGCCTGGGTTCAGGTGAACCTGGAGCCAGGCCCCTAGATGAAGAGGGGACAGCAGATAAAAGAGATATTTGGGTAGATAAAGAATGGATGGAGGTCACAAGAGGTGTAATGGCCTCTTGGATGAGAGATTTTATGAGGGGAATGAGCAAGGAGATGATGGTTGATGGATCAAATGGGGAGGGGGAAGAGGAGGAATAAAGGGTGGAATAACAGATGGAGTAGGTGCATCTGGCATGATTGTATTTGAGGGTATGATGTAAGATAGAATGGTGGATAAGTGTGGGGGAAGAGGAGACTGAGGAGGTGTAGGAATGTGAGTGTCCTGAGGTGAAGCTGGAGGGGTGGAAGGTTGATTTGTTTGCAGAGGGGAAGAGGAATGCGGAGATGGGATGTTGGTGATGTATAGAGGTGGATATGAAGGAGGGGTAGGCATAAGAGGAGGCTTCTGTGGAGGAAGGGGTGCTGGAAGAGATGATGAGATGGAAGGACCTCTTCAGTATGGAGGGGAGTGGCCTTTACAGCCCTTGTGCTCTCAGAAGTTTGGATGGAAGAGGAAGAAGCCTTTGAGGGCTTGGAGATAGACCTCTCCCACCTGCCAAACAGAGCGCATGAGAGTCGCTTGCTGGCATTTATGAAGATGGTCGGGGAGACCATACATTCAGCAGCCTTCTCTTGAAGAAAAACTCCCAAAATTCTGCCGAAGCAGACTTCCTTCTTGTTGTTCTTTTTCCTTATCAATTCAAAGAAGATTGTCCCCCAGTTGACACGTCTCTTATTCACCATGGCGCACATAACAAAAAATTGGTGCCGGGTTATGTAGTCATGCGCTGAGTGCTTTCCCATTAGCACTTTCCCTACAATCTCTGCTAGAAATTGGTAGGCGGCGGACAGTTGCTTCTTCACCAGTTTGTTAGGGTTGCTACCTGAAAAACCCATTAGTTTCAGCATATCACCAAACTTTTCAAAATCCATTTGTATATTATCTTCTCCGTTTATTAATCCAAATATCTCAGAAAGAACCGCGGGAGACAACAAAACAGCAGTACTCCCTATATTGTCGGTCAAAACATCTTCAGAAATTGTAGATGTTTAAACCCATTCTCTTATTTCAGTTGCATGTAGTTTAATGCGTCTGGTCATGAAATACTTTAGATTCAGTTCTTCCAGTAGTTCCAAGATATACAGAAATATGGGGTCAAAATGTTGAAAAGACTCAAAATCCATGTCGAATCCAGTATCAAACTTCATCGCAACCAAAGTTCCTGTGGGAATCGCCATTGATGACCTGCAAGAAAAACACAGAGAGAAACGACGATCAAGAGCAAAGGAACTGAAAGCGCGGGACGGAGTTCGAAGAAAACCTAGATATAAGATTTTCAGAATATGATTCGACAAACTCCGTTCCACGAAAAAAGAGAAATTCTTCGAACTGAGCTCGACGAAATAAATTATACACAGATAATTCGTCGATCTCATCCAGAAGAATCGAAAATAGTTCGTCGAACTCCGTTCGATGAAATGTCTTCTGAAGCAAAGTTCGTCGATCTCCGGTCAACGAAAATTGTTACCACACACAGAGAATTCATCGATCTCCGTTCGACTAAAATCTCTCGAACTTTACCTAAGTCGTCGAACTCCGTTCGACGAACTCTGGAAAATTCGTCGAATGCAGACAGAAACTAGTTTAACTCTTCTCCATTAATCATTCCCAGTTGATTTATAAAGAACAGATGGGTTTTCTCATCCAATGGCTTGGTGAAAATGTCTGCTCTCTGTAGATAAGTAGGAATATGAATCAAGTTAATTTTCTTTTTGTCCGCATTATCTCTAATGAAATGATGTCTTCTTTCAATATGCTTAGTCCTAGAATGGTGAACTGGATTCTGTGCTATAGCAATAGCACTAGTATTATCACAAAATAATGTTGAATTATTTAAGTTGACACCATAGTCTAGGAGTTAATTTTGTATCCATAACATCTGTGAACAGCAACTGCCAGCAACCATGTATTCTGCTTCTGCAGTTGATGTAGACACAGATGTCTGCTTTTTACAAAACCAGGAGACAAGTCTCATACCTAGGAACTGGCAAGTTCTAGAGGTACTCTTCTTGTTCACTCTACATCCAGCATAGTCAGCATCTAATTATCCAGTTAACTCAAACTCTGACTCTACAGGATACCAGAGTCCTAGATTAGGGCAACTCTTTATATATCTCAAAATTCTTTTTAAGAAAATAAGGTGAGATTCTTTAGGGTTCACTTGGAACCTAGCACAAAGGCATGTGGCAAACATTATATCAGGTCTGCTACATGTGAGGTATAATAGGTATCCAACAATTGCCCTATAATTTTTCTGATCTACAGGTTTCCCTGCTGCATCAGAATCCACAACAGCATTTGTAGCCATAGGGGTTTTCATCCCTGAAGCATCACCCATCCCAAACTTTTTGATAAGCTCTTTAGCATACTTAGCTTGGGAGAGGAAGATAACATCTAGCAGCTGCTTCACTTGGAGACCAAGGAAGTAGGAAAGCTCACCCATGCTACTCATCTCAAATTTAGAATGCATGAGGTCAACAAACCTCTTGCACAATTTGGGATCAGTAGACCCAAAAATAATGTCATCCACATATATTTGTACTAATAAAATTCGGTCCTTATGATGTCTAGAGAAAAGTGTTTTATCTATGGTTCCTCTTGTAAATTTATGCTCTAAAAGAAAGCTTGCTAAGGTCTCACACAAAGCTCTTGGAGCTTGCTTTAAACCATAGAGAGCTTTATGCAATTTAAAAATAAAAGAGGGTTGAGTTGAAGAGATAAAACCTGGAGGTTGTTCTACATAAACCTCTTCTTGAAGTACTCCATTCAGAAATGCACTCTTGACATCCATTTGGTAGACCTTGAATCTCTTGTGAGCTGCATAGGCAAGGAATAGTCTTGTGGCCTGTAACCTTGCAACTAGGGCAAAGGTTTGGTCATAATCAATTCCTTCCTCTTGCCTGTAGCCTTGAGCAACAAGCCTAGCCTTGTTCCTCACTATGTTGCCTTGAGCATCCAAGTTGTTCCTGTAGACCCATTTGGTTCCAATAACTGGGTAGTTATGGGGTCTTGCAACCAAATCCCAAACTCTACATCTCTCAAACTGATCTAGTTCCTCTTGCATTCCAATGATTCAGTGGGGATCTTTCTCAGCTTCATGGATGGTGAGAGGTTCAATTTGAGAGAGAAAACAGGCATGCATCAAGTCTTGGTTGAGTTGATGTCTTGTCAGTACACCTGCTGAAATGTCTCCAATCACTTGAGATCTGGGGTGATCTCTAAGTGTGACAAGATCAGTTGGTGGAGTTGGTTGAACAACAGCTTCTGTAAATAATTCCTCTTGGGGAATGGTACTAGCTGTTGAGGGAAGTTCAGCCACTTCCTCTTGAATTTCTTCTTCACTTTCTTCAGCAACCTGTGGAGTAGGATGGTTTGATACCTCTTGGGTAAGGTTCAGTCCATCCATAAACTCACACAGTGGTGGAACCTGCAAGGAGCTTATGGTAGAAATCTCTTTCTCCTTGTATGACATGTTAGCCTCATCAAAAGATACATGAACAGATTCTTCAATTTTAAGAGTTGATTTATTGAAAACCCTACAGGACTTGCTTACTTGGGAATATCCTAGAAAAATCCCTTCTTCAGCCTTGGCCTCAAACTTTCTAATGTATCTCTTGTTATTTGTGTGAATGTAACAAATGCAACCAAACACTTTAAAATATGTGATTTTAGGTTTCTTCCCTTTAAGTAATTCATAGGGGGTCTTGTTCTTCAGTTTGTGTATAAGGCTTCTACTCAGGACATAATTAGCAGTGTTTACAGCTTCTGCCCAAAAGGATAGAGACATGTAAGCATCTGCCAATAATGTGCATGCAGATTCAATGAGTGTCCTATTTTTCCTTTCAGCAACCCCATTTTGTTGGGGAGTTCTAGGAGCTGAGAAGCACTGTCTGATACCTTCCTTCTCACAGAACTCATGCATAAGAAAAGACTCAAACTCTGTGACATGATCACTTCTGATTCATGCAATATGAGTAAAGAACTCAATCTGTATGGTCCTGAGAAAATCTGTAAGAACCTTGAATGTATCTGACTTAGCTCTCAGAAAGGCTACCCAACTGAATCTAGAGAAATAATCAACAATCACAAAAGTATAACACGTTCCTCCTAGGCTTTGTACTGCAATGGGTCCAAATAGATCCACATGAAGCAAATACAATATCCTAGGTGAATCACTTTTATTAACAGATTTAAAACTAGTTTTGTTTTGCTTGCCTAACTAACAAGCCCTGCATAGGCTTTCCTTCTTGTAGGGGCCAGAAGGTAAGCCTCTAACAAGGTTGTCCTTAGATAACCTAGATATTTTCTTAAGGTTTACATGTCCTAGTATTTTATTCCATAACTTATTTTGATTACTAGTAACATTCAGTAAGCAGATATCAGTTGTGGCAGAAATAAAATCAACTAAATATATGTTACCTTGTCTAAGTCCAATTAAAACAGTTTTGTTTGAATTATCAATAATAGAACAGGAAGTATAGTTAAAATGTACCTAATACCCTTCATCACATAATTGACTTATGGATATAAGGTTATGTTTAAATCCTCTTACATAAGTTACTTTCCTGAAGGTCAGTGCTCCAATCTTCACTATCCCATATCCTTCTGATTGACCACTATTAGAATCTCCAAAAATCACCTTTGGTCCAAGCTTGGGCTTGTAGTAGGATAAATTGCCCTTGCTGCATGTCATGTGTTTGGAACAACCACTGTCCAAGTACCATGTCTGACTTACCCTTGGACAGCTCTTCACCTGTACTTGCAAGGAAAAACAAAATTCAATTGTTCTTGACACAGGTTACCTTGGGTCCTTTGTTTTGTTGAAAAGTAAAGATGGAAATAACTGATAAATCAGGTTGAGATTTATAACCTAAAGGGTGGTATCTCCTAGGTGGAATTACCCAATCAGCTACTGGATTAAATGTCTTATTAATTGGCTTAGAGTATCTGTCAGAGAAATGGTTTAGGTTTGGTCTTTCTGGGTTCGACGAATTGTTGTAAGTTCGTCGACCAGAGTTCAACGAATAGGGATGAGATCGTCGATCTCTGCTTAGAGAATGACAGTAGTCATTTTTTGCGTCCCAAGTTCGTCGACCTCTGCTCGATGAACCATGCACTGTTCGTCGATCGCAGTTAGATGAATTGTTATATCTGAAGTTTGCGTTCTGCGTTCGTCGATCGGGATTCGACGAACTGGCTACATTTCGTCGATCTGAGTTCGACGAATGCTGCTGAACTTTGTTTTTATTTGCTGTGTTCAGATTTCTGTTTCTCTTGTTTATGGGTCTAGGATTGTTTTCTGACATTGGTTTATCTATTAACTTTTCTTTTCCCTTTGCAGATATAAACTTGATGGGGGTTGAAAGAATATTTTTCTTAACTATGGGGGGTAAGCTTGATGAAGCACCTAAGCCCAGCTTGCCATTTATTCTGGCATTCACTGTGTTTGTGATGTCCATCAGCTTGAGGCTTCTCTCATTGAGAGATTGCTCAAGTTACTTGGCCTCACATAGTTCAGATTTTAGTTTAATTATTTGCTCATTAGCTAAGGTTAATTGGTATGTTAGCTTTATGTTTTCTGAATTTACAGATTCAAGATTTCCTAGTCTTTCTCTAAGAGTTTTTATTTCCTTTTCTGAGTTGATTAGGTCTAGGCACGTAGATTTGAATTCAGCTTTAAATAAATCAGAACTAAAGACAAAGCTAGAAATAACCTGATCTGCCTCTGAGTCTGAGGCAGCTTCATCTTCAGAATCTTCTTCTGATCCAGAATTACTCCTAGAGGCATCAATTGCCATTAGGCACACCTCCTTGGATCTAGCTTCTTCCTCTTCTTCACTTGAATTGGAGGAAGATGTTTCTTCTTCTGTGTCACTCCAAGTCTCAGCAATAAATCCCTTGTCCTTCTTTTTATATTTGCTGGAGGAGGGTCTGCTGCTATGCTTTCTCCTGGAATCCTTTTCTCTGCTCTTGTACTTCTTGTGGTTTTCTGGACATTGTGAGATGTAGTGTCCAGGCTTTCTGCAACCAAAGCACACAACCTCCTTGGTTGGTGTCTTGTAATACTTGGGCTTATCATCCTATCTGGATGATTTCCTTCTGAAGTCCTTCTTTGCCATCTTTTAGAACTTTTGGCAAAGAGGCTCATGAGCTCTTCATTGGAAGTTGATGTCTCACTTTCTTCAGATGCTTTGAAGGCTATATTGTGCTCCTTTCTAACAGGAGTTGTTGCCTTCTGTTCTGCTGCTTCTCTTGATTTGATCAGCTGCTCATAGGATTTCAATTTGCCTAACAGAGACACAGTTGATATCTCATTGAGGCTTCTGGCTTCTTTGATTGGCCAGATTCTGGAATCCCAAGAGCTAGGGAAGCACATCAGAATCTTATCATTAACCTCTAGCAAGGTGATGTCCTTATCCAGAGTTTTGAGCTCATTGATGATTGTGCTCAGCCTGTTGTACATGTCTGCCACTGATTCATTCTCATCCTTTTAAAGTTCTCATACGTGGATATGAGATTGGACCTTCTGTCCTTTCTTTCATCTGTAGAGCCAGCTACCATTTGGTTGAGGGAATCCCAAATGGCCTTGGCTGAGGTGCACTCAGCCAACTTCTGGAATATGCCATCAGACATAGTCTGGGCTAAGATATTCATTGCCTTAGCATCAACCATCTTCGCTTTCTTGTAGGCTTCATTGTTCTCTGGAGGAGGAACTGCAGTCATGTTTGTTAAAGTGCCTGTGGAAGCTGTAGGTGCTGGTGGTACTCCTGTCAAGATAATAGAAAAGATATCCTCATCAATAGAATTCATGTATAACCTGATTCTTGCCTTCCGGATGACAAACTTGTTGAGATTGCACACTAGAGGTCTGATGCTCGCATAATATTTGTTTTGGGCCATGTCTGTGAAGAGATAAGTCTAATAACAAAAGCAAACAAGCAGATCTAACAAGAGGGATCTTTGGGTTCAGGTGTTAGCCTGTGCAACAGCTAAGGTGTGGTATTTTAACCAACCTCGCTCTAATACTAATTGAAAGAGCATGTTAGATCTGAAATACTCTAGAGGGGGGGGGGTGAATAGAGTATTGTGCTTTCTTAAAACTTTTTACAACTTTTGTTGTATTCTTAAGTGAATAGGGATGCAAACAAAATAAATAAACACAGCAACCTAAATAATCACAGAACTACACAACACATCACAGCTAAAACAAAAGGAAGGGCAACTAGACGACACAAGAATTTTATAGTGGTTCCCCAACCTGGGTACATCCACACTTCTACCACCCTGGTAGGAATCCACTCAGGTTTTTAATCTGGTGTCTGACACAAATGAGCTTTTGTTCAGGTGCTCAAAAACCAAACCTCAAGTCTTTTGGAAGGAGACATGTAACCACAATAATTTTGAAGGGATTTATAACCCTGTACAGGAATTGGAAGTAAAAGAGATGGTGTCTTCTATGTCAACAATCAGAGAGAAGACTTGTGGATTGATTGTAGCAGATCTTGCTCCCCCTGAGGTCTTGAATTGGTCAGGAAAGCTGGAGCACTGCTTCAGGGTGATAGGTCTTCAATGGCCTAGAATGCCTCGACCAGAAATGCTTCAGGAACTTCTTTTGATAGATAAAGTTTTGTTGTCCTTTGAAGTTGTCCTGAGAATAGAGGGAAGAAGACTCTTGATTGAATTTGATTGTTCTTCTTCTTCTTCTTGAAAATGTTCTCTGGTCAAGGCTGATTGTAATCAAGAACTTTTGAGTTGAGAATGATTGTTCTTCTCTGCAACCTCAGTGTGTCTGTCTGATTGTATGTTTTGCTTGCTGTTCTGTGTCTTTTTTTGCTCTATCACTGCTTGATTCTTTTTTTTCTTTCTCTTACTGTGTGTCTTTTTTTTTTACTGAGGAACATTCAAACTTTTGAATGTCGAGCAGTAATTGCAGTCGGCTTTGGAAAGAAGCATCAATCAATAATTTCCCTAACTGTCTCATGGAAAAACGGCATGTAATCGTCCATAGTCAATGTGCGTTCTAACGGTAACATTCCGAGAAGATCTGGCATTAAATGTTCAGGAATCAGCGCCAAGAAACGGGACGGGAAACTTAAAGAAAACCTAGTCTGCATTCGTCGAATGAAGAACATAATTCGTCGAACTGCACTTGTGTTCATCGAGCTAAGCTTGAGTTCGTCGAGCAGAGCTTGAGAGAGTTCGTCGACCAGACAATCTTCATTCGTCAAACAGATAATCTTCATTCGTCGAGCTGAGAATCAAATTTGTCGAGTTGAGAAAAGTTCTGGACTTAGGCAAAATATTCTGCATCTGCTGAAATGCTGCGTGGACATAAGTTGGTGTCGACAGATTGATCTTGGTGTCGACATAAGCTGGTGTCGACTAATATCCTGGTGTCGACACAAATCCTCTGGTGTCGACATAAGCTGGTGTCAACATAAATTGTCTGGTGTCGACACAAATCCTAAGTGTCGACACAAATTATCTGAGTCCAGAAATCGTCGAGTAGAGAACAACATTCGTCGACCTGAGAAGCTGACTTCGTCGACCTGAGAAATTGACAACTTGAGGTCCAAGTTCATCGAGCTCAGAATATAATTCGTCGACCGAAGCTTGAAGCTGGACTTAGAAAAAAAACTTGAAGTTGTCCTGATTTTGGCTTGATGTAAAAAAACTGAGTCTTCGTTGAATAAAGAACACAGAACGTCGAGCACAGCACTAAGAATTATCTCACGATCATCAAGCGCAGAACTCCTTTCGTCGAGCTGAGTTCGACGAACGTCGAACTCATTTGACTAAGTCTTGAAATCCTCTAAGTCTGAAGTCTCTGATGGTCTTGTTGATAGATGGTCCATCTGAAATTCAACCTAAGGACTTAGCCTAGACGCTAGGACACAACTTGACCCTGGCTATACAAGATGGGTCACATCCTAGGTCAGTAAACCTGGCCCAAATCAACTAGGGATCCAACACATTTCTACTGCTTTCTAGCGGTAGAAATGCAGTTGTTTTCATTTTTTGATAACTTGGTTTTTTTTCAATTTCTGTTGTGTGCGCATTTATTTCCGCCTACTCGTTAAGAGTTAAATGGTGCAATGCTTTTATTTCAATTCAGGAGAGTGTGTGGAGTGTGTTTACTTTTCTGCAGTGTGCGTGCGTTTTCATTTATGTTGAGTGTGTGTTTGTGTTTACTTTATGTCGAGAGAGTGTGGTCGTGAGTTTTACTTTCTGTCAAGTGTGTGCATGTGTTGCATTTATTTAGTCCTACTTGTTTGAGTAGGACCCGCTTTCTTTCTCCCGCCAACGCATTTGCACCGGGACTCGCATTTTACTGCTTTCATTTCAGTCCTACTCGTTTGAGTAGGACTTGCAATTTTCAGCTTTCCTTTACTACTTTCATTTTACTGCTTTCACTTTCCATCTTTCTTTATCGCTTTCATTTACTGCTTTATTTTTTTGCTTTCACCGCTGCCGTCCCCATTCCGATGAGTGACTAACTATTCTTAGCCCTCAGTATCGAAGAGCATTGGGACAAATAAAATAGCTTAAAATAATTAAAGGTCTCATTTTTGTAATTAATTAATTACTTAAGGTTTGCCCGGGGTTAACGACGCATAGGACCACATATCGATGTGTGGGCCCTATTTTCGTTTTTCATACGCTAGCCGAGAGGGCGTGCGTATGGACAGATCACCCCTTGGCAAAAAGAGTTCCGCACTATCCCTCGAGAGAGGAGGCGTGCCAACTCTACCGGATTGTGTTCCCCACCCAATAGCGGTGTTCTTAGCGTAATGCGGGTGTTAAGAGGAATCCTTCGTCGGACGAGAGCCCGGTCGAATAGTCTAAGAGTTCAGGTAAGCGATAGCCCTATAGCTAGGTGAGCTCATTTTAGTGGAACCTCCACGGCCAAGTCTCCGCCTTAATTAATTAGAAACTTAGGAGCTCTTTTTATTAAAAGTATATATTACTTCAAATTCTTTTTGGTGCCATCGAGCTAAGCTCTTCATCGGCTCCACCTTCTTGCTTTCTTTTTGTGCTTTCTTTTTCTGTCATTTTTTATTATATATAAAATACCCGACAAGTAATTATCGGTAAAATAATAGTCCCCTCCAGGGAAGAGTAGAAATAATCGAACCCACCCCGAGAACAATACGACCTTGATATTCAACCCGGAATATCCTGTACTACTCACGATAGGTGCACTTGAATCCTTTTGTTAAAACTCGATCTAACCCGTTTTATATCCAAATAAATAAATATGAGCGCCCCGTTTTCTAAATAAAAATCCAATCCGCTTTTCTAATTAAATAAAACCGTCGGGTCGCCGCGTGAACCATAATCTTTTTGGAGTTTTAACACGCAATCAATACGCTACTTCTACTATAGAAGGAAAGTAACAAAACAAGAGCTACTAGAAAGAAGCGTACCAATCAAATCAAGGGAACAGATGAGGGTGAGCCTCCCTCATAGCCGACTCTTGCTCCCAAGTCGCGCTTTCCAAATCCTGATTCTTCCATAGAACTTTCACCATCGGGATAGACTTCGTCCGCAGCACCCGATCTTGAGTATCCAAGATGCGGACCGACACCTCAACATATGAAAGATTAGGCTCCAACTGGAGCACAGCATCCAAGACTTGCCCACTGCTTCGCACACACTTCCGCAATTGGCTTACATGAAACACATTATGAACATCTGAGAAATTTGCTGGCAAATCCAACCTATATGCGGACACGCCAATCCGCTCAACAATCTTAAACGGGCCCACATACCTCGGATCCAATTTCCGGTTCTTACCGAACCTCTTAACACCAACCATCAGGGAAACCTTAAGAAACACAAGGTCCCCTACAGAAAACTCCAGGTCAGACCTACGCCAGTTGGTGCTCTTCTCATATCTCTCCTGAGCTATACGAAGCTTTTCCCGAATAAGCTTCACTGCGACTTCCATTTCCTCGAGCGCATCCGGACCGAACACAGGCCTTTCACCGACCTCGGTCCAAAATAAGGGAGTTCTGCAGCGCCTCCCATACAAAGCTTCAAACGGAGCCATTTGCAAGCTCTCCTGGTAACTGTTATTGTATGCAAATTCCATAAGCCGCAAACGCTCGTCCCACGCTCCACCGTGGTCCAAGATGTAGCACCTGATCATATCCTCAACTATATGGTTCACTCGCTCAGTCTGACCATTGGTATGCGGGTGGTAAGATGTAGAATACCTCAAATCTGTACCCAAACCCTCTTGCAGACTTCTCTAGAAGCGAGATTTAAAACGGGAGTCTCGATCCGAAATGATGCTAACTGGCACACCGTGTAATATGATGACTTCATTCAGATACAGCTCTGCTATCTTTTTCATCGGATAGTCAATCTTATACGGCACGAAGTGAGCACACTTCGTCAGTCTGTCCACTATAACCCAAACAGAATCAAATCCCCTTGGAGATCTTGGCAAGCCCGTAATGAAGTCCATAGAAATACTATCCCACTTCCAAGTAGGGATCTCCAACGGAGTCAACTTGCCACCAGGCCTTCCATGATCGGCCTTCACACGCTTGCAATTGTGGCACTCATCAACAAATCGGGCTATATTACCCTTCATTCCATACCACCAGGTAATCTGCTTCAATTCATTATACATCCTTGTAGATCCTGGATGGTAGGCAACACTGGATCCATGAGCATCTCTGCAAATCATACCCCTGATGTCTCCAATAGCGGGGATGCAAAATCTTTTGCGGTACTTCAAGGTACCCGCATCATCAATAGAAAAATCCGGCAACTCCCCTCTCTCAGTCCTGAGGTATAAGTGTAGAATATCTAGATCATCCTTCTGGTGCAACCTCGTAAGTGAAATCCAAGACGGCTCTGCCACTGCCAAACTGCTCTGCATGTCACAGCATCCCATGGAGATATCCATCAGGAGGAACTCTTCCACTAAACGGTCGGCAGTGAGATTAAAGATCTTCCCTGTCTTCCGGCTCAGGGCATCGGTACCACATTGGCCTTGCCCGGATGATACTGTATATCCACATCATAATCAGCCACATACTCTAGCCACCGCCGCTGGAGCTGATTTAACTCCTTCTGTGTCAATACGTACTTAGACTTTATGATCTGTGAAGATCTTGCACTGAGCACCATAAATAAATGTCTCCACAGCTTCAGGGCAAAGATCACTGCTGCGAACTCAAGATCATGCGTGGGGTAGTTCCTCTCATGAGTCTTTAGTTGCCTTGACCCATACGCAATCACCTTCCCTTCTTGCATCAACACACCTCCGGGCCCAACATGCGAGGCATCCACATACACATCATAGTCCATGCCCTCCAAAAGCAATGTCAAAACAGGAGCAGCTCACAACCTCCTCTTTAGCTCTAGAAAGGCCTCCTCGCATTTCTCGCTCCAAATGAAGGCCGCATTCTTCTGAGTCAACCTGGTCAAAGGTGCCGCCAGGGTAGAGAAACCCTCCACAAACCTCTTGTAGTAGCCTACCAACCCTAGGGAGCTTCTAATCTCCTTGGGCGTTCCCGACCTGCTCCAATCCATCACTGCAGAAATCTTTTCCTGGTCAACCGAGATCCCATCCTTATTGACCACGAGGCCCAGAAATGAGACCTGAGGCAACCAAAATTCACATTTGCTCAGCTTTGCGAATAACTTGTGGTTCCTCAACTCTGATAGAACCAAGCGCAGATGCTGCTCATGCTCCTCAGCACTGCGAGAGTAGATCAACACATCATCGATGAATACCACCACGAACTTGTCTAGAATGTCCTTGAACACCCGGTTCATCATATCCATGAAAGCTGATGGTGCGTTGGTCAAACCAAACGACATCACTAGAAACTCGAAGTGTCCATGCCTTGATCTAAACGCAGTCCGTGGAATATCTGCCTCACGGATCCTGAGCTGATGATAGCCAGAATGAAGATCGATCTTGGAGAACACCGTGCTACCACGCAACTGATCAAATAAGTCATCAATGCTCGGCAGAGCGTACCTGTTCTTAATGGTAACTTTGTTCAGCTCCCTATAATCAATGCACAGTCTCATCGACCCATCTTTCTTCTTCACCAATAGAATAGGAGCACCCCAAGGAGACGAACTCGGCCTGATAAAACCTTTAGCCAACAACTCATCCAACTGGACTCGCAACTCCTCCAACTCACGAGGGGCCATCCGATGCGGTGCCTTAGCAATAGGACGCGTACCCAATTCCAAATCAATCACAAACTCAACATCTCGCTCGGGAGGAAGACCAGGAAGGTCATCAGGAAAAACAACAGAGAAACCACGAACCATAGGAATCTCCTCCAAGAGCGGTACACTGACAGCAGTCCTAACCACCGAAACTAAACAAGCAAAACAATCAGAATGAAGCAGCTTCTGAGCACATATCGTAGAAATGATAGGAGAATCCTGGCACGGATCAGCATACACACTTCCAGGCTGACCATTGTCCTTGATGAAGTCCAAGCGCTTCCCTTTACATTGAATAATCTCATCATACCTAGACAACCAGTCCATGCCCAAGATAACGCTCCACAAAAGCTCTAGCCACAAACGAGTGGGTAGCGCCGGAGTCGAACAGAACACGCGCCCAGCGGTTCTTCACCTTAAATTTCCTTATAGGAGTATATATAAGCAACTAAGGAACTACCAAAACCAAAAACTATAACCATTCCAGAAAATAAAACTTTCAGGCTAGGAAAACAACTAACCTGAGATGATATGAGTCGAAGCTTGAGCCTCCTCGGAAGAGATCACGTTCAACTTTCCTTTGCCCTTGTCCACACGCTGAGGTGGGGGTAAATCCTGAGGTGGAACTGCTTGAAGAACAGGCTGGACCTGAGGACACCTTGTCTTGATATGGCCCTTCTAGCCATACTGATAGCAGACCTTATCCTTGGACCAGCACTGGGTAGCATCATGCCCGGGTCGCTTGCAAATAGAACAGGAAACATCCTTCCTAGGAGCACCTTGAATAGTATGAACTTGCTCCTTCTTCTGAGCTCCCTCCTTCTTGAAACACCTCTCAACAGGGTGGCCTGACCAGCCACAGAAGCTACACACTATCTTGCTCTTCTTTCCCGAAGGAACATCGAGTACCTGGGGGTTCTTCTCTTCAGCAGACTTCCTCTTGTCCTTCCTCATTTGCTGGCATCTATTCTTTGCAGTCTCAATTGCCTCCATTTTCAGAGCAACCTCCACTACCCTTGAATAAGTCTCAGATCCATAACCATTGGCCAACTGCTGAACCTCGCTCCCCAAGACACCAAGGAACTGCTTGACTCGATCTGCTTCAACACTCACCAACCCAGAGGCAAACCGGCTCAACTTGCTGAACTCTATCTCGTACTCATTGACCGTGAGTTGCCTCTGCTTCAGGTGAAGGAAGTCGTTCATAAGTCGGTCACGCTCGATCGAAGGCAAGAACTTCCACAACAGCATCTCCTTGTATAATCCCCAAGAGCAACCAGCCACCAAGCTCTCCTTTTCCCTAAGCCACCAGCTCTTAGCCAAACCCTTTAGCTGATTGGCGGCTATCATCACACTCTGATCATCTGCAACACTGGAGTACGAGAACATCTCCTCCATGGAGATCATCCAATCATCTATGACCATGAAATCTGCCTTCCCATCATATGTAGGAGGGCTAAGTCTCTGAAACTGAGAAATAAATGCCATCTCTGCTAGCACCACCACTGGAGGTCTCAGGGGAGCAGGAGGGGGAGGAGCAGCTGTCCCCCCTGCAGGGGCTTGCACCCCCCGAGTTTGCCCTGCCACCCCTGCCACCAGAAACTGGATCTGGGCCTGCATCTCCACCAACTTCCTGGTCGAGGAATCGTTGCTCTATCGCAGGCTCTCGATCACCGCATCACTCTGTGCTCCTGAATACTCACCCTCAAACAGGGGAGTCGACCTAGTTGAAGGACGTCTCGCCATCCTAAAACCATAAAAACTGAGGTCAAAGCCTAGTTCAACAGTTAGAACAAACTACCAGTACAGACAATACATACATAAATAAGAACTTTTAACTGTTATACTTGCTCTGAGATTTTATTTTGTTTAACAAAAGTGATGCTATGCCTAACCTAGGATGGTTTACCACCATCAACTAACTCTTGTGCCTAGATCGAGAATGCATGAATTTATATTCTTTTTCTGATTTAAAACCATGTGTGTACATATGTCATCCTGCAAATCTTTAGCTTGGCACGTTGTGCTTATGCAATGTTATGCTATACATGATTGTGCTATGCATTCTAAAAAGGCCCTAATGCATGTCATGAGAGGCGTATGCATGAAAATGTTATGCATCTCATACTACATAACATTCTCATGCAACGAAAAAGAAACGTGTTAGTCGCATTCATGTGGTGAGGTTATGCATCGCATACTACATAACCCTCACATGTTGCCCTATGGTGGATCCATATACAGACACATATTATGCATCCCATACTACATAATATGCCCCGTATACTTCATTTTATGCTATGAGTGTAGTGTTCGTGCTTCAGCCAAGACGTGCTGATGACATATCGGTGTGTGTATGATATGATGCTAAACATCTAATACCTACAAGGAAAGGTTGCCCAACAAATTGTCAAGCAACCTCCCTCTAATACCAATTGTCACAACCCGCATTTTCTCCGAATTTAAGAAGTTTCAGAGTACGAGAAAACACGCGTCGTGATGCCACATCGAACAGGGGATAACTGTCGACGCTCAGGCGAATACCAACTAACTAGACTATGAAAATTCATAAGTTTAATGATTAGAAAAATCAGTTATATTTTAGAGGCCGTATCCCTCGGCTCGGTAGATCATCTAGTCCATGGTTTAAAAACTATACTTATACGCGAAGGAAAATACTTTATTTATATTTGACACCCTATGAGAGCGCATAAGTGTCCCCCGAGGTCCACTTATACTATGCAAGACTCTAGATTTATATTATATTATAAGTAGGAAAACGATCTTTTTACATTTCTTGGAAAGTAATGTATGAGTTTTATAAACATGTTGATCATGATATATACTTATAATAGTGTTTTTAGGTTTAAAAGTAACTAGCAACCTAGAATATATCTTCCCAAGAGCAAGAAGACTATCTCCAGAAAGGTAGCAGTAAAAGAAACATATCTAGTATCATAAGGTAATACTACCAGTGGGCGCCAACAAACTGACACGAACCCACTGACAAGTATGTATATCTATAAGAAAATAGAAAAACTACCTCACAATAGCAAGAGAAAGATCCCTACAACTCAAGGGATAACCAGCAACACCGCAGCAAATCTAGCCGCCTACCCGGCTACTAATCCGAACCTGAGGCATTCAGAAAAGAAAAGAACACCTCAGCAAGTAAAACAAGGAAATTAGAATTAGAGTGTTAAATTAAAATGGGACAAAAGAGTGTAAGTAGTGTAAGTAATCATGACAGTAAAAGCAAACACTGTCCAAAGTAAGCAAAAGTACACCAAGTACCAGGTAACAACAACCAGCCCTGTCCAAATCCTGTTGAGGCTACAAGGCAAAAGACAAGAAAACTTGCCACAATATGTTGCATTCAACCAAGAAGAAACACCTAACAAACCTAATTTGTGAGTAATGATAGTAGTAAACAACATGGACCTAAGTTGGTGACCAAAACAGTCCCCCAAACAATACAGTTCCAACTAAAAATGAAATTCCACGGTGTCAGCACAAAACCACCATAAACCCAGCCCGTACCTGGGATTAAAAAGGGTGGCGGCGACAGCAAATACCCAGCCCGTACCGGGGACTAAAAAGTGGCGGCCACTGCTCGCACACAAAACATCCCGCTCCTTTAGAGCATCAAAATACCACTACCTTCCATAACCAACGATTCGCCCCTCAAAACAAAGGAAGAACGAAAGGCCGACAAGACTTCCCCGCAAGGAGGTAATCACTCGGGAAGAAAAGAAACTGAATAGGAATAAATCTCAGCCTACATGAATCGTTAATCTCCAGCCACAAGAAATGGTCGAACTGCGTTCGACGATTTTCCTTTCGTCGAACGTAGGTACGGTAAAAATCGTCGAACGCCGTTCGACGATTTTCCTTTCGTCGAATACTGGCCACGGGAAATATCGTCGAATGCCGTTCGACGATTTTACTTTCGTCGAAAACTGGCCACGGGAATAATTGTCGAACGCCGTTCGACGATTTTCCTTATGTCGAACACTGGCCACGGGAAAAATCATCGAACATCGTTCGACGATTTTCCTTATGTTGAACACTGGCCACAGGAGAATCGTCGAACTCCGTTCGATGATTTTCGTCGGACCTAGAACTAAGGCAAATCTTCGAGCTCTGCTCGACGATAATCGACGAACCCAGATCGACGATCTTCGTCGAACTGGCTGCATTGAGCGCACAGTAATCCTGTACCTCCAACTTCGTTTCCGACCAATCTTCTTAGCCTAATTCGATCCTATTACTCGTAATATAAGTATGGAAACCCACTGCTACTAGTTCTAGGGCTGAAAGGCTAATTGCTACCCCAAACCGAGATTAACAGGGAACACTTTGATAAAAAGAAAGCAAGACTACAACAACACGGTCGGAAATTTGAGTTTCAGAACTTGAGAAAATGCAAAAAGAAACATAAAGGAGCATTTATGGTTTAAGATCCTCATGACTTTGATGGAAAAATATAGCAAAATAAGCAAAATAAGCAAACTAGGAAACATGAATGATAACAACAAATAAGACATGAAAAAGGAGAAGAAAAACTTGGCAAGGGTAGGAGCACCACTTGCCTCAAATCCAGAATTTATCTTGCACAGCCCTTCCTCTCTCTCTCTCGGCTCCAGCCGCAACAACACCTAAACAGGAATTCTAGAGTTTTAATGGCGGAAAGGGATCAAACCAGAAATTCTGAGACCCCTAGAAACACCACAAAAATTGAATCTCTTACAGTAGGAATGAAGGTCTAGGCGAGAGTAATCCAAATCCGCTTTCGGAATCGAATTCTGTCCACTAACGCTCCCAGAATCGGTGTCTGAAGTGTAGCAGGGTTGGCGGTTTTTCTTCCTCTCGAATAGGCGATGGTTATACACTCATAGAATGAGATAATGAAAAGTCTCGATTTTTTCTTAAGGCTATATATATATATATATATGCATGGACACATCTTATCAGCCCTAACCGCCACCTAAAAGCCACTGGATTCAATTCAAGTTTCAATAATTAATCATTTACATCCATTATTATTAACACATCAAAACGATGCGAAAACCGAACCACCTCGGAATCCGACGAAATTCACACCGTAGCTAAATACCCACGGTAGGAACGCAACAACGAAGTCGAAATCAACTTTCGACGAACAAAACTCGGGTTATCACTACCCGAAGACAAAACACAAGCATCCCCCGAGAGGCCTCACCGATCACCAAAACAGACCCGGCTTGCTACGGGATGTTGCCAAAAAGGCTACCAACAACCACAGAAGGAACCTAAAGAGCTAAGACCATGCTCTAACAAACGGCGCATGCCAGAAACGTGTCAACGTAACGGCAGACGAGAATTAAATAATCATAGAAAATCGGGGGCGTTATACGGATGGCCAAACGGAACGAACCAACAAAACGATGGAGGACATGCTCTGAATGTGTGCCCTTGACTTTGGAAAGAGATGGGAAGATCATCTCTACATGGTAGAGTTTTCTTATAATAACAGCTACGAGGGGAGCATCGGGATGGCCGTATGAAGCTCTATATGGAAGGAAGTGTCGTACTCCCCTGGCTTGGGTAGAAGCGTGCGAAGCTAGAGTTTATATTCGTAATGAAGTCGATGAAGCAAACTCAACCATTCGTGCTATTCGGGAGAAGCTACTCATAGCCCAAGATCGTGAAGCGAAGTACTATAACGCCAAGCACCAGAACGTGGAGTTCGCGGTAGGCGATTGGTTCTACTTGAAGATCAAGCCCTTCAAAGGCGTATCCAGGATTCGACGTTTGAAAAAGTTGAGTCTAAGATATTTGGGTCCATTTGAAGTGGTTGAGCGAATCGGAGAAGCTGCGTATCGGCTAGCTCTTTTGACAGACTTCGGTGGACTACATGATGTGTTTCACATCTCGGTGCTTCGGAAGGCTGTTAAAGATCCAGCTCAAGCGATCATGGATGATCATGTGCCGGTAGAGTACGGGCTAACAACGAGGGTTAGACCCATTCAAATCAAGGATCGAGCCGATAAATAGTTGTAGAATAAGACGGTCGGGATAGTTAAAGTCCGAAGGGACAATTGCGGCCGTGAGGAGCTTACATTAGAGCGAGAGCAGACCATGCGAGCGTAGTTTCCCGAGCAATTTTTGTAGCAATTGCATAATGCAAATTTTGTTGTAACATAAATGTTTCATGTTATAAAAAATTTTGGATGCCGGTTGCCTTCCTGTATACGAATTTCGAGGACGAAATTTCTTGTAGGATGGGAGGGTTGTAACAGCCCATTTTTCAGCAGGCTCAGTTTTGGGGTGACACAGCATGGGACACGGGCGTGTCCTGCATTCGACGAGTGTTCGGGAGGAACAGTCGACGAGTGGTCGACAAAATTTTGTCGACGATCGTCGAGTGCTTAGCACACGACCTATGACACGGGCGTGTCACAGGGCGTGTCAGCACGGTCGACGAACTTAGCCCGATGAGTTTGAGCTGGGGCTTGTCTAGTGTCATGTATGGGCACACGGCCTGGGACACGGGCGTGTCACAGGCCGTGTGATTCTCGTGTGATTTTGAGATTTTTCAGCCTGATGAGCACGGCCACAGACACGGGCGTGTTTGAAGGCGTGTTGGGTGACACGGCCCGTGACACGGGCGTGTCACATGGGCGTGTCACTGGATTGGATATTTCGGTTGAGCACCGCTTGAGGCACACAGCCTGGGACACAGGCGTGTCACAGCCCATGTAAGGAAAAAATTATGCTTTGTGGCAAAATTATGGCCGTCTATTCCTTCAGCTGGGATCCAATGGCTGAGCTGCCTCCCTATTTCCTTAAGGCCGTGGATGAGAAGGAAAATCTCATTTTTCATTTGGTCTTCTCTTTCTACATTCCTAGTGAGAGAAAGGGAGAGGAAGAAGGAGAAGAAGGAAAGGGGCTGGTCACCGGTGCTGCTGCGGTTTTCCGACGAGAGATTCGAGGTTGGCGTTGTTGCGGTTTTCCTAGCCAATTAAGAGCTCATGGCACCGAAACAGTCTTCGAGGGTAACCACCTTTCTTCCTAGCCATGTGAAGTCTTCCTTTTGGCATATGTATTTGATTCCCCCAACAAAAGGTGGTTGTTTTTGGGAGACTTTGGGTTGATTCATGGAATCCCCTTTGTTGGCATATAGATCCGGAATTGGAGTATGGAATAGGCATGGTGTGTGAAGCCCATCTGGATAGGTTGGTCTGGATTGGTGATGTTGCATACGAACCGGAGAATACTCCGTGATAAACGTGTAGTTTAGGAGTCGATGGGTTAGACTTGCGAATAGAGTAACAAGAAGTACGAGAGTGGTAGTCCAGGAAAATACTCGTAGAATGCTTATGTTGCTTGTGTTATTGGGTTCGACCTGTGAAAGGAAGTAGCAGGAAGTACTGGATTGAAATTCCAGGAAATACACTTTGTAAGGTTTAATGTTCATAGGGAGTCCACCTGTGAAGAGAGTAACAGGAAGTATTGTCATGGTAGCCAGAAAGACCCCTGACATTTGTGATATTTGCGGTGTCCACCTGCGAAGAGAGTAGCAGGAAGTACTGGTGTGCTCAGGAAAGACCCGCTGATGTTGTGAGATGATTAGGTGTAATATAAATACCCGGGCTTGAATGCTAGAACAGGATCGGTGAGACCTACCCGTGCCTTTATTTAGACGCGAGTACGCCATATTCGGTGATGGCAAGGCAATTTGAGCAACGGGGGGTGGAGGATCCGACCTGCGTTATGTCCGTCCGACGTGAGACAAGAAGGTGCGGTCTGTTGGAGCATATAGCAAGAGTCTTAGGCCTACGTGTCGTGATACAATGGGGGGGCTACGGGCCAATCCCGGTTCACTAAGACTATAAAACTCTGGTTGCACGCCATGGAGTAAATGCTCAAGTGAGTTGTCGTTGGGCTGTGACCCTAATACGGTGGTGGGCAAATGATTTGCCAGTACACCAAGAATGTGCCCTGAGTGCACGGACCGTTGGGCTAGGTGGCTGACGGTTGTGATGGCATGTGTGCGTGAAAGCACACTATATGAGATATATATATACATGCTTGTGATATGCTATGCCTGCAGGGAAGAATACGGCTGCCCCGAGAAAGGGATAGGGTCATTATAATTTGGTCAGCTGAATGCTGACCGTTGCCTCTGTTTGCCACCCTTGGGTGGAATGTCCTTATGCAGGTGCTGGAGAACCGAGCGGGGCGCATAAGGGTTGAAATCCCTACTGCTTTAGCTGCTGCCGCTGCTAGTACTCGAAGGCTAATGTGGATGTAAATGTTAGGTTTTGTTTTGATTTGGCCGGCTTGCGTGCCAATGTTTGGGCCACTGTTTGAAAGCCCTGTAAGGCCATAAGGCCAACTCTTTATGTGATTTGTACGACATTCCTATGATATATAAAATGTGGAGTTTTTATATGTTGGACATTCAAGAGTGGAGTTCAAGTGTAGTATTGTAGGCTTCCACTAGAATGCAATGTGTTAGGTGCGCTGCGCTACTCTAGTATCATTTCGTAGCTTCATCATCTGTTTTGTGGTATATGCTGTGGGGCCACGGCCGGACCTTCTAGTATATATGATATGAATGGATGGGGTTGTTACATCACTTACTGCACTTGTACTTCTTACATAGAACTGCTAGAGTAGAACTACTATTAGTCCTCATATACTTGCTAGTATAGTGCCACTGCCACCTGTTTACAGTTGTTACCCCTTATTGTCCTCCGCTTCGTCCTCCCGCACGGTGCCTAGGAGTTGCGGGGCGAGGTGTGGAGGAATAGACTTAGTCTTTTTGACTAATGGTCGGTGACCAGACTATTTTTAGGATCTCGAGGAGATGGAGCACCAGCACGACCGGTAGGACGAGATGGCAGGACGTGAGGAGCTGATACCACCACCACCTACTACTACTACTGCAGAGTTGCCTCAGGTGGGATGACTTGGTGATCATAGATATCTTCCGCTTTTTAGAGTTGAGAGAGAGAGCTTTTGATATGATGTACTGGGCATAAGCCCTTATTAATCTTCATATTGTTTCTATACTCATTTGGACTGATGTTTTCCTTTCATATATTTATATATATGTACTGTGACTGTGGACTAGTTGTGGTTTTCTTTTACCGCTATACTTCTGCTTCTCAATTTAGCCTACAGGTTATATGATTGTATTAGCCGGCAGAATCGGCGTATTACAGTGTCGACTAACCCGTGCGTTAGTGTCACCGTAAGATGATGGTTCTGGGCATAAGACCGAGTAGCCTCCTTGGTAAGGGGGAGGGGGGTCTTACACAACCAGTGATGAAGATTGCTATGAATCTATGACTGATTTCAATCAATTGATTGACAAGTTTGGACTGCTCCTAATTGCTCTAAAGGAGAGCAGAATACTTGCCAAAAGGCAAGTCAAGGAAATAGAGGTCCTAAAACCTTATAAATCTCTATATAACAATAAATATATTGAGTTTTATAAGAAAAGTTATGAGATGTCTGAATTCAAGAAAAATCTTGAGTGTCAGACCACGCTTCTAGAAGAAAAGAAGAAGCACTTCAGATATCCGGAAGAGAAGTTCTCAAAGAGGTTGGGGATTGTGATTACCCCTTCTCAGTCACAGGGTCAGTTGCCAAAAGCTGCAACGGTAACATCCCAATTCACGCTAGGCCCCTTGTGTGCACTTTTTAAGCTAGGATAGTTGACTTGGGCTCAGGGAGTGCTGGCAGTTAGGCTTTCACTCGAGTATGGGAGGAAAAGTTGGTCCAGAGTAGGAGACGGGAAGTGATACGGTCATTTCCATACCCATGTGGTACTCTGGTGTCATTACATCTTCTTTGTGAGATTTGCAGAGAAGGACACGGGTAGTGACACGGGCGTCTTTACAACCATGTGTTTCTCTAGCAACTGCGCGCAATACTTGTTGTTTCCAGAATAGGACACATGTAGTGACACGGGCGTGTCCCTACTCGTGTGCTGAGCTCGACGATTCGTCGAGCTGAGCTCGACGAATTGTCGACTGTGTTCCTTCCGAGCAGGACACGGGTAGTGCAACAGGTGTGTCCTTACCCGTCTGTGTCTAGGCAGCGATTTGTCGAGCAGAGCTGGATGAATCGTCCACCGTCTTACTCCCGAGCAGGACACAGGTAGTAACTCGGGTGTGTCCCTACCCGTGTGTGTCCTAGCAGTAGCTCAACAATTTGTCGAGCGGATCTCGATGAATCATCAACCACATTCTTCCCGAGCAGGAAACGTGTAGAGACACGAGCGTGTCCCTACCTTTGTAGTTCAATTTCGAGTTTTGACGAATTTTCCGGCCACGTCATTTCGAAGGGACTTATTTACTGAGTTGATTTGTGGTCCAATGATAGGTTGACACATGTCCACACAGTTGCCAAACTTCTCACATGAAGGGGGGAGAAAACCCTAGCCGTTTCTACTCTTCCTTCGAAGCCATTGCTGTTAGAAACTGCTATAGAGGAAGGAGGTGCTAGTGCCGATCTTCTTTCCGTGAAGAACTAACACCGACCGAGGAGAAGAAGATACTTCCAGGAAGGGTGACAAGATCCATGGATGGAAATGCCGGAGACGAGGTGAGCTTCCTACCCTGTCCCTTGGTGCTCGACCTTTAGTTATTTCTAAGAAAGATATCGACTCAAAAGAGTCTTGATTTGTGAGAAGAGGGTTTCTAAGAAAAGGCCATGCTAGGACTTGTGTCCTAGGAGTTAGAGTTTTCAACCTTTCCCGCACTTCGAATGTAGTTTATGGACTGGTTTCGTGAAGTGAAGTGGCCTTATGAGGGTAAGTAAGTGAGGAGAATTTTTGGATATTATTTGAAAGTTTGGTTGAAGGAAGAAGACGAACCGATGTCATTCGATCTACTTTAATATGCGCGCAGAAATTTGTTTTCTGCGCGCAGCAACCTGTGAGGCCATTTTCAGACATGATACAGACAGATTTGGGCTCTCGACTAAACATAAAAGTCGTAACCCTTGGAAATACCTTTCCAACGAGTGGTTAAACTCCTTCACTGTATTCCTGTAGCCTCAGGAATCTCCTTTTGAAATTGTTGTACAGTAGTCATTCCTACTCATATAATTTTCGTGTTTGTTTTGTATCGGCTTTGGGTTGTGTAGAGAGATCGTAGTTCATTAACGTTAATGCCTTGTTGTAATGTAGTCCAAATGTGGTTGTGATAAATCATGTTAATAACATTGTTGCATAGATCCATAATGAACAAATGATGTGGAAAATGTACTTGATTGAGGTGATATGGTGAAGGTTAGAGAATGAACGTATTGACGATTTGGCATGGTGGGAATGATTTTAATATGTGAAATGATGAGGACATACTTGATAGTGGAAATGATTTGAATAATGATGAGTTTGGCTTGATTATGCGGTATATAATTGGTAATGACTATTACGAACAAGTGGTTGTGGTCTTGGATGAATGGTGTAAGTGAGGGTGTTTGATTGCACTGGTTTGGAAATGCTGAGAAGAGACTCAAGTGGACGGTTGGGCTTTGTCCTCGGTGCTCATTCCCGATTCTCCTTCCGTACCACGTGGACGGATGGGCTTGGTCCTCGTTCTTCTTCTGAGGCTCCTTCCAAGTCATAATATAAGCCAGTTCGAGGCTTGGTTCTCGGTGCACATCTACCTGAGACTCCCGCTGAGCCATAGTATGCAAGGTAGCTCCACTATTTTGCTCATAGCATTGAGGCATACTGAGCCCTAAGCTTGGTAGTGTGGATGCCCGCCGAGTAGTGGAGAAGCCTGCTCCACTGTCACTACCTGGCCACGACGGTTGATGCCTGAGAGGATAGCTACCTGCTCGAAAGGTGGGAACTACAAGTCTGTGTCGACATAGTAGTTGCATGTGCACGATCATGGGTGAGTCACTGCATTGCATTCATATCACTACATTGCATCACATACTCAAGATCCTCATCGTAAAAGTTTGTATGGGCACTTTTATACAATGAGTTACTTTATTGTTGAGTCGATCCTTAACTTATAAGTTTATATGGGCATTCTTATAAGTCAAGTTACTTTCCTGTTGTAGATCTATATGCTTAGATGGATTGATATAACTTGAGTAGAATTGCTACAATAGAATGCTGATAATATTATTTTACATTACTTCTATTGGTACTGATGACAAGTATATTTACTTCACTTGCTTGTACTTCTGCTTAAATAAATATATTATACCCTTGATACTTTCTCCGTCCGGTGCCGAGTAGTCATCGGCGGAGCGGATGTGATAGCCACTTAGTATTTTGACTAATGGTTGTTACGTCTTCCTTTGTAGGAGGAAACCCCGCAGACAAGACAGTAGCAGGTCATACAGCAGGACAGCCAGGCCAGGATGACAGGGCCTGAAGGGACGGTGCCTTCGATACCGTCAGTGATCGATGTGAGTTGAGAGACTCATGATGTAGCCCCTTTTGGGCAAGTTTTACCCATACTCTGATATTTTAGAAGCTTATTGTAGCTTCTTTTCTTGAAGTACTTTTGGACTAATTTAATTATGTGTGGATTGATTTCAATTTCATGTTCTTGGTTGGGTTTGCATTGGATGATATTGTTTAATGGCCGGCAGAATAGGTGGCTTGTAGTGTAGACCAACAGGTGCATTGGTGCCAAAGCAAGGCGGCTATTCTGGGCATAAGACTCCCCTCGGTCGTGTTCTGTGTTCCGGGAGGGTGGTCTTACAAATGGTATCAGCTTGCTACGATCCTGAACTAAAGAAGTCATTCAACAATGGTGCCACCCCCATTCGATTAGTCAGCTTGGGGACCAACTGTCTTAGCGAAAGCAATGGTGTGGCCATATGTAATTACACTAAGCATGTCCAATTTTGACATTATGATTTTCCAACCTGACAATAGTTTTATACCCTACGTATAGGTCGCATCGCAAGTAGAGCCAGTATGGTGCACTCTCGCCTCTTCCGTACCTACTAAGTTCCAACAATCAGATTTGGGACAGACGCTCACGGCCATCCTGGACGCCATTAGGTCGCAGCAGACACCAGTATTGCGACAGGCACCAGGCTCAAACTGGTTGATAACTTTACGGGCTCTCTCCCCTCGAGTCTACCTCGGGACAGAGTCGGTCGTGCGCATAGAAGAATGGCTCGATATGGTGCAGGAGTTAATGGCAGGAATCCGTTTCCCAGCAAGAATGGCTTTAATATTGGCAGTGTCCATCCTGGAACTGCACGCCAAGAGGTGGTGGAAGTCCCTCATGGGCTCCACCTTTCAAGGGCGAGTTTATACGGAGATTAGCTGGAGCGAGTTCTCAGGAGCCTTTTTACAGCACTTCATTCCCTCGTCTACTCGATATGAACTCGAAGAGAGTTTTTTACAGCTGAAGCAAGGTTCGAAGCCGGTTACAGAGTATCAACGAGAGTTCCAACATCTCGCAAGATTTGCCGACTCATATGATTTGGATGACAGAGGATACGCCAAGAACTTCTACAAAGGGATGCAGGACCCCCTAAGACAAGCCCTTTTGTATATAGTGTACTCTATCTTGGCCAAAATAATTGACATGGCTAAGAGGCTAGAAGCAGACCACTTGGGAAGTAGTAAGAGACCTGCTTAGGGTGTGATGGAAGCCGGCCCTAGAAATAGAAGGAGACATAACTACAGAGGAGGAAGAGGACATCAGAGAGGCTGCGGGCGTTTCCACCAAAATTTTAGAATGGAGAACCTGGTTCCACAGCTGCCAACATTGCCTCCACGTCCACATCTTCAACAGTTTCAACAACCCGAGGGGTGGAATAAGCGAGTGTGCATCCAATCCAACAAACCGGGCCACATCCAGCATTACTTCCCGCAGCTATTTGGGAATGCTCCTCTTGTTCTCCCTCCGACAGCTCCACGAGGGCGGGGACATATGCATGGTCGAGGACGAGGACCACAAGGAGGAAACCCCGGACCTGCTCGGAATCAAGTGTTCTCTCTGGACATGACACGGGAGCGGAACCCCCAGGAGGTGATTGCAGGTATGTTACAATTAGTGATCACATCTTCATTATTAACCATAAGTTGCTTAAGATGTACTAGAAATCTAGCATTGAGTATTGCTATTGGTACTTAGGCACCGGGGTGGACGGCGGGAAATCGGCCTACACGTTATTTGATACCGGTGCCTCACACTCATTTGTGTCTGCGGACTCCATTAATGACCTAGAAGAAGTGCAATACTTCACCGGTATTGCTCGATGAGTGCACATCCCAGACGGCTCTGAGATGACCGCAACCGCCAAGTGCGAATTCGAGATAATCATTTGGGGAAAGGCCTTTGATACCTCTGCCACAGTTTTGAGAATGACAGAATTCGATCTCATTCTGGGCATGGCGTGGTTGGATTGGCACTACGCAAGAGTTGACTGCGCAGAGAAGCAAATTTACTTGAGACATGGGGACACTAATGTCACCTTTCAAGGTATAAAATTTGCACCTCGTTTGTTATTATCTTCGATTCAGGCCATGAAAGTTCACATGAGGGGGGAAGAAGTGTACATGATATGTTTTGAACTGAAGGAGATGAAAATAGATATGAAGGATGTGCGAGTTGTGCGGGACTTCCCTTAGGTATTTCCTGAGAAATTTCCATGATTACCCCCGTATAGAGAGGTGGATTTTCGAAATAAGCTAGTACCGGGCGCCAAGACCGTCCCTAGGACCCCATACCGAGTGGCCCCGAAGGAACTTGTAGAGTTTAGAGTTCAGTTACAAGATGTGGTGGAATCAGGGTTTGTTTTCCCCAGTTCATCATCTTGCGGAGCCCCTATTTTGTTCAATAAGAGCAAGGATGGAACCTTGCGATTATGAATAGACTATCGGGAGCTCAATTGACTGACGGTGTGGAACACTTATCATCTACCCCAGATCGACGAGTTGTTCGATCAATTGGTAGGAGCGCATTGTATTTCCAAGTTGGATTTGTGCTCGGCGTATTATCAGTTGAGGATACAAGAGGAGGACATTCAGAAAATAGCTTTCAGCTCCCAGTACGGTTTGTATGAGTTCACCATGATGCCGTTTGGGATCACAAATGACCCTTCAGCTATCACGAGTTTGATGAACAAAGTGTTTGAGCCTTATCTAGATATCTTCGTCATCGTTTTCATCGATGACATTTTGGTATACTTAAAGACAGAGGAAGAGCATGTCGAGCATCTGACCTTGGTACAGAGGAAGTTAAAAGAGCATGCCTTGTTCACCAACTTCAGCAAGTGCGAATTTTGGCTCCAAGAGGTTGCCTTCTTAGGCCATGTGATTAGAGGGGATGAACTAGCTGTGGATCAAGCCAAAGTGCGTGTCGTGAGGGAGTGGTCGCCCTTGAAGTCAGCGGCTGATGTGCGGAGCTTCCTTGGACTTGCTGGGTATTATTGCAAGTTTGTAAAAGGGTTCTCAAAGATTGCCTTTCCTCTTACTTCCCTGACAAAGAAAGGTGTGCCATATGAGTGGACACCCCAATGCGAAACTACGTTATAGGAACTGAAAGATGGAATTACCTCCGCCCCCATCCTAACACTTCCATCTAGGAAGGAAGGATTTCAAGTTTACACATATGCATCTTGTCAAGGGATGGGAACGGTACTGATGCAGCACGGTCATATAATTTCTTATGCGTCAAGGCAGCTAAAGAAGCATAAACACAACTATCCAATTCACGATTTAGAATTGGGGGCAGTGGTGTTCACCCTAAAAGTTTGGATACACTACCTATATGGAGTCCAATGCGAGATATTTTCTAACCACAAAAATCTAAAGTATGTTCACACTCAGAAGGAACTGAATTTGAGGCAGCGGCACTGGTTGCAGTTTTTGTGAGATTATGAGTTCACCTTGAACTACCACCATGGAAAAACAAACTTGGTGGCTGATGTATTGAGCAGAAAAGTATCGGACTCGAGCCTTGAGTCTCGGTTGATGAGGATAGAATTAGCTCGAATGCTCGAGGAAAAATGGGATCACTTTGGTATATAAAGTTCCTTCGGAAAAGTATACGGAGTACTTGGCGACCAAGAGTATAGTCTATGATATTCGGGATCGCATCCGGGCAGAGCAACGAAAAGATGATGCTCTAGCCATCGTGATTAAGTCAATTGATGGTGGTTCCACCGAAGAGTATACACTAAAAGGTGGCCTAGTTTATTTTCGTGGCTGGCTCTACATTCCCAAGGGCGGTAAAGTTCGGGATGATATCTTGAGAGAGGCACATTGCACTCAGTATTCTGTGCATCCCGGGATTGCGAAGATGTACGCCAACTTGTGGAAGACCATGTGTTGGCCGGGAATGAAGAGAGACGTCAAATATTTTATTACGCACTGCGAGGCCTGTCAAAGGTTGAATGCGGAATGCAAGAGCCCTGGTGGATTATTAGATTATTTGTCCATCCCCGAGTGGAAGTTCGAGGATGTATCCCTGGACTTCATCCACAGATTGCCTCCCTCACGCTCAAGGAATGATTCTGTGTGGGTAATAGTTGACCGCCTGACGAAGGTAGCCGGGTTTATTCCTATGCAGAAAGAAGCTCATGTGGATGTTTTGGAACGCCTCTTTGTGAAGAAGCTTGTACGGTATCATGGCGTGTCAAAGAAAATTTTTTTCTGACCGGGACGGACATTTTACCTCAAAGGAATAGATGGCCATACAGGCGTATTTGGGCTCGTGCCTTAAGTTTAGCGCAACATTTCATCCTCAGACGGACGGGTAGTCTGAGAGGACAATCAGAACATTGGAGGATGAAAGTGCAGGTTAGATTTGAAATACTCTACAGGGGGGGTGAATAGAGTATTGTGCTCTGATATAAAATTATTAAGCGGAGAAGGGGTTATGCGTGGAGAAGACAAAGTTAAGGGAGGAGAAGGTGGAAGTGTATTTGTGAGATGTTCTCCGATTCTATATTCGATGAAGGCAAGTATACCTTATCGCATATAGTATAGGATATTAAGTTCAATATCAAGGTCGTATTACCCGGGGCGAATTGAGTACTTCTACTTCAAGGAGTTACTATTATCTTTTCAATTAAAAGTTGTTTTGGGGTTGCTTACTAAATTAGAGAAGTGAGAATGTTTTACTTGCAAATTAGAGAAAGCTAAATGAAAATTAAGCGATAGTACTCGATCGAGAATCACCTCGGCTTAAGTTGATCAAAAGATGCAATAATAAACTTTTTAAATTAATAAGGCAAGAGACCTTGACCGCGGAGGTTCTAAAAGCAAGAACATGCTTCTCTCGAAGTCATGCCCATATGAGTTTAGGAAGGTCTGACCGAACTTTCGTCCAAATCGGAGGCCTAAAACCCGCTTTATGCTGCGAACCCCTCTATTGGATTTTACTCCAATCCGGGAGAATTGAACGTCTGCCTCTCTCGAGGGGTGCAAACAACTCCCTTTACTCTTGAGTGCTCATTTCAAACTTTTTGCCTCTCGGCTATCCCAGAATGAAAGCAAAGGTGGAGAGTATATATCGATGATATACCTCCAACCCGTGATAAATCAAGAGTAATTCAAGGCTAAACCCTAAAAAGAAAAGGTAAGATTCAAAACATCATAACTTAATCACTCGAACCTCGGATCATCAAGATCGAGTACATGTAGGATTAGTTAATCATGGTGAGGTGGAAGAGGGGGGATGACTAGTAAAGCATAAAAACACAAAGTAGTACAGAGAAGAAAACAAGAGCACTTTTATTAAAATGAAAGCGAGCTTACACCATGAAAATGAACGAGATTACAAGTGCATGGAATTGAAAATCCTATTCTGTCCCTATCATTAGCAAATAAGCATTAACAAAAGCTATTACAAAAGCTTAACTAAACTAGGATTAAGAAAAATACAAAGTAAGAGAGAGAGAAAGAGCATAAAAAGGAACATTAAACAAAGGTGCAGAACCTCCCCCTCTCAGCCAAAAGTGGTCCTGAACCCTTGGGGAAAGGCTCAATTTATAGCTTTTTTTATGGATGGGTCACGCCCCCTGACACGCCCTGGTCGGGCGTGTACCTGGGGCGTGACACGGTCGGTGCGACTTTTTCGTGCTGAAATTAATTGCTGGTGTTGACGGGCGTGGTTGTTGAAGTACATGTCCATATGTCACGACCGGGTCGGGCGTGACACGGGGGCGTGACACATTCGGTATGACGGTGGAGCGGGAAAAACGAGCGCGTTGCGGCGATTCCTCGGAACCTGGGGACACGCCTCTCGAACACGCCTGTGTCGGATGTGACACGGGCGTGACAGAGGGCGTGTACACTAAGTTTCCAGGGAATGCAGTTTCGGACCAATTGCTTCATTCCTCTAGGTTATACGCCCTAGGTACACGCCCGGGTAGGGTGTGACCAGGGGGTGTGTCAAAGAAAAATTCGGCTGAAAGCCGTGAAAACCTGCAAAAAGCAGAAAAATTCATCATCGGCAAAAATATATACAAAGATGAATCAAAATAAGCACTTTACAAGACTTGATTTGCTTTGAAACCCTGAAAATACCCTAATAAAATTGACTACAAACCATATTATCAAATTCCCCCAAGCTTAAGTTTTGCTTGTCCCCAAGCAAAGATATAAAAACTAGCTAATCATAAAAAGTGACTAATTCAAAAAGTTTTAATCATGCTTACACAAGTACTATGCGAAATTCCAGGTAGCGAGAATGTAAAACGTAAATCTAAAACAATTATTTTGGTATGGTTTAACTTTTATAAACTTTACTTAATGAAAATAAATCATGCAGAATTTTGACGAGATTCTTTAAATAGATTTAAACAAGGCAATGAAAATGAAAAGAACGTATTGAGTTGTTACTAGATCCAAGAAACGCATTATAATTATATCAATTAAATAACAAAAATCTAAGTTTAAATCCAGAACTAAAACTGATTTACTTTTCTTCTTTTCGTAGCTGTTAAATAAGATTTAAAAAGACGTGAATCAAAAGGACTTAATAGGACCGAAATGTTTGGTTTAGGATCATGAATATGAGTGAAATTCAAAGATAAACATGGAGGCTTAAAATCACACTAAACCAAAACAAAGAGTTTCAAAAATTTTTTTATTTTAAACAAAATATATATATTTTTCTTTTTTTTTCTTCTTTATTATTATTTATTTTTTCTCGTCATTTTTTTTCTTTTTTCAAAACAATGGCCATAAAAGTTTTTTCTTTAATGTTGAATTGGCCAAATAAAATCAAACATTGCTTTTGAGTACACTTTTTTCAACAATTTCTCCAAAGATAACAAAAACTTTCCTAGCATGATTATGAAACTTTTTGAATGAAACTCAAAAAATTTAGCGTGATTAGATAGCTAGGAATTTTGGCTTTGGTGAAAATGAAATGCTATGTGGAGTTATCAAATGAAATTCGAAAAAAAAGGCTCAAAAGCGGCTAACTAGTGGTAAAAGATTTTTGGTTGGCAGGAAAGCTCAAACGTAAACAAAAACGGCCTAAATCATTTTCACGCTTTTTAAATTTATTTAAAACATATATTTGAAAAATTTCAAAAAGCAAGTTCGAGATAATAAAAGAAGATTGATGAAATTATCTTGAAAATAAAAATAATATATGACTTGGATCGTTCATATCTACTACGTTATTCAAAAGTTGTTCTTACAAAAATTATCTAAAAACGAAAAGGAAAATAGTGGATGATGAATTTTAGAGAAAGTAAAGAAAATAAATAACGGAAAACCATAATAGAAATGCGCATTTTAGAGAAATTTTTCGCCTTAACATGCTACCGTGAATTAGAAACACAACATGGCCAACATTTTACTTGTGAAATATGATTAAAAAAATGATTAGAAAAATTATAATTAACTACGTTATTTATAAAGAATTTTGAGAAAAACAAAACATAAAAATGGGGTACTATTGAAATACCAAAATGCGGCTATATATATTTTTTCTTTGGATTTTTTTTTGATTTTTGAAGAATATTTATAAAAAGTAAAAGATATTTACAAAAAGAAAAAAGAAGGAGAAAGTCCTCCCCCAAGCTTAAAATCTACATTGTCCTCAATGGAGAAGGAGGTTGGAGAACGAGAGAAAATTAAAGTACAGAAATGAAAGACAGAATTGAAAAACAGGTACTTCCCCGGTTTTATTTTGCAGCGAAAGCTGAGTGATGCCGCTCCCCCATGCTTGTGCTTTGAATCTTCAGGAAAGGTCTTCTGTTGGAGTTTGTGATGGATTTAGCAGCATTGGTGGCGGTGATTTTAGAAGCCTCAACTTGTGGAACCGTCCGGGGCAAAAAGTGTTAAATGAAGAAAACAGAAAAAAGATTTGGGTTGCGTCACAAGAGCACCCTTTGTTTATAAAGGTCGTTTGAGCTCGACCAAAATAATATTGTCCAACAATAAAAGTCTTAAATTATTACAGTCCAAACGAAATAGTTCATGAGTTCGATAGCAGTAATTGTTCCGTCGCAGTAGGAAGTAAATCATTAGGCAAATAGAGTTTTAATCGCTGACCATTTACCTTGAATTCACCCTTATCCGGGTGCGAAATGAGAACCGTCCCATACGGCCAAGCCTCTTTAACAATAAAGGGGCCGGACCATCGCGATTTTAATTTACCTGGAAAGAGGCGAAGCCGAGAGTTATAAAGAAGGACGAGATCGCCTGGCGAAAAAGATTTAGGAAATTTAATATTTTTGTCATGGTAGAACTTTGTTCGCTCGTTATAAAGCCTATTACTCTCGTAAGCGTTCCCCGCCACTCGTCGAGTTCATTGAGCTGAAATTTACGGTGTTCGGCGGTTAGGGTGGGATCTAGATTTAATGTTTTGAGGGCCCAAAATGCACGGTGCTCTAACTCAACTGGAAGGTGGCAAGGCATACCATAAACCAATCGATACGGCATGCAGCCGATGGCGGTCTTATATGTCGTTCGATAGGCCCATAGGGCGTCATCTAGTTTTAGTGCCCAATCCATCCTGTTTAAGGATACGGTTTTCTCTAAAATACGTTTCAATTCTTGATTAACAACCTCGAATTGACCGCTCGTCTGGGGGTGATAGGAGGTGGAAAGTTTGTGCGTTACGCCATATTTTGCCAAAATTTTGGCAAACTGTCTATTGCAGAAATGGGTTCCCCTATCACTAATTATAGCACGTGGCATGCCAAATCGAGAGAATAATTTTTTTAGAAATTTTACAATGACTCGTGCATCGTTGGTGGGGAGAGCTTGCGCTTCCGTCCACCTAGATACATAGTCGATAGCTACGAGAATGTATTTATTTTGATAAGAGGGGGGAAGGGGGCCAATGAAGTCGATGCCCCAAAGATCGAAGATTTCACATTCAAGGAAAATATTTTGAGGCATCTCGTCCCTCCGTGAGATATTGTCTGCCCGCTGGCAACTATAACAAGTACTCACTAGGGTGTGAGCATCCTTGAATAGCGTCGGCCAATAGAAACCCGCCTCCAACACCTTTTGTGCGGTGCGGTTCGCTTGATAATGACCACCTGTTGCTCCTTCATGGCAATGTCCCAAAATTTGCACTGCTTCCTCACTCGAAATGCAACGCCGCACTACCTGATCCGCACAGATTCTGAATAAGAAAGGGTCTTCCCAAAAGTAATTCTTTAAATCAGAAAAGAATTTCTTCTTTTTCTGTCTTGAGAATTCCTTTGGCAAGACCCGACTCACTAAATAATTGGCAAAGTCGGCGAACCAGGGCACGGGATAATCTTTTGAATTTTCGAGAGCGAAGAGGCGCTCTTCAGGGAATTTATCGTTAATGTCGGCTTCCACTAATATTTCGCTGTCAGGGTTTTCTAAACGAGATAAATGGTCGGCCGCCAAATTTTCGGCCCCTCTTTTGTCCCGGATTTCTAAATCAAACTCCTGCAAGAGGAGGATCCATCGCAAAAGGCAGGGCTTTGCGTCTGCTTTGCTAAATAAAAAACGAAGAGCTGAGTGATCCGTAAGGACGATTACTTTGGAGAGGGTGATATAAGACATAAACTTATCAAAGGCAAAAACAATTGCTAGGAGCTCTTTCTCGGTGGTGTAGTTGGCCTGTGCAGACGTGAGTGTCTTGCTTGCATAATAAATCGGGTGGAAGAATTTATCCACTCGCTGGCCTAAGACCGCGCCCACCGCAGTATCACTAGCATCGCACATGATTTCGAAAGGGAGCGACCAATCCGGAGCAACTAGAATTGGAGAGTTTACTAATTTTTATTTTATTAAATTGAAAGTAAGAAGACAATCGTTGTTAAAATTGAAAGATGACTCTTTCTCGAGAAGATGGGTTATCGGCTTTGTTATTTTGGAAAAGTTTTGGATAAAACACCGATAAAATCCCGCGTGCCCAAGAAAACTACGAATGGCTTTAATATTCGTTGGAGGGGGGGCTTTTCAATAATTTCGATCTTCGCTCGGTCGACCTCGATCCCCTTGCCTGAAATCTTATGGCAGAGGACTAATCCCTCTCGGACCATAAAATGGCATTTCTCCCAGTTGAGGGCTAAGTTAGTTTCCTCACAATGAATTAACATTCGCTCGAGATTTTTTAAACAATTCGCAAAAGAACTACCAAACACCGAGAAGTCGTCCATAAAAACCTCCATCACTTCTTCTACCAATTCATCGAATATCGCCAGCATACATCGTTGAAATGTAGCCGGCGCATTACATAAACCAAATGGCATCCGTCTATAAGCGAAGGTGCCAAAGGGATAGGTAATTTTAGTCTTCTCTTGGTCTTCAGGTGAAATAGGGATTTGGAGGTACCCCGAGAGACCGTCGAGAAAGCAGAAGAAGGAGTGACCGGAAAGTCATTCTAAAATTTGGTCGATAAAGGGAAGCGGGAAGTGGTCTTTTCGGGTGGCATCATTGAGTTTGCGGTAATCAATGCACATCTGCCAACCCGTAATAATACGTGTTGGAATTAATTCATTATTTTCATTGGCCACTACCGTGACCCCGCCTTTCTTTGGCACGACCTATACTGGGCTTACCCAAGTCCTATCGGAGATGGGATAGATAATTCCCGCATCTAGAAGTTTAATAACCTCAGCCTTCACGACGTCCTTCATGTTTAGATTTAAACGTCGTTGGGGCTGGATAGTACTACGAAAGTTATTATCTAAGAAAATCTTGTGTGTACAGAATGATGGGCTAATCCCCTTAATGTCGGATAACTGCCACGCAATTGCATGGAGGTGATTTTGCAAAACTAGAGTCAACTCAGAAATTTCTGAGTTGCTCAGATCCGAGGAGATAATAACCGGAAGCTTAGAGTCATTTTCGAGGAAAAGATAATGCAGATGAGGGGGAAGTTTCTTAAGCTCCAATATGGGTGGTTCCTCGTAAGAGGTTTTGAATTTTGTGGTGTCCATAGGAAGTGATTCGGGGAGGGTAGTGCGAGAGACTTCCTATAAGCAGAAGAGCTCAGTGATAAGAGATTCATCAAATGATGAAGAAACTAATTCAAAAGGCACAAAAAATTCATTTTCGAAGAATTCCTCTAGATAAAAGTAGGAATCATCTTGCTCTAAGGTGTTGCGCATCGAGGGATTAATGCTGAAAGTGATTTCATCATATCCAACCCGAAGGAGGAGCTTTCCATCACTAACATCAATAATAGCGCGGGAGGTGGCAAGGAAGGGGCGGCCGAGTATCAGCGGTACATCGGCATCCTCTTCGATGTCTAAGATGACAAAATCCACCGGAAAGATGAATTTGTCCACCTTGACCAAGACATCCTCCACAATCCCTATCAGATATTTCACAGAACGACCGGCTAGCTGTATGCTCATACGAGTGGGGTTCGGAGATCCTAGACCTAATTTTTTAAAAAGCGAAAAGGGCATGAGATTTATGCTCGCTCCCAAGTCCGCCAACGCATGTTTGACTAACGAATTACCGAATAGGCACGGGATGGAGAACCTTCCCGGGTCATTCACTTTGCGGGGTAATTTGTTGAGCACAACCGCAGAGCATTCTACATTTAAGGAAACATACGAAATATCCTCGAGCTTTTTATTATTTGATAGGATTTCGCATATTTTGGCATTTGAGAGATAGCCTCGCAGAACGACACGTTTATATGAATTTTTTTTAGAATTTCTAAAAATGTTTTATAACTTTCTTTAGCGTGTTCATTTTTAAGTTTAGACGGATACGGTAATTTTGAATTAGATGCATGTGGCGTAGGCGTAGTAGGCAAATTTGAAGCTAAAATAACATGAGGAGAGAGAGGAGAAGGGAGAGGTACCATAGGTTTGCTTGGTATATCAACTTCTTTTCCACTGCGGAGGGTAATGGAGTTTGCACTTTCTCTTGGATTTTGCTTGGTATTGCCTGGCAAAGCTCCTTGTTGCCGATCGGAGATTATCTTGGCTAGCTGTCCCACTTGGTTTTCCAAGTTTTTGATGGAACCGACAATATTCCTGATATTTGTTTCATTTGTAGCAACGTATTTGGCAAAGACATATTCAAGTGAAGAGGGCTTTGCCTGTTGCGGTTGGAAACCAGGTGGATTTAAATTTAAGGGGGGAGCTAGATTAAATGTTTGGATATGATTATGAGGGGGGTTATTGGGGCGTTGAGCATTTCCTTGGTTGCTCCATGAGAAATTCGGATGGTTCCTATAACACGCATTGTAAGTGTTATTGTACGGTGCGTTGTTCGGGTTATAGGAGGGTCGAGGAGCATTTCCCATGAAGTCAACATGCTCTTCTGTAAAAGCAGAGTTATTATAATTATTAAACCAAGGAGGAGTGGCGGAGGAAGCAGTCATCTTCGCCACCTGCTTTGTTAACCTCTCAACTTGGAGGGCAAGATTCGAAGTAGCATCAATTTCAAAGACTCCTGCTGGTTTGTTAGCCCGCATACGGGGCGCATTCCATTGATATGAATTCATAGCCATTTCCTCAAAAAGTTCCTGAGCGGCCTCTGGGGTTTTGTTATTTAGTGTTCCCCCAGTGGCCGCATCGATCATTTGCCTTGTTAAGGAATTTAGGCCGTTAAAAAATATTTGCACTTGTTGCCAAATTGGAAGCGCGTGGTGTGGGCACCTTCGCAATAGCTCCTTGAAGCGCTCCCATGTATCGTAGAGAGTCTGCGAGTCTATTTGCATGAAGGATGCAATATCCGTGCGCAATTTGGCGGTCTTCGCAGGCGGGAAATACTTGGTAAGAAATTTCCCTGCCATCTCGGCCCACGTGGTGATGGACCCTCTAGGAAGAGAGCTCAGCCACTACTTGGCCTTTGACCGCAAAGAGAAAGGGAAGAGACGTAATCGAATGGCATCATCTGAGACTCCATTGATTTTAAATGTATCACAGATTTCGAGAAAATTTGCAATGTGACAATTTGGATCCTCGTCCGGGAGACCATCGAAGGTTACCGACTGCTGCACCATTTGGATGATGTTGGACTTGATCTCAAAGTTATTGTTTGCCACTGTGGGGCGAACAATACTTGATTGTGTACCCTCCAGGTTCGGCCTCGCATAATAGGACATAGTCCTTTGTTCGGCCTCATTTGGGTTGGTCGGATTAGGATCCATCGTTTCGGTGGCAGTGCCCCCGATCGACTATTCGATGCCTAAATGTGATTCCTGGTCACGAGAACGGACGCGACGCAAAGCGGTGCGCTCTATCTCAGGAACAAAAGGAATAATCGATGAGCTCTCTCGGGTCATACACTTAAAAAGAGAGAAAGAGGGTGGGGGGGAAGAGATAAAACCGTTACGAGAGCGAGAGAAAAGGAAAAACGATAAAATTAATAGCTATCCTTTTTTCAAAATATCAAAACATCAATCCCAGACAACGGCGCCAAAAACTCGATATAAAATTATTAAGCGGAGAAGGGGTTATGCGTGGAGAAGACAAAGTTAAGGGAGGAGAAGGTGGAAGTGTAGTTGTGAGATGTTCTCTGATTCTATATTCGATGAATGCAAGTATACCTTGTCGCTATAGTATAGGATATTAAGTTCAATATCAAGGTCGTATTACCAGCGGCGAATTGAGTACTTCTACTTCAAGGAGTTACGATTATCTTATCAATTAAAAGTTGTTTTGGGGTTGCTTACTAAATTAGAGAAGTGAGAATGTTTTACTTGCAAATTAGAGAAAAGCTAAATGATAATTAAGCGATAGTACTTGATCGAGAATCACCTCGGCTTAAGTTGATCAAAAGATGCAATAATAAACTTTTTAAATTAATAAGGCAACAGACCTTGACCGCGGAGGTTCTAAAAGCAAGAACATGCTTCTCTCGAATTCATGCCCATCGTAGTTTAGGAAGGTCTGACCGAACTTTCGTCCGAATCGGAGGCCTAAAACCCGCTTTATGCTGCGAACCCCTCTGTTGGATTTTACTCGAATCCGGGAGAATTGAACGTCTGCCTCTCTTGAGGGGTGCGAACAACTCCCTTTACTATTGAGTGCTCATTTCAAACTTTCGGCCTCTTGGCTAGCCCAGAATGAAAGCAAAGGTGGAGAGTATATATCGATGATATACCTCCAACCCGTGATAAATCAAGAGTAATTCATGTCTAAACCCTAAAAAGAAAAGGTAAGATTCAAAACATCATAACTTAATCACTCGAACCTCAGATCATCAAGATCGAGTACATGGAGGATTAGTTAATCATGGTGAGGTGGAAGAGGGGGGATGAGTAGTAAAGCATAAAAACACAAAGTAGTAAAGAGAAGAAAACAAGAGCAATTTATTAAAATTAAAGCGAGCTTACACCATGAAAATGAACGAGATTACAAGTGCATGGAATGAAAATCCTATTCTGGCCCTATCATTAGCAACTAAAGCATTAACAAAAGCTATTACAAAAGCTTAACTAAACTAGGATTAAGAAAAATACAAAGTAAGCGAGAGAGAAAGAGCATAAAAATTAACATTAAACAAAGGGGCAGAACCTCCCCCTCTCAGCCAAAAGTGGTCCTGAACCCATGGGGAAGGGCTCAATTTATAGATTTTTTTCGGGATGGGTCACTCCCCCTGACATGCCCTGGTCGGGCGTGTACCTGGGGCGTGAAACGGTCGGTGCAATGTTTTCATGCTGAAATTAATTGCTGGAGTTGACGGGCATGGTTGTTGAAGTACACACCCATATGTCACGCCCGGGTCAGGCGTGACCCGGGGGCGTGACACATTCGGTGTGACGGTGGAGCGGGAAAAACGAGCGCGTTACGGCGATTCCTCAGAACCTGGGGACACGCCTCTAGAACACGCCCGTGTCAGATGTGACACGGACGTGACAGAGGGCGTGTACACTAAGTTTCCACGGAATGTAGTTTCAGACCAATTGCTTCATTCCTCTAGGTTACATGCCCTAGGTACACACCCGGGTAGGGCGTGACCAGGGGGCGTGTTACAGCAAAATTCGGCTGAAATCCGTGAAAACCTGCAAAAAGCAGAAAAACGCATTAGCGACAAAAATATATACAAAGGTGAATCAAAAAAAACACTTTACAAGACATAATTTGCTTTGAAATCCTGAAAATACCCTAATAAAATTGACTACAAATCATATTCTCATGCTCACTACAAAACTTTTACAACTTTTGTTGTAAGCCTAGGTGAACAATTCAACAAATAAAATAAATCAGCACAGCAAACTAAGCAATCACAGAGCACAGCCAAAACACAAATAAAAGGGCAACCAGACGACACAAGAAATTTTATAGTTGTTCCCCAACCTGGGTATATCCACTCTTCTACCACCCTAGTAGGAATCCACTGAGGTTTTTGATCAGGTGCCTGACACCAATGAGCTTTTGTTCAGGTTCCCAAAAACCAAAACCTCAAGTCTTTTGGAAGTAGACTTGCAACCAGAATAATTTTGAAGGGAATTAAAACCATGTACAGGAATTGGAAATATAGAGATGGTGTCTTCTCTTTCTCAAAGCAGCTGAGAATACTTGTGGATTGATTGTAGCAGATCTTTCTCCCCCTGAGATCTTGAATTAATCAGGAATGCTGGAGCACTGCTTCAGGGTGATAGGTCTTCAAAGACCTAAAATGCCTGGACCAGAATTTTTTTCAGGAACTCCTTTGACAGATTGAAGTTTATTGTCCTTTGAAGTAGTCCTGTAGAGTTGAAGTAAGAAGACTCTTGATAATGATTGGTTGTTCTTCTTCTTCTTGGTACTGTTCTCTGGTCAGGCTGATTGCAGTAGAACTTTTGATTTCAGTATGATTGTTCTTCTGTGCAATCTGAGATTGTCTGTCTGATTGACTGTCTGTATCACTGTATTGCTTGTTGTCTGTAATTATCTTGCACTCTTGCTACTTGCTCCTTTCCTTTTTGTCAATCTCTTTTCAACTGACTGAGAACATTCAAAATTCGAATGTTGAGCAGTAATTGCAGTCGGCCTTGGAAGGAAGCGGCAATCAATGATTTCCCCAACTGTCCCATGGAAAAACTGCATGTAATCATCCATAGTCAATGCACGTTCTAACGGTAACATTCCAAGAAGATCTGGCATTAATAACTTCGGAATCATCGCCAAGAAATGGGACGGGAAAACTGAAGATGACCTAGTCTGGATTCGTCGAACGAAGAACACAATTCGTCGAGCTGAGTTTGAGTTCGTCGAGTTGAGCTTGAGTTCGTCTAGCTGAGCTGAAGTTCGTCGACCATAAAATCTTCATTAGTCGAACAGACAATCTTCATTCGTCGAGCAGATAATTATCACTGTCAGACAATATTCGTCGAACTGAGATCCAAATTTATCGAGCGAAGAAAGATTGTGGACTTAGCCAAATATTCTGCATCTGCTGATATTCAGTGTCGACATAAGCTGGTGTCGACTGATTGATCTTGTTGTCGACTCAAATCTTCTGGTGTTGACTGAATTCCTAGTGTCGACACAAATCTTCTGTTGTCGACATAGATTGACTGGTGTCGACACATGCCCTAAGTGTCGACACAAATACTCTGAGTTTAGAATTCGTCGAGTAAAGTACAACATTCGTCGACCTGAGAAGCTGACTTCGTCGACCAGAGAAGCTGAGAACTTGAGGTCCAAGTTTGTCGAGCTTAAAATCCAATTCGTCGACCAAAGCTTGAAGCTGGACTTAGAAAAATTCTGAAGATTTCCTGACTTTGGCTTGATGTAGAAACTCAACATTCGTCGAACAGAGAACAAGGATCGTCGAGCTCAGCACTAAGAATTGCCTCGCGATCGTCGAGCACAGTGAAAGTGCAAGCTAGATCTGATATACTATAGAGGGGGGTGAATAGAGTATGGTGCTTAAAAACTTTTTACAACAGTTGTTGTAATCTGAGTGAACAGGGAAGCAAATAGTAAATCTAACCACAGAATAATCACAGTTTACAAAAGAAACTAATCACAAGCCACAGCCAGAAACAAAAGAAACACAAGCAACCAGAAGACACAAGGAGCTATAATGGTTCCCCTAAACTTGGGTATATCCACTCTTCTACCACCCTAGGTAGGAATCCACTGCAGGATGAGTTGATCAGGTGTACTGGGCATCAATGAGCTTTTGATAAGGTGCTCAAAAACCAAACCAGATTTTTTGATCAGGTGTCTTGCCACCAATGAGCTTTTGATAAGGTGCTCAAAAACCAAACACAAACTTTTGAAGGGAGTTTGAAAAACCCTGTACAGCAGAGTGAGAGATAGAGAGGGAAAGAGATGATCTTCTCTGTCAATAGTCAAAGAGAAGATTTGTGGATGTTGTCAAAGCTCCCCCTGAGTTCTTGAGATGTTCAGGAAATGAAGCTTTGCTGTAGGGTGATAAGCCTTCAAAAAATTGATCTCCAGCAATTGATGATTTCAGCAACTGCTGAAATGTGAGGTGTCTGGAGTCTTGAATGATGATGGCCTAGAACACTTGACTCAAAAGAGATCTGAAGATTTCAGATTTGTTGATCTCCTTTTGGTGATGGTGTTCTTGTGTGAATTCTTTGAGACAGAGAATGTCTACAGCTCTCTTTCTTTTTCTCTTGAGTGATTGTTGTTGAGAAAGATGTTGTTCCAGAGAAGAGTTGTTGCAGAGAATATTTTTTGTTCTTCTTCTTCTTGTGCACTCTCTTCTTGTTAGGGATTCAAAAAAAAACTTATCTTTTATTCCTTTGTTCGGAATAGAAATGATCCTCTGTCCAGAATAGTCGTTAGCCTGTCATTAATTACATCCTAATTGCAATTGTGTTCTGTGGAAAAGTCCAATGAAACATTCCTTGATAATCCCTTGAAACTTGCTCCAGAATAAATGAAAACGGTTACAAAATCTTCTGAATTAATTGCTGACAATAACTCCTTAACTGTCTGTATTTTGAATCTTGAAAATCATTTAACTTTTCAGAAAAACGTCGAACTGAGCTCCACTATCGTCGAACTGAGCTCAACGATTTGGATTTAGACAGCAACAGAGATCGTCGATCTGAGCTCAACTATCGTCGAACTGAGCTCAGATATAAAGAATCAATACTAGAGTCAAGATCGTCGAACTGAGCTCAAAGATCGTCGAATGGAGTTCGACGATTTGTTGAAGTTGAGCTCAGCGATCGTCGAATGGAGTTCGACGATCCGTCGAAGTGAGCTCAACGATCGTCGATTGGAGTTCGACGATTCGTCGCACTGAGCTCGACGAAATGACTTAGTCTCCAAACTAAAAAACCTTAGTCTTGAGGACAGCTTCCAAATCTAACTACTAACCCTTAGACTCAATTCTAATTGACCTTTAGATCTATACAAAGAGGTCAAAAACAGGTTTCCTAAAGACATAGTGATCCTGACCCAAATTAGTAATAAGGTGTTCCAACAATCTCCCCCTATTTGGGTTAGGATTACTATTTAAAGAATTGAAATAAAAGCAACAATATCCAAAGCAAAAATGCAATAAACAAGACATTGCAGAAGCACAGATATATCTCAGACAGATAATAAATTTGAATAATTGTAATCTTACAGAATTACTCCTTCTCTTTGCTCTTTATAAGTTTTATTTCTCTATTTGGATCAAGAGCTTCCTTCTTTGATCTTCTATCATCAGCTGTACCTAAAGAAGTTTGTTGTTTAGGCCATGGTACCACAGCTTCAGGGTGCAGCTCCATGTATCTTTCAGAATCAAAAAACTTGCTGGAAGCATATCTTTCAAGTTCCTTCTTTCTTTATTCTGACAAGGTAGTAATGCTGGAGGTGTCCTTGACTTGCTCTCTGGCTTTCTTAATTTGATACAAGGCAGCTAATTGCTTCATTCTAGCAGTCCATGCAGTAGGATTATTCTCTAGATCCTCAAAAGGCACTGGAGGCTCATATCTGTTGGAAGGATTATCTGGAGGAGCTCTGGATAAGACTAATTCTTTCAACTTATAGGGAAAAGGGCCTGAAGTTGTATCAGATGAAGCTTGTCCTTCCCTTGAGTATGGATGCTGTCTAGAATAGCCTTTGGAGTAAACTTGGAATTCCCTTTGGTTTCCTCTATAATTTCCTCTCCTAGATTGATATCCTCTGGATTGGCTCCGCCTATATTGAGATCTTCCTTGAGGATGATAGGGGGTTTGACTTCTAGTAGAAGGATGAACAGCAGAGCTACCACCTGCACCTGCATCAGGAGGAGGAGGAGGAGGAGGAGGAGGATGATGGAACTGAGAGGAACCTTTCTCATATTTCCTCTTCTTCTTCATAGCCTTTAGTTGATTCTTGGAATATTGCATCCAATGTTAAGTTATAGGTCAGTCATGAAGAATATAATAGGGAATATCATTGGTATCTTTGACTTTAGCTGGTGGAACTCTTTTCATTGCCTTGCTTCTTGCTTTTCTTTTCCTGGCTATAGTAGTAGAAGAATCATCAGAATCAGTTCTGAACTAATCACTTTCAGAGCTTTGTTCATCATATAAAGCATCAATCCTTTTCAGATAATCTTTCTGTTGTTGGGTTGGAGTAGAGGTAACAGTGGTGACAACAATTGTAGCAGCAGCAGTAGAAGTAGAAATAGAACTGGCAGAAGTTGTAGCAGCAGTAGTATATACAGCAGATACTGAGATAACAGTTTCAGAAACACTACTTTCAGATACAATGGTTTCAGCATCAGCAATAACAGCAGTAATAACATTAGCAATAACAGTAGGCTCAAAATCAAATGCCTCTGTCTGCATATCCTCAGAAACTGAAACATCAGCAGCATCAGAACAAACAGAAACAGCAACATTTGCAGCAGCATAAACTGAATTTATAAAGGAATGTATAACACTGGTGTCATAGCTTGAAAAGGGCACAATGGCCTTGGAGAGGTCTTCAGATGGCTGGACTGCAGTGCTTACTGGAAGACAGCTGAAATATATTGAATCAAAATCTGATAATAGGGACCTGAGGTCCACTGAGAAGACTGCAACTTGTGGTGTTGAGGCTGGAGCTTGAGCTGAGGTAACAGCAGCTGTAGGCAATCTTACCACTTCATGAGGCATCTCCCCCTGCCTAGATTCAGTCAAGACTGGATCAAGGCACCCAGATGAAGGGATTGCCTGAGGAATGAGAGAAGATAGCCTGGTAGAAAGGTCTGCAACTGACTTTAGGAGTGGAGCCATGGAGGTCTCCAACTGAAGTGATAGTCTGGGAGCTATCAGCTCATAAATTCTGTCAGCTAAGGCTGGAAGATATACATGCTCAACAGGGATGTGAGCAGAGGTAGAGACTGTAGGTGAAACAGCTAGAGATGTTGGTGGAGAGCTGGTGTATGGGGGAAAGGAGGGTTGAGATATGGGGATTGTTGAAATTGAAGATAGTGGAATGGAGATAGAAGGTGTGAAGGAGGGTTGATCAATGATATCTTGCAGAAGTTGTTGGTAATATGTGGATGAAGAGGGTGGATCAGGAGGGGATGAAGGTGAGTCATCCATAAAGGAGTCATCTAGAAGTGTGAAAGATGGAATGTGGGATGATGTGTCAAGATCTGGGTGAGGGTAGTGATGTAATGGGTGGAAGATTTCTTCTGTTATTGGAAGAGTTGGAGAGGGAATAGCAGTTGGAGATGAAATTGAAGTTGGAGAAGAGATTGAGATAATGATTGTGGGGGAAATTTGAATGGTGGATGTGACCGGTGGAGATGGAGTAAGAGGTGGAGGAGGAGAAGCAGCAGGCAAGTCTTCTGCAGGGGCAGAGACTTGAGGGGAAGAGATTGTTACAGTCCTTATGCCTGAAGTAGTGCTTGCAGAGGGCCTGCTGGGCTTCAATATCTGTCTATCCCACTTGCCAAAGAGGGGACAAGAGAGCCTCTTAGAGGCATTGATGTGCATCCCAGATGAGACTAGCAGTGCAGGGCATCTGTTTTGAAGAAATAGCCCTAGAATCCTTCCATAATTCACAAAATTCTTATTTATTTTCTTCTTAATCAGGTCAAAGAAAATCACTCCCCAGTTTAACTGTTTCTTATCCACAACATCACCCATCAAACACAGCTGATACCTAGAGATGGTGTCATGTGCTGAATGCTTGGCCAAAAAGACTTTTCCCACAACATCAGCTAAGAACCTGTACTCAACAGCCAAATTCTTTTTCAGCAGCTTGCTAGGGTTTGCATCAAAATGACCCATTCTAGCAAGTAAATCAGAAAATGCTTCTCCTGACAACTCAGCAGAATCCTCTCCAGAATTCAATCCAAAAATCTTTGTCAGAATAGTAGAAGTCAGAGGGACCTGGGTTCCAGAAATTGAACCAACCACTATATTTTCGTCCTGGTTGTGGGCAGTATAGACCCACTCCTTGATCTCATCAGCAGCCAATTTGATTCTTGTGGACATGATAGTAACAAGCTTTTGTTCCTTGAACAGTTCCAGAATGTCTTGGAAGATTTGATCACTGGTGCGGAATGACTTCATGTCTATATCAAATCCTGCATCAAACTTCATTGCGGCTAGAACGGCAACTGAGACGGCCATTGTTACCTGCAAAAATCAACAAACAAACGACCAAGTGTAGAGATGTTTGGAGGGAAAGAGAGTTTTTGCAGAGAGAACGAAGGCGCAAAGAGAGAACGACGGCCGAAAATTGAATTTTATATTAGGGTTCGACGCAGAAAAGGAAAGATCGTTGAACTCAGTTTGACGATCGGGGCTTCTAAAGGAATCTGAAAGGTCTTCAATATCGTCGATCTCCGTTCGATGATATTGGAGATCGTCGAGCTCCGTTCGACGATAGTTCAGAAAACAAAATCGTCGAGCGTCGTTCGATGATCGTTGACCTGGAGAGATAGTTGAACACTATCTGAGAAGCGCTGAACTCTGGTCGACGATATCCAAGAGCGTCGATCTCCGTTCGACGATCTGGGGAAAAATCGTCGAGCGCAGTTCAGAGACCAGAAACACTCTAGACACTAGAAAAATCAAGATGTTTGCCAAGTCTTGGTCATTTTTAGAGTTTTAAAATCTTGGAACTTATTTTAAACTTCCTCCATCTAACATTCCTAACTGATTTAGGAAGAAGGTGTGTTTCTTTTCATCCAAGGGTTTGGTGAAAATATCTCCCCTTTGCAAATCAGTTGGGATATATTGAAGTTCAATTTTATTCTTCTCAACCTTATCCCTTAAGAAGTGATGCCTAATTTCTATGTGTTTTATCCTACTATGGAGGACTGGATTTTGAGCTATAGAAATAGCACTGGTATTATCACAAAAGATTTTAGACTTCTCTAAGTTGTAGCCATAGTCTAGGAGTTGGTTTTGAATCCACAATATTTGTGAACAACAACTACCTGCAGCCATATATTCAGCTTCAGCAGTTGAAGTTGACACAGATGTTTGTTTCTTGCAAAACCAAGAGACAAGTCTGTCACCAAGAAACTGACAAGTTCCACTGGTGCTTTTCCTGTCAATTCTGCATCCAGCATAATCAGCATCAGAAAATTCAGTTAAGTCAAATGCTGAATCTTTTGGATATCAAAGACCTAGATTTGGACAACTTTTAACATACCTGAGAATCCTTTTTTACTAATGTTAGGTGTGACTCTCTAGGGCTCACTTGGAATCTAGCACATATGCATGTAGCAAACATTATGTCAGGTCTACTAGCTGTAAGGTACAGTAAGGAGCCAATCATTGCTCTATATGTTGTCTGATCAACAGGTTTCCTATGTTCATCAGCATCCAATACAGCATTGGTAGGCATAGGTGTTTTCATACAAGATGCTTCAGACATACCAAATTTCTTAACCAATTCATTTGCATACTTGGTTTGAGAAATAAAGATGCCTTCAGCATGTTGTTTAACTTGCAATACTAGAAAGAAGGATAGCTCACCCATGCTACTCATTTCAAATTTGGAATGCATTAGGTAGGAGAACTTTCTGCACAAATTTGAATCAGTAGAACCAAAAATAATATCATCCACATAGATCTGTACTAGTAGTGTATGGGACTTATGGGTTCTAATAAAGAGAGTTTGGTCTACTTTACCCCTTATAAATTCATTTTCCAGAAGGAAGCATGCTAGTGTATCATACCATGCTCTAGGAGCTTGCTTGAAACCATATAATATTTTGTTCAATTTAAAAACATAATCAGGATGAGTTGGAGAGATAAAACTTGGAGGTTGTCTGACATAGACTTCTTCTTTGATGTCTCCATTGAGAAATGCACTCTTTACATCAATCTGCTATACTTTGAAACCTTTGTGTGCTGCATAAGCTAAGAAGATTCTGATGGATTCCAATCTTACAACTGGTGCAAAAGTCTGGTCATAGTCTATGCCTTCTTCTTGAGAGTATCCTTGAGCAACTAGCCTTGCCTTGTTCCTTACAATTACTCCTTGATCATCCAATTTGTTTCTGAACACCCACTTTGTTCCAACAATGGAGTGATCCTTAGGCCTTGGTACTAGTTCCCAATCTTTGTTCCTTTCAAACTGATGCAACTCTTCTAGCATTGCCATGATCCAGTGTGGATCTTTCTCTTCATCCTGAATGGATTGAGGTTCAATTTGAGATAGGAAGCAGGTGTGCAACAGGTTTTGGTTGACCTGATTTCTGGTTTGCACACCAGCTGAGATTTCTCCAATTTCTTGGGAAATTGGATGGTCTCTTGATGTTACTAAATCAACAGGGGGTGTTTATTGTTCATCAACCTGTGTTGTTGTTTCCTCTTGTGGTACAACAACTGGTTCTTCAAGAAGTTTCTCTTCATGATGTTGAATGTCTTCTTCATCTTCACTGCTTTCCTCTTTTTGAATAATCTGTAACTTGTTCAAATCTTCAGCAAGAGAATGTACCTGCAAAGGTTCTATGGTAGAAGTGTTCTTCTCTTTGAAAGATATGTTAGATTCATCAAAAGATATGTGAACAGATTCTTCAATTTTAAGAGTTGATTTATTATATACCCTATAAGCCTTACTGATCATGGAGTATCCTAGAAACACTCCTTCATCAGCTTTAGCTTGAAATTTTGCTAAATATCTCTTGTCATTATTATGAATATAACAAATACAACCAAAAATTCTAAAATAATCAACTTTAGGTTTCTTCCCTTTGAGTAATTCATAGGGAGTCTTGCCCTTTAGTTTATGTATTAAACTTCTGTTCAGCACATAGTTGGAGGTGTCCACTGCCTCTGCCCAAAAATATAGAGGAAGGTTAGCATCTGACAACAATGTAGTGGCAGATTCAATAAGGATTCTATTTTTCCTTTCAGCTACCCCATTTTGTTGAGGAGTTCTAGGAGCTGAGAAAGTATGTCGGATCCCTTCACTCTGACAGAACTCTTGCATAAGAAGAGAATCAAACTCTTTCCCATGATCACTTCTGATCAGGGCAATGTGAGTATTGAACTCAATCTGTATACATTTGAGAAACTCTGTCAAACACTTAAAGTTATCAGACTTCTTCCTCAGAAAGAACACCCATGTGAATCTAGAGAAGTCAACTACAACTACTAAAGTGTAAGATTTCCCTCCTAAGCATTGTACTGTGATGGGTCCAAACAGATCTATGTGTAACAGATACAAAATCCTAGGTGAACCACTCTTATTAAGTGACTTGAAACTATTTTTAGTTTGCTTGCCTAATTGACAAGCCCTGCAGAGTCCTTCCTTCTTGTAGGGTCCAGAAGGTAGTCCTCTAACAAGGTTGTCCTTGGATAGCCTAGCAATGGTTCTAAGGTTTAAATGTCCTAGTCTCTTATGCCATAATACATTAGGTCTACTAACAGAGTTAAACATGCAAATATCTACTTCTGTTGAAAGAAAATCTACTAAATAGATGTTACCTTTCCTTTTACCTGTCAACACAGTTGTGTTGTCCTCTAACTTGATCTTGCATAAGGCTTTGCTAAAAGTCACCTGGTAGCCTTCATCACATAGCTGACTGATGCTGATCAAATTGTGCTTCAGTCCTTCCACATAGGCTACCTTCTTGAATGTGACTGTGCCAATCTGGACTGCACCATATCCTTTAGTTTGTCTAAATTTTGAATCACCAAATATGACTTTGGGTCCAAGCTTGGCTTTAAAGGATGTGAGGTTGTCCCTATTTCCTGTCATGTGCTTTGAACACCCACTATCCAAATACCATTGTTGGTTTGATGTTGCATAGGTCTTCACCTGCACATAAAATAATTCACTTATTTTTGACACAGTTTACCTTGGGCCTAGGTTGATAACCTTTAAATTCAGAAATAAAAGACATCCCAGGTTGACTCTTATAACCTTCAGGATGATATATCCTTGGAGGTATTATCCATTCAGTATAAGGGTTAAAGCTTTGGGATGAAGGACCCCTAGGATTGGATTTTGATTTACCCTTGAAAGAATTTCCAAAGCTCTGATCTCTATTCGACGATCGTTGATCTGCGTTCGATGATCTTGGGTCAGATCATCGAGCTCCGTTCGACGGTCGACTGTGGTAGAGTTCAGGAATTAGAGATCGTCGACCTGAGTTCGACGATTTTGCCTAAGATCGTCGATCTGCATTCGGCGATCGTCAAGCTCCGTTCGATGATTTCTGTTGTAACTTGGTTTTCTTAGGTAGATCAGAATTTTTCCTAGCTACCTCTACAACTCCCTTCCCTTTATCAGAAATAAACTTAATTGGGTTTGTTAGAACTATAGGTTGGCTGGATGAAGCACCCAAGCCCAGTGTACTATTGAATCTGGAGTTCACTGTGCTTGTGATGTCCATCAGCTTGATACTTCTCCCATTAATGGATTCTTCAAGCATCTTGGCCTCTGATAGCTCACCTTTCAGTGAAGCTATCTGCTCCCTACAGCACTCCAACTTCTCAGAGAGTTTGAGGTTTTCTGACTTTAAGATACTATGTTCAGATAATTGATTTCTTAGTGAAATAATTTCCTTCTCAGATTTTAGTAAGTCTAAACATAATGCTTTAAACTAAGACTTAAAGTCCTCAGAATTGAAATCAAAAGAACTAATTACCTGGTCCTCTTCAAGTTGAGTCTCTGAGTCTGAGTCTGACTCTTCTGCATCTGAATTGTGTTGAGATGCATTGATTGTCATCATGCAGAACTCCTTCTCTTCAGCATCATATTCATCATCACTGGAGCTGTATGAAGTTTCTGATTCTTCTTCAGTTTCACTCCAGGATTCAGCAACAAATCCCTTCCTTGTGTGTTTGTTCTTGCTTGAGGAGGGTTTGCCATTGCAATTTTTCTTGAAGTCTTTGTCCTTTCTTCTTTCTTTCTTATCCCTTCTGTCCTTGTTTTTGTTTTCTGGACAGTCAGGCACAATATGGCCTGGTTTCCTGCAACCAAAGCAAACAATTTCTTTATTATTTGACTTATCATACCTTGGCTTATCATGCTCTTTGTATGATCTCTTTCTGAAGTCCTTTCTGGCCATCTTGTAAAATCTTTTGGCCAGTAGGCTAAGCAACTCATCATTGCCTGTGACCTTGTCTTCAGGCTGATCTTAAGTGGCTTTGAAAGCTATTGTCTTTTCCTTTCTTGTGGCTGGTGAGGCAGCCTTCTGCTCTTATTCTCTGTTCTTAATGAGCAGCTCATAAGACTTGAGCTTGCCCAAGAGAGCTTCGGTTGTAATCTCATTCAGACTTCTGGCATCCTTGATTGGCCAGATCCTTGAGTCACAAGCGCTTGGGAAGCACATTAGGATTTTATCATTTAGATCAGTTAGTGAGTTCTCTTTATCCAAAGTCTTGAGTTCATTGACTATCAGACTGAGTCTATTATACATATCTCCAACTGACTCAGCTTCTCCCTTCTTGAAGTTCTCATATTGGGATATGAGGTGGGATCTCCTGTCCTTTCTTTCATCAGCTGATTCTGAGACTATTTCAGAGAGCTTATCCCAGATTTCCTTTGCTGAATTACATTCATCCACCTTTTGGAAAATGTCATCAGACATAGTCTGGGCTAAGATATTCATAGCCTTTGCATATGCTACTTTCCACTTCGTGATATCAGCATCTGTTCCTGATGGAGGTGGAACAACATTTGTGCTTGTGTTCTCTGGAGGTCTTAAACAAACTGTCAAAACAGAATTAAAAATGTCCTCATCAATAGAATTCATGTAGAGTTTAATCCTTGCTTTCCAAAGTGCAAACTTAGACAGATTGCACACTATAGGTCTGGTGCTAGCATAATCTTTGTTTTGGGCCATGATTTATGATGAAATAATTCTAATAACAAAATCTACAACAAGCAGATCTAACTAGGAATCTTTGGGTTCAGGTGTTAGCCTGTGCAACCCCCAAGGTGTGGTATTTTTAACCAACCAACCTCTTATACCAATTGAAAGTGCAAGCTAGATCTGATATACTATAGAGGGGGGTGAATAGAGTATGGTGCTTAAAAAGTTTTTACAACAGTTGTTGTAATCTGAGTGAACAGGGAAGCAAATAGTAAATCTAACCACAGAATAATCATAGTCTATAAAAGAAACTAATCACAAGCCACAGCCAGAAACAAAAGAAACACAAGCAACCAGAAGACACAAGGAGCTATAGTGGTTCCCCTAAACTTGGGTACATCCACTCTTCTACCACCCTAGGTAGGAATCCACTGCAGGATGAGTTGATCAGGTGTCCTGGGCACCAATGAGCTTTTGATAAGGTGCTCAAAAACCAAACCAGATTTTTTGATCAAGTGTCTTGCCACCAATGAGCTTTTGATAAGGTGCTCAAAAACCAAACACAAACTTTTGAAGGGGGTTTGAAAAACCCTGTACAGTAGAGTGAGAGAGAGAGAGGGAAAGAGATGATCTTCTATGTCAACAGTCAAAGAGAAGATTTGTGGATGTTGTCAAAGCTCCCCCTGAGTTCTTGAGATGTTCAGGAAATGAATCTTTGTTGTATGGTGATAGGCCTTCAAAAAATTGATCTCCAACAATTGATGATTTCAGCAACAGCTGAAATGTGAGGTGTCTGGAGTCTTGAATGATGATGGCCTTGAACACTTGACTCAAAAGAGATCTGAAGATTTCAGATTTATTGATCTCCTTTTGGTGATGGTGTTCTTGTGTGAATTCTTTGAGACAGAGAATGTCTACAGCTCTCTTTCTTTTTCTCTTGAGTGATTGTTGTTGAGAAAGATGTTGTTCCAGAGAAGAGTTGTTGCAGAGAATATTTTTTGTTCTTCTTCTTCTTGTGCACTCTCTTCTTGTTAGGGATTCAAAAAAAAACTTATCTTTTATTCCTTTGTTCTGAATAGAAATGATCCTCTGTCCAGAATAGCCGTTAGCCTGTCATTAATTACATCCTTAATTGCAATTGTCTTCTGGGGAAAAGTCCAATGAAACATTCCTTGATAATCCCTTGAAACTTGCTCCAGAATAAATGAAAATGGCTACAAAATCTTCTGAATTAATTACTGACAATAACTCATTAACTGTCTGAATTTTGAATCTTGAAAATCATTTAACTCTTCAGAAAAACGTCGAACTGAGCTCCACTATCGTCGAACTGAGCTCAGCGATTGGGACTTAGACAGCAATAGAGATCGTCGATCTGAGCTCAACTATCGTCGAACTGAGCTCAGAGATAGAGAATCAATACTGGAGTCAAGATCGTCGAACTGAGCTCAAAGATCGTCGAATGGAGTTCGACGATTTGTTGAAGTTGAGCTCAGCGATCGTCGAATGGAGTTCGACGATCCGTCGAAGTGAGCTCAACGATCGTCGATTGGAGTTCGACGATTCGTCGTACTGAGCTCGATGAAATGACTTAGTCTCTAAACTGAAAAACCTTGGTCTTGAGGGCAGCTTCCAAACCTAACTACTAACTCTTAGACTCAATTCTAATTGACCTTTAGATCTATACAAAGAGGTCAAAAACGGGTTTCCTAAAGACATAGTGATCCTGACCAAAATTAGTAATAGGGTGTTCCAACACGCAGAACACCTTTCGTCGAGCTGAGTTCGACGAACGTCAAACTCACTTTACTTAATCTTGAAATCCTCTAAGTCTGGAGTCTCTGATGGTCTTATTGATAGCTGGTCCATCTGAAATTGAACCTAGGGACTTCGCCTAGACTCTAGGACACAAACTTGACCCTGGCTATACATGATGGGTCATATCCTAAGTCAGTGATCCTAGCCCAAATCAACTAGGGATCCAACAATCTCCCCCTATTTGGGTGAGGTCGCTAACAGAGACTCAAAATAGAAACAACCAGAAAAACAAAGCAAGAAAAGAAATATATCTGGCAGAGAATTATAACACATGCAGCAGATATATATATACACAGCTTTGTTTAAATAGATAGCATAGTTCTGAACAAAAAAACAGACAGAAATTGAAACAACAAGAAAATTACTTCTTTGGCTTCTTCTGCTTGGACTTGTCTTCTGTTGGTTTCTCTCCTGGCTTCTTAAAGTTGATTTCTCTCTTGTGGATGTAAAGCCTGAGCCTTTGTCATAGTCATATCAGCTGCCCCAATAATATTCAATGATGTTGCTCTGGGGACAACTTCTTCTGGATGAAGTTTCATATAGTCATCAACATTGAATAGTTTGTTTCCTTTGTCAAATCTTTTCAGCTCTTCTTTTCTGTACCTAGACATAGTTGTTAACCTGATGTAACTTTGCCTTCAGCCTTGGCTTTATTAATCAGAGATAATCCAATTAACTCCTGGAATGTGGCCATTTTTGCAGTATTAGCAGTTTCAGGATCTTAAAAAGGGATTGGAGGAGAGAGAGGTCTTTTTGGACTGTCTTCTTTCTGTATTTCAGAATTTTGTTGCTGCTGCTACTGATGCTGTTGATGTTGATGTCCTAAAGAGGATGGCTACCTCTGCTGGTTGCTTCCAGAAGATTTCCCTGATTGTCTCTGATATGTTTGCATTAGGGCAGATCTCTGAGAGCTAGAGGAGCCAGAGGCACCAGCTACTAGAGGAGGAGGAGGAGGATCCTTCCTGTATCATTGCACTGGAGGAGGGGAATATCTCCTACTTCTCTTTCTATCCTCCTGCTGGTTTTTTAAAAGCCACATCCATCCAGGCATTCTCTTGTATGGAGTTACATTATGTAGAATGTAATAGGAAGTGTCAGCATTGGGATTAGGCTTAGGAGCTGGAGGAGGAGGAGCCTTCCTTTTCTTTGCTAACATCTTATTTTTCTTACTGGCAACATCTTCATCTGAGTCATCATCATCTTCTTTAGAATCAGAACCCTGAGGGATGTCATAAAGAGCATCCAAAGCTTTCAAAGATTTATCAGAAAGAATAGCTTTTTCTGGAGAAGGGGCAGAAGGTTCAGGAACTGGAATATCAGCAACAGAAGAGGAGGAGACTGTAAAGGAATCAAAAACAGTGGGGACAGAGCTTTCAGCTGCTGCCTTATTCTCCTCTTCAATGTCAGCTAGAATAAGCTCATCCAAATCTGGCATGGGAGAATCATCCATAACAAAGCTGGGGGCTGCAATTTCTTCTGGAATGACCTGTAGACTAGAAGCTGAGATGGAAGCTGAAGCTGAGATAGCAAAATTGTCACAGAGTTGCTTAGCAACTGCTGGACTAACTGGAGAGGTGTAGGGTACAATAGCCAAACTTGGCTTAGTAAAATCTGCTGGGAGGAATTGCAAATGTACAGTATCAAAAATTTCCAGTAATTCTGGTAGATTAACTGTGGGATTTTGAGAGAAATCACCAACAGTTTTTATTTGCTCAACTGACTCATCCAAATCAATGTTAGTGTCCATAAAATGAATTAACATCATCTCAGAATCAAAATCTATCAAAATTGCTGCATCCTCATCTGAATCTGCATCTGCTGGAGAGGGAAATGCTGTTGTGACTACTGCTGCTGCTGCATCTGCATCTGCTGGAGAGGGAACTGCTGTTGTGACTGCTGCTGCTGCTGCTGCATCTGCATCTGCATCTGCTGCAACTTCATCACTGAGCATCTCCCCCTGCCTGGGTTTAGGAGAACCTGGAGCCAGGCCCCTGAATGAAGAGGGGACAGCAAATAGGGCAGAAATCTGGGCAGATAAAGAATTGATGGAGGTCATAAGAGGTGTAATGGCCTCTTGGATGAGAGATTTGATGAGGGGAGTGAGCAAAGAGATGATTTTAGATGGATCAACTGGGGAAGGGGAAGAGGATGGAATGGAGTGTGGAATATCAGATGGAATGGGGGCATCTGACATGATAGTGTCTGTGGGTATGGTGTAAGATGGAATGGAGGACAAATGAGGGGGAAGAGGAGACTGTGGAGGTGTAGGGATGGATGTCTTATGAGGTGAGGCAGGGGGTGTAGGAATGTTGGTAATGTCAAGTGGTGGAGATGGAGGAGGAGTAGGAACATGAGTGTGTGGTGGAGATTTAGGTGTGGTAGAAGGAATGGAAGATGGGGGGAGTTGTTGTGCTGGAAGTGCAGGAAGAGATGATGGAGATGGAAGGACCTCTTCTGCAGGGTGGGGAGCAGCTTTTACAGCCCTAGTGCACTCAGAAGTAGGGATGGAAGATGAAGAAGCCTTGGAGGGCTTGGAAATAGTCCTCTCCCATCTCCCAAACAAGGCGCAAGTGAGGCTCTTGCTGGCATTAATGAAGATGGTCGGGGAGACCATGCATTCATCAGCCTTCTCCTGGAGGAAAATTCCCAAAGTTCTACCAAAGCAGACCTCTTTCTTGCTATTCTTTTTCTTTATCAACTCAAAGAAAATTGTGCCCCAGTTGATACGTCTCTTATTCACCACGGCGCACATAACTAGAAATTGGTATCGGGTTATGTAATCATGCGCTGAGTGTTTCACCATCAGCACTTTCCTTACAATGTCCGCCAGAAACTGGTACGCGGCAGACAGTTGTTTCTTCAACAACTTATTAGGGTTGCTTCCTGTAAATCCCAATAGCATTAGCATGTCACCAAACTCTTCAGAATCCATTTCTATGTTATCTTTTCCATTTACCAGTCCAAATATTTCAGAAAGAATTGCGGGAGATAACGGAACAGCAGTACTCCCGATATTTCCTGTCAGCACATCTTCCTCAGAAACTGTAGATGTATATACCCATTCTCGTATTTCAGTCGCATGTAGTTTAATTCTCCGGGTTATAAAGTCCTTTAGATTCAGTTCTTCTAACAGTTCCAAGATGTAGAGGAAAATAGGGTAAGAATGCTGGAAAGACTCAAAATCCATGTCGAATCCAATATCAAACTTCATCGCAACCAAAGCTCCTATGGGAATCGCCATTGATGACCTGTAAGAAAAGCACAGAGAAAAACGACGATCAAGAGCAAAGGAACTGAAAGCGCAGGATGGAGGTCGAAGAAAACCTAGATATAAGATTTTCAGAATATGAATCGACAATCTCCGTTCCACAAAAAAGAAACAATTCTTCGAACTAAGCTCGACGAAATAAATTATAGACAAATAATTCGTCGATCTCATCCAGAAGAATCAAAAACAATTCGTCGAACTCCGTTCGACGAAACATCTTCTGAAGCAAAGTTCGTCGATCTCCGGTCGACAAAAATTGTTTCCACACAGAGAATTCGTCGATCTCTGGTCGATGAGAATCTCTCAAACTTTCCCTACTTCGTCAAACTCCGTTCGACGAACTCTGGAAAATTCGTCGAATACAGACAAAAACTAGGTTAACTTTTCTCCATTAATCATTCCCAGTTGATTTATAAAGAACAGATGGGTTTTCTCATCCAAAGGCTTGGTGAAAATGTCTGCTCTCTGTAAATCAGTAGGAATATGGATTAAGTTAATTTTCTTTTTGTCTACATTATCTCTAATGAAATGATGTCTTATTTCAATATGCTTAGTCCTAGAATGGTGAACTGGATTCTGTGCTATAGCAATAGCACTAGTATTATCACAAAATAATGTTGAATTATTTATGTTGACACCATAGTCTAGGAGTTGGTTTTGTATCCATAACATCTGTGAACAGCAGCTGCCAGCAGCCATGTATTCTGCTTCTGCAGTTGATGTAGACATAGATGTCTGCTTTTTACAAAACCAGGAGACAAGTCTCATACCTAGGAACTAAAAAGTTCCATAGGTACTCTTCCTGTCCACTCTACATCCAGCATAGTCAGCATCTGAGTATCAGTTAACTCAAACTCTGACTCTACAGGATACCAGAGTCCTAGATTAGGGCAACTCTTTATATATCTCAAATTTCTTTTTAAGAAAATAAGGTGAGATTCTTTAGGGTTCACTTGGAACTTAGCACAAAGGCATGTGGCAAACATTATATCAGGTCTGCTAGCTGTTAGGTATAATATGGATCCAACAATTGCCCTATAATGTTTATGATCTACAGGCTTCCCTGCTGCATCAGAATCCACAACAGCATTTGTAGCCATAGGGGTTTTCATTCCTGAAGCATCACCCATCCCAAACTTCTTAATTAGCTATTTAGCATGCTTAGCTTGGGAGAGAAAGATACCATCAGGGAGCTGCTTCACTTGGAGACCAAGGAAGTAGGAATGCTCACCCATGCTACTCATCTCAAATTTGGAATGCATGAGGTCAGCAAACCTCTTGCACAATTTGGGATCAGTAGATCCAAAGATAATGTCATCCACATATATTTGTACTAACAATATTTGGTCCTTATGATGTCTAGTGAAAAGTGTTTTATCTATGGTTCCTCTTGTAAATTTATGCTCTAAAAGAAAGCTTGTTAAGGTCTCATACCAAGATCTTTGAGCTTGCTTTAAATCATAGAGAGCTTTATGCAATTTAAAAACAAAAGAAGGTTGAGTTGGAGAGATAAAACCTGGAGGTTGTTCTACATAAACCTCTTCTTGAAGTACTCCATTCAGAAATGCACTCTTGACATCCATTTGGTAGACCTTGAATCTCTTGTGAGCTGCATAGGCAAGGAATATTCTTATGGTCTCTAACCTTGCAACAGGGGCAAAGGTTTGGTCATAATTAATTCCTTCCTCTTGCCTGTAGCCTTGAGCAACAAGCCTAGCCTTGTTCCTCACTATGTTCCCTTGAGCATCCAACTTGTTCCTGTAGACCCATTTGGTTCCAATAATTGGGTAGTAATGGGGTCTTGGAACCAAATCCCAAACTCTACATCTCTCAAACTGATTTAGTTCCTCTTGCATTGCAATGATCTAGTGGGGATCTTGCTCTGCTTCATGGATAGTGAGAGGTTCAATTTGAGAGAGAAAACAGGCATGCATCAAGTCTTGGTTCAGTTGATGCCTTGTCTGTACACCTACTGAAATGTCTCCAATCACTTGAGATCTGGGGTGATATCTAAGTGTGACAAGATCAATGGGTGGAGTTTGTTGAGCAACAGCTTCTGTAATTAATTCCTCTTGGGGAATGATACTAACTGTTGAGGGAAGTTCAGCCACTTCCTCTTGAATTTCTTCTTCACTTTCTTCAGCAACCTGTGGAGTAGGATGGTTTGATACCTCATGGGTAAGTTTTAGTCCATCCATAGACTCACACAGTTGCGGAACCTGCAAGAAGCTATTGGTAGAAATCTCTTTCTCCTTATATGACATGTTAGCTTCATCAAAAGATACATGAACAGATTCTTCAATTTTAAGGGTGGAATTATTAAAAACCCTATAGGCCTTGCGTACTTGGGAGTATCCTAGAAAAATCCCTTCTTCGGCCTTAGCCTCAAACTTTCTAATGTATTTTTTGTTATTAGTGTGAATGTAACAAATGCAGCCAAAAACTTTAAAGTATGTGATTTTAGGTTTCTTCCATTTAAGTAATTCATAGGGGGTCTTATTTTTCAGCTTATGTATAAGACTTCAATTCAGGACATAGTTGGCAGTATTTACAACTTCTGCCCAAAAGGATAGAGGCATGTAAGCATCTGCCAATAATGTACCTACAGATTCAATGAGTGTCCTATTTTTCCTTTCAGCAACCCCATTTTGTTGTGGAGTTCTAGGAGCTGAGAAGCACTGCCTGATACCTTCCTTCTCACAGAACTCATGCACAAGAAGAGACTCAAACTCTGTGCCATTATCACTTCGGATCAATGTAACATGAGTAGTGAACTCAATCTGTATGGTCCTGAGAAAATCTGTAAGAACCCTGAATGTATCTGACTTAGCTCTCAAAAAGGCTACCCAATTGAATCTAGAGAAGTCATCAACAATCACTAAAGTATAAGACTTCCCTCCTAGGCTTTGTACTGCAATGGGTCCAAATAGATCCACATGAAGCAAATACAATATCCTAGGTGAATCACTTTTATTAATGGATTTAAAACTAGTTTTGGTTTGCTTGCCTAATTGACAAGCCCTACATAGGCTTTCATTCTTATAGCGGCCAGAAGGTAAGCCTCTAACAAGGTTTTCCTTAGATAACCTAGATATATTCTTAAGGTTTACATGTAATAATCTTTTATTCCATAACTCATTTTGATTACTAGTAACATTCAGTAAGAAGATATCAGTTGTGGCAGATATAAAATCTACTAAATATATGTTACCTTGTTTAAGTTCAATTAAAACAGTTTTGTTATTATTATCAATAATAGAACAGGAAGTAGAGTTAAAATGTACCTGATAACCTTCATCACATAATTGACTTATGGATATAAGGTTATGTTTGAGTCCTCTTACATATGTTACTTTTTTGAAAGTAACTGATCCAATCTTCACTGTCCCATATCCATCTGATTGACCACTGTTGGAATCTCCAAAAATCACCTTTGGTTCTAGCTTGGGCTTGTGATTGGATAGATTGCCCTTGCTGGTTGTCATGTGTTTGGAGCAACCACTGTCCAAGTACCAGGTTTGACTCACCCTTGGACAGCTCTTCACCTGTACCTGCAAAGAAAAACAAAATTCAATTGTTCTTGACCCAGGTTACCTTGGGTCCTTTATTTGGTTGAAGAGTAAAACTGGATATAACTGATAATGCAGGTTGTGATTTGTAACCTAAGGGGTGATATCTCCTAGGTGGAATAACCCAATCACCTACTGGATTGAATGTCTTATTAGTTGGTTTAAAGTTTCTGTAAGAAAAATAGTTTAAGTTTGGTCTTTCTGGGTTCGATGAATTGTTGTAAGTTCGTCGATCAGAGTTCAACGAATACGGTTGAGATCGTCGATCTCTGCTCAGAGTATGACAATAGTCATCTTCTGCGCCCCAAGTTCGTCGACCTCTGCTCGACGAACCATACACAGTTCATTGATCGCAGTTAGAAGAATTTTTATAACTAGAATTTGCGTTCAGCGTTCGTCGATCTGGGTTCGACGAACTGGCCACATTTCGTCGATCTGCATTCGATGAATGCTGCTAAACTTTGTTTTTATTAACTATTTCTAATTTTCGTTTCTCTTGTCTATAGGTTTTGGATTGTTTTCAGACAATGATTTGTTTATTAACTTTTCTTTTCCCTTTGCAGAGATAAACTTGATGGGGGTTGAAAGAATATTTTTCTTGATTATGGGGGGTAAACTTGATGAAGCACCCAAGCCCAGCTTGCCATTTAATCTGGCATTCACTGTGCTTGTAATGTCCATCAGCTTGAGGCTTCTCCCATTGAGAGATTGCTCAAGCTGTTTGGCCTCACATAATTCAGATTTTAATTTAATTATTTGTTCATTAGCTAATGTTAGTTGGTCTGTTAGCTTTAGGTTTTCTGAGTTGACTGATTCAAGATTACCTAATCTTTTTATAAGAGTTTTTATTTCTTTTTCTGAATTGATTAAGTCTAAGCACATAGATTTGAATTCAGCTTTAAATAAATCAGAACTAAAGTCAAAGCTAGAGATAACCTGATCTGTCTCTGAGTCTGAGGCAGCTTCATCTTCAGATTCTTCTTCTGATCCAGAATTGTTCCTGGAGGCATCAATTGCCATTAGGCACACCTCCTTGGATCTTGCTTCTTCCTCTTCTTCACTTGAACTGTAGGAAGATGTTTCTTCTTCAGTGTCACTCCAAGTCTCAGCAACAAATCCCTTGTATTTCTCTTTATATTTGCTGGAGGAGGGTATGCTGCTGTGCATTCTCCTGGAGTCATTTTCTCTCCTCTTGTCCTTCTTCTGATTTTCTGAACATTCTGAGATGTAATGTCCAGTCTTTCTGCACCTAAAACACACAACCTCCTTGGTTGGTGTCTTGTCATACTTGGGCTTATCATCCTGTCTGGATGATTTCCTTCTGAAATCCTTCCTTGCCATCTTGTAGAACCTTTTGACAAAGGGGCTCATGAGTTCTTCATTGGAAGTTGATGTCTCAGTTTCTTCAGATGCTTTGAAGGCTATGCTGTGCTCCTTTCTAACTGGAGTTGTTGCCTTCTGTTCTGCTGCTTCTCTTGATTTGACCAGCTGCTCATACGATTTTAACTTGCCTAGTAGAGACTCAGTTGAAATCTCATTGAGGCTTCTGGCTTCTTTGATTGGCCAGATTCTGGAATCCCAAGAGCTAGGGAAGCACAACAATATCTTGTCATTCACCTCTGTCAAGATGATGTCCTTATCCAATGTTTTGAGCTCATTGATGACTGTGCTCAACCTGTTGTACATTTCTGCCACTGATTTATTCTCATCCTTTTTAAAGTTCTCATACAGGGATATGAGATTGGATCTTCTATCCTTTCATTCATCTGCAGAGCTAGCTACCATTTGGTTAAGGGAATCCCAAATATCTTTGGCTGAGGTACACTCAGGCACCTTCTGGAATATATCATCTGACATAGTCTGGGCTAAGATATTCATTGCCTTAGCATCTACCATCTTGGCTTTCTTGTAGGCTTCATTGTTCTCTGGAGGAGGTACTGCAGTATGTTGGTTGAGGTACTTGTAGCTGTAGGTGCTGGAGGTACACCTGTCAAAATAACAGAAAAGATATCCTCATCAATAAAATTCATGTATAACTTGATTCTTGCCTTCCAGATGACAAACTTGTTGAGGTTGCACACTGGAGGTCTAATGCTTGCATAGTATTTGTTTTGGGCCATGTATGTGAAGAGATAAATCTAATAACAGAAGCAAACAAACAGATCTAACTAGGGGGATCTTTGTGGTTCAGGTGTTAGCCTGTGCAACCACTCAGGTGTGGTATGTTTAACCAACCTCGCTTTGATACCAATTGAAAGTGCAGGTTAGATCTGAAATACTCTAGAGGGGGGGGAGGTGAATAAAGTATTGTGCACACTACAAAACTTTTACAACTTTTGTTGTAAGCCTTGGTGAGCAATTCAACAAATAAAATAAATCAGCACAGCAAACTAAGCAATCACAGAGCACAGCCAAAACACAAATAAAAGGGCAACCAGATGACACAAGAAATTTTATAGTGGTTCCCCAACCTGGATACATCCACTCTTCTACCACCTTGGTAGGAATCCACTCAGTTTTTGATCAGGTGCCTGACACCAATGAGTTTTTGTTCAGGGCTCAAAAAGCAAAACCTCAAGTCTTTTCGAAGGAGACTTGCAACCAGAATAATTTTGAAGGGAATTAAAACCCTGTACAGGAATTGGAAATAAAGAGATGATATCTTCTCTTTCTCAAAGCAACTGAGAAGACTTGTGGATTGATTGTAGCAGATATTGATCCCCCTGAGATCTTGAATTAATCAGGAATGCTGGAGCACTTCTTCAGGGTGATAGGTCTTCAAAGACCTAGAATGCCTGGACCAGAATTTTTTTCAGGAAGTCCTTTGACAGATTTAAGTTTGTTGTCCTTTGAAGTAGTCCTGTAGAGTTGAAGGAAGAAGACTCTTGATAATGATTGGTTTTTCTTCTTCTTCTTGAAACTGTTCTCTAGTCAGGCTGATTGCAGTAGAACTTTTGATTTCAGTAAGATTGTTCTTCTGTGCAATCTGAGAGTGTCTGTCTGATTGACTGTCTGTATCACTGTATTGCTTATTGTCTGTAATTGTCTTGCTCTCTTGCTGCTTGATCCTTTCCTTTTTGTCAATCTCTTTTTGACTGACTGAGAACATTCAAAATTCGAATGTTGAGCAGTAATTGCAGTCGGCCTTGGAAGGAAGCGTCAACCAATGATTTCCCCAACTATCCCATGTAAAAATGGCATATAATCGTCCATAGTCAATGCGCGTTCTAACGACAACATTCCGAGAAGATCTGGCATTAATAACTCCGGAATCATCACTAAGAACGGGACGGGAAAACTGAAGATGACCTAGTCTGGATTCGTCGAACGAAGAACGCAATTCGTCGAGCTGAGTTTGAGTTCGTCGAGCTGAGCTTGAGTCCGTCGAGCTGAGCTGAAGTTCGTCGACCAGACAATCTTCATTAGTCGAACTGACAATCTTCATTCGTCGAGCAGATAATTATCACTGTCAGACAGTATTCGTCGAACTGAGATCCAAATTCGTCGAGCGAAGAAATATTGTGGACTTAGCCAAATATTCTGCATCTGCTGATATTCAGTGTCGACATAAGCTGGTGTCGACTGATTGATCTTGGTGTCGACTCAAATCTTCTGGTGTCGACATAAATTGGTGTTGACTGAATTCCTGGTGTCGTCACAAATCTTCTGGTGTCGACATAGATTGACTGGTGTCGACACATGCCCTAAGTGTCGAAACAAATAATCTGAGTTCAGAATTCGTCGAGTAGAGTACAGCATGCGTCGACCTGAGAAGCTGATTTCGTCGACCTGAGAAGCTGAGAACTTGAGGTCAAAGTTCGTTGAGCTTAAAATCCAATTCGTCGAGCAAAGCTTGAAGCTGGACTTAGAAAAATTCTAAAGTTGTCCTGACTTTGGCTTGATGTAGAACCTCAACATTCGTCGAACAGAGAACAAGGATTGTCGAGCTCAACACTAAGAATTGCCTCACGATCATCGAGCGCAGAACACCTTTCGTCGAGCTGAGTTCGACGAACGTCGAACTCACTTTACTTAGTCTTGAAATCCTCAAAGTCTGGAGTCTCTGATGGTCTTGTTGATAGCTGGTCCATCTGAAATTGAACCTAGGGACTTGGCCTAGATTCTAGGACACTAACTTGACCCTGACTATACATGATGGGTCACATCCTAAGTCAGTGAACCTAGCCCAAATCAACTAGAGATCTGTCATAACCCGCATTTTCACCCCAAATAAAACTTATCAGAGTAAGGGAAAATGCGCGTCATGATGCTACGTCAGCAGAGGATAACTGAAGACGCTCAGGAAGACACCAACTAAACATGAAGAAAGGTTCTTTTAAAGTTATTTTAAGAAAAATCAGTTACGAGTAGAAGTTAGCCGTATCCCTCGGCTTAGTGGCTCATCTAGTCCACGGATTAAAATATATGATGCGCTGCGGAAAAATACTTGATTAGATTAACTCAAACATCCTACATGAGAATAAACGTCCCCAAAGGACAACTCATGTCATGCAGAACTCTAAATTTATTATAGTAGGAAAGATAGCTTTTACGATCGCTAAAAATAACAGGTTAGAGTTTCAAATCATGTAATGTATGAAGTAATAGTAGTAGATTTTATAGTTGAAAATACCTAACATGCATTCCTAGCATAAATCCTTCCAGAGAGCAAGTAAACCACATCCATTTTAAAGAAATGAGCAGCTAGCAAGTGGCAACATCAACAACTTTGTGGGCGTCAACAATCTGACACAAACCCACAGTAAATAGTATGTCTGAACTAGGAAAAAGAAAAAAAACTGAACGACAACTACCTCGCTACGGCGAGGTGCAAAACCACCACTAACACTGCCGCTAAGAGAGTCCAAAACCAGCTCCACTACCTGCTATGGCTCTGAACCTAAGGCATTCCAAAAAACAGAACGCATCAGCAAGTAGGTACAAATGGTGACTGAAAAATTAAGCAAAGGTAAACAAAGGTCCAAAGGGGTACCAACCCAAGACCAAAAATAGTGACATAAAGTACGAATTAAGCATCAAACAGAAAAGAAACAATCACGTGAATCATCACGTACAATGCAAACACATCATAAGCTCAAGGCAATAAGGTGACGAACATGAGTAAATCATAAGGAAGAAAATCCATAACCTTTATTAAACACTTGTGGCCACTCTACCTAAAAACACGGGCGAGATGGTCACTTAGCTGGACACACCCCTCACGAAGATTAAATCCGTTTAACTGCGGGAGAGATTCATACACTCCACCATACACCGCAGATACCCAAAACACCGGTAGAGTTCCAAAAGATACTAATAAAGGAAACAACCTTGCGTAGGTGGTCACGCCCACTAACTCCTGAAACCAATGAAAAACCAAAGAAAACACAACACCAACATCTCGGGACTTGGCACATCGGATTCTACATGACATTTGTAGATTAAAGACACGGTCGGTCAACCTTTGGAAATAATTTACAATCCTATATATACACTAACACGTCCAACAACGATAGACGAAACAATTTAATTCACCGATAAAACATTCTAAGGACGTTTGTACGCACCTAGTCAAGATTGGAATTGCCATGACTAGATTTTATAATTTTTTTGAGTGATCTACAAGAAGGACTAAACATAACCATAGTTTGGAAAAAAATAACACAAAAAGGCAAGAAAATTAAGGAACAAGGCATAACGGTTAGCATCAAACCGGACGAGAGACAACGAAGGAAAACCACCACTTGTCTTGGTTGTACCGGAAAAGGTTCTCCGAATCGCTCTGCGTCGTGGATCGGGGCAAAAGAACACGGGAGAAGTTGAGATCTAGACAAAAATAGCGGAAAAGGGATGAGGGCAGAAAAACATCAACGAATAAACTCAAGGAATGGGGAAGAAATTACCACGATAGTGTAGCTCTCGGCGAGAGCTTTCCAGATCTAAGTTTGGTTGAAGATTTCGAGCACCGGAGAACCGTCGGCGGCCACCGGAAGATTGACGAAAAAGAAACTCTCTCTCTCGCTCACTGCTCTGGTTCGGGAGAAAAATAACGAAGACGATGAAGTTTGGTTCTAAAACCTAAGTCCAAGAATATATATATATATATATATATATATATATATATATATATATATATATATATATATATATATATATATATATATATATTTATTATATAAATGAATATAGGTATTTCAGAGCACACCATCATTTCCATTTCAGTCGTCCGATCGATTTTCTTCAACGATTCTCCACCGTCGGATGATTAAGCAAAACGCCATCAATTCACCATCGATTCACGCGGGGCAGCACACCATCAATTCACCATCAAATCACGCGGGGCAGCACCATCAATTCACGCGGGGCAGCACGCCATCAATTCACGCGCGGGGCAGCATGCCGAAACGCCGAAACGCCATCAAATCGAATCCCACCATCAATTCACGCGGGCCAGCACGCCGAAACGCCGAAAGGAGGTGTCTTCTCCGCCGAAAGCAGCGGCCTTACCTCGCCGATATCATTTCCCCCTACTGCTTTAACTCCCTTCATCCGCTTTGCCTAGGTCGTTCTTCTCCCTGCGATCATTCCTCTCCCTATCTCCATTTCGAGAAACCACTTCCCCTTCCCTCACCGCTGGCAACTGCGCCGGACTCTGTCGGAATCGATCTACAACACCTGCTTCACCGCCGGCAAGATCTGTTATTTTCTTCTTCGCCGACTCTGTGCTCGAATCGATCTACAACAGCTGCTGACCCTGCGGTAAGCTTCTCTCCTTCGTTTTTTTTTTCACGCTTCTTCTCTGTTCTCTTTTTCAAGCTTTTCTTCTCTCTTTCAAGCATTTCAACCTGTTTTAGAAAGTGTTTCCTCTCTGTTTTGAATCCTACTAAGCTGGGCTCCCTTCCAACAGCTACTTGCATTGATTTAAATCTGAGTTCATTTTCATTCACTTTACAAAAGAATTACTACAGGCCCTTCGATTCGGTTGTCCATTTTGCAATTCTCACTTTCATTTGCTACCACTGTTTGATTTCGGCGAGGTAAGGCAGCATTTCTGTCTCTTTTCCATTTCTGTAGCTGTACTATTTTGAACACTTTGAACACAAATGTAGAGATGTTCTCTTAAGTGAACTGAAATCTGAAATTTTGAAAAGAATGCACAAATGTAAGTAGCAATACTACAGCTACTTACAAAATTACTGAAATCTGAACTCCATTTGATTTTGGTTCACTTTAGAAAAGAATTACTAAAGACTCTTCCATTTGATTGTCCGGAGGGAAGTTCTCTTAAGAGAACTGATATGCACTTTTTGAATAAAAGTTTTTCTATGTAGTTGAAAGTAGCACCAAATTTCCTTTTGTGAAAGCACTGTCATGTTAAAATGCTCATGGCTATAATCTACATAGTTGAAGGTTCACTGAAGATGTTCAAAAATAAATTTATTCTCTTAGACATAAAATCACTATACCTCAACAACAAGATTCTCTATCAAAATATAACATAATAAAAAGGAAAACCTACATTTTTATGCTGTTTTTCAAAGTTATCATGTTCGTGAAAGCCTACAAAATAAAAAAAAAGGATTTAATCCAATCATTTTCATTTCCGCAATTCTCAGAGTTTAATTTATATGACATGTTTTCATGTTTTTTTTAAATTCGTGTGTTCTCTTCGACTTCTCCGTTTGCTAAATCTCTGAAATCTTTTACTTCACATTCCAATTTTTATAGGGAGACGAATTAGTCTTTGGTTATTTTTACAATTCTCCAAATTTATTTACATAGGTTTTCATAGGTTTTCGGCATTAGTCTTTGGTATCAAAAATTATTTTAAACCTATTTGGAAATCACTGAAGATGTTCAAAAATTAATTTATTCTCTTAGACATAAAATCACTATACCTCAACAACAAGATTCTCTATCAAAATATAACATAATAAAAAGTAAAACCTACATTTTTATGTTGTTTTTCAAAGTTATCATGTTCGTGAAAGCCTACAAAATAAAAAAAGGATTTAATCCAAATAATTTTCATTTCCGCAATTCTCAGAGTTTAATTTATATGACAGGTTTTCATGTTTTTTTTAAATTCGTGTGTTCTCTTCGACTTCTCCGTTTGCTAAATCTCTGAAATCTATTACTTCACATTCCAATTTTTATAGGGAGACGAATTAGTCTTTGGTTATTTTTACAATTCTCCAAATTTATTTACATAGGTTTTCATAGGTTTTATGCATTAGTCTTTGGTAACAAAAATTATTTTAAACCTATTTGGAAAGCACACCAAAATTTTTTTATACATAAAACAATGTTGACGTCCCCCGAAAAATGCCGACACCCCTACGCAATGTCGCTGCCCCGGCACATTGTCACCGCCCCCGATCATTGTTGCCGCCCATGAACAATGTCGCCGCCCACGAACAGTGTCGCCGCCCACGAACAATATCGCCGCCCCCGATCACTTCTTTTCATATTCTTTAAACATTTAAAACATATGAAGAGATAACACCTATGTTCCTATTTCTTTGATAGGTTTTCGTTATGAGCCTTTGGTTATTTTTTTTATTCTCCAAATTTATTTATATAGGTTTTCATGTTTTTATAGCTTCATATGCTTCATTAAATTTTTCCCAATTCATATTTACACCCTAAACTTGAATCGTGACATGCGTTTTTAAAAATTAACCTCCAAAAAAGGTGTCAATTTTTCCCAATTAATATTTACACCCTTAACTTGAATTATGACATGTTTGTATTTTTTGCTTCACTTGAATAACTCTTTTGAAAATGCTATTTACAACACTCTTCTCCAATTTCATATTATTTGAAGTGTGAACTTCAAGATGATTTCAGATTTCAGATTTTATTTGAAGTCTGAACTTCAAGATTGAAGTGTGAACTTAAATCTATAAGATTGTATTTGATGTTTAAAATCTGAAATCTGAAATTTGGGAAAAATTGACACATTTTTGGAGGTTAATTTTTAAAAACGCATGTCATGATACAAGTTTCGGGTGTAAATATGAAGTGGAAAAAATTGAATGAATCACATGAAGCTAACTTCAAACATGAAAACCTATAGATTTGCTCATTTGATAAATTAATTCTAACATGAAAACCTATGAAGCAATATATGGGTGGAACATAGATTTGCTCATTATGACACACACACACACACACACACACACACTATGACACACATGCATTTGCTGTCATGTTTTAAGTATTGCTAACTTAAACATGAAAACCTATGAAAGACCTGCGTAAACTTAATCATGAAAACCTATGAAGCTAACTTCAAACATGAAAATATTAATGTGTGGAATTGTGGGAGAATGAAGGTAACTTCATTCAGTATTTTCAAACATGAAAACCTGAAGCTAACATGAAAATATTATTTCACATGAAAAATATGAATCTCTTACTAGGTTTTCCATCTCCAAACTAAATGAAGGTAACATTGAAAACCTCACACTTGAAAATACTCACGCTGGTCGGGCTACCACTACGATGACTGTGATGACATTTCCAATCCCCGACTATATTTGGTGATAGTACTCACGCACGTGCTAAAATGTGTGTCCATGATTTCGTTCAGGTCATGACTTCAAAATGGATAAATAACCCCTGAAAGTGCAACCTGATTGTTTCATTTTATCGTGTGTACATATATACATATTGTTAGATGATTCCTTTTACTAGACGCAGCCTGCTTGAATGTGTGTTTTCACTGTTGTGTTGAAACAATAAATGGGTTTTTATATAGAGTCCAGTGAATGAACCCTCAAACACTACTCTTCAACAATTAGAACCCATTAACGCATATTTCAACAATGGAGGACACAGGAAGCCAAGAATTACTTCAAAATCTACTAACTCCAGGTACTACCTGCCTCATTTTATAAACATCCTTACACGACGATTGAAAAGTGTGAGTGCAACACATTAATAACATATGTACATCTACCAGATAGCCGTACACGCTTGCTGCACCGCGATTCTACCCGCATACGAAGGAATTGTATGACTGATCAACAACGTGCTGAAGAAAATGACAGCAGACTAGCGCATCGTCATTGTCATCAAGGGCAAACAAGGACATCGACCAATGATGTGACTATGCATTCAATTTTTCAAATAGGTGAGTGTTCAACGATAACAACATCAGTAGCTCCAACAATTACAAGCCAAGAACTGCTTCAAAATCTACTTACTCCAGGTATTACCTACCACATTTAGAGATATCCCACGACACAATATCTCATGCATGTCAATGTAACTGCTTTGTTGTCACACAACTATCAGAAAGTCGTACTCGCTTATCGCACCGCAATTCTACGCGCATAAGAAGAATCAATATGACTGTTCAACAACGTGCTGCCGAAAATACCCGAAGATGAGGACAACGCCATGTTCGTGAAGATCAACAAAGAACGTCTAATATTATGAACACGCATTCAACTTTAGAAATTGGCGAAAGTTCAACATCCACGCGGGCTACGACAATCGCTCACGGTACGCTAAACTAACTATCTATGTGACTTAACTCCTTCATGTATTTGTACTTCTAAATAATCTCTAATATGTTAAAATAATTCACCCCAGCTACTGCAGCAATCTACAATGATGGTTCTGACACAGAAAATGATAGTGCCGAAGAAGATGATGAGGAAAATGATAATGCAACCACAAGGACGTATATTCAACGTAATTGCGCTAGAAATTTCTATCCGGCGCACACTGAAACACGCTTTGAACTACACTCGCCAACAACATGTCCCCACTGTCATGCCAGACTATTTCATCGAGAGACGAGCTCAATGTGTTGTAACAAAGGAAGAATATCAATACCTGAAATCCCAACACCTACTGAATTGCTCAATCTCCACACTGATCAATCTGAGGAAGGTCAGCATTTCAGGCAACATCTCCGTGCATACAATCATGTTTTCTCCTTTACGTCATTGGGTGTAATGCTTGACAACACAATAGCCCCATTTCACCAAGGAATTTATAGCTTTCGGGCACACGGATCCATATATCATCGCATCGGAAACCTAACCCCAAATGATGGCCTAAGACCGCGCTTCCTCCAACTATTTATCTATGACACCGAGCATGAGATAACAAATCGTTTACAAGAAAATAATGAACTTCGGGTTGAGCTCCTACAAAAAATAACACGCATATTGGATATATTCAATCCTTTTGTTCATAGGTTCCGACAACTATCGCGCCAACCAAACATACATGAATGCAAGTTGGTTATAAAAGAACGCCCTTCCAATCTACATCAATACACTATGCCTTCGGCCTCTCAAGTTGCAGCTATATTAGTTGGACAGGAAGAAGGACAACAAATGCGAGAAAGAGATATTATTGTTCAAATGATTGGAGGGCATCTCCAGAATGTCCAAGAATACTCTGGCTACTACGACCCACTTCAATACCCTTTGTTGTTGCCGTTGGGGATGTTTGGCTGGTCTAGCAATTTACATTCACTGACAAACTCAAAAATCACCTGTTGTGATTACTATTCATACATGCTTCAGGTAATTACCACTTATTTTACACATTTTAGAGATGTCACGTTTTAAGTTTCCCTAATTGTGTTCTAACTATTTATTGATTTTTCTCAAGATTCGAGATGCTTCCAATTCGATATTACTACGCAGCGGAAGGTTACTACAACAATATGTGGTTGATAACTACGTAAAAATAGAAACTCAAAAATTGCGGTTTATTAGATCACATCAAAGTGACTTGCGCGAAGAATTATATTCGGGGTTGCAAGATTGTTTTAATGCGGGCGAAAATAAAGCTGGTTTGATATACTCATTTCTTATTAAAAATATAATTTATCCTCATTGTTATATATTAATTTACCGTGTTATTTCAATTTAGGTAACGTCGGAAAAAGAACCATCCTACCATCTTCATTTAATGGCAGCCCAAGAGATATGTATCAGCGATATCAAGATGCTATGGTAATTGTTCAGCACAACGGCAAACCAGATTTGTTGATAACCATGACATGCAATCCAGGATGGAAGGAGATTAAGGATGAGCTCATGGAAGGGCAAGCTCCGTATGACCGTCCAGATCTCCTAACTAGGATATTCCGTTCTAAATATAAGGAGCTCAAGAAAGATATATTCCATAGAGGCGTGTTAGGAAAGGTAGTCGGACATGTCCATGTCATTGAATTTCAAAAAAGGGGATTACCACATGTTCATATGTTGGTGTTATTGGATCCGACAGACAAATTAACCTCCCCTGACGAATACGATTCAATTGTATGAGCTGAGATACCTTATAGAGACCAAGAACCTGCATTGTACGAGTCCGTGATAAAACACATGATTCACGGGCCATGTGGACCTTACAAACCAAATGCATAATGTATGAAGAATCATATCTGTAATAAAAGTTTTCCAAAGCAGTATGCGTATGCGACAATACAAGGGAATGATGCTTACCCGGTGTATCGAAGGAGGATTGATAACAGAAATATTACTTTAGGTAGAAATGCAGCTTTTCATGTGGATAATAGATGGGTTGTTCCATATAATCCATGGTTGCTTTTAAAATATGATTGTCATCTAAATGTTGAGATATGCAGCAGTATCAATAGTACCAAATATTTATACAAATATGTATATAAAGGACCCGATCATGTCTCTTTTGAAGTCCGTCCTGGTGCTAATCAAGATGAAATAAACAATTATGTTGACGGCAGATGGTTGTGCCCGCCTGAATCTTTATGGAGAACGTTCAAGTTCCAAATGAGTCGAATATATCCATCGGTAGAATGATTACAAATACATTTACCTAATAAACATCAGATACAATTTTATGGTGAACAGTCAATTTCATCCATATTAATGGATGACAGCAATTCCAAAACAATGTTGACCGAGTTTTTTAGTGTTTATTGCCAGCAAAGAGAGCAAAACCTCCATTTGTATAGAGATTTTCCAAAATATTATCGATGGTTCAAACAACAAAAAATTTGGAGGAAAAGGATCAGAAATCGAAGGGTGATTGGTAGGATTTATTCAGTACCGCTTGCTGATAGTGAAAGATACTATTTGCGCATGCTTCTAAATCACGTACCGGGTCCAAAGTCATTCGATGCATTATTAACTGTCAATGGCACGCACTGCGTCACTTTTAAGAATGCGGCACAGAACTGTGGTTTGCTTGAGAACGATAACAGTATTCGAGAATGTCTACTTGAGGCTCGAGTATTCAGAATGCCATCCGCGTTGAGAAGACTGTTCGCTACTATATTGATCTTCTGTGAACCAGCCCATGTCAGAAGTATTTGGGATGAAAATTATGCAAGCATGATCGAAGATTATCCAAGTTCTAGCACAACCAACGAGTTCTACATTATGAATAAACTACTTCATAGCCTCAATGATATCTTGAAGCAACATAAACGCTCTATTAAAGAGTTTGATTTGCCACCCATCAATGAATCATTCAATGATTTCAATAACCTATCCGGTCTTATAGAAGATGAATTATCAATACCTATTACACAGGATGATCTTAACGCAGCTGCATTGCTCAATGAAGGTCAGTTATATGCTTATAATGTGATCAGCGAGGGAATAAAGAACAAAGCACATGCGTGTTTTTTTGTTGATGGACCTGGTGGAACTGGAAAAACATATTTGTATCGTGCAATTCTTGCCACTTTTAGAAAAATAGGATGCATCATTATAGCTATAGCTACTTCTGGTATTGCTGCTACCCTTTTACCGGGAGGTCGGACTGCACATTCAAAGTTACAAATACCCATTAAATTGGATTACAAATCGTTTTGCTCTTTTGAAAAACAGTCAGATTTCGCAGAAGTAATCAGACAATCAACGGCTATAATTTGGGATGAAGCACCCATGGCTGATAGAAAGGTGTTCGAGACAGTTGATCGTTCGTTTCGTGATGTTACTGATATAGACAAGCCATTCGGAGGGAAAATTATAATTATGGGAGGAGATTTTCGCCAGGTACTACCAGTTGTTGTCAATGGAACAAGAGCACAGATAATTAATGCAAGCATCGTTCAATCACATTTATGGAGTCATATCAAGATACTAACTTTGACAGAAAATATGCGAGCCAAATACGATAACAGCTTCTCTGAATATCTCCTCCGAGTTGGAAATGGATTGGAGATGACCATACAAGATGATATGATTAGGATCCCTGATTCAATGGGAATGCCATGGGAATGCGAGAATTCTATTAATGAGTTAATAGATGTTACATTCCCAAATTTAGGGTTGCACGTTGGCGATAAAAACTATATTCGAGATAGAGCTTTATTAACACCGCTAAATGAGCATGTTAATATGTTGAACAACACCACTCTTCTGCAATTCCCAGGCGAAGAAGTTATATACTACTCTTATGATTTTATTGTTGATGATAGGAGAGGTTTGTATCAACCTGAATTTCTAAATTCATTGACACCGGGTAATTTACCGCCTCATAAGCTAAAGTTAAAAATCGGAGCTCCTATCATGTTAATCAGAAATATTGATCCAAAGATAGGTCTATGTAATGGAACAAGACTTATTTGTCGTCGGTTTGCGAAAAATGTAATAGAAGCGGAGATTTTAACAGGCCACTTTCAAGGAAACTTGGTCTTCTTGCCACGAATACCATTGAAGACAGCTGAAGATATTAGACTGCCATTTCAATTAACACGCAAACAATTTTCATTGAGGCTAAGCTTCGCATTGACGATTAATAAATCTCAAGGACAAACAATCGAAAATGTTGGAATATATCTCCCAAATAATGTGTTCAGTCATGGCCAGTTGTACGTAGCTTTATCGCGGGGTGTGTCCAGTGAAAAAACAAAACTTCTGATAAAAAATGGCAGGATAGCTGGTCATGAAGGCATTTACACAATGAACGTTGTTTACAAAGAAATATTTGCACAACTTAGACAACATCATACAACGTATCTCCAAGGTAGATCGTTTGCTCATTATTTTCATAACACTACAACTGCTTCGATCAACCACTATATTATATCCTTTTTAATGCAGAATAGACGGCCATGATCGGTGTTGATTATGAAATGACTTCCAATACAGCTGTAATACAAATTGAATGTCAAACTATCTTATTATCATTTGTATTATTGTCTTTTTAAATGATTTGTAAAATTCTCATCGTAAGGTCAGTTTTTCCGCAAGAACTGAAGATTAACTGTTTAGAAATGTATTGTCTGTTTTCTCAAGTCTTTGAAATGTTTAATCAGTTTTGATAAATAATTTTTTTGTTTTACATCAAAAGCTAATTTTGATCTAATTTAGCCTTACTTTTCATCTAATGCTCTAATTTGGATCTCTACTTCATTTCTAACGCATGCAGATGAAAACTCAAAATCAACCTGAGACGACGGCGTCATTGCCAAATGGGGGTGGCCCGGTCCAACGTAAGAGCTTCATACTTTACGGATCCTAATTTTGTGCATTTTACATAATCAAAATCTGTATTACATGTTAAATATTGTCATTTGTTTTTCAACTCGGTCAGCCTCAATAGATAAAAACTATAATATCACTGCTACGACCGACAACGACTATGAATACTATGATGAAATTTGCAAAGAGGGTACAAACAGATGGTCTAATGGTCCGCGTACTGAGGTTGAAGGTTTTAGGCTAATTATCCCGGCAGTGCCAAGAGGCTTGGATGCTAGAGAAGAGTGAAATTTTGTTTTCGATATGATAAGGAGGTAATGCCTAACAAAAATTATATCTTATGTTTGAAATATTGTTGTTTTAACACATTACAAAATTGTGAACTAATGATTTTTTATCTTTACATTTTTGATTGAAACAGAGTCTCTCGAGGACACTGAATGAAATCTATTGCTGCATAAGAAGGTGATGCTAATATTTTGATATGGTTTCAACTGCGAGATTCTGACTGGTTTATTTGGGGTTTGGGGGGGGGGGGGGGTCTTTGATTTTTAGCTTTGCAAGTACGGACTTTGTTCTGAGCTTTTTTCATTGCAGGCACAAGTATGAACTTTGCATGTATGTGTGTTTACTAGCAGATGTATATGTTACAATCATATTTCTTTGTTGTTACTTCTATAAATTAATGTTCTCTATCAAAGACTTATGATGATGAGGTTGAAGAGTTGCGTATAGGAAAGAACGCCCCCACCCCCAAACAATGTCGTCGCACCCCCGAAAAATGTCGCCGCCCTTGCACAATGTCGCCGCCCGCGAACAATGTCACCACCCCCGACCATTGTCGCCGCCCCTGAACAATGTTGCCGCCCACGAATAATGTCGCAGCCCACGAAAAAATGTCACTGCCCACGAACAATATCGCCGCCCACGATCAATGTCGCCGCCCCCGACAAATGTCGCACTCACGATCGAGATCGCAGTTCACGACAAATGTTGCCGCCAGCGACCCATGTCGTTGACAAGCGGGCGAAGCCCGCTTGCTTGCGGGCGAAGCCCGCAGCGACGCATCGAGAATGGGCGGAGCCCGTTCGAAGATGCTAGTATATAAAAGTTGTAGATCTCGTCGAGACGAACAAATGTCATGTTGACCATTGTTTGATACGATGTCGTTTTGACCCTCAAAACGATGTCTGAACGTAGAACGAAACAACCTACTCGAGTGGCAGCATACCTACTCGAGTAACAGGATGCCTACTCGAGTAACAACATTCGTACTCGAGTAGTAACATACCTACTCGAGTAGTAACATAATATACTCGAGTAGAGGCTCATTACTCGAGTTAAAACACGAATTACTCGAGTAGAAGCAGCATATACTCGAGTAGCAACTCACCACTCGAGTTATTGCAGAAACAACGGAATTAGGGGTTCAAAACAGATTCAATTTGAAAAGTGGTCAACATGAAAGTTGTATATATCGTCGAGACGAACGAATTTTATGTTGACCATGTTTTGATACAATGCCGTTTTGACCCTCAAAACAGTGCCCGAGTAAAATCTAAAATGGGCTAATCGAGTAGAACCATAGCTTCTCGAGAAGACTCAGCACGGATCCCCAAACGAGCGCCGAATTAAACGAAACTTGCACCGAAGGCGAACACTAATGCTACAAATCTAACGGCGAAATCAAAACCAGAATCCGACGAGCCATTCCCAAGATATTAATCTTCGAAGTATACGGCGAACATAAACAGTCCAAAACTTCAATCGCGCGCCGAGACTCCAAAAATGCTCGGATTGTGACTAAACTTGACGAGCAAGTCCAAAATTACTTAACTTAAATTCCAAACACAAAATCTTCATATTACAACAAGAATTCGGCCTACTCGACCGCACGGACGCGAAAATGCCTTATCGGCATTGCACCGTCAACTCGACATTAAAAGTAACGCCACGACGTCATAAATCTGACGTTGCCCAAACAAATAAAATCATCGAAAAATCGGGGGTGTTACAGTCACTCCACCTAAAAAGAAGTTTCGTCCCGAAACTTATCACAACTCCAAAACCAAGCTAAAAACGGGAAATTTAAACACAAACTAAAACATAGAGACATACCAGAACTAGGAGAAGAGGTGCGGATGAGATTCTCTCATCGCTGATTCCAATTCCCACGTCGTGCTCTCGACGTCCTGGTTTCTCCAGAGAACCTTGACCATAGGAATGGTCTTCCTCTGAAACACTCGATCTAGAGATTCCAAAATGTGGACAGGCTCTTCCACATACGAAAGGTTGGGCTGAATCTGGGGCACCGAGTCAAGAACTTGACGATCACTACGAACACACTTCCGCAACTGGCTCACATGGAACACATCGTGGACACCAGGGAAGGTAGCGGGTAATTCTAGCCAATAAGCTAACACTCCGATGCGCTCCAGAATCTGAAAAGGTCCCACATACCGGGGGTCTAACTTGTGGTTCCTTCCAAATCTTTTTACACCTGGCATCGGAGAAACTTTCAGAAAAACCAAATCCCCAACGGAAAACTCCAAATCAACCCTTCGTCGATTAGCATATTTCTCATAATGCTCTTGTGCTACTCGGAGCGTCTCTCGAATATGAGTCACAACACAATTCATCTCCTCAAGGGCTTCCGGACCAAACAATGGTCTCTCACCAACCTCAGCCCAAAATAAGGGAGTCCTACAACACCTCCCATACAAGGCCTCAAACGGGGCCATCTGTAAACTCTCTTGATAACTATTATTGTAAGCAAATTCCATGAGTCTAAGACGTTCATCCCAAGCACCACCATGATCCAAAATGTAACACCTGATCATATCCTCCACGATTTGATTAACTCGCTCTGTTTGGCCATTCGTTTGCGGATGATAGGCAGTGGAATACCTTAAATTGGTACCCAACCCCACTTGTAAACTCTTCCAAAAACGAGACGTAAATCTAGAGTCTCGATCTGATACGATGCTGACAGGTACTCCATGTAATCTAATGACCTCTTCAAGATACAGCTCAGCTATCTTTTTCATGGAATACCAAATCTTAAAGGGCACAAAGTGAGCACACTTCGTCAATCTATCAACTATTACCCAAACATAGTCGTGCCCACGAGGAGATTTTGGTAGACCTGTGATGAAATCCATTGAAATACTCTCCCACTTCCACTATGGAGTATCTAGCGGTGTCAGTTTACCACCAGGCCTTCTATGATCTGCTTTAACACGCTGACATGTGTAACATTCTGACACAAACTTTGCTATGTCATTCTTCATTCCTGACCACCAAACAATTTGCTTTAGATCTTTGTACATCTTGGTGACACCAGGATGGTAGGAAACACTAGAACCATGAGCTTCTTTACAAATCTTAGCCCGAATGTCACCAATGGCAGGAATACAAAATCTACTCCGATATTTCAGAGTACCTAACTCGTCCAAAGAGAAATCAGGTAACTCTCCTTTCTCATTTCTTTTCCAGAGGTGCAACAAATCAGGATCCTCCTTCTGGTGCACTCTGGTAAGGGAAATCCAAGAGGGCTCTTCTGCTTCCAAACTAGCAGGCACAGAACTACTCCCAACTTCAATGTCCATCAACAAGAATTCCTCCACCAGGGGTTGTACAGATAGACTGAAGATTTCAGCCATTTTTCTACTCAAAGCGTCAGCTACACGTTAGCCTTTCCCGGGTGATAAAGGATCTCTACTTCATAATCGGCTAATACTCCAACCACCTATGTTGGCGCAGATTTAACTCCTTTTGAGTGAATACGTACTTCAAACTCTTATGATCTATGTAGATCTTGCATAGTGCGCCATACAATAAATGTCTCTGAAGTTTCAACGCATAAATTACCGCAGCAAACTCTAAATCATGCGTAGGATAGTTTCTTTCATGAACTTTTAATTGCCTTGATCCGTATGCAATCACCTTTCCTTCTTGCATCAGAACACAACCAAGTCCAATGTGTGATGCATCCACATATACAGCATACTCAAGTCCTTCAGTAGGCAGAGTTAAAACTGGAGTAGTACATAATCTCTTTTTCACCTCTTGAAAGGCTTCTTCACATTTATCGCTCCAAATAAACGCGGTGTTCTTCTGTGTTAGTATATTTAGAGGGGCAGACAATATGGAGAACCCTTCCACGAACCTTCTATAGTAACCGGCCAGACCTAAGACGCTCCTAATCTCCTTAGGCGTAGAAGGTCTCTTCCATTCCATCACAGCAGAAATCTTTGTTGGGTCTACGGAAATACCGTCCTTACTCAAAACATGCCCCAAAAAGGACACCTGGGGTAACCAGAATTCACACTTACTCAACTTAGCATAGAGCTTGTGCTCCCTCAGGGTTTCCAAAACCAACTACAAGTGTTGAGTATGCTCCTCAACACTGCGGGAATACACTAGGACGTCGTCTATGAACACAACAACAAAATGGTCCAAGAAATCCTTAAACACTCTATTCATTAAATCCATGAATGCAGAGGGTGCATTAGTCAGTCCAAAGGGCATCACCAAGAACTCAAAATGCCTGTGCCGGGTGAGAAAAGCCGTCCGGGGTACATCAGCCTCACGGACTCTCAACTGGTGGTAGCCTGAACGAAGATCAATCTTCGAAAACACTGCGCATCCCCACAACTGATCAAATAGGTCATCAATCCGAGGCAACGGATATCGGTTCTTAATGGTTACCTTATTTAATTCTCGATAATCTATGCAGAGCCTCATAGAACAATCTTTCTTCTTAACGAATAAAATAGGAGCACCGCACGGAGAAGAACTTGGCCTAAGAAAACCACACTGCAGCAACTCATCCAGCTGAGTGCGCAATTCTTCTAACTCACGCGGAGCCATACGGTAAGGTGCCTTAGCAATTGGACGAGTACCTGGCTCGAGGTCTATCACAAACTCCACCTCTCTTTCAGGAGGAAGTCCTGGAAGACTATCCGGAAAGACATCTGGAAACTCTCGCACCAACGAAACATCCTCAAGACGTGGTGTAACAAAAGCTGTCTCCAAAGCAGACAGAGAAACAAGATACGCCTCGCAACCAGACTCCAAAGCTCGGCAAGCACGTACTGCAGAAATAAGTAGGGAACCCTTACTTGGAGAACCATAAAAACTGATAGGTTGACCATTGTCCATTCTAAAATCCAACCGCTTAGCCTTGCATCGGATGACTGCATCATACTTGGACAACCAGTCCATTCCCAAAATCACGTCAAAGTCTGCCAGATGCAATACCATGAGATCCGCAAAAGCTATGAAATCGCCTAGACAAATGGGGCATCTCTGAATTCCCTGATTTGATATCACCAGATCTATAGAAGGATGTTTGACGCTGAAGGAGTCCTCTAACTGAACAGCCTCCAAATGATATCTATCTACGAAACTCCGCGCCACGAAAGAATAGGTGGCACCCGAATCAAAAAGGACGCGCGCCCACCTATTCCACACCAAAAACTCCCGTAAAACGTAACGCACATAACTAAATGAACGAAACTAAAGCAAATATTGTAGGGTAAAAGCAAAACTAGAATCTGACCTGATATCACCTGGGTAGAGGTCCGAGCTTCATCTCTATTCACCACATTTAGCTTTCCTTTTCCCTTATCCTGGGTTGGTGGCGGCGGCAGAGCTCGAAGTGGGGTAGGCTGCAGTGGGGACTGAGCCTGAGGGCTCGAAGACTTCATGTGTCCCTTCTGCCCGCACTGGAAGCAAGTTTTTTCTTTGATCCAGCAACGATTCACATCATGCCCCTTCTTTGAACAAAATGAGCACACCAGCTCTCCCTTGGTTGCGCCTTGGATAGCGAGCACCTACTGCTGCTTCAGGGCGGCGGTCCTCTTGAAACACCTTTCGTAAGAGTGGCCAGGTCGACCACAGAAGCTATAAATTCCCCCACCTTTCTTTTTCGAAGGAGGGCCGAATGCCCTAGAACTTCCATCCTCAACACCTTTCCTCTTAACTTTTCTCGCCGCAGCACCTCGATTCTTGGCATTTTTGATCGCCTCAACCTTCAGTGCGGCCTCCACTGCCTCAGAATAGACTTCTGCTCGATAAGCGCATGTCAACTGCTGGACATCACTTCTTAATCCACCAAGGAAACGCTTCACTCTTCCCTCCTCCGAAGCTACCAAATCAGGAGCAAATTTACTCAACTTACTAAACTCAATCTCGTACTCGCTCACCGTGAGCTGTCTCTACTTCAGTTGCAGTAAGTTATTCATGAGACGGTCCTGCTCGACCGAGGGAAGAAACTTTTTCAGCAGCATCTTCTTAAAAGAGTCCTAGGAACAGCCTTCCTTCAGACTCTCCTTTTCACGAATCCACCAACTCTTTGCTATGCCTTTTAACTGATAGGATGCAATCATAACCTTCTGGGCTTCTAGAATCCCGAAATACGAAAACATCTCTTTAATTGAGATGATCCAATCATCCAAAATCATAAAGTTGACACTCCCGTCGTAGGTGGGAGGTCCCAATCGTTGGAAGTGCGATATGAAATTCATTTCTGGTGGTATCGTCATCGGGGGCACCAGAGGAGCAGGGGTATCAGGCACGGCTTGGCCCAAGGCAAGCTCTTGCACTAAAGGTTGTTGCACGGGAGCGGTAGACAACAGAGACTCAACTTGCGATTGCATCGCAACCAATTGTCTCGATAGAGCCTCGTTTCTCTGACGCAGACTCTCAATAATCGCATCGCTTTGCGCACCTGATGACTCACCCTCCGATTGGGGAGTCGACCTCGTCGCAGGATGCTTTGGCGGCATTTCTAAGAAGCGAACGAACAACTCATCAAAATCCTAGCTTACGATAAAATAATACGACTAGTTCAGACCATTCTTAAAGACACTTGCTTATGCTGCAACTTGCTCTGAGATTTTATAATGATGTTATGTCCTACTTAGGATGATATCCTCTCATCCTATTGAATCTTGTGCCTATGACATGAATGCATGGGTTTTTTATTCTTATTTAAAATCATGTGTGTACATGTGTCATCACGTAAACCTTAACCTAGCACGCGTGCTTATGTGATGATATGCAATGTATGAAGTGTTATGCATTCTAGAAAAAAGGCCTTAAAGCATGCATGAGCGGCGTACACATGAAATGTTATGCATCCCATACTACATAACATCGCATGCAACGAGAAAATAAAACGTGCTAATGGGCACTCATGTGATGGTGGTTATGCATCTCATACTACATAACTGTCGCATGTTGCCTCCTATGGTGGATCCATATACAAAAACATATTATGCATCACATACTACATAATATGCCCCGTATACTTCTTATAATGCTATGAGTGTAGTGACTATGCTTTGGCTAAGATGTATTGATGACACATCGGTGTGTGCATCAAATGTCAATAAACAACTAACACTAATAAGGGAAGGTTGCCCGACCAATTGCCAAGCAACCTCCCTCTGATACCAACTATCACCACCCGCATTTTCACCGCAAATAAAGCTTATCAGAGTAAGGGAAAATGCGCGTCATGATGCCACGTCAGCAGGGGATAAATGCGGACGCTCAGGCAGACACCAACTAAACATGAAGAAAGGTTCTTTTAAAGTTATTTTAAGGAAAATCAATTACGAGTAGAAGTTAGTCGTATCCCTCGGCTTAGTGGCTCATCTAGTCCACGGATTAAAATATATGATACGCTGCGGAAAAATACTTGATTAGATTAACTCAAACATCCTACATGAGAATAAACGTCCCCAAAGGATAACTCATGGCATGCAGAACTCTAAGTTTATTATAGTAGGAAAGATAGCTTTTATGGTCCCTAAAAATAACGGATTAGAGTTTCAAATCATGTAATGTATGAAGTAATAGTAGTAGATTTTATAGTTGAAAATACCTAACATGCATTCCAATCATAAATCCTCCCAGAGAGCAAGTAAACCACATCCATTTTAAAGAAATGAGCAGCTAGCAAGTGGCAACATCAACAACTCTGTGGGCGTCAACAATCTGACACGAACCCACAGTAAACAGTATATCTGAACTAGGAAAAAGAAAAAAACTGAACGACAACTACCTCGCTACGGCGAGGTGCAAAACCACCACTAACACTGCCGTTAAGTGAGTCCAAAACTAGCTCCACTACCTACTACGGCTCTGAACTTAAGGCATTCCAAAAAACAGAATGCCTCAGCAAGTAGGTACAAATGGTGGCTGAAAAATTAAGCAAAGGTAAACAAAGGTCAAAAGGGGTACCAACCCAAGGCCAAAAATGCTGACATAAAGTACGAATTAAGCATCAAACAGAAAAGAAACAATCACGTGAATCATCACATACAATGCAAACACACCATAAGCTCAAGGCAATAAGGTGACGAACATGAGTAAATCATAAGGAAGAAAATCCATAACCTTTATTAACCACTTGTGGCCACTCTACCTAAAAACACAGGTGAGATAGTCACTTAGCTGGACACACCCCTCACGATGATTAAATCCGTTTAACTACGGGAGAGATTCATACACTCCACCATACACCGCAGATGCCCAAAATACCGGTTGAGTTCCAAAAGGTACTAATAAAGGAAACAATCTTGCGGAGGTGGTCACGCCCACTAACTCCTGAAACCAATGAAAAACCAAAGAAAACACAACACCAACATCTCGGGATTTGGCACATCGGATTCTACATGACATTTGTAGATTAAAGTCACGGTCGGTCAACTTTTGGAAATGATTTACATTCCTATATAGACACTAACACGTCCAACAACGATAGACGAAACAATTTAATTCACCGATAAAACATTCCAAGGACGTTTGTACACACCCAGTCAAGATTGGAATTACCATGACTAGATTTTATAATTTTTTTGAGTGATCTACAAGGACTAAACATAACCATAGTTTGGAAAAAAAACAACACAAAAAGGCAAGAAAATTAAGAAACAAGGCATAACGGTTACCATCAAATCGGACGAGAGACAACGAAAGAAAACCACCACTTGCCTTGGTTGTACCGGAAAAGGTTCTCCGAATCGCTCTCCATCGTAGTTCGGGGCAAAACAACACGGGAGAAGTTGAGATCTAGACAAAAATGGCGGAAAAGCGATTAGGACCGAAAAACACTAACGAAAAACTCAAGGAATGGGGAAGAAATTACCATGATAGTGTAGCTTTCGGCGAGAACTTTCCGGATCTAAGTTCGGTTGAATATTTCGAGCACCGGAGAACCGTCGGCGGCCACCGGAAAAATCACGAAAACGAAACACTCTCTCTCGCTCGCTGCTCTAGTTCGGGAGAAAAATAACGAAGAAAATGCAGTTTGGTTCTATATCATAAGTCCAAGAAAATATATATATATATATATATATATATATATATATATATATATATATATATATATATATATATATATATATATATATATATATATATATATATATATTTATAAAAAGTTTTGTCAAAAACGGTTTATTTCGAGCGGTTTTGCGTGAACCAAAATTAGAGGTGTAGGATGACTTCAAATCAAAAGGTCGTCAACATGAAAGTTGTAGATCTCGTCGAGACGAACAAATTTAATGTTGACCAGTTTTTGATACGATGTCGTTTTGACACTCAAAATGGCCTCTGAGCGCAGATAGAAACAGCATACTCGAGTGACAGCATACCTACTCGAGTAGCAGCATACCTACTCGAGTAACAGCATACCTACTCGAGTAGTAACATACCAACTTGAGTAGTAACATAATATACTCGAGTAGAGACTCATTACTCGAGTTAAAACATGAATTACTCGAGTAGAAGCAGCATATACTCGAGTAGCAGCTCACCACTCGAGTTATAGCGGAAACAATGAAATTAGGGGTTTAAAACGACTTCAAATCGAAACGTGGTCAACATGAAAGTTGTAGATCTCGTCGAGGCAAACAAATTGCATGTTGACAAGTTTTTGATACGACACCGTTTTGACCCTCAAAATGATGTTTGAACGTAGAACGAAACAGCCTACTCGAGTGACAACATACCTACTCGAGTAACAGCATACCTACTCGAGTAACAACATACCTACTCGAGTAGTAACATACTTACTCGAGTAGTAACATAATATACTCGATTAGAGGCTCATTACTCGAGTTAAAACATGAATTACTCGAGTAGAAGCAGCATATACTCGAGTAGCAGCTTGCCACTCGAGTTATCGCAGAAACAACGGAATTTGGGGTTCAAAACCGCTTCAAGTCGAAAAGTGGTCAACATGAAAGTTGTAGATATCATCGAGATGAACGAATTTCGAGTTGACCATTTTTTGATACAACGCCATTTTACCCTCAAAACGGTGCCCGAGTAAAATCTAAAACGGGCTAATCGAGTAGAACCATAGCTTCTCGAGAAGACTCAGCACGGAAGCCCAAACGAGCGCCGAATTAAACCAAACTTGCATCGAAGGCGAACACTAATGCTACAATACTAACGGAAAAATCAAAACTAGAATCCGACGAGCCATTCCCGAGATATTAATCTTCGAAGTATACGGCGAACATAAACAGTCCAAAACTTCAATCGCGCGCCGAGACTCCAAAAATGCTCGGATTGCGACAAAACTTGACGTGCAAGTCCAAAATTACTTAGCTTAAATTCCAAATGCAAAATCTTCATATTACAATAAGAATTCGGCCTACTCGACCGCACGGACACGAAAATGCCTTATCGGCATTGCGCCGTCAACTTAACATTAAAAGTAATGCCACGATGTCATAAATCTGGCGTTGCCCAAACAAATAAAATCATCGAAAAATTGGGGGCGTTATAGGATCCAACAGAGGACCTATTGAGATTGTATGTGTTGGATAGAGGAAAGCTGTAGGAAAGTCTCTTACTACTCGTATAATTCTCCTATAACAACAGTCACCATGCAACCATCGGGATGGCACCCCATGAAGCACTTTACGAAAGAAGGTGTAAAACCCCCTTGTCATGGGTGCAAGATAAAGGCCCGAAGGTTTTAGAAATTGAGTACATCGATGACACAAATGCAGTTGTTAGACTAACACGGGACCGCATGCTTGAGGCTCAAAGTTGGCAGGCTAAATATTATAATGCAAAACACTGGTTGGTAGAATTTCAAGTGTCTGCCAAAGTGTTCCTGAAAATCCGGCTGATGCATGGAGTGTCACGGGTGCGTGGTGTGAAGAATCTCAGCCCAAGGTACGTTGGCCCAAACACCATATTTGGAAAAGATTGGCCCTTTCGCCTACCGGTTGGAGTTACCACCAGAGCTGGAGAATCTTCATGACGTATTGCATGTGTCGTCTCTCCGGAAGGAACTGTTGCAGCCCGATCATCACATCCCCACAATTTCTGGAGAAGTAGCAATGGATAGATCTGTACGACTAGAGCCGGTGCGGAAAGTAGGCAACGAGACATGGAGTTTGAGCCATAAGTGTGTTTCATTGGTAAAAGTGTTGTGGTCTAACCATGGGAGGGAGGAGTACACATGGGAGCTAGTGGACTTGATCCAAAAGTGCTACCCGGAGTTGTTTCGTCAATGTAATTTTGAAAGCATATTTTATTTTATTTTATGCTTTTCCCTCCCCATAGCCTTAGCCTGATTTCGAGGACAAAATATTTTATTTTGTTTATAGGATTTATAATGTCCCAATTCACGCTAGGCTCCTTGTGCGCACTTTTTAAGCAAGGAGAGGTGACTTGGGCTCAGGGAGTTATGGAAGTTAGGCTTACACTTGAGTAATGGAGGAAAAGCTAGTCCAGAGTAGGACACGGGTAGTGACACGGGTGTGTCCATACCCGTGTGGTACTCTGGTGTCATTGTGTTTTCTTTGTGAGATTTGCAGAGAAGGACACGGGTAGTGACACGGGCGTGTCCATACCCATATGGTTCTTTGGCAACTACGCGTAATACCTGTTGTTTCCAGAACAGGATATAGGTAGTGACACAGGCGTGTCCCTACCCGTGTGCAGAGTTCGAGGATTCGTCGAGCTAAGCTCTACAAATCATCGACCGTGTTCCTTCCGAGCAGGACACGGGTAGTGGCACGGGCGTGTCCCTAAACGTGTGTGTCCAGGCAGCGATTCGTCGAGCAGAGCTCTATGAATCGTCGACCATCTTCCTCCCGAGCAGGATACGGGTAGTGACATAGGCATGTCCCTACCTGTGTGTGTCCTAGCAGCAGCTCAACAATTCATCGAGCGGAGTTCGACAAATCATCAACCATATTCTTCCCGAGCAGGACACAGGTAGAGACACGAGCGTGTCCCTACACGTGTAGTTCAATTTTAGGTTTTTGCGAATTTTCCGGCCACGTCATTTTGAAGGGACTCATTTACTGAGTTTATTGGCGGTCCAATGATAGGCTGACATGTGTCTATGTACTTGCCAAACTTCTCACATGAAAAGGGTAGAAAACCCTAGCCATTTGTAGTCTTCCTTCCTAGTCATTTCTGTAAGAAACTACTATAGAGGAAGGATGTGCTGGAGCCGATCTTCTTTCCGTGAAGAACGAACACCGACCAAGGAGAAGAAGATGCTGCCGAGAAGGGTGACAAGATCCATGGCCGGAAATACAAGAGAGGAGGTGAGCTTCCCGCCCTTTCCCTTGGTGCTAGATGTTTAGTTATTTCTACGAGAGATATCGACTCAAAAGAGTCTTGATTTGTGAGAAGAAGGTTTCTAGGAAAAGGCCATGCTAGGACTTGTGTCGTAGGAGTTAGATTCTTCAACCTTTCCCTCACTTCGAATGCAGTTTGTGGACTGGTTTCATGAAGAGAAGTGGCCTTATGAGGGTGAGTAAGGGAGGAGAAATTCTGGACATTATTTGAAAGTTTTGCTGAAGGAAGAAGACGAACCGATTTCGTTCGATATGCTTTAAGATGCGTGTAGAAATCTCTTTTCTGCGCACAGCAACCTGAGAGACCGTTTTCAGACACGATGCGGCCAGATCTGTGCTCGTAACTAAACACGAAAGTCGCAGCCCTTGGAAATACCTTTCAAACGAGGGGTTAAATGCCTTCACCGGATTCCTGTAGCCTCGGTAATCCCCATTTGAAATTGTTGTACAGTAGTCATTCCTGCTCATGTAATTTTCGTGTTTATTTTGTATCGGTTTTGGGTTTGGTAGAGAAATCGTACTATATTAACATTAATGGCTTGTTGTAATGTAGTCCAAAGGTGGTTGTGATAAATCATGTTAATAACATTATTGGATAGATCCCTAATGAAAAAATGATGTGGAAAATGTACATGATTGACGTGATGTTGTGAAGGTTAGAGAATGAACGGATTGACGAGTTGGCGTGGTGGGAATGATTTAAATATGTGAAATGATGCAGACATACTTGACAGTGGAAATGAGTTGAATAATGATGAGTTTGGCTTGATTATGCGGTATAAAAATGGTAATGACTGTTACGAACAAATGGTTGTGGTCTTGGATGAAGGGTGTAAGTGAGGGTGTTTGATCGCACTGGTTTGGAAATGCTGAGAAGAGACTCCAGTGGACGGTTTGGCTTGATCCTCGGTGCTCATTCCCTGGGCTACTTCCGTTCCAAGTGGATGGTTGGGCTTGGTCCTCGTGCTTCTTCCGATGCTCCTTCCGGGTCACAACATAGGCCAGTTCGGGGCTTGGTTCTCGGTGCACGTCTACCCGAGACTCCCGCTGAACCGTAGTATGCAGATGAGCTCCGCTATTGTGTTCTTAGCGTTGAGGCATACAGAGGACTATGCTTGGTAGTGTGGATGCCCTCTTAGTAGTGGAGAAGCCCATTCCACTGTCAACGCCTAGGCACGACCGTTGATGCCTGAGAGGTTAGCTACCCGCTCTAAAACTGGGAACTACAAGTCTGTGTCGACATAGCAGTTGCATCAGCACGATCATGGGTGAGTCATTGAATTGCATTCATATCATTACATTGTATTGCATACTCAAGATCCTCATCGTATATGTTTGTATGGGCACTCTTATACGATGAGTTACTTTACTGTTGAGTCGATCCTTAACTTATAAGTTTGTATGGGCATTTTTATAAGTTAAGTTACATTCCTGTTGTAGTTCTATATGCTTAGATTGATTGATATAACTTGAGTAGAATTGCTACAATAGAATGCTGATAATATTATTTTACATTACTTCTATTGGTACTCATGATACGTATATTTACTTCACTTGCTTGTACTTCTTCTTATATAGATATATTATACCCTTGATCCTTTCTCCGCCAGGTGCCGAGGAGTCGCCGGGGGAGCGGATGTGATGGTCACTTAGTATTTTGACTAACGGTTTCTACGTCTTCCTTTTTAGGAGGAAACCCTGCAGACAGGATAGCCGCAGGTCATACAGCAGGACAGCCAGGCCAGGATGACAAGGCCTGAAGGGACGGTGCCTTTGATACTATCAGTGACCGATGTTTGTTGAGATACTCATGATGTAGCCCCTTTTGGGCAAGTTTTACTCGTACTATGATATTTTAGAAGCTTGTTGAAGCTTCTTTTCTTGATGTACTTTTGGACTAATTAACTTATGTGTGGATTGATTTCTATTTCATATTCTTGATTGGGTTATCATTGGATGATATTGTTTAATGGCCGACAGAATAGGCGGCTTGTGGTGCAGACCAATAGGTGCGTTGGTGCCACCGCAAGGCGGCTGTTCTGGGCATAAGACTCCCCTCGGCCGTATTCTGTGTTCTGGGAGGGGGGTCTTATAGTAACTTACCAAGTCCCTGAGAAGCTGGGTATTGAACACATCAATCACAATTTTAAATCTCATTTCCCTAATAAGAGTACAGTATTTCAGAAGGCAAATACAACTTCTAAAACTGTCAAGTTTTCCCCTCTCCTAAAGGATCAATCAACTGTGTGCTCCACCAGTGGGGTGAAGGCACATGATCTAAGAAAGAGTGACACTATCCACTCTAGCCATAAAGTTTAGGAGAACACCTTTAGATTTGGACCCAAGTATCCTCTATCTAAGGAAATGAGAATGTCCACTAGATGGCAGGCTACAAAAATACATCAGGCCCATTTTGGACCAGCTGTATTTAGTTCCTCAGCACCTTCACTCAGGAAGAAGGGGGCAGCATCATGCACTGCTCATCCAACAAAGTCTTGTGTTGATCACATCTGTCATGAACAGCAAGTCCGTGCTTTCCTAAAGAGAAGGTACAACATTCATAAATTTTGGTGCTGTGGGAAAGTGGGTCACTATGCCATTGATTATTGGCATAACATAACTGGGACTAGTGGACAGAGAGGTGCTCAGCCCAGATAGAGAGTTGGGTAGATGTTTTATGATGCTAACAAGAACCTAGGACGCAATTATCATTGGGTGCCTAAGGGAAAATGAATTTTGTTTTGCAGGACTGTCCAAGTACCTGTCCACTTAAGAGTTGGTATTTGGACAATGGGTGTTCTAGGGAAATGACTGGGACAGGATAGTTGCTCTTGGAATGTGCTCTAGAAAAAGTAACAAATTAAGGTTGAGGCTATCAAGTAAGTAATCCACAAAAGCTAGAGGAAGCAAGCTTCAAGGTATGTCTCTCCCTCTCTTATATAGAGATTAAGTTAACCATTTGTTAAGTTATGTTAGTTGTGCTCAAGATGAATCTAATCTAGCACATCAAATAGAAAAATAGTGATTCAATTATTCACACTGTTAATTTTTGTATGCTTTACTCAAAAATCTCAAATAACTTATTAGCAAGGTTTAGGACGAAACAATGCACAATATGGGTGCCAATAGAACTAGCCCATTGACATGTTAGGTTCCCTTTTATGTAACTTGACAAAACTTTTACTAAGTTAGGTAAAATATACAACCAATCAGTGAGAGAAATATCAAATTAAACATGTATGGAACAAATAAAAGAAAAACCGAGGGATATAGTAAAAGCTCTACGTGTCATGTATCATAACAGGAATCATGGAGTACGCCGTAAAGTCTAAAATACTAAATTTAAATAGTCAAATTAAAATTTTAATTAAATTAACTAAATCTTTTCATTACATATATAAAGGCGACAAGAAACAAAAAGCCACATCACCCTCTAAATCCTTAAACCTAGCCGTCGAGACCCAAATCATCTCAGTGTCTTGACGCTCTGCTACAATGGAACCAAATGTCATCAAGGAGCTTCAGGATGGATACGAAATTGTGATGGATGGATTCAATTATGCCTCTCCTGAGATTAAAGCCGGGTTAAGGATGATTGAGGTCTCAGGCTTAGAATACACCCTTTCCAAACCCTCCACCATTCTTAGAAATAAAGTTGTGGAATTGTTCTCAAACATAAGATGTCCCCATCTCAAAACTCTCTCAGGTCTAAGATTGAATATATCAAAATAAAGGTAAAATCTAAGAGGTTAGGAAAGGTACTTCATATACCCCCTCTGTTAACCAAAGCGAGGAAGAAGAGCTCGCTGACACGGACAGAGACCATGCTCTCTCATGGTGTGGATACAATGAGGCCAAATCTGGATCTCTGAAAAGGAAATTCTTCAATTAGAGAGTAAAATGCTAGCATACATTGTAGGGAAAGCCCTTATCTGCAAACCTGGATCACAAGACACCATTTCCAGGTTCATGTTTGAAGTCATGACCAGAATTATATAGAATAGAAAGACCTCATAGACTTCTTTCATCTATCACAGAATAGTAGAATGTATATCCTCTCCAAATTTGTGAAGAATCATTTCCTTATACCTAGTGAACACCTATCCTGACACTTTCAAACAGGAACATGGGTTGAAGATTCACTACTTAAAAAGAATGGATATAAAGACTTTAGATAGATTTTCTAGAGTCTTACCAATGAGCTAACCCACAGGAATAAAGGAATCCTCCAAGGGCACATGAAAGAAACATACTGTGGAAGAAAGAACTTCCAGCCCAGAACAAGTGCTTGGATCATCCTCTCGAGCTGATGCTGGTCTACAGGTTGACTTGTCACTCAGTCAATCCTCTGCAAAAATTCAACTCCAGGATGCTGTTGTGCATGTTGATAAATCCATGCCAGCCCAAGGTCAGGACAAGTGTCCAAGAATGCTGCTGAAGAAGAGGTTAGTTCAGAGATGAGGCAGACAAGGGTGATACTGATGGCATTGCAGCAAGTGAAGATATCCCTGCTGCAAAAGATAACAGAGAGCACCTGAGACTTTAGATACTTATCTTAATAAGTCAAGCCTAGAGAAGGAAGCTCACTCTGAGGGGCAGCATGATCAAATGGAGTTGACAGACCTGGATCAAGTTGTCAATAGAATAGTTGACTCTGCACCCATTACTGGTAAATCCCATACCCTTTTAGTTAGTAATGTTAAAACTGCTTTAGATAAGGAAAAGTTTCCTTCTATAAGTGTTGTATTTGAGGGTGAGACTTCTCAAATCCCTACTCAAGATGTTATACCTCCTGCTATGAGCCATACTACATCTTCCCTCATCTCCAATGAGGAATTTCTAAAACAACTTAAAGCACTCATGGATGCTCAGACCACAACCCTCAACGAGTATGTTGATCTATCAGTTGCCGAACTGAGGGATGAATTGTCAGCTAAGGTAAATGAAACTAAAGAAGAAATATCCTACTTAAACAAATAGGTCACCACCTAGTTTGACAAGGCTGGAACTGCTGGAGTCATGCTGACCACCCTCATGAAATCTTTGGACACAAGCCAAAAACTCACTACAGCTAACATATGATATGTAAAGAATTATATAAGTACAATTGATGAAGTGATCAAGGGTGCAACAAACCATGTTAATCAGCATGTCATGAAGGTTGCTCTCCACTCCACGGAGTAGGCAATTCTCTTGAGGAATGAGCTGCTTAATGACAATGAGAGAATACTCCAATCTTTATCAAGCAAAACTGAAGCCAACACCTCATTACTGCAAAAGACAATATCTGAAGAAGGCAGAAAGTGGGAGAGCAGCCATGTTAAGGCAGCAATACTCATTGAAGATCAAGCCTTCAATGTAATTCAAGTCAGCAGGGTGGCAGTACACCTGCCCCTCCTGCATAGAAAGAGGCCAGAGGACCTAGACTTCCCTACACAAGCCAGAATTGCAGTGGATGCACAACTTGCTGCCAGAAGAAATACGGCCTGAAGAGTTCATTGCAAAGAGGAGAGCTACGAACAAAGATGACCCAGACTATGAACAACTAAGTGAGGCCTGTAAATCCATCATTATCAATGCTTGGGTAAGCCATGGACAAATCTTGAAGAATATTGATAGTGTATATCCTTTTAAGGAATGGATAAAACATTTGGAAATAAATTCCCTAAGGCAAAGTGTATTCAAGGAGAATCTGGTAAGGAAGAGCAACCCCAAGAAAATACCTTCCAGATATATTCCAAAGCCCTTCCTTTACTTCTAGAGGCAGAGGAACAAAGTTATAGACTTGAAGAAGACTACTGAAACCAAGGATGTTGGTGAAAGTTCTTCAAAGAATTACTGATAGAAGACCGCAAGACCTAAGCTTATTTAAAAAAATATTGTCTGATTTATGTCTTGTAATGAATGTCAACAGTGTAAAAATTGCAAATCTTTATCAATGAAATTAACATGTGTTGACCCTAACTATATTGATGTGATAAATGTATATATATGATAAACAAATGTGTTGTTCCTTCATATATATCCTGAAATTACAAGTTTGCTACTGTTTGGCTAAGTTAATGATTAGGTTCATCTTGATCATAATGTTTATCTTGTAAATGATTACTAAAGTTCTTGTTATTAATCATACTATCACAATATCAATGATTGCTAATTCAATTATACCATTAGTCTATCAATCATAGTGTTAAGCCATCACATCTACGGGGAGTTATCCTGTATTGGGATGGCTAGTTGTCATGATAATGTTTCATTAGTCCCATTGTTGATGCGCGAAAACTGCACTACCTAGTTAACACGGAGGGAGTGTTCAGTCTCACAGGCTAGGAGAGGAAGAGGATAAAGGCTGTGGGGGAAGAGGAAGCTTCTAAATGCTCGAGAGTGGAGCAAGCGCTTGTCAAAGGGGTGGCGTGGATAGAGGAGACGTTTGCTGAGAGTAGTGGAGGAGGTTGAAGAGAAGAGGAGGTTGATCAGGAGCTGTCGAGAAGACAGTTACTTGGACGATTGTGCTTGCAGGTTGATGCCGAGAGAGCTAAGCTGAGCTGAGAGAAAGAGAGAAGGCGGGGGCCGCTAGCAGCGGCAAAAGCAGACTTTGCCCGCCGCGGCATAAATGCCACTCTTGCAATGGGTTTTCCTTTTATTAATAGCAAGTGTTACATCTTGGCAATACACCTTTACAAGAAAGCAATAAAGGGGTACAAGGAGGAAGCTGGCGGCTAAGGAAGAAGTGCCAGGAGAGACCGGGCAGACTAAAGAGCCAGGTCGGCAGTCCGCGCGACTAAGGGAAGAGGTGAGGCCGCGCATTCTGGCAACTGAAGCCGGCAGGCCGCGCACAGTTACAGAATGAAGGAAGGTGGACTGAGAAACGGAGTCCATAGGAGGTGATCACTTGAGCTTGCTGTGGGCTATCTTCGAGCGTGAGCACCTTGGGGTGTCTCCACCTCTAGGGTGTCTGAACCTTTGGGGTGTCTCAACCTAAACTCCATGAGAGGTCTGGGGGCTATTTATAGGCCTGAGGAGGTAACGGCTTGCGGTGATATTACCCCCGGTGAGGCGGTAACTTGAGCGAGAAGAAGACGGAGTACGCTGAGTCTACAAGAGGCCGTGCGGACTGGGGCTTGCTTCTGGAGCTGTGTCTGGTGATGGCGAACTGGGAGACTAAGTGGCAGACTGCGAGGAGCGTCCGCAGAGTCCTCCGCTGCTGAGCTGATCGAGCCCGTGCCAGGAAAGTTCGGGCTGAAGGAGTTCTCGCCAAGGTTGCGCGGGCGGAGGGATTACCTACCCGCTGCTGGGAAGCTAGAGCTGGAAGCTATGCGGCGGATTGCGAGGAGAATCCGCAGAGTTCGCTGCTAGTGAACTGAGCGAGCGCTAAGGGTGCGAGCTGAGGAGTTCCCGCTGAGTCCGCAGAGTCCGTACGAGGCTATGCGGTCTAGGAATATCTTGAGGAGGTTCTGCTGCTTGGCGGGCTTTGAAGAGTCCGCCACTACTAACTATGTCCTCGCGTAGACTGCGTGTTGAGGGGGTTGTCCGCCTGCTGGAGAAGCGGGTGGAGGTTTTGAGGAATGACGGACTGAGGAGAGAATCCGCAGAGTCTGCGGAGTCCGCGCTTGCTGCTAGGATGAGTCCGCTTATGCTAGAATGAAGATGCCTGCCGCTGAGCTGGGGTTCATCGCTGTAGGCGGACAGGAATGCTTGACTGTACTTTGAGTCTGCCCAGCTCGCGAGGAACGGAGTATTGTTGTCGATCTTTGCAGGTAGCCGGGTTGTTGGAGTGTCAGCACTCCGCAGGGGGACTGAAGAAGTTGGCTGCCCACGCTGCTGGGAGACAAGGGTCGAGCGAGCAGCCAGACTGACGAGGCAAGTCGCGCGTGTTGGAAAAGTGGAAACTGAGGTAGCTGGCTGGCGGCCTGGGGGAAGGTCACCACTGTTGTTTGGCGGTTTGAGCGGTATGATCTTCTTGAAGAGAGACCTGCAGGAACGGGCTAAGGGAGTCCAATTCCTGCAAGGGGCGCGGCCTATTGCCGGCCTAAGTAGACAAGGAACCGAGTTTGGCAAAGAGAGGCCTGCGGAGATAAGCTTGAGGTTAAGCTGAAAAACGGCGCGGCCTATAGAGGCGGACTGCGGAGCAGTCCGGGGCCCCTACCGACCAGAGAGTCAACACCCGTCCTGGGCGGTCCGATCGCTGAGACCGCCCAAGCCGTGCGGCCTGAGCGGACAGGGAAAATCTGTCCGCCCAACCTAAGAAGCGATCTCCGGGTGGAACCTGGAGCAGGCCGCTACTGGCGAGCTGGCTGCCTTGGGAAGGATCTCCGGGTGGAACCCACGGAAATCGTGATCCACCACCAAGGAAAAGACGGGGGCAAGGTGAGATAGAACCTGATGCCTCTCCTTTAGATGGTTGCGAATGCCTGTCTATTTCCTGTAAAGGAAAATTTAGTGTAGGCATGTATGGGAGGTACGTCTTGCGCGTACTTGAGTTTGCCTTTGCAAAGTGAAGATGTGTCTTCTACTGAGTTCTGCAAAATGAAGGTGAGAGGAAAACATAGGAGCATAATAACTTGCAAGTACCTGAAGGCGACTTGCAAGTACATGTTATCCTCTACAAAAAGAAGAGTAAGCGATATGCGTGAAAGGAAAAACAAGCTGCAAGTACCTAAAGGGAACTTGCAAGTGTTTGCCGGTTTCTGCAAAAGAGAAGTTAGAAAAAAATATGGGAGTAAAGAAAAAGCTGTAAATACCTGAAGGCAACTTGCAGGTATCTGCAAAAGAAGAGTTAGAAGTGGACACAGTATATGAAAGTAACTTGCAAGTACCTGTGAAGAAACTTGCAAGTATCCGCTGATCTCTGCAAAATGAGTGTTAGAAGCAAACATGATACGTGAAAGTGGCAAGTACTTGTGAAGAAACATGCAAGTGTATACTGATCTCTGCAAAATGAGTGTTAGAAGCAAACAAAATATGTATAGGTGTAGCTTGTAAGTACCTATGAAGAAACTTGCAAGCATCAGCTGAACTCTACGAGAAGAGAGTTAGAGACAGACATAGATGAAAAAATTACGCTGCGAGTACCTGGACGTGACTTGCAGGTGCCTGCTAATCACTGCAAAGAGAAGAGTGAGCAGCAAACATAATATAATGAGCTAAGCTGCAAGTACCTGAGCGGAGCTTGCGAATGTTGATTGTTGATGAGATAAGGTCGATATGACCAAATAATAAGGGAAATGCCTCATGAATTCTGCTGATAATTTGAATGAAGATCAAACAAGGATTGTAATCTTCTTGCTATATTAAAGCTGTCAACTTTATCATAATGTACAAATCAATAAGTTGAGTGTTGACTGTTGATATAATGGGATAGATATGATCACATTGGCAGAGAAAAAGTTTGACGAATTCTGCAAATATTAACTAGATTGCAATAGCATGTCTTGATGATCAAGGAGAGTAAGATTCTTTGATCAACGTTTGATGTCATTAGCGTTTAATAAGAGCAATGAATAGCTTTATAAATCATCATCTGATAGAGCATAAGAAAGCAGTGAATAAAAGATGAGACTAAGAGAGCTTGTAAATGTTAACATTTGGTAAAGATTATGCAGGCAACGCATATAAGATGTGCACAAGCAAAGTGAATGTTTGCTAATCCTTTTGGTAGGTCGGAATTAACCTGTTCACCTGTGAAAGAGGCAGTTGATAACAAAGAGCACTAGCTATACTCCCTTGACAGAGCACAAAAGGGAGACATGCGCAAAATCCTAAGAAGGAAGCGGCAGATGCACTGCTCTCTTGCCCCGGGTGCAATCATCACTGATCAATGAGACTAGTTGCGCCAAGTGGCCTATTGCTTGTCTGTGGAAAGATCAATGGAATTGTGGGATCCCACGAAGGCACGGATTGAGAGTACCATAGAGTGTTCTACCATCACAGTCAAGAGATGATCGAAGAGACAAGGCTACGCTTGGTTGTCATTGCTTATCATGCAAAGATCATCATAACTTTAATGTATCCTTAATGAAGCACATCAGAGCTAACACATGGGGCTCTCCAAGCACACACTCTGTGTCAGATGCTGGCTAGGATCCGAAGTTTGAATCCCAGCATCGTAGATTGAACAACTCTCACTGTACATATGCGGACACCCCCCACTATATGTGGTCGTAGCGGCTGTGCCAGAGAACAATCTATGGAGGGAGCATTCAAGACTTGGCGATATCTCATTGGTGTAGTGATCTCTGTAGTAAAGAGAAAAGTAGAGGAGGAAGCATTATAAGAAGGGAACTGTGCCAGTATGAGATCCCTGAGGTATACTTTATTGAAAAACATGAAAGAGAACTTAGAAGTGTTTTGAAATGAAAATGTTTGAAAGAGTAAGAGTAAGAGTAACCAGTCATAGTTATGAAAAAATGTTGAATTAGGAAGTCCTTTGCCAGTTTAGAATAGTCTTCCAAGCATGCCCTCGTCATCGGCATCGAAGCATTTAACAGTTTTATTAACAACGAGGAGAGGGGGTTCTTCAACTAGGCTCACCCCTCTGGAGCTGCAAGGAATATCTGGAACTTATTTGTACTTTGAGGTTGCTTGATCAGGGCGATCACCTTTAGGAAGTAGATCACGCATCTTACCCTGCTGGGGCATCCTTTGCACTAGTCGACAGAGTGCTCGGCAGTTCACAGTAAGGTGGCCTGACTCTTAATGGAACTCGCAGTATGGTTCGACTTCCTTTGATCTTTGATCAGCTGGTCGGTAAGGCTTCTTGTAATTAGCCCTGTCTTTCAAAACTTGGCTCACTTGTAGCATGACTTCATCTAGTTCGGACTCGTGCATGTCATTGTCTTGTTGTTGATAAACTGTTGCTGTTTGAGAAGATGGAGCTGGTGGTAGTAGCAGTTGATCTTGAGCACGATCACAGCTCGGGAAGGGATATCGATGGCATTGAAATCTACTTTCCCTTCTCGAGTGAGTTGGGAAATCTTTCCGAGGTGACCTCGGAGGCTGTTTGTAAGGAGGAGAGTCTTTCTCTGACAGAAACCTGGAGACGAAGGCTGGGTTGCTCTTTACACCTCGGATGTATGAGATGGCTAGAGCAATCAACGCTTGGTACGTTCTCGGTGCACAGATATTGGCTTCAAATTTGAGCGGCCCTTCACAAAGACCGTGGATAAGAGCCACTCGGTACATTTCTTGATCAGCAATCTCGATGTCCAAGATTTCTCTTTGAAATCGATCAACGAACTTAGACCAAGTTTCATTCCCATGTTGCTTGATCTTAAAGAGGGCTTCAGGACCTCCCTTTCTCTTGGTTGAGGTGGAGAATCTGAGCAAGAACTCCCTTCACAGATCTACAAAGGAAGTGATGGAGTGAGGACGAAGACCATAGAACCAGTCCCTCACTTGTCCATCAAAGGTTGTGACAAGGAGCTTGCACTTAGTTGCATCTGAAAGGGTTTTAAGAGCGATGGCTAATTCGAAGGATTGCAGATGCTTCACTGGATAAGTTTCTCCAATGTAGGTCAGTAGCCGGGGCTCTCTAAAGTTAGCTGCAGTTGGTTTATGACGAACGTTCTCTGTAAACGGTGAAGGCTCTTCTTGTTCTCCTACAACATAAGGATGAAAAGGAGCATAAGGTGCAGCTGTAAAAGAAGTAGGAGGATAAAAGGGAAAAGTTGTTGCAGGAGGAGCAAAGGAAGGAGCTGTAGGGTAAGGATGACTACCCTGAAAATTGAGAAATCTAGCAGGACTTCCTCGGGCTGCTTCCCGGAAGAAGTTATGGCGAGCGGCAAACTCTTCATCTTGAGCTTGCAAAGGGGCTACAGGCCCTTGCAGGAAGGTTGCTGTATAAGGATGATAGACTGGCGGGCAATCTGGAGGGTAAACTTACTGATGCTCCAATATTAGCGTTGGATTGATTGGAGCAGCGGGAGCAGCGGGAGCAGCTGGAGATGTTGTAGGTTATATCTGTAACTGGTGGGTGATTACAGCAAGGATTTGGTTGATTGCTTGGAACTGTTGAGCATTCTCACGGCGTGATTGCTCAAAGGCCTCCCAGAGAGGGTCATCTCTAAGACTTGATTGAGAAAGGTTCTCGACTGCATGATGATCTGACATGGCTAACTGTCGCTGTTCACCATATGTTTGGATCTGAAGGCCGCATGTTAACTGTTGATGAGCGAAAACGACACCGCCTAATTAACACGAATGGAGTGTTCAGTCTCACAACCTACGAGAGGAAGAGGATGAAGGCTGCAGGGGAAGAGGATGCTTCTGAGTGCTCGAGAGTGGAGCAAGCGCTTGTCAAAGGGGTTGCGGGGATAGAGGAGAGGTTTACTGAGAGCACCGGAGGAGGTTGATGAGAAGAGGAGGTTGATCAGGAGCTATCGAGCAGACAATTACTTGGACGGTTGTGCTTGCAGGTTGATGCCGAGAGAGCTAAGGTTATTTGAGAGAAATAGAGAAGGAAGGGGCCGCTAGCAGCGGCAACAACAGACTTCGCCTGCCACAACTTAAATGCCACTCTTACAACGTCCTTTCCTTTGATTAATAGCGAGAGTTACTGCTTGGCAATACACCTTTACAAGAAATCAACAAAGGGGTACAATGAGGAAGCTCGAGGCTAAGGAAGAAGTGCCAGGAGAGACCGCGCGGACTCAAGAGCAGGTTGGCAGGCCGCGCGACTAAGGGAAATGGTGAGGCTGTGCGGTCTGGCAACTATATCCGGCAGGCCACGCGCAGTTACATAAAGAAGGAAGGCGGACTGGAAAATGTAGTCCGCAGGAGGTGATCAATTGAGGTTGTTGTGGGTTGTCTTCGAGCGTGAGCACCTTAGGGTGTCTCCACCTCTATGGTGTCTAAACCTCTAGGGTGTCTCAACCTGACCTCCATGAGAGGACTGGGGGGCTATTTATAGGCCCGAGGAGGTAACAGCTTGCGGTGACATTACCCTCGATGAGGCGGTAACTTGGGCGAGAAGAAGATGGAGTCCGCCGAGTCCGCAACAGGCCGCGCGGACTGGGGTTTGCTTTTGGAGCTGGGGCTGCTGATGGCGAACTGGGAGACTAAGTGGCGGACTACGAGGAGCATCCGCAGAGTAGGCCGCTGCTGAGCTGATCGAGCCCGTGCTAAGAAAGTGCGGGCTGAAGGAGTGCGCGCCAAGGTTGCGCGGGTTGAGGGATTACCTACCCGCTGCTGGGAATCGGGAGCTGGAAGCTATGCAGCAGATTGCGAGGAAAATCCGCAAAGTCAGCCGCTGATGAACTGAGCGAGCTCTAAGTGTGCGAGCTGAGGAGTGCATGCTGAGTCCGTAGAGTCCGCAAGAGGCTATGTGGTCTGGGACTGTCTTGAGGAGGTTCTACTTTTTGGCGGGCTGGGAAGAGTCTGCCACTACTGACTGAGTTCACTCCTAGACTGCGGGTTAATGGGGTTGTCTGCATGCTGGAGAAGCGGGTGGAGGTTTTGAGGAACGACGGACTGAGGAGAGAATCCGCGGAGTCTGCGTCTGCTGCTAGGCTGAGTCCGCTTATGCTGGAATGAAGATGCCTGCCACTGAGCTGGTGTTCATCGCTGTAGGTGGACTGGCATGCTTGACTGCACTTCGAGTCTATCCAGCTCACGAGGAACGGAACATGGCTTCCGATCTTTGTAGGTAGCCGGGTTGTTGGAGTGTCCGCGCTCCGCAAGCGGACTGAAGAAGCTGGCTTCCCACGTTGCTGGGTGACAAGGGCTGAGCGACCTGCCGGACTGACGAGGCAGGCCGCGCGTGTTGGAGAGGTGGAAACTGAGGTAGCTTGTTGGCGGCCTGGGGGCAGGTCGCCACTGTTGTTTGGCGGTTTGAGCGGTCTGATCTTCTTGAAGAGCGACCTACAAGAGGGTGCTAAGGGAGTCCAATTCCTACAAGGTGCGCGACCTTTTGCCGTCCTGGGTGGACAAGGAACTGAGTTCGACAAAGAGAGACCTGCGGAGACAAGCTTGCGGTTAATCTAAAAAAGGGCGCGGCCTACAGCGGCAGACTGCGAAAGCAGTCCGCGGCCCCTGTCGACCAGAGAGACAACGCGCGGCCTAGGCGGTCAGACCGCTGTGACCGCCCAAGCTGTGCGGCCTGAGCGGACAGGGAAAAATCTGTCCGCCCAACCTAAAAAGTGACCTCTAGGAGGAACCTGAAGCAGGCCGCTACTGGCGAGCTGGCTGCCTTGGGAAGGATCTCCGATTTCGGGGTTAACATCAATCATGATATTTTCTATGTGTTGATGCACCTTAGCATGGATGTGTGTTCTGCCTTCTTCGAATAGGGGGACATTGTTGGGAATTATGCCCTACAATGTTCCTTAGAATTTGAAGTGGCCTCACCAATCATGCTAAGGGGCATAATGTATTTGATGTGTGCTCTAGTTCTTGCATACAGGTAGTCCATGATTGGACAGGTGAAGAAAAGTGAGTTGGGCAGTAAACTCAAATTTCGTCGAACTCAGCTCAGAGTTCGTAAAACTCAGCTTGATTATCGAGCTCAACTCAGCATTCCTTGTGTTAAGCTTAAGAACTATGGATTCATAATTCGTCGAACTCAACTCGAAGTTCGTCGAGCTCAGGTTACAGTTCATCGAGCTCAGCCCAAGGCTTGTCAAGCTAAAGCCAGAGAAAATTTGACAAAGGAAAAAAGTGTTAAGACCGCTGAGAAGATCAAAGTTCATCGAGCTCAGCTGAAAGATTGTCAAACTAAATCCAAAAATTCTGTCTAAGGCAAAAGCGCCAAGACCGATGAGAAGAAGGCGTTGAGACCGCTGAGACTGCTGAGACAGCTGGGAAGATGGCATTGTGACAGCTGAAGACAACTGAGAAGATAACGTCGAGACCACTGAAACAGCTGAGACAGCTGAGAAGATGGCATTGAGATGGCTGAGGCAGCAGAGACAAATTTACCTAGAATATTTCTAACTCCAGAAGCGTTGAGTGAAGCAGGTTCACTCAACGCTTCTAATGAAGAAAAAAGCGTTGAAATAAAGGCTTATATCAGCTGATAATGAAAAACAACTGAGGTCGCTAAGACAAAACCGCTGAGACAGTTAAGCTCAAAAACTGCTGAGACAGCAAGTAAGAAGAAAGCGCTGAGATAAAGGCTTGTCTCAGTTGAAAATGAAAAACCGCTGAAACCGCTGAGACAAAACCGCTGAGAGAAAACCTGGGAATTTTCTAAGTCCAGAAGCGATGAGAGCCAATTGTGATGGAGTTGAGTGTCTCAACATCACTCAATGCTTGATGGTATTCTGGAATATTTTCTAATTCCAGATGTTAATGACCACTGCTGATGTCTTAAAAGTCAAAATTACAGGAAGCCGTTGCGGAAAAGCTGCTACAGCGCCGAAAGATGTTTTGTCCCTTTCTGATTGAGTTGGTGCTCACCAATCCTTAGTGGGCCCACATACTATGGTGCTGCTGATTCAAATCAACTCATACAAAAGGGGAAACAGAAAAGGGATTAGGGTTAACGAATCAAAAGAATACAGAAAGAGAAAAATTGAAAAGAGGCGTCTGGGTATTTTTCTTCTGATCAAGCTTGAAAGCCAAAATCCAGCAAAGTTATCCTAATGGCAGAGAAGGATAGCTGAAGCACATCAAAGCTCATCAAGGTTATTCTAAGCAGAATAGTTTAGCTGATTCATCTCATCAGTAAGGTGGAAGATGCTAATCAGTGCAGCAGTAAAAATTGATAACTATAGAAGAAGACTGATTCCTTTTATTGCAAGTGAGCAGGACTAAAATATGCTAGTCCAACAAAGTTGACTCAGAGTTATTTCTCTAAGTTAGTTATTTTATTTTACTCACTTACTGTATAAACCTCCTGTAAGATTCAAGTTTCCTAAATCTGAGTGTAGGGCACTTTGTGCCTGAGGTAGGTGATAAATTTGTCACTGAGGTAGGTGCCCTATTGCGGCACTGAGGTAGGATCCAAGTGAGGATCTTAGCTGTAGGGCTTAAATGCCTATGGTAGGAGAGTGTTGCACTCTGAGGTAGGATCCAACTATGGATCTGAGGTAGGGCTATCATGTCAGCCTGAGCGTAGGGCCTTGTGCCTGAGGTAGGGGACTGAAGAGTCACTGAGCTGTAGGTGACAAGTTTATCACAGAGATTGTATGCCTTCGAGGCGGCTGAGCTGTAGGTACCTGAAAGGATACCGAGTTGTATGAGTGTTGCTGCACTCTAAGAGTAGGTCTTTGTACCTGAAGCTGTAGGGCTGAAGAGCCTGAGTGTAGGCCTTAGAAATAAGGCTGAGATAGGTGATCACTGGATCACTGAGCTGTAGGAGTTCTGCAGAGCTCTGAGGTATGAACCCTTGTGGTTCTGAGTTGGATTCCTAGAATAATATGTGTGTAAGGCTGAGGGCCTGAGGTTTAAGCTCTGAGGAGCATAGTGGAGAAGTTGTACCTAGTACAACAAGTAAGTTGGATAGGTGGGAGGGAAAGTGGATGTACATAATTTGGGAACCACTATAAATCCTTGTGTTTGTTGTGTGCTTGTTTTTCTTTATTATTGCAGGTTTAAGGACAAGCTCTAGTTAGCATAATTAGAAATCAGCAAAAGTTTTAATAAAAACTCAAAGAGATATTCACCCCCCCCCCCTTTAGGTGATTAGCTAACCTTCAGTTAAGTAACTTTCAGGGATGAGGTCTATTAGGTACTGTTCGAGATGACCGAGACCCAGAACCATATGGTTAGCATTCCACCAGTATGAGATTTTTCTGATGTGTTTCTTGAGAAGTTGTCAGGGATACCACCGCATCGGGAGAAAGATTTCGAGATATAGCTCGTGTCGGGGGCTAATCCATTATCAAGAGCTCTGTATCGTATGGCCCCGAAGAAGTTTGTAGAATTTCGAAGCCAACTACAGGAGCTATTGGAAGCTGGGTTTGTCTGACTGATCTCCTCGCCATGGGAATCTACTGTATTATTTGTGAAGAAGATGGACATGACGCCCAGATTGTGCATTGATTATAGAGCACTGAACAGGCTGACGGTTCGGAACATGTATCCGCTGTCGAGGATCGATGAGTTATTTGACCAATTGGAGGGAGGTCAATGGTTTTCGAAACTGGATCTAAGGTCAGGTTATTATCAACTGCAGATTAAGGAGGAGGACATCCCGAAGACCACTTTTAGCTGTAGATATGCACTATATGAGTTCACCGTGATGCCCTTTGAGCTCACAAACACGCCATATGCATTCATGAGTTTGATGAACTAAGTGTTCGAGGCTTATCGCGACATACTCGTCATTGTTTTTATTGATGACATCCTCATTTACTTGAGGATCGAGGAGGAGCATGCTCGTCATCTGGTACTAACTGTAGAGATGCTCCGAGAGCACCGTTTGTATGCCAAGTTCAGTAAGTGCCAATTCTGGCTGAAGTAGATGGCTTTCTTGGGCCGTATTATCAGTGGGGTAGGACTAGTAGTAGACCCAGTAAAGATCCATGTGGTACTAAATTGGCAAAAACTGAAGTTGACCACCATTATACAGAGTTTCCTAGGACTTATTGGTTATTACTATAAGTTCGTGGAGGGATTCTCCTGGATTGCCCTTCCTCTTACATCCCTGACAAAGAGGGAGATTCCTTTTATTTGGACGCCGCAACGTTTGTTTACTATCCAAGAGCTGATGGGTCGGCTTACCTCGGCCACTATCCATGCCCTTCCATCTAGGAAGGAAGGATTTCAGGTCTTTACAAATGTGTCGTACCAAGGGATGGTTGCCATTCTGATGCAGAATGGGAACGAGATACTTTATGTCTCCCGCTGATTGAAGAAACAGGAGCAGAACTACCCAGTACATGACTTGGAGTTGGGAGCAGTGATCTTTACTCTAAAGATCAGGCGGCGCTAAATCTACTATGTCCACTGCAATATATTCTCGGATCACAAGAATTTTAAGTATGTGGTTATGCAGAATGAGCTGAATATTCGACAGACACGATGGGTGGAGTTCTTGTAAGATTAGTAGTATACCTTGCATTATCACCCAGGGAAGGCAAACGTTTTCGTTGATTCACTAAGCCGGAGAGCCACCACATCTATAGAAGATCCCCAGCTAATGGCCATGGAGATTATATAGATGTTGGTGGACATGCAGATATCTCTAGTATCTGAGGACGATCCAGAGCTTTATGAGGATTACATGGCCTCGATGGGTGCCACCAACAACATATGAGATCGCATCAGAGACTGACAGAGGCTGGATTTGATGATGGAGTCGATATTCAGGCCCTTAGAGGAAGGCACGACAAGGGACTACACTCTGAGGGATGGGCTTCTGGGATTTAGAGGAAGAGTCTATATACCGGCAAGAGAACAAATATGGGAGGATATCATGGCGGAGGCACATAACAGCCGGTACTTAGTACACCTGGGGATTACGAAGTTGATAGCTAACCGGAAGAGGACTATGTATTGGACAGGCATGAAGAAAGATATCACTTATTTTGTGACACATTGTGAGCCTTGTCAGCTCATAAAGGCAAAGTTTAAGAGTCCGACCGGATTATTACAGCCACTATAGGTGTCGAGTGGAAGTTCGATGACATGGCCTTGGATATCATTCATGGTCTCCCTCGATCACATGAGGGAAATGATTCGAAATGGGTGATCGTCGACAGGTTGATGAAGGTGGGCAGGTTCATTCTAATCAGGAAGTACACTCTACTTGGATATTTGGTGCGGAAGTTTGTGGAGCTGTTTGTCCTTTATCATGACATGCCAAGGTCGATCGTGTCGGTCAAGATGGATGGTTTTCATCTAGAGAGTGGAGGTCAGTACAGGCTTACCTAGTGTCCCGTTTGACATTTAGTACAACCTTATACCCTCAGACGGACGGATAGATGGAGCCTAACAACCGGACACTAGAGAATCTCTTGCACTTAAACATCCTGGAGTACGGGGAGCTGTCGGAGAGACTGTTTCCATTGATCGAGTTCTCTTATAATAACAGTCATCAGTCCAGTATATGCAGGGACCACTATGAGGCATTGCACGGACGGAGATGCAGGACCCTAATGATTCTGATATTTATAGTGTTTTTCGGACTCATCTAGGCTGGTTTTCTCACTCGTGCAGTGCATTTCAATCGAATATCAGTTATATTTGCATCGTTCGGTCATGGACCATTTTGTGCACTGTTTTGGCCCGAGGGTGTACAATTGTGTATTCTGTTATTGGGGGTTTTCACATGGTGCTCCCCATGGATCTTTCCAGCTTTTTTTCTTAGCTGTATATTTGTTGCTGGTAGCTTGTGCACCAGTTTTGGTTTTGATGTGCAGGTGGTGCATTTTACCAAGGCCAGAATTCTATTTTGAGGAAAACGCACGGTCATGCGTAATCGTGCAATGTTTGTGCTGATCGTGCGTTTTGCTCAAATTGAAGAACGTAGAGTTGAGCTAGATGAATGTCGTCGAACTGAGTTCGACGATCCTCACACATGGTTTCTTCGTAACCGTGTGCGAAGGAAACACACTATTTTCCTATAGCTTTCTAGATTGTTCCCTTCTGTGTCTAATCGTGCGTATTGTTCACGTATGGACAGCAGTGCCCGTGCGCGAGTAAAACGCACGGTTCCCCTGTATTTCCCTACACTCCAGCTCTCGGTCGCTACCCGTGTGATTTCCTTCATTCACGGGCGGAAGTGCCCGTGCGCAAAGTAAAATGCACGGGTCAACGCTTCTCCTTACGCAGGCCATATCTGGAAGATAATATCGCAGGGTTTGCGCACGGTCGTGCGCCAAACCATGCTTGCCTATTTTTCTGACCTGCTTCTATTTGAAGCGCAGATTTCTTCTTCTTGAGGGGAGTTCCGATCCATTCTGACCCAGCCGCCACTTTCTGCTCTTTTGAGTGGGGAAACTTTCCCCTAGCCGTTAGTTTCTCTCTCCTCCTTGGAGAGTTGATCCGGCCACCATTTCTACTCCAAGATCTGGCAACTTCTTCATCTCCGACCACCACTATCATCTCCAAGCTCCAAGCTCCAAGTCAAGCTCAAAGCTTGTTGCATCCATGAAGTTCTCCAGATAGAACCAGCCAGCGAATATTCATGAAGAAGACATGATATTTGAAGGAAGTAATAGCCCTTTTTGGTTCCCGGACTTCAACCGTAGACCGAGTTCGGACAAGGCCCGACAACCCCAGAATCCGGCCTTGAATCTCGGATAGACTTCATACGTTTGGTTGTTTCTCTTTAGGTGCTGGATTGATGTGTAAGAACATTGATAGCTTGAATATTTCAGCATGTCTAAGTGTTGATATATTTTAGTTCTGGATATTATTGTTGAACTTCAGATTTTCTCTTGTTCAAGTTGTGATTGTGCCATTGTAACGATTGCTAGAAGCGTGCATTGCGAAGAGGTGATTACGACCCTCATTAGATTATCCATCTTCCCTATTACTCTCTTGAGTAATCCACCAAAGAGTCGCGGTGATGGCGACCCAAATTAGTTTTCTTATTATTGTTAACTTAGGAATCCAAATCAAATAACCCATTTGGTTACTTTCCCACTTGCAATTCTCTTTCATATAGCGAAATCACACTACCTACTTGCAATCCTCGAGAGATCGATATCCAGGGATTCAACTCCTCACATTATTACTTGAGTACGATTGGTACACTTGCCGTCGCATCAGACCCCACTATCTTGGATCCACGATGAGGATCCAAAGGCACTCGGCTCAGAGTTTGTCGAGGACATAGATGCTGAGGTGAGAGTGATCCGGGATACGATTTTGGTAGCCCAGAGCAGGCAGAACAAATATTACGATGTGCGGCATCGTCAAGTAGAGTTCCAGGTTGGAGACCACATCTTCTTGAAGATACGTCTGATGCATGGAGTCTCGCGGGTATGAGGGAGGAAGAAGCTCAGTCTAAGGTATATGGGGCCCTACAGGATCCTGGAGCAGATCGACACCTTCGCTTATAGACTGGAGCTATCGCCGGAGTTCGCAGAATTACACGACATCTTCCACGTCTCCTCCCTTCAGAGGGCTCTATTACGGCCATAGCAGCAGATTTCTATCACACATGGCCTAGTAGCATCAGATCGATCGGTCAGCCTGGAGCAGGTCAGGATCGACGATTCTGCAGTATGGGTCTTACGGCGCAAGAAGGTTCTGCTGGTCAAGGTCCGGTGGAGGAATCAATGGCAGGAGGAGCACATATGGGAGCCACGGGACCTGATTTAGAAGTGGTTCTCGGATCTCGTAAAGATAAGTATTCCTTCAATTATCTCGGGATGTTACCTGCTTTTACTTCAATAGAAACCCCGTGGCCTAACATTAATTTCATGGACAAAATTTTTATTTTTATGTGTTGGAATTTGAAACATTCCTCAAAAAATTAGACCCCTAAGAGTAGTTTTTTCAAGACTAGGTCATGACAAAACCGTGAAAAATCAAGAGACCAAGTGAACCAAGCCATGAAGGTGGAAATCACCGTGGCCTACGAATATCTCAATTCAAGCACCATCCCAAGTGTTTGACTTTAGGGCTTTAACTTGACTGCAGGACCCCACCTTGACTCTCCAACACCCAAGGGAGGTCAATGGGTCACCAAGGACAAATTGGGGTCAACTAAAGAGGTCAAGTTGACCAAAAGTCAACCCTAACCCTAAATTGGTCAAACTGCCCTATTAAGGGTCAATTGGCCTCCAAGGTGCCAAACCAAACCTTCTCAACACTTCCTAGACCGCAGTGGAGTTCAATGGGTCACCAAGGACCCATTGGGGTCAACCCAAAGGTCAATTTGACCAAAGTCAACTTAACCTAAAATTAGGTCAAATTAGCCCAAGTGGACCCAACAAAGCCCAATCTACTTTGGCTAAGCCCAATTGGAGTGGCCCATTAACCTTAGGAGGCTGATAATTATCTAAAATGCCATTCATTTTCTGGAAATGGTGATTAGGAGAGAGAAAGGTCAAGTTCCCCTTTAAAGGAGGAGTGAGAAAGAGAGGCTATTCATGACCAAGGTAGGCCAGGGGACACTATATTCATTTTCATTGCTTGATTCAACTCCCCTGGAGGAGAGGAGAAGTTTCCAGCCATTTGCCGGCCTAGTTATATAACACCACAAATTTGAGGATCCTGTGTTGTTTGACGAATTTTAGGGATCGTCGAAGGCCATTCTGTGAAAGTCGAGCTTGGGACACTCGACGAAAGTCGTGCTTGGGCCGCTCGACGAAAGTCGAGCTGTGGCCGCTCGACGAAAGTCGAGCTAGGGGGTTTTTGTCAAGCTCAGCACTTTTAGTCGAGCTTGGGGCTTTTCGTCAAACGCAGCGCTGTCCGTCGTGCTTGGGTACGTCGAGCTCACGACATTTTGTGCAGCTCGGATCTTTGACTATTGGTCGAGCTCTCGGCAGTTTGTCAAGCGCAGGCCGATCGACAAAGCCTGAATCGTTCGACGAAGTCCAGAATGGCGGGTTCTATAGATCATTTTCTTAACCATTCGATTTAACTTCAAGGTCGATCCTGGACTCTCAGGATATTCTGCCCGATAGGTTTAGTAGGGCTGAATAGTTCTCTCCCTCACTAGTTCTAATTTTGGAGTTGACATAGGGTTTGAGAGAGAGAGAGAGTTCGGAGGAGGAAGAGAGGAGCTTTCTCCGCATTAACGGAGCTACAGAGCTCCGATCATCGTTCAGAGGCCAGATTCGTGAAGTGGAAGCAAAGGCGCTCGTTTTCATCCGTGCAAGACAAGGGCTTCATTGCTAGAAAGGGGGTAGAAGGGTAACGACACTTCTCCTCTCGGTTTTACGATGCGTAGATGACATCTACACTTTTCTCATTTTCTTTCAAGCATTTTAGGCATCAGATCTCTCAAGTGAGAGAGATTCAGGTTTCTATGGTTCAAGAGGAGCCACCGGGTCGATTGTGTCCGTCCCCGTCATGATATTGCATTAGAGATCCGCTCTGTTAGTTGATTAGGCATTGTGGGTGAAGCATTAGTCACTACCATTAGTCCGACATGGTGGTGTTGCATTGCGAACATTTAGGATTTTGTAGAAATCCGTTAGTGGCTAGATGTTGTTTATGATGATGTTTTTCTCCTTTCTCGTGTGAGTACGTGTGACCGGAACCAGAACGAGTGGAAATTAGAGTTCACGCGGGGTCACGGGGATGGTAATGTACACGAATTGCAATAGGGTGGGAAAGGCATGGGATTGTGATGTGACAAGGTGTGGTTTGTCTCTATGGTCGGTTGGCTAGCTCGTGATGTTGCAAGGTCACGTGTAGAGAGTGTCCCGGCGAAACAAGTCCCCTTCTGTGGAATTGACAAGAATGCCAATCTTATGACAAGCCCAGACGATTCCAGTTGGGTACCGTTGGGTCACCATCGGTGGACTTGGTCCCAATTTTGGAGCCGGGCATGGGTAGTCACGAACGGGTGGGGTCTAGCAAGGGTTCTTAGCATCAGTTTGTTTGTTTGAATGGTGGGACCCTGACATGGGAAGTCAGAGTTTGCAGGCATGCCCGGGTTATGAGGGCCACGAGCGGGTGGGGCCTTGTCAAGTGTTCTGAGTAGGGGCTTCAATGCCATTTGGGGGAAAATAGAGTATCCTTGTATTTGTGGCATGAATATCAAAGGTGAAAATAGAAGTACCTGATTGATGATGCGTGATGATGTGTTAGATTCATACTCTTTAGGGTGCCTTTGGTGAAACACAGGTTAGCATACATGCACCATCGTAGGCCCCCTTTATTACTTGCTCAACGTAGAGACATGCTTGTTGCTTGGAACATCCAAACCAGTTTCAAGCTTTATATGTTATTATTAATTGCTTATGAAGTGTTGACCTGTAGGGTGATGGAGTGCGTCGGGATCTTCTAGGGACGACCGGGAGGAGATGTGTTGGTTACACAGTTGAGGTCAGCCTTTGCTGACCCACATTACTATAAATTTTTATAGGGTAAGGATCGCAAGTAGGAGCAAGCTCGCCACCCAAAAAGGACTAAGCCTCATGCCGTGAACCGTTAGTTTGCTTATGTATTAATACTATGATATGATCCTTGAGTTGTATTCCGGCTTGCATGCGGAGGTAGCCTAGGAGTGCTTTTGCACATTGATAGGATTGTTATTTAGTTTTGGACACTCATAGTGTATGGCCTTAAGGCCATTTTGATACTCCTGGTTTTGTGGATAACTTCTAGTTTTGGTTGTTTGTTTGTGTTATTTTATTCTGAGTTTTGAGTTGTTTAGACTTATATCATCTTTTAATGCTTAAACTGTGCTGTCTGTATGTTGTGGATCCCCGGCCGGACCCATATTATACGGTCAGTATAGTGGAGGTGTTACAATTTGGTATTAGAGGGAGGTTCTGTGTCCAGGGTAAAGATTCGTGGTCGAATTTCGTCTTCGGTTCGCGTAATGAAGTTATCCACCTAGGAGTATCGTAGGACTATGAGTGTCCTTGTGAGTAGTTGTGCGACTAGAAGCTGATTTGTTTTGTTCTACTTTGCTTTTGTGAATGGTGCAAGCGACGAGGAGGGGACGTCGAGGCCACAAGAAGAGCCTTCGGCGAGCAGTGCTACTACTCAGGGTCCTTTGGGCTTGGGGGTAACCCCGACAGATTTTTGTCGCATGCTCGCAGAAGTAATTGTTCCTGCCCAAGCTACCGCAGCAGCACAAGTTGTCACCCCTGTTGTGCAGGTAGCAACTCCTGCTACCCCTGATGCGACAACAGTCATGCCAGACGGAGGATCCAGGAAAGCAGATACGTTAGTAGAAAGAGTGGTTATCAGACATGTAGACCGACAAATGAAATATTTTCTAAGATTCCATCCTCCAATGTTCAAGGGTGTCGGCACGCCGATCGATGTGGAGGTTTGTTAGGTGAGGATTGAAGAACCGCTCAGGGTGATCGAGATGCCGGTAAAGAAGCACGCTGAGTTTACAAGTTTCATGTTGTAAGGTGATGCCAAGCTGTGGTGGGTGAGCCATAGCGGTCGCCAGTTTCCTGGTCGCACCTCGACCAAAGAGGATTTCAAGAATACTTTCTTGAAAAAGTACATTTCTGCGTTGACGAGGTTAGCCCTTCAGAGGCAATTTCTGCACTTAGTGCAGCGGGACAAGATGGTGGACGAGTATGTTCAGGAGTTTACTAGGTTGGGTCATTATGCTGGAACGACCTTGGCTGAGAATGTGGAGAGGGACAACCAGTTCTACCATGGGCTGAGCGAGAATCTGAGACAACCGCTCATATCTATGAAGAATGTTATTTTCAATGAGCTGGTTGAGGCTGCCAGAATGTTAGAGAGCAATTTGGAGCGAACACAACATCGAAAGGGTTTTGCTTCCAAGCAGGGAGAAGGAAAGTCTTCTCAATCTCAAGGAAGGACTGATGAGAGTTTGTGGAAGAAGAAGTCCCATTACAACTAGAATTTGGGGAAGGATAGTAGAAAGTCGGGGGCATCTCGCTTCAAGGGACCACGATCGTGCTACAAGTGTGGCAAACCGAGCCATAAAGCTAGTTTCTGTACTGAGGGTGGTGCTGAGCAGGAGCCGAGACAAGAATAAACGATGCGCTCCGGGCCCAGCACATTGGAGAAAGGAAATATGGCGGAGTCCAGCGCTTCTCGTTTCCAACCCATGTAACCAAGGGAGTATAACCTTGGGCAGCAGGAAGCAATCCTCTAATGCGATGTTGTGATAGGTATGGAAGTTTGAGTTAACTTTTACTTTAGACTTTCAAGATTGTTTATGTATATTGTCTATGTTTTAGGCTTTGTGTTAGTTTATGGATACCGTGCTTGGGTATTGTTTGATACGGGAGCGTCGCACTCCTTTGCGGAAAGTTTTATCCGGAGGATTGGAGTTGAGTCATTTTCGGCAGACGGAGAGCTGAAGGTGCGCATGCCCAATGGGTCATCCATGACTACCGGGGCGAAGGGGCACATTTGTTGGAGTCTGGATGGAGTTGACTTCACATTGGTAACAGAGGTTCTACCGCTGGTCGAGTTTGATGTGATTTTGAGTATGGACTGGCTTGCAGAGAAGCATGCCAGTATTGACTGCCTATCCATGGTGGTGACCCTAGGAAGTGAAGGGCAGGCATAAGTTACGTTTGAGTGCCTTAGTGGAGTGGCATGTTCCATGATTTCGGCTATGCATTTGGTGCCGACAGTTAACCAGGGAGGAGTAGCTCTTGTAGCATTATTGGAGGTTTGCCTTTCCAGGTTGTCACTTCGAGTTTGCCGGTAGTGACAGAGTTCGAGGATGTGTTTCCCGAGGAACTTCCTGGAACACCACCTCGACGGGAGATCGATTTCTCAAAGGAGTTAGTGCCAGAGGCTAGGCCGGTGTAACGTCCTCCATTTATGATGACACCAAAAGAGTTGGCCGATTTCAAAGTACAGTTGCAGGAACTGTTGGAGTAGGGGTATATTAGACCCAGTTCATCACCATGGAGCGCGCTAGTGTTGTTTGTCAAGAAAAAAGACGGTAGTATGCGGTTGTGCATAGACTACCGAGGGTTGAATAAACTGACTATCAAGAATAATTATCTGATTCCTCGAATAGATAACCTGTTAGGCTAGTTGGTGGGGTTAGTGGTGTATTCTAAGCTGGACTAGAAGTCAGGATACTATCAGTTGTAGATACGAGATTAGTACATAACAAAGACAACTTTTGGAACGTGGTATGGTCATTTCGAGTTCTCGGGGATGGCATTTGGGTTGACGAACGCACCATCAGTATTCACAGATCTGATGAATCGTGTAATTCTGTGAATACTTGGACTCTTTTGATGTCGTCTTTAGTCATGATATTTTGATATACTCCCAATTGTAGGCGGAGCATGAGACTCATTTAAGATTAGTGTTGCAAGTGTTGAGAGAGAACAAGCTTCATGAAAAGTTCTCAAAGTGCGAGTTCTGGTTGGAGAATATGGCATTTTGGGCCATGCGATTAGTGGTGAATGGGTGGCGGTAGATCCTGCAAAAGTGGAGGACATCAGAGATTGGCCTGTTTTGAGAATCGTGGCAGAAGTCCAAAGTTTCCTTAGACTAGCCAGGTACTATAGAAGGTTTGTGGAGAACTTCTTGTGGATAGCTCTACCCCTCAGTTCTCTAACTCATAAGGACCAGAAGAATGTGTGGACTCTAGAGTGCAATCAGGCATTTGACATCCTGAAGGAAAGGATGATGACAGCTCCAATACTAACTCTGCCTAAAGGGACTAAGGGATTTCAAATTTTCAGTGACGCATCAGGATGTGGCCTGGGTTGCGTGTTGGTGCAACATGGCAGTGTTATAGCTTTTGGGTCTAGGTTGTTGAATCCTCACAAGAATAATTACCCCATCCATGACTTGGAGTTGGCGACAGTAATTTTTGCGTTAAAGTTGTGGCGACAATATGTGTATGGTGCGAAGGTGGAGATGTTCACGGACCACAAAAGCCTGAAGTATCTTCTAGACCAAAATGACTTGAATATACAGTAGTGCAGATGGGTCGAGATCCTTGGAGACTACGAAATGGCGATTCAGTATACGCCAGGCAAAGCCAACATGGTGGAGGATGCCTTGAGTAGGAAATACTCTAGTCAAGGGAGTTGGATCGAAGCTCATGATGAGCGGTTGATACTGGATTATGAGTCCAATGGCATTGAGTGTGTAGCAAGAGGCGAGTCAAGCATGGCTCGATTGAACTGGATCGAGTTGCAAAATGACTTGTTCGATCGTATTCGGGAAGTGACTAGTTTGGATTAAGAGTTTTAGCCATTCATGGTGGAAGCTCCAAAAGGTGAGGGTAGCGCCTAGGAGATGATTGTTGGTGTCTTGAGGAAGGACGAAAGGATATGTATACCATAGTCCAGCAAGATCCGTGCGGAGTTGATGTTTGAGACTCATTTTATGAAGTACTCCATTCACTCGGGCAGTAGAAAGTTGTACTTGGATATGTAGAAATCTTTTTGGTGGCCTGGTTTGAAGCGTGATATAGCTTTGTACGTGTATCAGTACCAAACTTGTGCCTTGGTGAAGGCCGAGTGTCAGAATCCGGGCATGTTCCTGAAGCCTCTTTCGATCCCCGAATGGAAATTTTATGACATCTCCATGAATATTGTGCACGACTTACCTCGATCGCAGCAGGGTAATGACGCGATTTAGGTGATTGTGGACCGCTTGACCAATGTGGCTCATTTCATCCCGAATCGAAAAGTGGACATCGTAGAGAAGCTGGTAGAATTATACATTTGCAACATTGTGCGACTACATGGGATTTCTAGTAGTATTGTCAGTGATCGGGATGGGCGTTTCATGTCCAAAGACATGATGTTGGTTTAGAAAAGTCTGGGCACGAATCTTAAGTTTAGTACGACATTCCGTCCTCAAACTGATGGGCAAATGGAAAGACCGAACCGTACAATGGAGGATATGCTGAGAATGTGTACTCTCGATTTTGGGAAGAAGTGGTAAGATCACCTCTTCAAGGTAGAGTTCGGCTATAAAAACAGTTACCAAGAATGTATAAAGATGGCGCCATACGAAGCTTTGTATGGAAGGCGGTGTCGAACGCCAATGTCCTTGATAGAGGAGGGAGACACCAAACTGTTTGGAAAAGGAGTGGTGTCTAACACATGAAAGTTGGTGAGAACCATTCAATAGAGCATGAAGGTTGCCCAAGAATTGCAAGCAAAGTATTTTAATGCCCGTCATAGGAATGTGGAGTTTGCGGTGGGCGACTGGGTCTATCACAAGATCAAGCCATTCAAGGGCGTTACGCGGATTCGCCGAATCAAGATGTTGAGTCCGAGGTTTTTGGGACCGTTCAAGGTTATAGAATGCGTTGGAGAAGCAGCTTACCGGTTGGCATTGTTCACAAAGCTGAGTGGATTACATGACATTTTACATGTCTCTGTCTTGGGGAAAGCCTTGGTGGAGGCTACTGTGGTGATCAGACTAGCTATGGTGCCGATAGAAGTGGACCTAAGGACGAACGTCCATCCGGTGGGCAGAGAGGAGTTAGGAGTTCTGCATTTATGGAATAAAGAGGTGAAGGTAGTAAAGGTGCATTGGGAAAACTGCAGGAGGGGCGAGTTATCTTGGGAGCGAGAACAAACCATTCGCGAAGATTATTTCGAGTTGTTTGTGTAATGTTGTTTGGAACAGTGTTAGATATGTTGCAACAGTATTTTGAGGCATTGCAACATTTTTCTTACTATTTGCCTGAATGGAAATGAGTGTGTAAAGTTATTGTAATAATGTTTCAATTTGTTGGAACAATTTTCTTGTTGTCTTAATCTATGAAGACTAATTTTGGGGACAAAATTCTTGTAAGGGGGAGGAGTTGTAACGTCCCAAATTTGAGGAGACTGTGTTGTTTAACGAAATTATGGGATTGTCGAAGGCCGTTTGATGAAAGTCGAGCTTGGGCCGCTCGATGAAAGTCAAGCTTGGGTCGCTAGACGAAAGTCGAGCTGTGGCCGCTCGTCGAAAGTCGAGTTGGGGGATTTTCGTTGAGCTCAACCCAATTAGTAGATATGGGGGGTTTAGTTGAGCACAACACTGTCCATCATGCTTGGGTTCGTCGAGCTCACAACTTTTTGTCAATCTTGAGTCTTTAACTGTTCGTCGAGCTCTCGGCAGTTTGTCGAGCACAGGCAGATCGACGAAGCCTGAATCGTTCGACAAACTGCAAAATGGATGGTTCTGTAGATCTTTTTCTTAGCCATTCGATTTAACTTCAAGGTCGATCCAGGATCCCTAGATCTTCTGCCCGACAGGTTTTAGTAGGGCTGAACGGTTATCTCCCTCACTTGTTCTTATTTTCCAGTTGACTTAGGGTTTTATAGAGAGAGAGTTTGAAGGAGGAAGAGAGGGGCTTTCTCAGCAATTAACGGAGCCGCAGTGCTCCGATCGTCGTTCTGAGGCCAGATTTGTGAAGTGGATGCAAAGGCGCTCGTTTTCATCCGTGCAAGACAAGGTCTTCATGGCTAAAAAGAGGGGTCGAAGTGTAAGTACTATTCTCCTCTAGGTTTTAGGATGCGTGCATGGCATCTACACTTTTCTCGTTTTCTTTCAAGCATTTTAGTCACCCGATCCCTCAAGTGAGAGGGATTCGGGTTGCCATGGTTCAAAAGGAGCCATCAGGTCGATTGTGTCCGTCCCCGGCATGATATTGCATTAGCGATCTGCTCCGTTAGTGGATTAGGCATTGTGGGTGAGATCGTAGTCACGACTGTTAGTCCGACTCAGTGATGTTGCATTGTGAACCTTAAGGATTTTGTAGAAATCCGTTATCGGCAAGATGTCATCTGTAATGATGTTTTTCCCCTTTCTCGTGTGAGTTCGTGTGGCTAAAACTGGACCGAGTGGAAATTAGAGTACACACGGGGGTACGGGGATGGTAAGGTATAAGTGTTGGAATAGGGTGGGAAAGGCATGAGATTGTGATGTGAAAAGACACGGTTTGTCTCCATGGTCGGCTGGTTAGCCCGTGATGTTGCACGATCACGTGTTGAGAGTGTCCCGGCGAGACAAGTCCCCTTGTGTGGAACTGATGAGAACTCTAAGCTTATGACAAGCCCGGACGATACCAGCTGGGTCCCGTTGGGTCTCCTTCGATGGACTTGGTCCCGATTTTAGAGCTGGTCCTGGGTCATCGCGAACAAGTGTGGGTCTAGCAAGGGTTCTTAGCATCAGTTTGTTTGTTTGAATGGCGGGAACCTGATATGGGAAGTCATAGTTTGCGGGCAAGCCTGGCTATGAGACCCACGAGTGGGTGGGGCCTTGGCAAGTGTTTCCAATAGATGCTTGAATGACGTTTGGGGGAAATTAGAGTGCCCTTGTGTTTGCGGATTGAATGTCGAAGGGGAAAATGGAAGTACCTTATTGATGATGCGTGATGATGTGTTAGATTCATATGCTTTATTGTTACTTGGGTGAAACACAGGTTTGCATACATGCTGCATAGTAGTCCCCCTTTATTACTTGCTCAACATAGAAACATGCTTGTTGCTTGGGACATCCAAACCTATTTCTAGCTTTATATGTTATTATTTATTGCATATGAAGTGCTGACATACAGGGTGATGGTGTAGCACCCCCATCCCTCGTATGACATATAATAGAAGGTCCAGCTGGAACCCGACGTCATATACCACGGACAGTCGGAAGTGTTACATAAGAATATCAAAACCATACAACTATGACTACTAGTCCTACATAGAGCATTCTAGCGGAAGCTTTTAAACTGTTATAAAGAATCCATAATTGATATAAGAACTAACATGAATGTCCACAACTACCACATGAATGAAATAACAAATACAAAGAAAGCACTTTGCCTTATGGCCTTACAAGAGTTTCACTTAACAAAGTAGTGTTTTCCATACATCGGCTCGCAGGCTGGCCACACATAATAGAAATAAAATACAACTATTCGCTTTGGCCTTTGAGGGCCAGCTCAGCAACTTGGGCTTCATCCCGCTATTTAGTACTCGGCTCCGCAGCACCTACAGGTAACATTCCACCGCACGGTGGCAAACAAAGCAACGGTCAGCCAAAGCCGACCAAATTATAACCACCCCACCCCTTACTCGGGACGACGGTGCTCCTTCCCTACAATTCATTAGCCTAGCAAAACAATAAAAGTGTGAATATACTACGTCACAGGTGCAGGCTCTCATGACCCAAACACCTCGTGCACTCAGGGCACATTAACGGTGAATCTGGTTAATTTTGTGGCTTCACCACCATCCCCGGGATGGCAACAACGTGAGAATTTTAGCCTTTCTGACTAGTGTCTAAGGCTCCCGACTATGCCAATGGCCAATCCCTCCTTGGGTCTCCCGCACCGAACCACATAGCCCGGGTCTGATTCCACTTGCCCGTTGCTCACAACGCGTAGTTCACCTTAAGACGTACGCACAAGCCAAGCTTCTCTCGGATCACGCCACAATCCAAACAAACCATAACACAGTTATGTACAAGGCCGGCTCCCAGGCCGCCAAATTAGCAGAATTACGTTTCCGCTCAGTTTTTTGGGTGCGCCTTGGAGTTAATCGCCAAGGATCCCTGCTGCAATTACCGTGTGGAAACCCTAAAACACAAAACACAGAGTCTTCTCCGGTAAACCATACAAAATGACATCACCAATCTAGACCAACATGTCCGGGTAGGCTTCACACACAATGCCTATGTCCGTACTTCGCTTCCGGACTCTATATGCAACCCAAGGGGGACTATTCCTGTCAACCCCAAGGAACACCGCACAGTCACTACACACTCGCGGGGGCGTGTTTCCTTATGCAAAAGAAGGAGAGATTCACATGCTCAAGTAGAGAATCATTACCCTTGTAGTATGCTTTTGCGTCATGGAAAAACTGGATAGAAGGCTTCGTAATGGAATTTCATCAGCGGACCCGCTCTCGGTTCACAAAACGGTGCTCCGATGCTCCGCCGGCGGACGGAATCCTCGCTTTCCTTCCTCCTCTCTCCAACTCCTTAGAAAGAGAATGATAAAGAGCAAATGAGGAGTTTAACCACCATTCTCGGCCTTATCAGAGTAGGAACACATCTGAGCCGTTGGATCTTAATTAAAGAAAATGAACGGCTCAGATCTGGCCAAAAATAAACAAACCTGGGCCGAACACGGCCTCACACATGGTCGTGTCCCAGGCCGTGTGCCTCGATACAGACACGATCGTCGAGTACAAAAACTGACATGGGTCAAGACACGTCCTTGTCCCAACCTGACATGCCCGTGTCAGTTTCCGACACGCCCGTGCACTAGGACTGTGTCACTAGTAACCGCCACGCCAACTGACACGACTCTTGGGAACACGGGTGGTGACACAGGTATGCACACGCCTGTGTCGTTTGACATGCCTGTGTCACACTGCCGTATTTCCTGCCATGTCCTTCTCTGGACACCGCCGGCCAACACAAATAACCACACGGCCATGGACACGCATGGGTCCTAGGCCGTGTACCCCTATACAGGCACCAAAAAAATATTCTCGTGGACACGATCAACTTGTTACAATTTTTGGGGTGTTACAGATGGAGTGCCCTAGGGTCCGCTAGGGACGGCCAGGAAATGATGTGTTGGTTACATAGTTGAGGTTAGCCATTGCTGAGCCACGTTATTACAATTTTTTATAGTGCAAGGATTACAAGAAGGAGCAAGCTCGCCGTCCAAAATGGCCTAAGACTCTTGGAGTGAACCTTCAGTTTCCTTATATATTGATGCTATGATATGATCTTTGAGTTGTATTCTGGATTGCATGCTGAGGCAGCCTAGGAGTGCTTTTGCACATTGATAGGATTTTTATTCAGTTTTGGACTCTCGTGGTGCAAGGCCTTAAGGCCATTTTAATACACCTGGTTTGGTGGATAACTTCTAATTTTGGTTGTTTGTTTCCGCTATTTTATTCTGAGTTTTGAGTTGAGTTGACTTATATCATCTTTTATTGCTTAAGTTGTGGCGTATGTATGTTGTGGTCCCCGGCCGAACGCATATTATACAGTAAGTACAGTGGAGGTGTTACAAGTTGAGCTTAGGTTCACCTCCCAAAATCCAAGGCCGAAAGGAGCTTTCAGGGCCATTAATTGTCATTTATGCCTTGGACCTACCCCTCCCTAACTGAGGCTTTAAACACCGTCAGAGGACTCAGAGGAGTCATTTCCCCTATTCACCAGAAGAATTTGAACCCTCAAGTGTAGAAGTTGTAAAGCACCTGACACCTCCACCACCTTCAATGGTGACATGGCAACCAGCAAGTCTTCAGCCACCCCAAAAGTTCATGTCTCTCTCTCATTCTCCAGTGGATAGATCCAATTTTGTTGGACGCAAGATTTGAGTCCAATTGGCCCCAGATCAAGTTGGCCGAGAGCTTGATTTTCAAGCTTCTTCCAGCACACACATTTCACTATTTCGACCATCTCCGGCCGGCCAATAACCGCGAATTGCAAGCCACCACCTCAACGAAGGTGGTGGTGGTAGTGGCCGGCCGGGAAGAGGCGTGGTTGGCTGGGAATTTGACATCCAAAATGGCCCAGGACGGGTTAATTTGGGTTGTTGGCGCGCTGGGGAGGACGATGGGATGCCGTCGATTTTACGCTTTAAGATTCACGTGGCCGAAATAATAAAGGTTATTATTATTTCATTTCGGTCACTATTATTGCAGTGTTTTGAATTAATTATTAAAAATACATAGAGCCCCATAATGGAAAAATGATCAATCATAAAGTTCTATCCCTTGAAGTCTAATTTAATTTAAAATTAATTTCAACGCATTTGGGTCAGAGGTTTGACCTCAACACTCAAAATAGTGCAGTCTATACCTAGGGATAATCAAAGAGTAATTTTAATGCCCCCACTAAACCTGTTAGGTAAATGCCATGAAATTTGTACCATGGACAAATTATACAGACACACTCATCTTATCCAAAAATAGTAATTTCTAGAAAATATTTCTAGTAGTTTTTGGAAAAATTGTATAAATCATTTATGATTTAATTAGAGGGTCTATTGACCTCAAATAACTCTAATATTTTGGTGGATGACCCTTTGGGTCATTGTAGGTCACTTGTAAAAATCTAAGCCCATTTGGGTTTGATTTGAGTTGGTATTGGAGTGAACAATTTTTGGCCTTATAAGGGGAAAATTATGTCAAAAGTGCACTTGTAGGATTGAGTGACCAATCCTCATCCAAAGTTGGTGAAACCTTGGCCTCTCACTTGTTGACACATAAAACACCCCGTCAAGAGATTTTGAGTGGTTTGTGGTGGAGATGCCCAAAGACCCTAGTATAGGCCTTAGGGTTGAAGTTTGGGGCCTAGTGAAGGACATGTGACTATATATCCTTGGATAGTATTTGAACATGGTTTGTGAGTTACTAGGGTGAAAAAAAGCTATAGAAGAGTGGTTGTAGGATTTTTAGGAACATATACCCTCTTTGAAATAGATATGAATAGTTTAGGGCACTTTGGTCCAGTATTTAATTACATGCTCAAATGAATTTGTATACTCGTGAAACTTAGGCAGTGAACTTGATTAGATGATATTGTTCCCAAGAAATTTTATTATGAATATTAGATTAGTAATCATGGTACTTCATTCATAAACACTAATTTTGATTTACTCACAAAATAATTGATTTTGGGTTATTTGCTTGCTAGAAAATGATGAAACTTGGTTTGGAAACATTTTAGGACACAACACTACTCTATGAATTTCTATACAATTATTACAAGTCGTTTTATATATGTTGCTTCAGAAAGTGCCTTTTATAGTATATTGTAAAATGATTTTTTTATGTGACCAAAGTTGTATAGAAAATTATTTTTTCTGTTCAGTAGAAATTTTTAGTGACTTTTAACAACTGGTAATTTTCCCATAATTTTTGGATGATTAATTCAAATATTTCGTGCTTTACCTTATGATTGTGGATAATTAATCAATAATTGTTTTGGATGTCAAAACCTTTTTTTGGAAAATTATTAATTTTAGAATTTACTGTTATTTTGATGACATACACTTGTCATAATTTTTGTAAGAGCATATCATGTCAGAAAATTATACTTGGTGTTCAAAAGCACAGTTGGCCTAATATTATAGAAAGTTAAATAAATGCCAAATAAATTATGAAAAATATTATCTTCTGACTTTAATATTAAAATATCATGATTGGCCCCAGTAATAATCTTAGGTCATTTCGATGAATATTTGGAGGGATCACCATTCATACACAACAAATAGCTCATTATGTCTACACATACTAAAACTGTAGATATAAGTTAACATGTAAGCCATCGAATGGGAAGGTGGGATAGATGGTGTACATTGTCTAATTTGAATATAAAAGAACAGTTAGGTTGTTAGAGCCTGGGTGGCTAAGTTAAGGTTGTGCTCAGGATCGACGATGGATCGACTTTTCATTGGAGGAAATCTAATTACACTTAGGATTAGTTCAAGTGTAGGATCAGGAGAGTTGGGAAATGGGTAGATAACAATAATAATAAGTACCTTGCTAAAGGGAGCTTTGATCTTCAGCCAATCAAAGTTGCTAGTTCCCTCGAGTGCCCTTCACAGGGAATGTCCCGGGCAGTCCAAGGTTAACCTTAAACCGTAAGACTAAAATGTTAAAGAGAAATTAGTAAAACTAGGGCTTCACCCTCACTCACCCCGATGACTCGGGTTGATGGCGATGTTGTCCCGCCAATTGCTCGTGATGATCGTGACTGTTTGATTGGTGACGATGATGTCCCGCCATTTGTTTGAGATGACGTTGCAGATGGTGTTGACGAGTTCTTTGGCGTGCCCCATGGCGACGCCGGGTCCATGTAATATGTTGATCGTCGCCACAACCATACGTTTGAAGACTCGGATGGACTATGCCGCAATAATAATTTCGATGCACACCAACGCTGATACAACGCCATCGCCGTGTTAATTATTTTGCTACAAAACCATCGTCGCTACAACACCATCGTCGAGACAATAATTTCGCTACAACGCCATCGCCGCTACAATGCCATCACCGTGACAATAATCTAATAATTATAATATTATATTATATTTATTAATTTCCTTGTTGCATTGTTTTAATTTGAGAGTTTTTATTTCATGCATTTAGTTATTCTATTTGTTATGTCATGTTTATGATGGGTGCATATAAACATAATGTGTTTATTTTATTTGAATGGAAGAGATTGAGTGGTGTAGGCTATAAAAGGCCATGTTTATGAAGGATTTAGAGAAGGAAGAACGAAAAGAAAAACCTAGAATTCAAGCTTTGAATTTTACCCCTCTTTCCTCTTTCCCTCTAAGGTAAATTTCGGCCCCTCCTTGTTTCTCCTCCTCTCTTGTCCGCCGGACTCATCTTCTTCCCCTCTCCTCCCTCCTCTCTTCTTCTCCACAAAATCCTTTCTCCTCTCCACTACTAGCAACAAATCAAAGAACTACTCCCCTTAAAGAATTCGACCAACATCCTTTCCCCCTCCTTGGGTGATTTTGGTCAACGACAACAACTCCGACGACGATGAACCTTCTCCGGCGTGAAGCAAGGAAGGCAGACGAGTTTCTCTCCATTCGGCGTGACTCCGGCGGAGATGTGGAAGAGCAAACCACTTTTTCATCGGAATCATCTATTCTGATTCGGATAACGAAAATTACTAATCCTGTGTGATTCCCTCTTAGATGGATCTTGTGGTGGTTTTCATTGGCGTTGCTTGCGAACTTTCGAACTCGTCGTGGTTTTGATCCGAACTATATTGTTATCTTATTTTGATCTATTTTAAGTTCATGAGGATTGACGAACCTCGTTTTCTTTTTGTTAGGAGAGATCTATCTTTTCCGAATCATTTATTTTTGGTGCATCTCTTTTGGTACAACACGCGCTCGAACGGATCAGGTCAATCCATTTCGCTTGAGAGAATATTTGTTCATCGCCTCTATTTGATCTCTAACAGTGTAGTGAACCCGTGCGTTAGCATTAGATTTATATTATTGTGAATCGGGTGCGCTGCGTTTAAAATGTGCGAGCGTAGAATTGGAACGAGTGAGAACAATTCGGTGTCTTTGTCCGTTGCGGCTCGTCAGTAGACGTATCCTGCATCAATTTGGTATCATACGGAGGTTCATGTCAATATCCAAATTGGCACCCTCCACGTTTTCTTAGGACGTCGACACGCACTTGTCTTGCATGTTTATTTGTCAAAAAAGTACAAAACTTTTTTCTTCTTGTCTGCCAATAGCGGCCTAAAGTTTTATATTTCTGCAAAAAAAAATTATTTAATTATCTCCTATTTATTTTCAGCAAGAAAATACAAAAAAAAAATATTTATTGTCTTAGTGGTTTAGCGAGAACAATGTCATGTGTTACAATTTTATAGGATCAGAGTCATTATTAAATTGCATGTGCACCAGATTCGATTAGAAAAAGTTTTGTCTCGTCACCACTAAAATGGCCCATGAAGTTAATGATTCCCGATTAAAATCTTCTGGATCCATGTAAAATGTTAGAAAATGATTTCATTCACCTATAATCGGTGAAATTGGGGACTTGCTTAGACAACTAACGGCTAACCAAGCGACACCACCATCCCCTAGGCAACCCTACCATCATCAGGATCGTCTCCCTGAGCGAGAGGTTTATGTATCTAGGTCGTCTAGGAGCATTTCTCCCACCTACGATGGGTTGGGAGGTCCTCAGATCTTCCTTAATTGGGTTGTTGGGATGGAACGTTATTTCGAGTGTCTTTGTCTATTAGACCTCCACAAGCTCCCAGTGGTGAGCAAGCAGTTAGTGCGTCCGCTAAACTTTTAATATAAATTAAATCGATTAAACCATTTAGCACAGGTGCCACCTGATTTAGTTTCATTACCCCCAACGTATAAATCAAGTCATTTTGCACAAGAATTCGCTCTCAAAATTCACAATTTACATAAGAACATTCATGAAACGTTAGTCGCCCAACATGAATTTTATAAATCTCATGCTAACGTACATAGAAGAGTGTCTCACTTTATTGTTGATGATTTGGTCTTGACGTGTCTCATCCCTGAACGGTTGCCTTCGGGCTCCATAAAATAGTTAGCGAATCAGCGAGCTAGGCCTTTCCGAATTTTAAAGAGGATAGGAGAAAATGCATATCTTTTGGAGATACCCACTGATTGGGGTATATACCCCATTTTCAATGTTTCAGATTTAACGCCGTATATTTCTCCACCACTTGAATTATCTGCCTCTCTGTTTATTTCGTCCACTATGTTTTCTAATGGGTTGAGGGGTGAGCTGGGTCCTCGATCGCTCTCTCTTACGGTTTCCACTGGAGATATGTTGAATGTTGATGTTGAAACATTTTCACATTCTTTCACTAATGCTTTTCCAAGGTTCCAGAAGACCTTCTTTTTGCGTGACAGGTTCTATTTGATGTGGAATGATCACGCTACTACAACTTGGATTATGGTGCCAGATTTGCACCACGTTGTTGCTGCTTTCGACTGTTCTCCCCTCACACGACACTGATCGGTGATGAGTAATTTTGAGTGGGGGAGGATTGATGGCGACGTTGTCCCGCAATTTGCTGGTGATGATCGTGACCATTTAATTGGTGGCGATGATGTTCCTCCATTTGTTCGTGATGACATTGTAGATGATCCTGACGAGTTCTTTGGCGATCCCCATGGCAATGCCGAGTCCTTGCAATATGTTGAACATCGTCGCAACCGTACATTTGAAGACGCGGACGGACGATGTCGTAACAATAATTTCGATGCACGCCATCGCCGCTACAACGCCATCACAATTATTTTGCTACAACACCATCGCCACTGCAACGCCATCGTCGCGACAATAATTTCACTACAATTCCATCGCCGCTACAACGTCATCACTATGACAAAAATCTAATAATTATAATATTATGTTATATTTATTAATTTCTTTGTTGCATTGTTTTAATTTGAGAGTTTTTATTTCATGCATTTAGTTATTGTATTTGAGATGTCATGTTTATGATGGGTGCATATAACCATCATGTGTTTATTTTATTTGAATGGAGGAGATTGAGTGGTGTAGGCTATAAAAGGTCATGTTTATGAAGGATTTAGAGAAGGAAGAATGAAAAGAAAAACCTAGAATTCAAGCTTTGAATTTTCCCCCTCTTTCCTCTTTCCCTCTAAGGCAAATTTCGGGCCCTCCTTGTTTCTCCTCATCTCTTGGCCGCCAGCCTCATCTTCTTCCCCTCTCCTCCCTCCTCTATACTTCTCCACAAAATCCTTTCTCCTCTCCACTACCAGTAACAAATCAAAGAACTCCTCCCCTTGAAGAATTCAGCCAACATCCTTTCCCGCTCCTTGGGTGATTTCGGTCATGGACAACAACTCTGGCGACGACGAACCTTCTCCGGTGTGAAGCAAGGAAGGCAGACGAGTTTCTCTCCATTTGGCATGACTCCGGAGAAGACGTGGAAGAGCAAACCACTTATTCCTCGAAATAATCTATTTTGATTGGGGTAACGAAAATTTCTACTCTTGTGTGATTCCCTCTTAGATAGATCTTGTGGTGGTTTTCTTTGGCGTTGCTTGAGAACTTTTGAATTCGTCGGTGTTTTGATCCGTGATATAAAAATTTGAAAGCGGAGATGGGGGTATGCGTGGAGTAGACAACGTTAAGGAAGGATAAGGTAAAAGTGTGTTTGTGAGATGTTCTCAGATTCTATATTCGATGAAGGCAAGTGAACCTTATCGCATATATTATAGGATATTAAGTTCAATATCCAGGTTGTATTACTCGGGGTGATTTGAGTACTTCTACTTCAAGGATTTACTATTATCTTATCAAACAAAAGTTATTGTGGGTTTGCTTAATAAATTAAAGAAGTGAGGAAGTTTTACTTGCAAATTAGAGAAAGGCTAAGCGATGATTAAGCAGTAATACTCGATCGAGAATCACCTCGGCTTAAGTTTATCAAAACATGCAATAATAAACTTTAAATTAATAAGGCAAGAGATCTTGACCGTGGAGGTTATTAAAGCACAAACATACTTCTCTCGAAGTCATGCCCATCTGAGTTTACGAAGGTCTGACTGAACACTCGTCGGAATCGGAGGCCTAAAGCTCGCTTTACGCTGTGAACCCAACTATTGGATTCCACTCCAATCGAGGAGATTTAACGTCTCCCTCTCTCGAGGGATGCGTGTAACTCTCTTCACTCTTGAGTGTTCACTCCAAACTACGAGCCGCTCGGCTATCAAAGAGTGGAAACAAAGATGGAAAACATACATCGATAATATATCTCCAAACACGATTAATCAAGAGTGAATCAAGATATAAGCCTTACAAAGAAAACATAAAATTAGAGCATCATAACTTAATCAACTCAAAACTCGAATCATCATGATCGAGTACAAGGAGGATTAGTTACTCATGGTGAAATGGATAAAGAGAGATGAGTAGAAATGCGTTAAAAAAATAACGAAAAGGGCAAACTTTTTATTAACACTGAAAGAGAACTACAACTTGAAAATAAAAGATTATAGGTGCTCGAAATGAAAATCTATGCGAGCATTAACATTTACCTATTAAGATATTACAACAAATAATACAAAAAGAGTAAACTAACTTGATTAAAAAGCTTGAAATGAGGAGGGAGAGGAGAAACATAGAAAATTGCAAGAGAAATTCAAGAAAACTAAAGGGGAGAACCTCCCCTCTCACTCCAAAACTTCCTGCTGAACCGTTGGAGAATGGCTCAATTTATAGAATTTTTTAGGTTGGGTCACACCCCCCTGACATGCTTTGGTCGGGCGTGTACCTGGGGCATGACATATTTGGTGCGACCTTTTGGGCTGAAATTGAATGCTAGAGGTGACGGGCGTCGTAGTTGAGTTACATGCCCATATGTCACGCCCTACCAGGGCGTGTCCGGGGGGCGTGACACATTCAGCGTGATGGTGGAGCGGTAAAAAGAGAATGCTGCAGTGATTCCTCGGGACCTGGGGACACGCCTCTGGAACACGCCCGTGTAGTGGTGACATGGGCGTTACAGAGGGCGTGTACACTGAGTTTCCAAGAAATGCAGTTTTGGACCAGTAGCTTCATTCCTCTGGGTTACACGCCCTAGGTACAGGCCCTGGTAGAGCGGGACCTTGGGGCGTGTAACAACAAAATTCGAATGAAAGCCGTGAAAACCTGCAAAAAGCAGAAAACACATTAGTGACAATAATATTTACAAAAGGGGGTCAATATAAGAACTTGTAAGACAAGATTTGTGCTTTATGTGCGAACAGAAAAAGAGAGTCCGGAAATTTGAATAACTGAAATCTTTATTATCCAAAAAGGTGTGAATTACATGGTATTGCCTCCCTTTTATAGAATGGAGTAGATCAGAGAGATTACAATTGAACAATGTAGGACTAAAAAATTATATGTATAAGCGGTTTAATCTAACTACAAGCCGACAAGCCGCGCGGTTTGGTGCATGGACAAACCACCAGGCAACCATCAGAGGATGACACCAAGGCGCCACAGAGAATGCCAGATTGCCCGGACACCAAGTTGCCAGGCAAAGATTGGCTGACCACCCGGACTGCAATCTACGAGAACCAAACCGCGAAACTGCCCGGTCTCTATTCTGCAACACTCCCCCTCAAGATGGAGCATATATGCCAATCATGCCCAGCTTGTCGCAAATATGATGAAAAGATGCGGATATCGGCTTGGTGAAAATATCAGCCAACTCTTTATTGGAGGTGACGAACGAAGTACAAATTTGTGCCTTCAGAATCTCTTCCCGAATAAAATGGAAGTCAACTTCGATGTGCTTAGTTCTCTCATGGAAGACCGGATTTTTAGAGATGTATATGGCGGTCTTGTTGTTACAAAACATAGGTAGAGGATAGTTGTAGACCTCTCCTAAGTCAAGCAAGAGAGCCCGTAACCACTTCAACTCACACATGGTCGATGCCATACTTCTATATTTTGCTTCAGCACTGGACCTGGAGATGACCGACTGTTTCTTGCTTTTCCAACTTACAATATTGCCCCCCCCCCCCCACAAAGGTGTAAAAACCTGAAGTTGACTTTGTAACATCTCGATTCGCACTAGGCCCCTCGTGCGCGTTTTTGAGTCAGGAGAGCTGACTTGGGCTCAGAGAAGTGCTGGCAACGGGGCTGCACTTGTAAATGGGAGGATAAATCAGTATAGAATAGGACACAGGTAAAGACACGGGCGTGTCCCTACCCGTGTGGGGGACGCTAGTTCTCGAGTAGACGACTCGAGTATGTCCAGAGAAGGACACGGGTAGTGATACGGGCGTGTCACTACCCGTGTGCATGATGGAACGGTAGGGACATGGCATGTTCCTACCCATGTGTGTCGAGTAGAGCTCGACGAAGTGTGTCCCGTGGAGGAAACGGGTAGAGATACGGGCGTGTCCCTACCCGTGTGCATCGAGTTGAGATCGACGAAGAGTACCCGAGAAGGACACAGGTAGAGACACGGGCTTGTCCCTACCCGTGTGTGTCGAGTTGAGCTCAACGAGGCCTGTCCAGAGGAGGACATGGCCAGTGAAAATGGCCATATCATGTGGATACGGGTAGGGACACGGGTGTGTCCCTACCCGTGTTTGTGTATCGAAACGTCAAGTAACCGTCTATAACGCTTCGGCCGAGGAGGACACGGGTAAGGACACGGACATGTCCCTACCCGTGTCACATTTCACTTATAAGGGTTATGAAAACCCTAGCCATTTTCACTCATCATTTCACCCCTTTTTCCTGAGAGAACTTCTATAGAGAGGGAGAAGCTGCTGGAGCATGTCCTAGAGGAGAAGATCTGTCACCGTCGTGAAGAAGAAGATACCATAGCGAAGAGTTACAAGATCCATGGCCGGAGATGTTGGAAATGCCGGAAATGAGGTGAGCTTCCTCCCCTCTAACTTGGTGGTAGATCTGTATATATCTAGGTGAGATGTCGACTCAAAAGTGTCTAGACTAGCGAGATGGTGATTTCTCTAGGAAGAGGCCGTTCTAGGGCTTATGCTCTAAGGGTAGTGGTGTCTTCAACCTCTCCAACCTTTTATGTGAAGATGGGGGATGGTTTCGTGAAGAGTCATGGCCTCATGATGGTGAATAAGGGAGGAGGAATTTCTGATGTGATTTTGGGAAGATGAACTTGAGGACGAAGATGAACCGATGTCGTTCATTCCGCCTTAAGATGCATGCAGAATCTGTGTTCTGCATGCAATGATTTTCTTGGCAATTTTCAGGTGTGATATGTTTAGATTTGGACTTTCGACTAAACACGAACATTGAAGCCCTTGAAAATACCTTTCCAACGAATAGTTTCACGTCTTCAAGCGACGTATGTAGCAACAGAAAAGTACGAATGAATTTGGCAGTCGGGAAACCCTGCATGCAGAAATTGTGTTCTGTATGCAGTGGAATTTGAAGCCGATTTCAAGTATGTTATTCTCATATTTGGGTTGTAGTCTGAGTATGAAAGTTGTAACCCATTGAAAGACCTTTCCATCGAGGTGTTACACGTCTTCACCGGATTCCTGCAGCTTTGGGAATTTCTGGTCGAAGTTGCTGTCCAGATTTATTCTGCACTTAAATTCTGGGTTTGGTATAGCATGGGATTTGGACTCGGTGTAGTCAATGTTGCAAGTTAACTTGAGGCTTGGTGAACTCATTTATGTTCATCATCTTAGTTCTATAATTGAAGAAGTTTAATAATTGGATCCCATGAAATTGATTTGTGAAGCGAATCATACTTAAACGAAATGATTTGATAGAAATTGGTAGACTAATATAAATACACATCATGTTTATAATGTGTTGAAATCATTTGGCATGACATGTAGGAGGATATTCTATGGCCATGTGAATGTTTGATTAATGGAATGAATTTAGTAGACCAATGCGTAGAATGTCATCTCCCTACGGGTAGCATTGTGAAAGGATGTAAGTGTGGTGTTGACCGTCACTAGTTGGGATAGCGATGAGATGAGTCAAAGTCGGACGGTTGGGCTTGGTTCTGGGTGCTCATTTCACGGGGCTCCTTCCGTGCCGAGTGGATGGTTGCGCTTGGTCCTCGTGTTTTCTCCGAGGCTCCTTCCGTGCCACGGTGATGTGGAATTGCATGCGGTGTGAGTCGACACGCGGTGTCGTAATCCAGGGTTAAGGATAGTGTGGCAAGTCTATGGGATCGCCAGTCGTCACACCGACGAGAGTTGATAGTTAGCCTTTGGGTGGTTGGGCTTGGTCCTCTGTGTTCATGTCCCGGGGCTCCTTCCATGCCAGGTGAAAGGGTTCGGCTTGGTCTTTGTGCTTTCTTTCGATGTTCCATCCAGGTCACACAAGGCTAGTCCAGGGCTTGGTTCTCGGTGCACATATACCTAAGACTCTCGCTGGGCCATAGTACGCGAGGCGGGGGCTCCGCTATTGTGTTAATAGCATTGAGGCGTACGAAGGCCTAAGTGAAGCAGTGTGGATGTCCGTTTAGTAGTAGAGAAGCCCGCTCTACTGTCGCCGCCTGGCCACGACGGTTGATGCCTGAGAGGTTAGCTACCTGCTCGAAAAGTGGTAACTACTAGTCTGTGTCGACATAGCAGTTTCATGTTTGTGATCATGGGTGAGTCATTGCATAGCATACATACCATTTCATTACATTGTACAAACAAGATCCTCATCATATAAGTATGTATGGGCACTCCTATACGATGAGTTACTTTATTTTAAACTGATCCTTAACTTATAAGCTTGTATGGGCATCCTCATAAGTTAAGTTATTTTCCTGCTATTGATACTTATATCTGATGGTTGTTATTGCTCATGTAGAAGTGTTAGATTAAAATGTTGTTAATCTTATTGTACTATTACCACCTGCTTGTACCTGTTACATTATTTATTATACTTTGTACCATTTTTCCTTTCTCCGCCCAGTACCGAGGAGTCGCCCGGGGAGCTGATGTGAAGCCACTTAGTCTTTTCGACTAATGGTTGCTATGTCTTCCTTTTTAGGAGGTCATCCCACAGGTAGAGGAGCTGCAAACTTTGCAGCAGGACAGACATGCCAGGACGACAGGGCATGAAGTGACAGTACCGTCGCTACCATCAGTTACTGATGTGAGTGTTGAGCGACTCTAATGTGGCCCTGTTGTGCGTTTATTAGCTGTACTCTAATACATTGTAGAAGCTTGTTGTAGCTTCTCTATTTTGATGTACTTGGACTATTATGCATTGTGTGGATTTGACTTCTAGTTTATATTTTGGTTGGGTTGACATATATTGATATTGGTTGTAGGCGGCAGAATAGACGTCTTGTGGTACAGGTTAGCCTGTGTGCTAATGCTACCGCAAGGTGGCTGTTCTGGGCATAAGACCCCCTTCGTGGAGTGTTTTGGGATCCAGGAGAGGGGCTTATAGACTTGCGGTCTCATTTGTCATCGGCATAGCTTGAATCAGAGTAAGCTTCAATCCTCAAAGGTCCATTCTTCTGAAAGAGAAGTCCTTTCCCAGGAGCTGATTTGATATACTCTAATATCCTCATGGCAGATTGTAGGTGACACTCCCGAGGAGCTTGCAGGAACTGGCTAACCTTGCCTACAGCATAGGCTATGTCAGGTCTGGTCACCGTGAGATATATATGTTTTCCAACCAAACCTCTGTACCTTATAATATCAAAAAGAAGAGGAGAGTCATCCGTCCATGTTTTATTTTCTCCAGTCACCATAGGACATCTGGCAGTTTTCATCCCAGTCAACCCTGCCTCTTTTAATAAGTCAAGAGCGTACTTCCATTGAGAGAGGACAAGAGAATCGGGTTTCCAAGAAATTTCTTTCCCCAAAAAGTATTTTGGAGAGCTCATATCCTTTGTAACTAGGTGTTGCTGAAGATGCTTCTTTGTAAAGATTATTCCAGCTTGGTCATCTCCAGTAAGAAGAGTATCATCCATATATACCGCAAGCACCACTAGACCAAGAGAAGTCTTACAAGGGAATAAGGAGTGATCAGCAGAACTTCTCGTAAAACCTTCGGCTGCCACAATCCTGCTAAACTTGTCAAATCAAGCGCGAGGACTTTGTTTTAGGCCATAGATAGCCTTCTTAAGCAGGAAAACCTGTGTCTCCCCTTGAGCAACATACCCTGGAGGTTGCTCCATATAAACATCTTCCTGAAGATCCCCATAAAGAAAGGCATTCTGGACATCCAGCTGTGAAATGGGCCAATTCCTGTTGACAGCCACAGATAGAAGGACCCTAATAGTGCTGAGACGAGCAACTGGAGAGAAGGTGTCAAAATAGTCAACTCCATAAGTCTGGGTAAAGCCCCTGACAACAAGCCGAGCCTTGTAACGATCCACAGTGCCATCAGGGAGGAACTTCACCACAAAGACCCAATGACAGCCAACAACATTTGTGCAGAAAGGAGGAGGAACTAGGGTCTAGGTACTCCATTCAGTGAGAATAACAATCTCTTCATCCATAGCAGCCTTCCAATGTGGAATGGTAAGGGCCTCCTGATAGAAACGAGGAGTGGATGTGGAAGAGATAGCCAGCGCAAACTTCCTATGAGCACGGTTGAGACGATCATAGTAAATAACTACAGTAACCGGGTGCTGGGTACATGCCCAAACCCCTTTGCGGAGGGAAATAGGGAGGTACAGGTCAGCAGGTTCCTCAGTATCCGGAGCATCTGTTGTGGAGAGAGCTGGCCCGAGAGGAGAGAGCGATGACGGTGAAGAGGAGGGAGATTGTGGAGATTAAGAGGGAGGAGAAGACGATGGAGATGGACGAAGAGGAAATACCTCTATAAGAGACGATGTGATAGTGGTAGGAGGGAAACCACTTCTTGGGAAAGTGGGAAGAGGAGTGAAACTGGAATCCACAGTAAGAGTAGTGGAGGCATTAGAGAAATACGGAGCATTCTCGAAGAAGGTAACGTCTGCGGAGACGAACTGCTTGCGAAGAATGGGGTCAAAACAACAGTAGCCTTTTGAGTAATAGAATAGCCCAGAAAGACACATTTAGTGGACCGAGGGGAGAGTTTGTTGTGGGTGGCGGAGGGAGCATGCACAAAGGCTGTGCATCCAAAGATACATAGAGGGAGAGGAAAGGGTTCCTTACCCGGATAGAGAATGGAGGAAGGGGTTTGACCATAGAGAACGGTAGAGGGAATGCGATTGATGAGATAGCAAGCGATGAGAACAACATATCCCCAGTAGGAGCGAGGTAAATGCATTTGTGTTAGCAGAGTGCGAGCGACATCAAGGATGTGACGGTTTTTGCATTCCGCCACTCCATTTTGTTGGGTGGTGTAAACGCAACTGGTTTGATGAACAATCCCATGTTGCGTACAAAAAGAGGAAAAAGCTTGCCTAAGATACTCTTTTGCATTATCAGAGTGTAAGATTTTAATGGAAACATCAAATTGAGTTTTAATTGAATGATAAAAAGATGTCCATACATCAAAAAGTTCAGAGCGGTCTCGTAAGAGATACACCCAAGTACATCAAGAAAAGTCATCAATGAAAGTAACAAAATAAGAACTATCCCGACCAATGGTAAGGGTAGGAGCAGGACCGCAGATGTTGGAGTGAACAAGTTCAGACAGACGGGTAGAACCACGATCTTACTTTGGTGGGAAGGAGGAGTGGTGATGCTTGCCAAGTTGACATGCGTCACAGTTAAGAGGAGGATGATGCGGAGGGAGATGGGGCTGAAGCTGGCGAAGAAGCCGGGGAGGAGCATGACCAATGCGAAGATGCTATTGGAGAAGATCTGTAGAGGAGGAGTGGGCAGATAGAGCAGAGGCAATATCGAGGAAGTAGAGGCCGCTGCTCTTAGTCCCAGTAGCAATCATCCTTTGGGAGTTCGGATCCTAAAAAGAATAAGAGGTATGAGTGAATGTGATAGAGCACCGTAGTTGCTTGCATAAAGAAGTAACCGATAATAAATTGCAAGGAAACTTGGACACATAAAGGGTATCTGTCAGGTAGAGAGATGGAGTGACTTGAACCATGTCCGTCCCATTGACCGGGGATGGAGAGCCATCCACAACATTGACCCGGGGAAATCGATCATGTGTTTCTAAAAGAGAGAAACACTAAGGATTTCCTGTCATATGATTTGTAGCACCAGAGTCGATCAGCCATCTGCCGCGAGTAATAACGTGGGCACTACCGGAAGAAGTGACCACCGAGGCTGACAACTTGGAGGAGGTGGAAGCCATTGAAGAGAGACTGCACGAGAATAGTAAGCTGCAGCGACAACAATAAGTCGATGCGAAAACGACGAGGTCGAAGCGAGAAGGTCACGATATAGAAGTCGCACGGCTAAGCGAAGAAGAGAGTCACCAACCCGAGCGAACAACAAGCAGGTCGAGCGGCTAGGAAGGCCGCAGCTGACAGAGAACAAAGTCTGCAGCGGTCACGGTGACAACACACCAGCGGCAAGGAAGGCCATGACCAAGAAGCAGAGCAAAGTAGAGTGAAAGAAGTCGCACGGCCTGAGAGAAGGCCGTGCGGGCAGAAGAAATGGAAGACCACACAAACTTGGAGGAGTTTTTGAGAAAGGCGAGCAAACAGAGGAGAAGAACAAGTCGCACAGCTAAAGATTAGGCTGTGATGACTAGTAAGCAGGAGAGGCTAGAAGGAAACAGGTAGCAACGACGTAGGAATAGGTCGAGGCGATTAGAGAGTGCGATTAGAAGGGGCAGAGAGGTCTCCAAACAAGGGAAGAAGAAAACATGCGAACAGGGCGTGAGAAGAGAAGAAGGAGATCGCGAGAACAGGTCGTGCGTAGAAGATCAAGTGGTATTTTCGCGAATCAGGCTAAGGCTGTGGGAGAAAAAGCATAACAGAAGATAAAATATGCTTTTAAACAAAATTACCTAGAAGAAATAATTCCGGGTAGAGTTTTTGCATCAAGTCCATCAGCTCCCATGTATACTCCTCCTTCCCATGATTACACCACAACACCTTCACCAAAGGAACACTTTTGTGGCACAAAAGTCTTGTCTCGTTATCTACGATCCGCACCGGCTATAGTCGAACAGACCTATCAGTCGCCACTGCACCATCAGTGGTGGGGATATATTGATATGTCCGCAACAATGCCTTTAGAAGAGACGATACATGGAACACGTCGTGAAGATTATCTAACTCGGGCGGTAACTCTAACAGATAGGCCAAGGGGGCAATCCTTTCCAGTATAGTGTAAGGCCCAACATACCTTGGGCTGAGCTTTTTCAGCCCACGCACCCGTGATACTCCATGCATCAGCTGGATTTTCAGAAATGCTTTATCACCCACTTGAAACTCCACCATCCGGTGCTTTGCATTATAATACTTTGTCTGCCGACTTTGAGCCTCCAACATGTGATCTCGTATTAATCTAACCATCGCATCAGTATCATCAATATACTCAATTCCCAAATTCTTCGCGTCTTCATCTTGCACCCAAGACAAGGGGGTTCTACACCTTCTTCCGTAAAGGGCTTCATGGGGCGCCATGCCAATGCTAGCTTGATGGCTATTGTTGTTGGAGAATTCTACCAGTGGTAAGAGCCTTTCCATGGCTCCCCTCTATCCAACACGCACAACCTCAATAGGTCCTCCGATGTCCTGATGGTCCTCTCAGACTGCCTATACATCTGAGGATGAAACGTGGCGCTAAAGTTAAGGCGTGATCCAAAATACGCCTATACCGCCTTCCACTACTTAGAGGTAAAGCGACCATCCCGGTTAGAAACGATTGTCTTAGGCACGCCATGGTATCGTACGAACTGCTCAACAAAGAGACGTACCAAGACATCCACATGAGCCTCTTTCATCATGGGGATGAACCTGACTACCTTTGTCAGTCGATCACCGATCACCCACACCGAATCATTCCCTGAGCATGAGCGAGGTAACCCATGAACGTATTCCATGGAGAAATCCTCAAACTTCCACTCGGGGATGGGCAATGGCTGTAATAAACCATCGGGGCTCTTGCATTACGCCTTCACCCTTTGAAAAGCCTCGCAATGTGTAACAAAGTATCTGACATCTTTCTTCATTCATGGCCAACACATGATCTTCCGTAAGCCGGCGTACATCTTGGCAACACCTGAGTGCACTGAATACTGAGAGCAATGTGCTTCTATCAAGATATCCTCCCGGATTTTACCGCCTATGGGAATGTAGAGCCGACCACAAAAATAAACGAGGCCGTCTTTTAGTGTGTACTCGTCGGCAGTCCCATCTTCGATTGACTTGATTGACGGGGCCAGAGTTGCATCCCTTCCTTGATCTGCCCGGATTCGATCCGGGATATCGCAAACTTTGCTCATGGTTTCCAAGTACTCTGTATATTCCTCTAAAGGAACCTTATACACCAAAGTAATCTCCATCTCCTCGAGCACCCGAGCTAACTCCATGCGCATCAACCGTGACTCTGAGCTCGAGTCCGGTACTTTTCTGCTTAATGCATCAGCCACCGAGTTTGCCTTTCCGGGGTGGTAGTTCAAGGTGAACTCAAAATTGCACAGAAACTCTAACCACTGTCGTTGTGCCAAGTTCAACTCCATCTGTGTATGAACGTACTTTAAGTTTTTATGGTCTGAAAATATCTCGCAGTGGATGTCGTATAAATAGTGCCTCCATACCTTCAAAGTGAACACCACTGCTCCCAATTCCAAATCATGAACCGGGTAATTGATTTCATTCTTCTATAACTGTCTTGAGGCAAGGCAATTACATGGCCGTACTTCATCAGTACCGCTCCCTTCCCTTGATATGACACGCTAGTGTACACTTGAAATCCTTCCTTCCCAGACAGAAGTGCTAGGATGGGTGTAGCTGTAAGTCTGTTCTTCAGCTCTTTGAATGCTGCTTCACACTGGGATGTCCACTCATATGGCATGCCTTTCTTCGTCAAGGAGGTAAGAGAAAGGGAAATCTTTGAGAATCCTTTTACGAACTTACGGTAGTACCCGACAAGTCCAAAGAAGCTCCGCATATCGGTCGTCGACTTCAAGGGTGACCACTCCTTCACGACACGCACTTTGGTCAGATCCACCGCTAGTCCTGCTCCACTGATCACATGGTCCAAGAATTCAACCTCCTTAATCAAGAATTCGCACCTTCTGAACTTGGCGAACAAGACGTGCTCCTTCAATTTCTTAAATACCAAGGTCAGGTGCTCGATATGCTTGATTGTTATTTTCGCATTGGGTCCAAAACTTTGATGCGGTTAAAACTCCAAAAATTGGTGAGAATTCCCGCGGCGCCCCAGGGCAGTTTTATTTAAGTAGAAAAGCGGATTTGCTTTTTATTTAGAAACCGTGTGCGCGGATTTATTTATTTGGATATAAAATGGTTTAGATCGAGTTTTAACGAAAGGAGGCATGTGCACCTATCGTGAGTAGTACAGGATATTCCGATGTGGAATATCGAGGTCGTATTGTTCTCGGGGTCGGTTCAATTATTTCCACTCTTCCTTGGAGGGGACTATTATTTTACCGATAATTACTTGTCGGGTATTTTTTTATATATAATAAAAATGACAGAAAATGAAAGCATAAAAGGTGGAGCCGATGAAAAGCTTAGCGCGACATCATCGAATTAAATTAGAACTAAAATAAACTTTTAACAAAAAGAGATCCTAAATTTCAAATTAATTAAGTCGGAGACTTGGTCGTGGAGGTTTCACTAAAATGATCTCACCTAGGTATAAGGGTATCGCTCACCTGAATGCTAAGACTATTCGACCGGGCTCTCGTCCGACGAAGGATTCCTCTTAACGCTTGCATTACACTTAGAACCCCGCTATTGAGTGGGTAACCCAATCCGGTAGAGATTGCGTGCCTCCTCTCTTGAGGGTTATTCCGAAACTCTCTTTACCAAGGGTCGATCAGTCCATACGCACGGCCTCTCGGCTATCTAGCGTATGGACTACGAAAATAGAGACCACACATCGATATGTGGTTCTACTCGTGGTAACCCGAGGCAAACCTTAAGTAATTTAATTAAATAGAAAAATAAGACCTTTTATTATTTAAAGTTATTTTTATCTTTCCCAATGCTCTTCGATACTGAGGGCTAAAAATAGTTAGCCACTCATCAGAATGGGGACGGCAAGCGGTGAAAGCAATAGAGAAAGCAGAAAATGGAAAGCAGGAAATGAAAGCAGTAAAATAAAGCAGAAAGAAAGCAGTAAATTGCAAGTCTCACTCAAACGAGTAGGACTGAAATGAGAGCAGTAAAAGACAAGTCCCGGCTCAAACGAGCGGGCGAGACAAAATAAAGCGAGTCCTACACAAACGAGTAGGAGAAAATAAATGCATCCACACACGCACTCTACTGAAATTGAAAACTCACACACACAACATAAAGTAAAACACATGCACACACTCTACTGAATTGAAAAAAAAACGCACTCTACTTGAATAGAAAACACACGCACTCTACTGAAAAGTAAAACACACTCACTCGACATAAAGAAAAACAATGCGCCATTTAACTCTTAACGAGTAGTCGAAAATCAATGCTCACACATAAAAAATTGCAAAAAACTAGGTTACCGAAAAATTAAAATAACTACATTTCTACCGCTACAATGCGGTAGAAATGCATAAAAAGCTTACATAAAAATTAAACGAGCAATTGGGTTTGCAAATAAATGCAAAATGAAGGTGCTCTAAAAATTAAAATGAATATATTTCTACCGTTAGAATGCGGTAGAAATGCATAAAAAGAAGACAGAAAAATTAAACGAGCAAAAGTTTAAAACAAAAATCGAAATGCTCGAAAAATTAAAATGATTACGTTTTCATTCTTATAACTTGATAAAAATGCTTAAAAAGTGGAAGAGAAGATAAAAGAACGAAAAGTTTTGCAATTTAAAAAGACTAAATAAAAAAAAGAAAAACAAAACCACTTTAAAAACATTTTTATAAATATATAAGGATGAATATGAAGGGCACAAAAAACCTAAGTTATGAAAACTATAGAAGATAAGAAAGCATAAAACTACACTCATACACACACACACACCCGTATGAAAAAGAACGAAAACAAAATAAAAAAAACAAGTAAAAATAAGATTGCTAAAGGGAGAGTTGCTTAGATCCATTCTAAAGACATATAACAGAGAAAAACTACAATTTTTATTAATACTAAAAGACTATTACAATGCTAAAATGAAAATAAAAGAGAGAGAGGGGGTGAAAATGCCTTACACAGCATTTGGAATCCATCTAGGCAGCATAACACCTTAGCAAAATGGTTCAAAAAACTGGAACAAGAATGCATAAAGAAGCTTTGAATTTATAGGCAAAAATTTTACGGGACGCTCCCCCTGACACTGGCGTGTAGGGGGGGCATGTCAGCACTGTACAAAATACGGCTAGCGAGATTTGACATCAAAGTTGACATCGGCTGAAATCGTGGCAGTGACACCCCATGTCACGGGCATGATGGTGGGCGTATCAGGGATGTGTAACTGGGCGCGGGTCTTGTCTGCCAGTTGGAGGAGTACATGCCCGTGGCACATCTTGAAACTGGCATATCGGGTCGGTTCGACTAACGTTGAACGCAGTTTCGTCGAGCTGGAAGTCTTGATCGTCGATCGGGAATGACACTGGCGTGTCGGATCATTGGACACGGGCGTGTTGGATCGATTGACAATCGTCGAGTGCAAAACGTCGAGCGCGGTGACACGGGTTAGGTCACGGTCGTGTCACATTTGACACGGGCGTGTCACATGATTTTTTCTTCAAAAATGGCTGATTCACTGGAAGTTGACGTGTCACTCCCTAGTCATGGGCGTGACCCAAAGAACACGGGCGTGACCCATGCAAAATTTGACAATTTCCTGAAATTTTTCAAAAAATCAAAATAAAGTAAGTTAGCATAATATTTACAAAATAGGAGCAATTTATTAAGGAAATATAAGTAAAAATGACGAAAATAAACTAAAACAACTTATTAAACGTACGTAAAAATACGTATATTTACAATTCATCAAATACCCCCATACTTAAGCTTTTGCTATTTCAGAGCAAAACTTGGAGATGAACTTATAAGGAATTAAAGAAATCCTAAGTTTAACTATCGCTTGAATTAATTAAAAGTAAGATCAGAATAAACATCCGGGGTACTAGAGTTAAATCCTAAATTATGAAAATGTTATAAATAGAGGAAGAGTTTCAAAAAAACTTCTAGATAAAATAAATAGAAAGCAAAAATTTATTTTTGTTAGTTTAACAAAGATTGATTGAAATTATATAAAAAACTTTAGTTTAAAAGAAGTTAAAGGAAATAAGGCAATTTAAAAATTATGCTCTCAAAAAATTTTAAGTTAATTCTAGAATCATTGAAATAGGATAAGTGGTTTGGTGGTTTATGAAGAGGGCTCGGATTTAGAGGCGAGGTAATTTTTTCTCGAACCTCTATATATTTTTTTCTTTCTTTTGAATAATTAGGAAAATAAAATCTTATTTTCCTATAATATAAATTTTTTCTTTCTTCATAAATAATAAATAACTCAATGTATATGTATAAGAGTAATGAATTTTATTCTATTACTCCGTAACATATAATCTTTTTAAATATTGAGTGCCTATGTTTACGGAACGAAATCTTATTTCCATTGACATAGGATCTTTTAAGGATAAAAATAGGGGTAAGCATGCCAAGTAAGACATGAAAAAATGGAGGTGAGTTTATTTTTTTGAAAAAGCAAACTAGATTTTAATAAAAATGTTTTGAGATAAACCTTTTTAAAATGAAAGTTCCTATGTTTCTAAAAGCATGAAGTAGAAATAATTGAAATCCATTGTTGTTATTTTCTAACATTAAAGACGAGCTTCTATTTATAAAAATTAGAAGTGGTGGTGAAAAATAAGTTCCTATTATAAGGAAAAGACATAAAAATTTTTTAAAACATAACCACAGATACTTAAATCTATAAACTTTAATTAATAAATGAATAGTAAACATTGAATAAGTAAAATTCGCATATAAATTAACTCGAAACTAGATTTTTGGAAAGCAAAAAGTGTTAAGACATGGTATATTCGATTTTATTTGTTACATAATTAACAACATATTTTTGGATTTTAGGGTTTTTATCATTTTTTTATATATATATTTTTTGTGATTATTATCTTTTTTTTAAATTTTGTTAGGGTTTTTTTCTTTTTTTTTTTATTTTTCGATTATAATCTTTTTTGAATTTTTATAGTTATTCTCTTTTTTTAGGATTTTTGGTTATTCTAAATTTTTTAATTTTTTAGTGTATTTTGATAAGATATTTACATGAAAGAGGAAAGAAAGAGCATTATTTACAAAGAAGATAGTGGGGGAAGAGAGAGAAATTTTTTGTTTATAAATAAGAAGAGAGGGGGGAGAGAGAATTGTTTTACAAAAAATATTTGCAAAGTAAAAGAAAATGTTTTTTATGACTTTTTTGAGTTTTTGTGGGTAAAAACAAAAAAAAAATTAATTGTTTGCATTTTTGTAATTTTTTTGTATTTTTGGATGGCTGCAGAAAATATAAGTGCAGAACAGGAAACTAAGAATACACTCTCATACTTAAACCCAACATTGTCCCCAATGTTGCAATCTAAGCATGCAGAACAAAATAATAGAAAGAATGAAATATGTACAAAATGAAAAAGGAGGGTACAAGATTCCCTAAGACGAGGTCGGGGAGGCCCGTGGTGATACCGTGCATTATTTAGAAGAAAAAACAAAAATATAACAGAAAAACAAAAAAGAAAAATTCGGCCAAAAGGTTGCGGGCGGTAGGGGTGACAAGTGGCGATGACTCGGAGTAGCTAACATCTTAGATACAAGAGTGCGTACAGAAATGCGGACCCCAAACACGCACAAGAGTGAAGTGCGCCGAAGCGAAACAAAATAAATTAAAATAAAAGAACTCAAAAAAAATTAAGTTAAACAAAACATATATATTTTAATAACAAATTATTATATTATTTTTTGGGTTTTTAAGTAGTTTTTTTATTATTTTTTAATTGATTTTTAGGGAGGTTTTGAGGGTTTTTTTGATTTTTTGTGCTTTTTTTAGTTTTTTAGATGTTTAGTTTTTTTAGATTTTTTAGATTTTTATAGTTTTGAGTTTTATAGTTTTTTTAGTTTTTAGGATTTTTTAGTTTTTAGGATTTTAGTTTTTTTTAGTTTTTAGGATTTTTTTAAATTTTTAGAGTTTTGAGTTTTATAGTTTTTTTTAGTTTTTAGGATTTTAGTTTTTTTTAGTTTTTAGGATTTTTTTTGGATAATAATATGATAATAATTTTTTAATTTTTTTTGGTTGAAACGACATCATTTCAAAAAAATAAATTTTATAGATAGTTACATTTAAATTTGTAAAGTTTTTTGTTTGTTTTTTTAAGTGGTATTATTATTATTATTATTATGATTATTAGTATTTTTTTGTTAGCCATTTTTAATTTTTGTTACATATATAGAAATAGGTAAAATTAATAGGTCTTCAGAGTTCAAAATAACGACATGAAAAACTCCCCGGCAACGGCGCCAAAAACTTGATTGATATTTTCGCATCGGGTACAGAAATTTGATGCGGTTAAAACTCAAAAAATGGTGAGAATTCCCGCAGCGCCCCGGGGCGATTTTATTTAAGTAGTAAAGCAGATTTACTTTTTATTTAGAAACCGGGCACGCAGATTTATTTATTTGGATATAAAACTGTTTAGATCGAGTTTTAACGAAAGGAGACAAGTGCACCTATCGTGAGTAGTACAAGATATTCCGGTGTGGAATATCGGGGTCGTATTGTTCTCGGGGTCGGTTCGATTATTTCTACTCTTTCCTGGATGAGTCTATTATTTTACCGATAATTACTTGTCGGGTATTTTTTTATATATAATAAAAATGACAGAAAATGAAAGCATAAAAATGGAGCCGATGAAAAGCTTAGCGCGACAGCATCGAATTAAATTAGAACTAAAATAAACTTTTAATAAAAAGTGATCCTAAATTTCAAATTAATTAAGACGAAGACTTGGCCGTGGAGGTTCCACTAAAATGAGCTCACCTAGCTATAGGGATATCGCTCACCTGAACGCTAAGACTATTCGACCGGGCTCTTGTCCGACAAAGGATTCCTCTTAACGCTCGCATTACGCTAAGAACCCCGTTATTGGGTGGGGAACCCAATCTGGTAGATTTTGCGCGCTTCCTCTCTCGAGAGTTAGTGCGGAACTCTCTTTACCAAGGGGCGATCTGTCCATACAAACGGCCTCTCGGCTAGCTAGCGTATGGACTACGGAAATAGTGACCATAAATCAATATGTGGTTCTACGCGTCGTAAACCCTAGGCAAACCTTAAGTAATTTAATTAATTAGAAAAATAAGACCTTTTATTATGTAATGTTATTTTATCTGTGTCAATGCTCTTTGATACTGAGGGCTAAGGACGGTTAGCTACTCATCGGAATGGGGGCGACAAGCGGTGAAAGCAATAAAGAAAGCAGAAAATGGAAAGCAGGAAATGAAAGCAGTAAAATAAAGTAGTAAGAAAGCAGTAAATTGCAAGTCCCACTCAAACGAGTAGGACTAAAATGAAAGCAATAAAAGCAAGTCCCGGCTCAAACGAGTGGGCGAGACAAAATAAAGCGAGTCCTACTCAAACGAGTAGGAGGAAATAAATGCACCCACACACGCACTCTACTGAAATTGAAAACTCACACACACAACATAAAGTATAACACACCCACACACTCTACTGAATTGAAATAAAAACACACTCTACTTTGAATAGAAAACATACGCACTCTACTAAAAAGTAAAACACACTCACTCGACAGAAAGAAAAACAATGCGCCATTTAACTCTTAACGAGTAGGCGAAAATAAATGCGCACACATAAAAATTGCAAAAAACTAAGTTACCGAAAAATTAAAATTACAACATTTCTTCCGGTAGAATGCAGTAGAAATGCGTAAAAAGCTAAAATAAAAATTAAACGAGCAATTGGGTTTGCAAAAAAATGCAAAATTAAGGTGCTCTAAAAATTAAAACGAATACATTTCTACCGCTAGAATGCTGTAGAAATGCATAAAAACAAGACAAAAAAATTAAACAAGCAAAAGTTTAAAACGAAAATCGAAATGCTCAAAAAATTAAAACGATTACATTTTCATTCTTATAACTTGATAAAAATGCTTAAAAAGTGAAATAAAAGATAAAAGAACGAAATGTTTTACGATTTAAAAAGACTAAGTAAAAAAAGAACAACAAAACCACTTTAAAAATATTTTTATAAATTTATAAGGATGAATATGAAGAGTACGGAAAACGTAAGTTATGAAAACTATTAAAGATATGAAAGCATAAAACTACACTCATACACACACACACCCGTATGAAAAAGAACGAAAACAAAACAAAAGAAAAATAATTAAAAATAAGATTGCTAAAGGGATAGTTTCTTAGATCCATTCCAAAGACATATAACGGAGACAAACTACAATTTTTATTAATACTAAAAGATTATTACAAAGCTAAAATGAAAATAAAAGAGAGAGGGGGGGGGGGAGAAAATGCCTTACATAGCATTTGGAATCCATCTAGGCAGCATAACACCTTAGCAAAATGGTTCAAAAAACTGGAACAGGAATGCTGTCACAACCTGCATTTTCTACGAATTTAATAAGTATCAGAGTACGAGAAAACACGCGTCGTGATGCCATGTCGAGCAGAAGATAACTATCGACACTCAGGCGAACACCAGCTAACTAGTCTATGAAAATTCATAAGTTTAAAGATTAGAAAAATCAGTTATATTTTTAAAGGCCGAATCGCTCGTGTCAGTGGATCATCTAGTCCACAATTTAAAAATTATACTTATACGCAGCGAAAAAAACTTTATTTATATTTGACATCCTATGAGAGTGCATAAGCGACCCCCGAGGTCAACTTATATTATGGAAGACCCTAGATTTATTTTATATTATAAATAGAAAACGATCCTTTGTACGTTGTTTGGAAAGTAGTGCGTGTGAGTTTTATGAACATACTGATCATGAGATATACTTATAATAGTGTTTTTAGGTTTAAAAGTAACTAGCAACCTAGCATAAATCATCGCAAGAGCAAGTAGACTATCTCCAGAAAAGATAGCAGCAAAAGATAACATATCTAGTATAAAAGGTAAAAACTACAATAGGGCGCCAACAACCTAACACGAACCCTCTGACAAACATGTATGTCTTTAAGAAGGTAAACAACAAACTACCTCACTAGCCATGGCAAAAAGGATCTCTAAAGTCCAAGAGATCACCAACAACACCACAGCAACCCAGGCACTTGACCGACCACTACACTAAACCTGAGGAATCCAAAGATAGAACACCTCAGCAAGCAAAACGAGAAAAACAGAATTAGAGCATAATATCAAAATGGAATGAAAGAGAGTAAGTAAACATGACAGTAAAAGCAAATGCTGTCCAAAGTAAGCCAAAGTACACAAAGTACAAGGAAACAACAACAAGCCCTGCTCAAATCCTGTAGAGGCTACAAGGCAAAATGGAAGAAAACTTGCCAAAATATGTTGCATTTTACAAGGAAGAAACAACTAACAAATCCTATTTGTTGATTTAATGGCAGTAGTAAAACAACATGAAATTGGGTTGGTGACCAAAAAACAGTCCCCAATACAAAACAGTTCCACAAAAAAAAATTCACTGCATCAACACAAGGCCAACACATACCCAGCCCGTACCTGGGGTTAAAGGGTGGCGGCCACAGCAATACCCAGCCCGTACCTGGGACTAAAAGGTGGCGGCCACGGCTCGCACACCAAACATCCCACTCCTTTAGAGTGTCAAAATACCACTACCTACCATAACCCACGATTCGGCATTCAGAAAATAGCCGACAAATAACCCCAAACCCAACGGGATTCACTCGGGAAAACAAGGGAAGACAGAGGGAAAATCGTCGAACTCAGATCACAGGAAACGTCGAGCTCAGTTCGACGATTCAGGTCACAGGAAAAACACTGATCTTAGTTCGAAGATATTCGTCGAACTCAGATATCTCAGTTCGACGATATTTGTCGAACTCAGATATCTCAGTTCGACGATATTCGTCGAACTCAGATATCTCAGATCGACGATATTCGTCGAACTCAGATATCTCAGTTCGACGAACAACGTCGAACTCAGATCGATGATCCTCGTCGATCTCAAGCAACCGAAGATCGTCGACCTCAGTTCGACGAACAACGTCGAACTCAGATCGACGGTCTTCGTCGATCCCAGACAATCGGAGATCGTCGATCTCAGTTCGACGAACAACGTCGAACTCAGATCGACAATCTTCGTCAATCTCCGACAACTGGAGATCGTCGATCTGGCAGTGTTGAGTGCACTCAACGCTGTCAACGCCTCCAACCGAACTTTTGTAGAAATTTAATTTATTGCTACCTATCTTACCCAGCTACGACCACCATACATGAAGGTCAAATCCAACACTCATCTTCACTACCCCCAGCACCCAAACTGGGCAAACTTTAATAGCATGGAAAGATTAAGAAATAGGCCTTTAGATGGAAAATTCTGAACAGGAGAAATTTCTGTAGGCACAAGCAAGCATCGACCATGATTAAAAAAAACAAAGCTGGACATTTAGCAAAGTAAATCCGGAATGTATTTTGACAGTAAAAAGGCAAGGATGAAGCAATTCTACTTGGCAAGGGCAAAGAGCGCCACTTGCCTCGATTTCCAGCAAAGCTTGGTCGGCCCCTTCCCTCACTCTCGGATCTAGCCGCAAAGCACTAAGCCGAGAAATCTGGAGATTTCGGGAGGCAGAAGGGTCAAGACGAAAATTTCAAACCTCTAAAATGATTAAGAAAACTAGAAAACTTACAGTAGGAACGTAGATCTAAGCGAGAGCAATCCAGGCCCAATCTCAAAATAAAATTCCGACCACTAAATCACCCGGAATTGGCATCCGAAGGCAAGGGTGGTCCGGCATTTTTTTTTCTCGAGAACAGGCAGCGGTTTCTTCCGAAAAGAGACGGAGAACAGTCCTAAATTTCTAACCTAAGGCTATATATAAGCATCAGCTTTTAATAATAGGAAATTAGTAATACATTATCAATTACTTACACCAAAATATCAAAATGACGCGAAAGCCGAACCATCTCGGAAATTGACGAATTTCACACCGTAGCTAAATACCCACACTACGAACGCAACGGCGAAGTCGAAATCAGCTTTCGACAAACAAAACTCGGGTTATCACCACCCTAAGCCAAAACACAAGCATCCCCTGAGAGCCCTCACCGAGTCACAAAACCAGACGCGGCTTGCTAGGGAATCTTGCCTAATAGGCTACCAACAACCACACAAGTTCCTAAAGAGCTAAGACCATGCTCTAACAAACGGCACAAGCCGAAAACGTGTCAACGTAATGCCAAACGAGAATTAAATAATCGCAGAAAATTCGGTGGTGTTATAGTCACTCCCCCTACGAGAAAGTTTCGTCCCGAAACTTTACATACACTGCTTCTACTTATAGAAGGAAAGTAACAAACAGGAGCTACTAGAAAGAAAACGTACCAATCAAATCAGGGGAACAGTTGAGGGTGAGCCTCCCTCATAGCCGACTCTAGCTCCCTGGTCGTGCTTTCCAAATCTTGATTCTTCCATAGAACTTTCACCATCGGGCTAGACTTTGTCCGCAGCACCCGATCTTGAGTACCCATGATGCGGACCGGCACCTCAACATATGAAATATTAGGCTCCAACTGGGGCACAACATCCAAGACTTGCCCACTGCTTCGCACACACTTCTGTAATTGGCTTACATGAAATACATTATGAACACCTGGGAAGTTTGCCGGCAAATCCAACCTATATGATGACATGCCAATCCGTTCAAATATCTTAAACGGGCCCACATACCTCGGATCCAATTTTCGGTTCCTACCAAACCTCTTAACACCAACCATCAGGGAAACCTTAAGAAACACCAGGTCCCCTACAGTAAATTCCAAGTTAGATCTACGCCGGTTGGTGTTCTTCTCATAATGCTCCTGAGCTATCCGAAGCTTTTCTCGAATCAGCTTCACCGCAACTTCCATTTCTTCGAGCGCGTCTGGACCCAACAACAGCCTCTCACCGACCTCAGCCCAAAGCAGGGGAGTTCTGTAGCGTCTCCCATACAGCGCTTCGAATGGAGCCATTTGCAAGCTCTCTTGATAACTATTATTATATGCAAATTCCATAAGCCGCAGACGCTTATCCCATGCTCCACCGTGGTCCAAAATGTAGCATCTGATCATATCCTCAACTATCTGGTTCACCTGCTCTGTCTGCCCATTGGTCTGTGGGTGGTAAGTAGTAGAATACCTCAAATCTGTACCCAAACCCTCCTGCAGACTTTGCCAAAAACGAGAAGTAAACTGGGAGTCTCGATCCGAAATGATGCTAACAAGCACACCGTGCAATCTGATGACCTCGTCCAAGTACAGCTCTGCTATCTTTTTCATTGGGTAATCTATCTTATAGGGTACGAAGTGCGCACACTTTGTCAATCGGTCCACGATCACCCAAACTGAATCAAATCCCCTTGGAGATCTCGGTAAGCCCGTAATGAAGTCCATAGAAATACTTTCCCACTTCTAAGTCGGGATCTCAAACGGAGTCAACTTTCCCCCAGGCCTTCCGTGATCGGCCTTCACACTCTTGCAAGTGTGGCACTCAGCAACAAATCTTGCTATGTCCCCCTTCATCCCAAACCACTAGGCGATTTGCTTCAATTCATGGTACATCTTTGTAGATCCTGGATGGTAGGCAACACTGAATCCATGAGCCTCTCTACATATCATAACCCTGATGTCCCCAACAGCGGGGATACAAAACCTGCCGCGCTACTTCAAAGTACCCGCATCATCGATAGAAAAATCCAGCAACTCCCCTTTCTCAGTCCTGAGGTCTAAGCGCAGAAGATCTGGATCATCCTTCTGGTGCAACCTGGTAAGTGAAATCCAAGACAGCTCTGCCACTGCCAAACTGCTTTGCATGTCACAGCGTCCCACGGAAATATCCATCAGGAGGAACTCTTCCACTAAATGATCGGCGGTAAGATTAAAGATCTTCCCCGTCTTCCGGCTCAAGGCATCGGCCACCATATTGGCCTTGCCGGATGATACTGAATCTCCACATCATAATCGGCCACATACTCTAGCCACCGCCGTTGGCGCAGATTCAACTCTTTGTGAGTGAACACGTACTTTAGACTTTTATGATCTGTGAAGATCTTGCACTGAGCACCATAAAGTAGATACCTCCACAACTTTAGATCATAAATCACCGCTACAAACTCAAGGTCATACATTAGGTAATTTCTCTCATGAGTCTTTAGTTGCCTTGACCCATACACAATCACTTTTTCAGCCTGCATCAACGCGCAACACAGACCAACATGCGAAGCATCCACGTGCACATCATAATCAACGCCCTCAGTAGGTAGGGTCAGAAGGGGAGCAGTGCACAATCTGTTCTTTAGTTCCAGGAAGGTTGCTTCGCACTTCTCGCTCCAAACAAAGGCCGTGTTCTTCTAAGTCAATCTGGTCAAAGGTGCAGCCAGTGTAGAGAAACCCTCCACGAACCTCCTGTAGTAGCCGGCCAACTCTAGGAAGCTTCTAATCTCCTTGGGCATGCCCGGCCTGCTCCAATCCATCACTGCTGTGATCTTTTCCGGGTCGACCGTGATCCCATCATTATTCACCACGTGTCCCAGAAACGAGACCTGTGGCAACCAAAATTCGCACTTGCTTAGCTTGGCGAATAACTTGTGGTTCCTCAACTCCGATAGAACCAAGCGCAGATGCTGCTCATGCTCCTCAACACTGCGAGAGTAGATCAACACATCATCGATGAATACCACCATGAACTTGTCTAGAAAGTCCTTGAACAACCGGTTCATCATATCCATGAAAGTTGATGGTGCATTGGTCAAACCAAACGCCATCACTAGAAACTCGAAGTGTCCATGTCTCGATCTAAATGCAGTCCGTGAAATATCTGCCTCACGGATCCTGAGCTGATGATAGCCAGAACGAAGATCGGTCTTGGAAAACACCGTGCTACCACGCAACTGATCAAATAAGTCATCGATCCTCGGCAGAGGGTACCTGTTCTTAATGGTGACTTTGTTCAGCTCCCTATAATCAATGCACAGCCTCATCGACCCATCCTTCTTCTTCACAAATAGAACAGGAGCACCCCAAGGCGACGAACTCTGCCTGATAAAGCCTTTTGCCAACAACTCGTCCAACTGGACTCGCAACTCCTCCAACTCACGAGGGTCCATCCGATACGGCGCCTTCGCAATAGGACGCGTTCCCAATTCCAAATCAATCACAAACTCAACATCCCGATCTGGAGGAATACCAGGAAGGTCATCAGGAAAAACATCATAGAACTCACGTACAACATGAATCTCCTCCAAGCGTGGTATACTGACAGCAGTCCCAACTACCGAGACTAAACAAGGAAAACAATCAGAATGAAACAGCTTTTGAGCATATACTGCAAAAAAGACAAGAGAATCCTGGCATGGATTAGAATACACACTTCCAGGCTGACCGTTGTCCTTGATGAAGTCCAAGCGCTTCCCTTTGCACTGAATAACCGCATCGTACTTAGACAACCAGTCCATGCCCATAATAACATCGAAGTCCTCTAGATCAATCATCTTCAAGTCTGCCTTTGCAAGAAAGTCTCCCAACAAAACAGGGCAATCCAGAATGCCAACATTTGATAACACAGATTCACTGGAAGGGAACTTGACGCAGAAGGTATCACGAACTTGATCTAGAATCAACCGGTATCGCTCCATAAAGGCTCTAGCCACGAACGAGTGGGTTGCGCCGGAGTCGAACAGAACAAGCGCCCAGCGGTTCTTCACCTTAAATTTCCCTATAGGAGTATATAAGCAACTAAGGAACTACCAAGACAAAAACTATAACCATTCTAATAAATAAAACTTTCAGGCTAGAAAAACAACTAACCTGAAATGACCTGAGTCGAAGTTTGAGCCTCCTCGGAAGAGATCACGTTCAGCTTTCCTTTGCCGTTGTCCACACGCTGAGGTGGAGGTAATGCGTGAAATGGAACTGCTTGAAGGACAGGCTGGACCTGAGGACACCTTGTCTTGATATGGCCCTTATGTCCACACTGATAGCAGACTTTATCCTTGGACCAGCACGGGGCAGCATCATGCCCTGGTCGCTTGCAAATAGAACAGGAAACATCCTTCCTAGGAGCACCTTGAATAGCATGAACTTGCTCCTTCTTCTGTGCTCCCACCTTCTTAAAACACCTCTCAACAGGGTGTCGTGGGCGGCAACAGAAGCTACACACTACCATGCTCTTCTTTCCCGAAGTAGCACCAGGTACCTGGGGGTCCTTCTCTTGAGCAGACTTCCTCTTATCATTCCTCATTTGTTGGCCTCTATTATTTGCGGTCTCAATTGCCTCCACTTTCATAGCAGCCTCCACTACCCCTGCATAAGTCTCTGATCCATATACACTGGTCAACTACTGAACCTCGCTCCTCAAGCCACCAAGGAACCACTTGAGTCGATCAGCCTCAATACTCACCAACCCAGGAGCAAACCGGCTCAACTTGCCAAACTCTATCTCATACTCACTGACCGTGAGTTGCCTCTGTTTTAGGTGGAGGAAGTCGTTCATAAGACGGTCACGCTCAACTGAAGGCAAGAACTTCCCCAGCAACATTTTCTTGAATAATCCCCAAGAGCAACCAGCTACCATGCTCCCCTTTTCTCTAAGCCACCAACTCTTAGCCAAAACCTTAAGCTGATAGGCGGCTATCATCACTCTCTGATCATCTGCAATACCGAAGTACGTGAACATCTCCTTCATGGAGATCATCCAATCATCTATGACCATGAAATCTGCCTTCCCATCGTATGTAGGAGGGCTAAGTCTCTGAAACTGAGAAATAAAGGCCATCTCTGCTGGCACCACCACTGGAGGTCTTAGGGGAGCAGGAGGGGGAGGAGCAGCTGACCCCCCTACAGGGGCTTGCACCCCATGAGTCTGTCCTGCCACAACTGCCACCAGAGACTGGATGTGGGCCTGCATCTCCACCAACTGCCTGGTTAAGATATCGTTGCTATGTCGCAGGCTCTCGATCACCGCATCACTCTGCGCTCCTGAGGACTCACCCTCAGACAGGTAAGTCTACCTAGTCGAAGGACGTATCACCATCCTAAAACCATAAAAACTGAGGCCAAAACCTAGTACAACAGTTGGAATAAACTACCAGTACAGACAATACATACACAAATATGAATCTTTAACTGCTATACTCACTCTGGGATTTTATTTTGTTTAACAAAAGTGATGTTATTCCTAACCTAGGATGGTTAACCACCATCAACTAACTCTTGTGCCTAGATCGGGAATGCATGAATTTATATTCTTTTTCTGATTTAAAACCATGTGTGTACATATGTCATCCTGCAAATCTTTATCTTGGCACGTTGTGCTTATGCAATGTTATGATATGCATGATTGTGCTATGTATTCTAAAAAGGCCCTAATGCATGTCATAAGTGGCGTACGCATGAAAATGTTATGCATCCCATACTACATAACATTCTCATGCAACTAAAAAGAAACGAGCTAGTCGCATTCATGTGGTGAGGTTATGCATCCCATAATACATAACCCTCACATGTTGCCCCTATGGTGGATCCATATACAGACACATATTATGCATCACATACTACATAATATGCCTCGTATACTTCATGTTATGCTATGAGTGTAGTGTTCGTGCTTCAGCCAAGACGTGCTGATGACATATCGGTGTGTGTATGATATGATACTAAACATCTAATGCCTACAAGTAATGGTTGCCCGACAAATTATCACGCAGCCTCCCTTTAATACCAACTGTCACAACCCGCATTTTCTTCGAATTTAATAAGTATCAGAGTATGAGAAAACACGCGTCGTGATGCCACGTCAAGCAGTGGATAACTGTCGACGCTCAGGCGAACACCAGCTAACTAGACTATGAAAATTCATAAGTTTAAAGATTAGAAAAATCAGTTATACTTTTAAAGGCCGTATCCCTCGGCTCAGTGGCTCATCTAGTCCACAGTTTAAAAATTATACTTATACGCAGCGAAAAATACTTTATTTATATATCACATCCTATGAGAGTGCATAAGTGACCCCCAAGGTCAACTTATACTATGCAAAACCCTAGATTTATTTTATGTTATAAATAGAAAACGATCCTTTCTATGTTGCATGGAAAGTAGTGCGTGTGAGTTTTATGAACATGCTGATCATGAGATATACTTATAATAGTGTTTTTAGGTTTAAAAGTAACTAGTAACCTAGCATAAATCATCCCAAGAGCAAGTAGACTATCTCCAGAAAAGGTAGCAGCAAAAGATAACTTATCTAGTATAAAAGGTAAAAACTACCAGAGGGCGCCAACAACCTGACACGAACCCTCTAGCAAACATGTATGTATGTAAGAAGGTAAACAACAAAACTACCTCACTAGCCAAGGCAAAAAGGATCTCTAAAGTCCAAGAGATCACCAACAACACCACAGCAACCCAGCCACTTGACCATCCACTATACTAAACCTGAGGCATCCAAAGAAAGAACAACTCAGCAAGCAAAATGAGAAAATCTGAATTAGAGCATAATATCAAAATGGAATGAAAGAGAGTAAGTAAACATGACAGTAAAAGCAAATGCTGTACAAAGTAAGCCAAAGTACACCAAGTACAAGGAAACAACAACAAGCCCTGCTCAAACCCTGCAGAGGCTACAAGGCAAAATGGAAGAAAACTTGCCAAAATATGTTGCATTTTACAAGGAAGAAACACCTAACAAATCCTAATTTGTGAGTTAATGGCAGTAGTAAAACAACATGGAACTGGGTTGGTGACCAAAAAATAGTCCCCTAAACAAAACAGTTCCATAAAAAAAACTCACTGCATCAGCACAAGGCCACCATATACCCAGCCTGTACCTGGGGTTAAAAGGTGGCGGCCACAGCAATACCCAGCCCGTACCTGGGACTAAAAGGTGGCGGCCACGGCTCGCACACCAAACATCCCACTCCTTTAGAGTGTCAAAATACCACTACCTCCCATAACCCATGATTCGGCGTTTAGAAAATAGCCGACAAATAACCCCAAACCCAATGGGATTTACTCGGGTAAACAATGGAAGACAGAGGGAAAATCGTCGAACTCAGATCATAGGAAACGTCGAGCTCAGTTCGACGATTCAGGTAACAGGAAAAACAACGATCTTAGTTCGACAATATTCCTCGAACTCAGATATCTCAGTTCCAAGAACAACGTCGAACTCAGATCGACGATCCTTGACGAACTCAAGCAACCGGAGATCGTCGATCTCAGTTTGACGAACAACGTCGAACTCAGATCGACGATCTTCGTCGATCCTAGACAACCAGAGATCATCGATCTCAGTTCGACGAACAACGTCGAACTCCAACCGAACGTTTGTAGAAATTAAATCTAATGCTACCTATCCTACCCGGCTACGACAACCATACATGAAGGTCAAATCCAACACTCATCTTCACTACCCCTAGCACCCGAACTGGGCAAACTTTAACAGCAACGAAAGATTAAGAAATAGGCCTTTATAAGGAAAATTCTGAACAGGAGAAATTTCTGTAGGCACAAGCAAGTATCGGCCATGATTAAAAATAACAAAGCTGGACATTTAGCAAAGTAAATCCGGAATGTATTTTGACAGTAAAAAGGCAAGGATGAAGCAATTCTACACAGGAGAAATAGGCCTATCCTACCCGGCTACGACAACCATAGATGAAGGTCAAATCCGACACTCATCTTCACTACCCCCAGCACCCGAACTGGGCAAACTTTAACAGCAACGAAAGATTAAGAAATAGGCCATTAGAAGGAAAATTCTGAACAGGAGAAATTTTTGTAGGCACAAGCAAGTATCGGCCATGATTAAAAAAAACAAAGCTGTACATTTAGCAAAGTAAATTCGGAATTTATTTTGACAGTAAAAAGGCAAGGATGAAGCAATTCTACTTGGCAAGGGAAAAGAGCGCCACTTGCCTTGATTTCCAGCAAAGCTTGGTCGGCCCCTTCCCTCACTCTCGGATCTAGCCGCAAAGCACTAAGTCGAGAAATCTGGAGATTTCGGGAGGAAGAAGGGTCAAGATGAGAATTGCAAACCTCTAAAATGATTACGAAAACTAGAAAACTTACAGTAGGAACGTAGATCTAAGCGAGAGCAATCCAGGCCCACTCTCGAAATCGAATTCCGACCGCTAAATCTCCCGGAATTGGCGTCCGAAGGCAGGGGTGGTCCGACGTTTTTTTTTCTCGCGAACAGGCAGCGGTTTCTAACGAAAAGAGACGGTGAACAGTCCTAAATTTCTAACCTAAGGCTATATATAAGCATCAGCTTTTAATAATAGGAAATTAGTAATATATTATCAATTACTTACAACAAAATATCAAATCGACGCAAAAGCCGAACCATCTCGGAAATTGATGAATTTCACACCGTAGCTAAATACCCACGCTACGAACGCAACGACGAAGTCGAAATCAACTTTCGACAAAGAAAATGCGGCTTATCACCACCCGAATCCAAAACACAAGCATACCCCGAGAGGCCTCACCGAGTCAAAAAACCAGACCCGGCTTGCTAGGGAATCTTGCCTAATAAGCTACCAACAACCACACAAGGACATAAAGAGCTAAGACCATGCTCTAACAAACGGTACAAGCCGGAAACGCATTAAATTAACGCCAAACGAGAATTAAATAATTGCAGAAAATTCGGGGGAGTTACAAATGCATATAGAAGCTCCGAATTTATAGGCAAAAATTGCATGGAACACGCCCCATGACACGGGCGTGTAGGGGTGGGGGGTGGGGGGGGGGCGTGTCAGCACTATACAAAATGCGGCTGGCGTGATTTGACATCAAAGTTGACTTCGGCTGAAACCGTGGCGGTCAAGCCCCATCTCACGGGCGTGACGGTGGTCATGTCGGGGAGGTGGAACTGGGCGCGGGTCGCATCGAAAGTCGTCGTGCGGGTATTGTCTGCCAGGTGGAGGAGTACACGCCCGTGACGCATCTTGACACGGGCGTGTCGGGTCGGTTCTACGGAGGTTGAATGCAGTTTTGTCGAGCTGGAATTCTTGATCGTCGATCGGGAATGCCACGGGCGTGTCGGATCACTGGACATGGGCATGTTGGATCGGTTGACAATCGTCGAGCACAAAACGTCGAGCGCGGTGACACGGGTTAGGTCACGGCCGTGTCACATTTGACAAGGGCATGTGGGCGGGCGTGTCACATGATATTTTCTTCAAGAATGGCTGATTCACCGGAAGTTGACGTGTCACGCACTGGTCACGGGCGTGATCCAAAGAACACGGACGTGACTATGCAAAATTTGACAATTTCCTGATATATTTTAGCAAATCAAAATAAAGTAAGTTAGCAAAATATTTACAAAATAGGAGAAATTTATTAAGGAAATATAAGTAAAAATGACGAAAATAAACTAAAACAACTTATTAAACGTATGTAAAAATACATATATTTATAATTCATCAATGCTCCTCCTCCGTCTTTGAGTAGACTAGGATGTTGTCGATGACGACGATGACGAAGATGTCCAAATAAGGCTCAAAAACCTTGTTCATCAGACTCATGAAAGCCGAAGGGGCATTTATGAGCCCAAACGACATTACAGTGAACTCGTACAGTCCGTATCTTGAGCTAAAGGCCATTTTCTGGATGTCCCCTTCGTGTATCCTCAACTGATAATATCCTGAGCACAAATCCAACTTAGAAACCAATGCGCTCCTACTAGTTGATCGAACAGCTCGTTGATCTAGGGTATCGGATAAGTGTTCTGCACCGTCAGTCGATTGAGCTCCCGATAGTCAATTCATAACCGCAAGGTTCCATCCTTCTTCTTGACGAACAATACAGAGGCTCCCCAGGGTGACGAACTGGGGCGAACAAACCCAAACTCCCCCAGCTCTTGTATTTGAATTCTGAACTCCGCGAGTTCTTTTGGGGCCATTCGGTAAGGGGCCCTGGATACATGCTTGGCACCCAGTACTAGATTAATTTGAAAATCAACCTCTCTATGTGAGGGTAAGCCTGGCAGTTTCTCAGGAAATACCTCGGGGAAGTCCCGTGTAACACCTCCCCTGTAATGACCGTATAATATGGGTCCGGCCGGGGCCCAACAACATACAGACGCCACAGCTTCATTATTATCAAATGATATAGCTACCCAAACTCAAAACTCAAAACACAACACAGCAGGAACAACCAAAGAGACTAGAAGTTATCCACGCCAACAAGATTAACAAAATGGCCTTAAAGCCTTACAACAAGTGTGAATCCAAACTCAAGTAATACATCAGTCCTGAAAGTGCATAAGCACACCTAGTCTACCTCGGCCTACAAGCCGGTCAAAATGTGCATAAAACATACAATGCCATAAACGTAAAGCTACAGCAAAAGGTAACACTTCATGAGGCTTAGGCCTTTCTGGCCGGCGAGCTAGCTCCTGCTTGCGATCCTTGCCCTATAAAAATATTAGTAACGTGGGTCAGCAAAGGCTGACCTCAAACTGTGTAACAAACACATCTCCTCCCGGCCGCCCCTAACGGACCCCGGGGTACTCCTCCAACATCCAAGTTAGCACTTCTTATGCAATATTCATAAGCAAGAAAAGCAACTAAAGGAACATGCTTGGATGTCTCAAACATCATACATGTTCTCTACTGTTGAGCATATAATATTAGGGCCTACTATGCAACATGAATGCAACACCCGGGTTTTACCCAAGGCACCCTATAGCGTATGCATCTAGCACAACATCACATCAATTGGTACTTATCATTTCCCCATTGGCATAAAGCCGCAAACCAAAAGGGAAAGACAATTCCCCCCCAACGGCACATAAGCCGCCACATAGAACTCTTGCTAAGGCCCCACCCGCTCAAGGTCTTAGACCCGGGCTTTCCTGCAAGCTCTGACGTCTCATGTCAGGATTCCAACAAACACAAACTGACTAATTCTAAGAAGCCTTGCTGGACCCCACCCGCTCATGGCCTCATTGCCCGGGCTTGCCCCCATGCTTGGCATTCTCGTTAGTCTCACAAAAGGGGACTAGTCTCGCCGGGACACTCTCCACACATGACATGTACATCACGGGATAGCCAGCCAACCACAGAGACACAGCCATGCCTTGGCACATCACAATCCAAGACAATTCCACCCTAGTCCCTCATTTGTACTGCAGCGTTCCCGCGCACCAAGGAAACCATCTACCACTCATGCGGAGCTAACCTTGTCCACCAAGGAAACCATCTACCGCCATGGAGGATCAAACCTTGTCCGGTTCCGACTACACGTACTTACTCGATAAAAATGGGAAAACATCACCACATCACAAACGACATCTTGCCGCAACGGATCTCTACGAATCCTTAAAGCTCGTATGCAACATCACCGAGTCGGACTAACGATCGCGACTATGGCTTCACACACCATGCCTAATCCACTAACGGAGCGGATCTCTAATATAAAAACATGTCGGTGACGGACTCAATCGACCCGGAGGTTCCTCTTGAACCTTGTCGACCCAAACCCCTCTCATTTGAGTGTTTGGTGCCCAAAAACTAGAAAAGAAAAGATGCTAAAACATGCATCCTAAAATCGAGAGGAGAAGTGTCGTTACCTTCCGACTCCTCTTCCTAGCCATGGAAAAATAGCCGGATGAAAACCTTCGCAACGATCTAGCCTCCACGGATCTGGACTCGGCTCGCGATTTGGAGCACTGAAACCTCTCCAATAGCTGGATCTCTACTTCACCTTCTTCCTTGCTCTCCCCTCACTCTAGAAATTTAGAAAGAGAACCACTCCAAAAGAAATGATGGTTTTTAAGAGTACAATCCCGTGTATATCCCATCAGGAACAACCCCCAGCTGTTGGATCCCAAATTAAAGAAATGAACGGCCTTGATTTGGTCCTGAAACTCTAAAACTGGGCTGAACACGGCCTGCGACACGCCCGTGTCCAGGGCCGTGTCCCCCATTCGCCGGTAAAACCAACGCGCCTGGAACAACACACGTGCATTCGATACGCCCATGTTCGACATGACAGGCCCGTTTCCCAACTGACACGGTCGTGTGGTCGGCCGTTGATGAGTCCACATTTTACACTGATTTTTGGACTCATCTGGGCTAGTTTTATCGTCTTAGCACTACACTTGAGAGCCGTTATTGCTTATTTGTGCTTATGTACCTTTTTCACGATTAAGTGCACTGTATGCCCACTTATGTGTGCTTTCTATGATTCCATTTTGTTGTTATTCTTTAGCCCTATCTCGGGGATGTGGTGTGCACGTTCTGGTGGCCTTTCTGCCCCTTCTGCTGGTACAGGGGTCGTGTGCGTGTTCTGGGATGATTGTGAAACAGGAATACTGCGCACGATCAGGGGATCTAATGCGCACGACTACTGGTCGTGCGCCCCCGATCGTGCGCACTACTCTACGTTTTCTATAGAATCAGCATGGGGTAAGCGCACGACCACTGGACTTACTGCGCACGACCACTGGTCGTGCGCCACTGTTTGTGCGCATTACACCCCCTTTTTCATAACCCTGTCTCGGTAATCGCACGAGGACTGGCCATAGTGCGCACGACCACTGGTCGTGCGCCACTGCTCGTACGCGTATATGCTGATGCTTCTTGTCCAGGTTGCAGGGTTATTTGGAAAAGCCGCACGATCATCGACCTACAGTGCGCACGACCACTGGTCGTGCGCCACTGATCGTGCGCACTGCTTCTGTTGTCTCCGTATAAAAGGCCCTGCTCTGTATTTTAGGTCAACGCCTTTCATTTGCTGCGATCGGAGAGTGCGCGGGAATCGCCTTTTCACCTCTCTAGTTGCTCCATCACTTCAACCTTCGTCGGGAAGCCATTTCCACTTACTCTGAAGCTTTTCAACACTCCGGCGAAGCCCTCGGCCATTGGTGACTTCAACTCCAAGCTTTCCTGCAGAGTTGGTGAAGTAGATAACCTAGAGAACGGACTTAAAGGCCTTCGAGGTGACAGATCGTTGGTACCGGAAGCCTCCTTGGACTTAGCCCGGAAGCGGATTGACAACTCGCTACTCCGGCCACGACCCGCAGTGGATCTTCATTCTCTTTTGGTTTACTCCTCTTCCCCCTCCTCTGTGTTATGAATGTTTTGAGCAGTGTAATGAACATTTCCATCCCTGAACATCAAGTTTACTTTCTAGTTAATGGAATGTTAGTTTCTTCTTATGCTTGTGAGTTCTGTCTGTGAATGCGCCTCACTCACCCCACATCCACTTCATTCATGTGCCTTTTCCGATTGCAATCCACACAAGAACGCTTCAATCCATTAGTTTCCCTTCCACTCGCCCAACTGAAGTTCGGCATAGCGACCGACAAACCCATTTCACCTTGCGAAGCGGTGCCGTCGACCCGCATAGCTTTCACTAGTTCAGTAGATTAAACATCCACAATCTCCCGAGTCCGCTATTTTCTTTTTGTTCTACTTTTAACTCTCATAACGATATTCTCAGTACTGTTGTCGTTCTACGCTAATTGCATTCATCGAGAGACCCACACTTGGGGATTTACTCCCAAAACTTTATTACTTGTGCAACCGGTGCGCTTGCCGTATTACACGCATCAAGTTTTTGGCGTCGTTGCCGGGGAATGCAATTATAGAGCGACTCCAGATGACTGAGAATTTCGTGATGCAAGTTGTTTTGTTGTTTTTGATCCCTTTTCTCTTGTGTTGTTATTCCGTCAGATGGAATTGTTAGTTTTATTCGCAGAATCTATGCCAAGTAGTTGTATCCCTTATATTTGAAATCGCTGCAATGTGGGCCAATTTCAATATCAATTGCCGTCATTATGGAGACATCTCTCATGCTAGCGACAGATGCCCTCAAAAGTATAGTAGCCAGGAAATTTATGAATCGACATATCCTCGACATAAGCCGATTAGCTACCGACCTGCGGAGCCATTACCGCACTACTTTTATTCATCTTCAGCACCAGTTGCACCGCCGAAGCCGGCTAAGCAGTGTCTTTTTTGTCGAAGCTGGGATCATGCATTGAAGGATTGCGCCGCGTACCTAGCTGAGCTAGCAGTGGATGACGAGCCGGATTTTCGGATTGTCTCCACTTCAACCTTGGGCAACATCCCTTCTGTATCAGGGTATGTACCATTGCCATCTCTATGTTATGGAGAAGACATCCCAGGTATGTGCACCAATACATGTGCTTATCCCCATTCCGACACTGTTATTTATACTCCTGAAGTGCATACTTCACCTAGCATAGAATCTTTTAGTTGTGAAGAGTCAGCGCTCAACGTCCTACCAAGCTTTGTATCTTCACCTTCCTCTTTGCATAGCATTATTTCTTCTTCTGACAGTGCTGTTGAGATGGAATCGCAGGTGGAAATTAGCATTTCCCGCGTTCTGTTAAATCCAGTCGAGACGGACGACTCTGTGGCAGAGGTTGTGACCTCCATCCCATGTGAGGATGCCCGAGGCATGGACGAGGCAGCTGCAGCTTCAGAACATTCCTGCACTAGCTTAGACAGCTGTTTGGAAGCATCCAAAATTCCGCCGACGGGGGATGACTCCGGGATCATCCCCAAGATCGAGGTCCGTTTATGTTATCCTTCTAGTTTATTTCTTGACCCTGCTCTCGTGTCTACTCCCATGCAGGACCACATTTTGGAATTGGTCCAATCTGTACAAGGGCCTGTAATGCGGCCTCAGACTTATTGTAACCAGATGCAGATGGAGTTGGAGCCAATGAGCTTCCCAAGTTAATTTCCCCGCATTGTGCATTGATTTTCCAGAGGGTGTGACTCCGCGGTCCGCTTGGCATTCTCTGACCGGAGGGCACGAGGAGTATGTAGCCCGCCGTGCCAAGTCAACAAAAATTGTCTCCCCCGCTCTCAGGTTTATGCAACATTTGCTCAGTCATTCACTCACCGCTAGGGCCCTGAGCAAGAATGTGGTTGGGTGGCAGGATTTGATCTCCTTATCTAGCATGCAGCAGCAGTACCCCCTCCATTTGGGGTATTTCTTCCACCACGAGGCCACTTATGGTCTCGCGGGCGCGATCGCGGGTGCTTACTACATTACCCGCATTGCCAAAAGTTTGGGAGTTTGGAGCCAGCTACCTCCGATGGTGCAGGTCACTGGCCCAACCATGATCTCCAGGGCCAACCTGGAGAGTTGCCATTTGCTACGTGTGGTAGGGAGAAAAGGTGGCCGGCAGTTTATTGTCCGCATGCCTGGTGATGCGCCTGCGGGTCGAGATGAAGGGGAAGATGAAGGAGAGCCGGGTGAATCTTCCGCTATGGGTAGGCGGAGTGCAGGAGTGCCACCGCAGCAGTGTCAACAACAACTGAGGCCGCCCATAAAGCATGAGGGGCAATCTAGCCGCCAGTCCAGCTCAGTTCAAGAGAGGGGAGTCCCGTATTTATCCGAGAGCCTTGCTGATTTGGAAGCTTCCCAGTTTTGGATGCAGGATTTTATTTATCAGCAAGCAGTGCGAGGCGGGATGAACATTCAACCACCGCCCACTCGTGTCGCCCCATCAGCACCTAGTCCACGTCCGTCGCCCATCGAGATTCCCGACAGTGATAGTGAGGGGGAGTGAGTGGAACTCACCACAGAGCTAGTCTACCACGCCTTCTGTTTCTTTTCTTTTGTTTATATTTTCTGAGCAAGACAGCTACTATCTTTTGTGAGCGCCCATCTGGGAGTCGACTGTTGTCTTTTCTTTTTTTTATATGTATCGAACTCTCTATTTGAACTGCAAATACAGGTATTTGGTCCACCTTAAGGACGGTAAACAAAAGGGCTTTCGGGAGACAACCCAAGTTGGACCGTTCGGTCCTATGCTGTGTTTTGATTTTGGTTTATTTCTTCATATATATATATATGTGTCCAGCTTTTGTTTGGCTTGCCTCCTTTAATCGCAGGTGCAGGAATATTAGAGGCGCGGCAACGTGGCCGCACTTGGACATCTCATTGCCCGACTGGTATGCTCAATTTTGAGCATAGGTACTTCCTACCCGAGCTATTTCTCCTATTTGGAATGTTTATTTTTACTCGTTGTCAACTTTAAGTCTGGGGGGGGGGGGGTAGTCTGCCTGTGGTCACTACACCGCACCTTCTGTTGCATTCCAGTTTCTTATTTACTTATTTCTTGTTTTTTTTTGCTTGCACACACTGAATTACCCACACGAGTGCGCTCTTACCCACGCGCACAACCCGAGTTAAATTTATTTCTTTTGTGTAAACTTTAAAATAGTGGTACTGGCTTAGGATTTCATGATTGAGTAGTTCGAAACTCATGCAGTGCTCCTAATCGAATACTCATGGTTTGTGTAGAGTTAGGATAGAACTAATTTTTCTTTATGCTCGTAGAATTATTCTTTTCTGCACACGTAAATATTGTTTGTACTGCTCAAAATCTGAATCTGGGATAATCAAACGATAGTGTAGGAATGTGTGTAGCCGCCACTAGACTCGTATTGCTCGAGTCGGGGGGGGGGGGGGGGGAAGGATCATCTTTCTCGGTGGCTAAGAACTTGCCCTAAGCTACTCTCGAAGCATTGGTGCACGGTTAGTTAAGCGTGAGCATGACGTAGGCCTTCTTTTTGGCTAGTTTGAGCCTTGTTTAGCCCTTCCTACCTGTTAACCATTGCATGCCAAATTTGTGCCTACCCTTCCTTTGATCCAGCTCCACTCACTTTCACCAAGGCCTGAAGCTAAACCCACCTTCGCAATCAAATGCTTGAGCTGATTTGTAATTCCTGTTTTGCCGAGGTTGTGATTAGTGGACATTGTTTTGGGGGTGCTGATTTTATTCCCGTTTTGATTGCTTCGTTTGGGGATTGCTAGCGCAGAAAAGAAAACAACAGTTTATGAAAATAAAAAGCTGATTCGCGCAATAGAAAAAACGAATATTTATATGAAAGAATTGCTTTGAGATCTTGATCCCCATCCTCTTTATTGAATTTGGTCGGGTTCAGCCGTGTTCACACCCGGATTTCAAGCTAAGTCTGGGGGCGTGTGCCCCATTCTTTTCTAAGTGGCTGTTTTGGTTTGGGTTGTTTTCGCTCGCTTTGGTTGCATAGAGCCTTCATGTTTATCTTTGACCACCAAGCCGTTGCCTAAGCCCCATTTCCTCCTACAAGTCCTACTGATTCACGCTTGAGTCTAACCCGCGCCGTGGAGAGAGTGTGAACGTGCAAGCGTATGGTCCCCGACATTGGTGGATTCCTTTGGAGGTGATCCTGAGTCCCGAACTTTGGCAATGCTCACCTTAGTGGCCTGCCTACTTTCTTCCTGCACATGATCGCACGATTTTCCAGAATTCTAATTTTGAGCAATTACAATATTTATTTACGTCTGTCGAATAGTTTAAACTACGTTGTATAATTAAAAAGTTTTTCTATTATATCTTCTATACTCATGATATATTTGATTTCTCGTCTTACTTCTTTTTGAAATTGCTGAGCCAGTTAGCTATCTTCGAGTCCATGGAGTGATGATTTGCTCGGGACGTGCAAATGGTTAAGTCTGGGGGTGTGATGAGTCCACATTTTACACTGATTTTTGGACTCATCTGTGCTAGTTTTATCGTCTTAGCACTACACTTGAGAGCCGTTATTGCTTATTTTTGCTTATGTACATTTTTCATGATTAAGTGCACTGTATGCCCGCTTCTGTGTGCTTTCTATGTTTCCATTTTGTTGTTATTCTTTAGCCCTATCTAGGGGATGTGGTGTGCACGTTCTGGTGGCCTTTCTGCCCCTTCTACTGGTACAGGGGTCGGGTGCGTGTTCCGGGATGATTGTGAAACAGGAATACTGCGCACGATCAGGGGATCTAATGCGCACGACCACTGGTCGTGCGCCCCCGATCGTGCGCACTACTCTACGTTTTCTATAGAATCAGCCTGGGGTAAGCGCACGACCACTGGACTTACTGCGCACGACCACTGGTCGTGCGCCACTGTTCGTGCGCATTACACCCCCTTTTTCATAACCCTGTCTCGGTAATCGCACGAGCACTGGCCATAGTGCGCATGACCACTGGTCGTGTGCCACTGCTCGTGCGCGTATATGCTGATGCTTCTTGTACAGGTTGCAGGTTTATTTGGAAAAGCCGCACGATCATCGACCTACAGTGCGCACGACCACTGGTCATGCGCCACTTATCGTGCGCACTGCTTCTGCTATCTCCGTATAAAAGGCCCTGCTCCGCATTTTAGGTCAACGCCTGTCATTTGCTGCGATCGGAGAGTGCGCGGGAATCGCCTTTTCACCTCTCCAGCTGCTCCATCACTTCGACCTTCGTCGGGAAGCCATTTCCACTTACTCCGAAGCTTTTCAACACTCCGGCGAAGCCCTCGGCCATTGGTGACTTCAACTCCAAGCTTTCCTGCAGAGTTGGTGAAATAGATAACCTAGAGAACGGACTTAAAGTCCTTCGAGGTGACAGATCGTTGGTACCGGAAGCCTCCTTGGACTGAGCCCAGAAGCGGATTGACAACTCGCTACTCCGGCCACGACCCGCGGTGGATCTTCACTCTCTTTTGGTTTACTCCTCTTCCCCTTCCTCTGTGTTATGAATGTTTTGAGCAGTGTAATGAACATTTCCATCCCTGAACATCAAGTTTACTTTCTAGTTAATGGAATGTTAGTTTCTTCTTGTGCTTGTGAGTTCTGTCTGTGAATGCGCCTCACTCACCCCACATCCACTTCATTCCTGTGCCTTGTCCGATTGCAATCCACACAAGAAACGCTGCAATCCATTAGTTTCCCTTCCACTCGCCCAACTGAAGTTCGGCATAGCGGCCGGCAAACCCATTTCACCTTGCGAAGCGGTGCCGTCGACCCGCATAGCTTTTACTAGTTCAGTAGATCAAACATCCACAATCTCCCGAGTCCGCTATTTTCTTTTTGTTCTATTTTTAACTCTCATGACGATATTCTCAGTACTGTTGCCGTTCTACGCTAATTGCATTCCTCAAGAGACCGACACTTGGGGATTTACTCCCAAAACTTTATTACTTGTGCGACCGGTGCGTTTGCCGTATTACACGCATCAGCCGTGTGCCTCCATCGACACAGCCCCGAAAACAACCCGAGACTCACATGGGTACTGGACACGCCCGTGTCCTTGCCCGTATCTAACTCAACACGCTTGGGCTCCAGGCCGTGTTCATTGTCTCGACACTTTATCGAGCGAAGTTCGTCGACTCACTGACACGGCCTTGGACACGCCCGTGTCCTAGGCCGTGTGCCTTGTCTCGACACATCGTCGAGCAAAATTCGTCGACTCCCCGGGCCGATCGTCGACACGGGCTCTACACGCCCAGAGACACGCCCGTGTCTCAGGCCGTGTTCTCTGCTAGACGATCGTTGACTCCAAAATCGTCGACCTCCCGACCAAAACGTCGACTGGAGCCTAACACGCACTGGGACACGCCCGTGTCCCAGGCCGTGTGCCCCCTGTCAGAAACCAATTTTCCTTCTCAGCTAAGACCCAAACTTGGCCAGAAACGCTGGTCGTCCCTCTATAAATTTTGGGGCGTTACAACTCTCTCCCCCTTAAAAGAATTTCGTCCCGAAATTACAAAGCAAAAGGGAACACAACTTAAATGGTACCTGATTTGAAGAGCTCTGGATACTCTTCTAGCATGGCTTGTTCTCGCTCCCAAGAGTGATCCTCACGACCGCAGTTGTCCCATCGGACGTTCACGAGTTTAACCTCTTTATTCCGCAACTGTCAAGTCTCCGAATCCTCTATAGCAATTGGACGGACTCGCGTCCTCAAGTCTTCCTCTATCGGCACCGATGCCGGCTCGATCACCACACTAGCCTCCACCAAGGCTTTCCTCAAGACGGAGACATAGAAGACGTCGTGCAATCCACTCAGCTCCTCGGACAACGCCAACCGATAGGCTGCTTCTCCCACCCGTTCAACAACTTCAAAAGGCCCAAAAAACCTTGGACTCAACTTCTTGAGTCGGCGAATCCGTGAGAAGCCTTTGAAAGGCTTGATCTTCAAATAGACCCAATCAGCTACCGTAAACTCCAACTTCATGTGACGAGCATTAAAGTATTTTGCTTGTCGGTCTTGCTCCACCTTCGCATGCTCTTGAATGGTCCGTACCAACTCACAAGCATCAACTACCACCTACTTTTACAAAATTTTGGTGTCTCCCGCCTCTGTCCAAGACATCGGTGTTCGACACCGTCTCCCATAGAAAGCTTCGTATGGCACCATTTTTATACTTGCTTGATAACTGTTATTGAACGTGAATTCCACCATGAAGAGGTGATCCTCCCACTTCTTGTCGAAGTCAAGAATGCACATTCTCAGCATATCCTCCATAGAACGGTTCGTTCTTTCGGTTTGCCCGTCAGTTTGAGGATGGAACGCCGTACTGAACTTTAGCTTCATGCCCAAACTCTTCTGAACCAATATCCAGTCCTTGGACGTAAACCGTCTATCTCGATCGCTGACTATGATCTTAGGAATCCCATGCAGTCGCACAATGTTGCGAACATACAACTCCACTAGTTTCTCCACGCTGTCCTCCTTCCGATTTGGGATGAAGTGGGCCACCTTGGTTAAGCGATCCATGATCAACCAAATAGCATCATTATCCTGCTGCGATATAGGCAGACCATGTACAAAATCCATGGAGATGTCACCAAATTTTCACTCAGGGATTGGAAGGGGCTTCAGGAACCCGCCCGGCTTCTGACATTCGGCCTTCACCAAGGCGCAAGTTTGGCAAAGATTCACATACAAAGCTACGTCCCGCTTCAGCCCCGGCCCCCAAAAGAATTTCTTCATATCCAAGTACATCTTTGTACTGCTCGGGTGAATGGAGTACTTTGTGAAGTGAGCCTCAAACATCAACTCCTCACGGAGTTTGCCGAACTGCGGTATACAAACCCTTTCGTCCTTCCTCAGAATCCCATCGATCATCTCCCAGGCGCTGCTCTCGCCCTTTTGGGCCTCCATCACATATGTTTGAAACTCCACATCCAACCAAGTCGCTTCCGAAATGTGATCGGACAAGTCGTTCTGCATTTCAATCCAGTTCAACTGAGCCACGCTGGACTCACCTCTCGCCACACATTCCAAACCAAGAGACTCTCATTCCCGTACCAACCGCTCATCATGAGCTTTGATCCAATTCCCTTGCCCCGAGTACTTTCTACTCAAGGCATCCACCACCACAATGGCTTTACCTGGCGTATACTGAATCGCCACCTCGTAGTCTCCAATAAACTCAACCCACCTGCGTTGCCGCATGTTCAAGTCCTTTTGATCAAAGAGATACTTCAGGCATTTATGATCCGTGAAGATCTCCACCTTTGCACCATACACATAATGTCACCATATTTTCAACGCAAAAATTACCGCCGCCAAATCCAAGTCATGGACGGGGTAATTCATCTCATGAGGCTTCAGCTGTCTAGACCCAAAAGCTATCACCTTGCCATGTTGCACCAAAACGCAACCCAAACCGTATCCCGATGTGTCACTGAAGATCTCAAATCCCTCGGTCCCTTACGGTAGACTTAGGATTGGAGCCATCATCAGTCTCTCCTTCAGTGCCTCAAATGCTTGAGTGCACTCTTGAGTCCACACAAACTTATGATCTTTACGAGTGAGTGAGGTGAGGGTTAGAGCTATCCGCGAAAACTTCTCCACGAATCTCCTATAATATCCGGCTAGTCCAAGAAAACTTCGGACTTCCGCCATAGTCCTCAAAACCGGCAATCTCTGATGGCATCCACTTTTGTTGGATCCACTGCCACCCCATCCACACTAATCACGTGGCCCAAAAATGCCACCTTCGCTAACCAGAACTCGTACTTTGAGAACTTTGCATACAACTGATTCTCCCTCCACACTTGCAAGACCACTTTCAAGTGGGTCTCATGCTCAACTTCGGATTTGGAATACACCAAGATGTCATCAATGAAGACAACCACAAAAGAATCTAAGTATTCCCGAAATACTCGATTCATAATGTCCATGAACACAGATGGCGCGTTCGTCAGCCCGAACGGCATCACCGTAAACTCAAAGTGTTCGTACCTCGTACCAAAGGCAGTCTTGGGGACGTCCTCGTCGCGAATTTGCAACTGATAATAGCCTGACTTCAAGTCCAATTTTGAGTACACCACCGACCCCACCAACTGGTCGAACAAGTCGTCTATCCGAGGAATCGGATATTTATTCTTAACGGTCAGTTTATTCAGCTCTCGGTAGTCTATGCACAGCCGCATACTACCGTCTTTCTTCTTTCCAAACAACACTGGAGCGCTCCACGACGAAGAACTGGGTGTGATATACCCTTGCTCCAACAGTTCCTGTAACTGTAGTTTGAGTTCAGCCAACTCCTTTTGTGCCATCCTAAACGGAGGACGTGACACCGTCCTAGACTCTGACGCTAACTCCATCGAGAAGTCGATCTCCCGCCGAGGAGATGCTCCAGGAAGTTCATCCGAAAACACATCCTTGAACTCTGCCACTACGGGCACTTCCTCAATAGACAACTAGGAGAGACGAACCTCCAATAACGCTACCAGCGCTACACCACCCTGGTTAACCGCCCGCATCAATTGCATGGCCGAAATCAGGGAATAGGCCACTCCACAAAGGCCCTCAAATCTGACTTCCGCCTGCGCTTTGCTCCTAAGGGTCACTACCTTAGATAGGCAATCAATACTGGCGCGCTACTCTGCAAGCCAGTCCATGCCCAAAATGACAACGAACTCAACCAATGGTAAAATTGCTGCTACCAAAACGAAGTCAACTCCGTCCAGCTCCCAACAGATGCGCCCTTTGGCCCCGGTGGTCATGGATGACCCATTAGGCATGCGCACTTTCAGCTCCGCATCCGTCGAGAAAGACTCAACTCCTATTCTCCAGATAAAGCTCTCCGCAAGAAAGGAGTGCGATGCTCACGTAACGAACAATACCCTAGCGGGGTACCTGGAAACTAATACGAAGCCTACAACATAGACATCACACATAAAAGTCTAAAAGTATGAAGCACACAATTTAAACTTAAATTTCCTCATACCTGTCACCACATCGGTTTGGCGGATCGCTTCCTGCTGTCCAAGGTTGTAGGCCCTTGGTTGCACCGGTTGGAACCGAGAAGCGCTTGACTCCGCCACCTTCCCTTTCTCTGTGGCACTGGGGCCGGAGCGCACAGTCTGCTCCTGCCTTGCCTCTTGCTCCGCTCCTCCTTAAGGGCAAACACGAGCTATATGCCCCACCTTACCGCAGTTGTAGCATGTCGGCGGTCCCCTAGAGTGAGAACCTCCAGGCATCCACTTGCTCTTCTCACCGGACCTGGAAGTGTGAGGCTTTTTCCTCCACCTACTCCCTTCAGACTTTCCCTGGGATTGGGGAGGCTTCCCTTCCCCTTGCTTGGTTGTGAAACACTTACGACGTTGGGTTCGCTCCAGATCACTCTCCAATATCCGGGCAGCCTCAACTAGCTCAGTAAAACCAGCTCTCTTCATGGAAATGAGGGGTTACCTCAGATTCTCCCTCAGCCCCTGGTAGAAGAGGTTAACCCTCTCTACATCATCTGCCATCGTCGTTCCCGCGTAACGACCCAAACGGGTGAACTCCTGCACATACTCGTCCACCATCTTGTCTCGCTGCATTAAGTGCAGAAACTGCCTCTGAAGGGCCAACCGTGTAGAAATGGGAATGTACTTCTTTAGAAAAGCATTCCCAAATTCCTCCATCGACGGGGTGCGTCCAGGGAACTGGCGGCCACTATGGCTCACCCACCACAACTTGGCGTCTCCTTCCAACATAAACGCCGCATACTCAGATTTCGTTTCTTTGGGCGTCTCTGCCGCCCTCAAAAGCTCTTGAATTTGAACCCACCAATCCTTCGCATCCGTTGGCGTACCAACTCCTTTGAACGACGGAGGATGGAAGCTCAGGAAATACTTCATGTGTCGGTCTCCATGTCCGACAACCACCCTTTCCGCCAAAGGCTCCACTCGTCTGACTTCTCCGCCTGGCACAGCCGTTGCCGTGTCCGGTATAGCAGGGGTTGCTACCTGAGCTGCCGCTGCAGCTTGGGCTACCACCATTGCTTCTGCAAGCATGCGGCAGAAGTCAGTCGGGTTTACACCCGTGCCCAAAAGACCTGGAGCAGTGGCACTGCTCGCCGAGAGTTCTTCTCTTTCTCTCGACATACCCGCCTCGTTGCTTGCACTCTTCAAGAAAACAAGAAACAAGGGATCAGTCTCTAATTTCAAGACTTAAACATAAGGACACTCATGGTCCCGTGTTACTCTTATGTGGATAACTTCTCTACGCACTGACCTTGAATCTAACCTTGCTCTGATACCAAATTGTAGCACCTCCCCTGTAATGACCGTATAATATGGGTCCGGCCGGGGCCCCACAACATACAGACGCCACAACTTCAGTATTATAAAATGATATAGCTACCCAAACTCAAAACTCAAACCACAACACAGCGGATACAACCAAAGAGACTAGAAGTTATCCACGCCAACAAGAGTAACAAAATGGCCTTAAGGCCTTACAATAAGAGTGAATCCAAACTCAAATAATACATCAGTCCTGAAAGTGCATAAGCACACCTAGTTTACCTCGGCCTGCAAGCTGGTCAAAATGTGCATAAAACATATAATGCCATAAACATAAAGCTACAGCAAAAGGTAACACTTCATGAGGCTTAGGCCTTTCTGGTCGGCGAGCTAGCTCCTGCTTGCGATCCTTGCCCTGTAAAATTATTAGTAACGTGGGTCAGTAAAGGCTGACCTCAAACTGTGTAACAAACACATCTCCTCCCGGCCGGCCCTAACGGACCCCGGGGTACTCCTCCAACCTGCAAGTTAGCACTTCGTATGCAATATTCATAATCAAGGAAAACAACTAAATGAACAGGCTTGGATGTCTCAAACATCATACATGTTCTCTACAGTTGAGCATATAATATTAGGGCCTACTATGTAACATGAATGCAACACCCGAGTTTCTCACAAGGCACCCTTTAACATATACATCTAGCACAACATCACATCAATTGTGTACTCATCGTTTCCCCACTGGCATAAAGATGCAAACAAAAAGGGAAACACAATTCCCCCCAACGGCACACAAGCCGCCACATGGAACTCTTGTTAAGGCCTCACCCACTCAAGGTATTAAACCCGGGCTTGCCTGCAAGCTCTGATGTCTCATGTCAGGATTCCAACAAACACAAACTGACTGATTATAAGAAGCCTTGCTGGACCCCACCCGCTCATGGCCTCATTGCCCGGGCTTGCCCCCATGCTTGGCATTCTCGTCAGTCTCACAGAAGGGGACTAGTCTCGTCGGGACACTCTCCACACATGACATCTACATCACGGGATAGCCAGCCAACCACGGAGACATAGCCACGCCTTGGCACATCACAATCCAAGACAATTCCATCCTAGTCCCTCATTTGTACTGCAGCGTTCCCGCGCACCAAGGAAACCATCTACCACTTATGCGGAGCTAACCTTGTCCACCAAGGAAAACATCTACCACCATTGAGGAGCTAACCTTGTCCGGTTTCGACTGCACGTACTTACTCGAGAAAAAGGGAAAACATCACCACATCACAAACGACATCTTGCAGCAACGGATCTCTACGAATCCTTAAAGCTCGTATGCAACATCACCGAGTCGGACTAACGGTCGTGACTACGGCTTCACACACCATGCCTAATCCACTAACGGAGCGGATCTCTAATGCAAAACATGTCGGGGACGGACTCAATCGACCTGTAGGTTCCTCTTGAACCTTAGCGACCTGGAGTGTTTGGTGCATAAAAACTAGAAAAGAAAAGATGCTAAAACATGCATCCTAAAACTGAGAGGAGAAGTGTCGTTACCTTCCGACTCCTCTTCCTAGCCATGGAAAAATAGCCGGATGAAAACCTTCGCAATGATCTAGCCTCCACGGATCTGGACTCGGCTCGCGATTTGGAGCACCGAAACCTCTCCAACAGCCGGATCTCTACTTCACCTTCTTCCTTTCTCTCCCCTCTCTCTTGAACTTTAGAAAGAGAACCACTCCAAAAGAAATGACGGTTTCTAAGGGTCTAATCCCGTGTATATCCCATCAAGAACAACCCCCAGCCATTGGATCCCAAATTAAAGAAACGAACGGCCTTGATTCGGGCCTGAAATGCTAAAACTGGGCCGAACACGGCATACGACACGCCCGTGTCCAGGGCCGTGTCCCCCATTCGCCATCAAAACCGATGCTCCTGGAACAACACACGGGCATACGACACACCCGTGTTTGACCTGACATGCCCGTGTCCCAACTGACACGGCTATGTAGTAGGTCGTGTGCCTCCATCGACACAGCCCCGAAAACAACCTGAGACTCACACGGGTACTGGACATGCCCGTATCCTTGCCCGTGTCTAACTCAACACGCCTGGGCTCCAGGCCGTATTCATTATCTCGACACTTCATCGAGCGAAGTTCGTTGACTGACTGACACGGCCTTGGACACGCCCGTGTCCTAGGCCATGTGCCTTATCTCGACACATCGTCGAGCGAAATTCATCGACTCCCCGGGCCGATTGTCAACACGGGCTCGACACGCCCTGAGACATGCCTGTGTCTCAGGCCGTGTTCTCTGCTCGATGATCGTCGACTCCAAAATCGTCGACCTCCCGACCAAAACGTCGACTGGAGCCTGACACGCCCTGGGACACGCCCGTGTCCCAGGCCGTGTGCCCCCTGCCAGAAACCAATTTTGCTTCTCAGCTAAGACCCAAACTTGGCCAGAAATGCTGGTCGTCCCTCTACAAATTTTGGGGCGTTACATCCCGCCCTACCCGTACATCTTTTATATCCAATGCTACCTCCTTCAACTCAAAACAAATCATGAAGACTTCATCCCCCATTATATGGGATTTTAAAGCCTGAACTGAAGATTACAACAAACAAGTTGCGAATCTAATACCTTGGAAGATGACATCGGAGTCCCCATGTCTCAAATAGATTCGCTTCTCCGCGCAGTCGATCCTTGCGAAGTGCCAGTCAAACCATGCAATGCCCAAAATGAGGTCGAATTCCGGCATACTTAAGACTGTGGTAGGCGTATTAAAGGATTTTCCCCCAATAAGTATCTCAAACTCGCACTTGGCGGTTGCGATCATCTCAGACCCGTCCGGGAGGCGTACTCGTCGGTATATACCAGTGAAATATTGTACACCCTCCATATCTTTTATGAAGTCCTCAGACACAAAGGAGTGTGAGGTACCGATATCAAACAGCGCATAGGCCGTCTTCCCACCGACTACCACGGGGCCTAAGTACAAATAACCAAAACTCAACACTAGGTATCTAGTATGTCTTAAGCAACTTAATTTAAACAATGAAAATGTGAAAGCTAACTACAACATACCAACAATCACATCCTGGGGATTTTGCTCCTTCTCCATGTCCAACGCGAACAATTGATCTTGAGCCGGTCTGGGATTTCCTCCTCGTGGTCCTCATCCTCGACCACGCATATGTCCCCTCCCTTGAGAAGCTGTCGGAGGGAGAGCAAGAGGGACATTCCCAAACAACTGCGGGCAGTAACGTCGAATGTGGCCAGGCTAGTTGCATTCAAAGCACACCCGCACATAGCGCCCCTCGGGTTGCTGAAATTGTTGAGGCTGTGGCGGTGGAGGCAACATTGTGGCTGTGGAACCAGATGCTCCACTCTATAATTTCGGTGTAAACGTCTGCCACCCCTTTGATGTCCTCTTCCTCCACTATAGTCTTGTCTCCTTCTGTTGCTTGGGCTAGCTTCCATCATGCCATCTGCAGGTCTCTTACCACTTCCCAAGTGGTCCGCCTTCAATCGCTTCGCCATGTCGATTATCTCCGCCAAGCTAGAGTCCGCTATAAACAAAAGGGCCTGCCTCAGGGGGTCCCATAACCCTTTGTAGAAGCGCTTGGCATATCCTCTATCATCCAAATCAAATGTGTCTGCGAACCTTAAGAGATGTTGGAACTCTTGCTGATATTCCGTAACCGATTTTGATCCTTGCTTCAGCAGGAGGAACCTATCTTCGAGTTCATCTCGAGCAGTCGAGCGAATGAATTGCTCCAAGAAGACACCCGAGAACTCGCTCCAGCTTATCTCCGTGTAAACTCGCCCTTGAAAGGTGGAGCCCATGAGGTACTTTCACCACCTCTTAGCATGTAGTTCCAAGACGGACACCGCCAAAGTTACAACCATGTTGGCTGGGCAATGAATCACCACCAATAACACCTACACCGTGTCAAGCCATTCCTCCGTGCATACGGCAGAGTCCGTCCCGAGGTAAGTAGGAGGGGAGAGAGCCCGAAAGGTGCTCAGCCAGTTAGAGCTCGGAGTCTGTTGTTGCACTGAATGCTGTTGCACCCTAAAGGAATCCAGGATGGCGGTGAGCGTCTGTCCCAACTCGGATTGTTGGAACTGAGTCGGTATGGAAGGGGCAGGAGTGCCCCCCAACGGCTCAATGTGCACTGGAATCTACGCGTAGAATACAAGCGTATGGTCAGGTTGGCTAATTTTAAGGTCAAAGTTGGACATACTTAGTGTGAATTACATGTGGGCACACCACTGCTTCCGCTAAGTCAGTTTGACCCCAAACTGACTAATCAAACGGGGGTGGTACCATTGTTGAATGACTTCTATAGATGAGGATCGTGGCAAGCTGATACCATCTGTAGTTGAGGAGCTGGCCCTAGAGGAGAGAGCTACGGCGGTGAAGAGGAGGGAGATTGTGGAGGTGAAGAGGGAGGAGAAGATGATGGAGATGGAGGAAGTGGAAATACCTCTATAGGAGAGGATGTTATACTGGTAGGAGGGAAACCACTGCTTGGGAGAGTGGGAAGAGGAGTGAAACTGGAAGCCATTGGAAGAGTAGAGGAGGAATCAGAGAAATAAGTAGCATTCTCGAAGAAGGTAACGTCTGCGGAGATGAATTGCTTGTGAAGAATGGGGGCAAAACAACAGTTGCCTTTCTGAGTAATAGAATAACCCAGAAAGACACATTTAGTGGACCGAGGGTAGAGTTTGAGGTGGGTGGAGTAGGGACCATGCACAAAGGCTGTGCATCCAAAGATACGTAGAGGGAGAGGAAAGGGTTCCTTGCCCGGATAGAGAATGGAGAAAGGGGTTTGACCACGGAGAACGGTAGAGGGAATACGATTGATGAGATAACAAGCGATGAGAACAGCATAACCCCAGTAGGAGTGATGGAAATGCATTTGTGTTAGCAGAGTGCAAGCGGCATCAAGGATGTGGCGGTATTTGCGTTCCGCCACTCCATTTTGTTGGGAGGTGTAAACACAACTGGTTTGATGAACAATCCCATGTTGCGTACAAAAAGAGGAAAAAGCTTCACTAAGATACTCTTTTGCATTATCAGAGAGTAAGATTTTAATGGAAACATCAAATTGAGTTTTAATTGAATGATAAAAAGATGTCCATACATGAAAAAGTTCAGAGCGGTCTCGTAAGAGATACACCCAAGTACAACGAGAAAAGTCATCAATGAAAGTAACAAAATAAGAACTACCCCGACCAACTGTAAGTGTATGATTAGGACCCCAGATGTCGGAGTGAATAAGATCAAAGGGATGGGTAGAACCACGATCTTGCTTTGGTGGGAAGGAGGAGCGGTGATGCTTGCCAAGTTGACATGCATCATAGTTAAGAGGAGGATGATGCAGAGGGAGGTGCGGCAGAAGCAGGAGAAGAAGCCGGGGAGGAGCATGACCACGATGAAGATGCCATTAGAGAGGATCTGTAGACGAGGAGGAGAAGGCGGATAGAGCTTAAGCGTTGTTGACGGTGTAGAGGCCGCCGCTCTCAGTCATTGTAGCAATCATCCATTGGGAGTCCGGATCCTGAAATGAACAAGAGGTAGGAGTGAATGTGATGGAGCACTATAGTTGCTTGCATAAAGAAATAACCGATAATAAATTGCAAGGAAACTTGGGCACATAGAGGGTATCTTCCAGACAGAGAGATGGAGTGACTTGAACCATGCCCGTCCCATTGACCGGGGAGGGAGAGCCATCCACAACAATGACCGGGGGCAACTGATCATGTGTTTATAGAAGAGAGAAACACTGAGGATTGCATGTTATATGATTTGTAGCACCAGAGTCGATCAGCCATCTGCCGCGAGTAATAACGTGGGGACTATTGGAAGTGGTGACCACCGAGACGGACAGCTTGGAGGATGTGGAAGCCATTGAAGAGAGACTACACGAGAACAGCACGCCGCGGCAACAACAACAAGTCGCTGCAAAAATGATGAGGTCGCAGCAAGAAGGCCACGAGAAAGAAGTCGCACGGCTAAGCGAAGAAGAGAGTCACCAACCCGGGCGAACAACAAGCAGGTCGAGCGGCTAGGAAGGCCACAGCGGACAGAGAATGGAGTCTGCAGCGGTCACGGTGATAACACACCAACGGCAAGGAAGGCCACGACCAATAAGATGAGAAAAGCAGAGGGAATGAAGTCACACGGCCTGAGAGAAGGCCTTCCGGGCAGGAGAAAGGGAAGACCACGCAAACTTGGAGGAGTTTGCGAGAAAGGCGAGTGAATAGAGGAGAAGAACAAGTCATACAGCTAAAGATTAGGCTGGGGAAACTAGCAAGCAGGAGAGGCTAGAAGGAAACATTTAGCAACGACATAGGAATAGGTAGAGGCGATTAGAGAGAGCGGTTAGAAGGGGCAGAGAGGTCGCCCAAACAATGGAAGAAGAAAACACGTGAACAGGGCGTGACAAGAGAAGAAGGAGATCGCGAGAACAGGTCGTGGGACAAGATCAAGTCCTCGAAAATCAGGAGGAAAGGATTGAGGGCTCTGATACCATGTGCGAATAGCAAAAGAGAGTCTGGAAATATGAATAACTGAAATCTTTATTATCCAAAAAAGGTGTGTATTACATGGTGTTGCCTCCTTTTTATAAAATAGAGGAGATGAGAGAGATTACAACTGAACAATGTGGGACTAAAAAATTATATGTACAAGTAGTTTAATCTAACTACATGCCGACAAGCCGCCCGGTTTGGTGCATGGACAAACTGCCCGGCATACATCAGAGGATGACACCAAGCCGCCATAGAGACCGGCAGACCGCCCGGACACCAAGTTGTCAGGGAAAGATTGGCAGACCGCCCGGACTGCAATCCGCTAGAACAAAACCTCCAAACCGCGTAGTCTCTATTCTGCAACACTTTAAAAACCCGAAAATACCCTAATATTATTGATTGTGTTGGGTACATTGGTTTAAATGTACCTGATTTGAAGAAGCCTCACCCTACTCAATGATATACATCAAAATGTATTTGATTTATTTTGAGTTACCTTGTGCAGGTTAAGTATTTACATGAAAGAAGAAAAAGTTTCTAAGTCCATGTGTCGACACCCAGAGGGAAAGTGTCGACACTTAAGAAGACTTGTGTCGACACCCAGGCAAGCTGTGTCGACACTTGGAGTCATTGTGTCGACACCAGGGATGCAGAGTCGACACTAGACAGAAAGTGTCGACACAAGGAGCTGTGTCGATACTCAATGAAGAAAAGCCTAGTGAAGCTGTGTCGACACTTAGCAATTGTGTCGACACCCAGTGAAACTGTGTCTACATCAGAAAGTGTCGACACTTGGAGGCTGTGTCGACACTCAGCAAAAGTCAGCAGAGTCTAAGTATAAGTGTCGACAACTAGAGCAACGTGTCGACACACAACAGAAGAGTCAACACTTGAAGAAAGTGTCGACACAAGAAGATGTGTCGACACTCAGCTGAAGACTCAACGCTTGAAGAAAGTGTCGACAGAAGAAGATGTGTCGACACTCAGCAGAAGACTCAACACTTGAAGAAAGTGTCGACACAAGAAGTTGTGTCGACACTTAGCAAAGATCAGCAAAATTCTAAGTACAAGTGTCGACACTAAAGAGATGTGTCGACACTCAGCCAGAGTCTCAACACAAGAAGAATGTGTCGACACATGGAGCAGTGTCGACACTCAGCAAGTATCAACACAGAAGACATGTGTCGACAGCAAGAAGATGTGTCGACACTGAACAAGTTCAACACATGAAGATGTGTCGACACAAAGGTGTTGTGTCGACACTTACAAGAATTCAGCAATATACTGAAGTACAAGTACTTGTGTCGACACTCAATATCAATGTCGACACATGAAGAAGAAGCTGTGTCGAGAAGTGCATTCTACAACACAAGGAGTTGTGTCGACACCTTGTAGGCTAGTGTCGACACTTATTCAACTTGTGTCGACACTTAGTCTATAAGTGGCGACACTTAAAGATAGACATTCTCGACACTTTCAGACAGTTACAGAATTTTCAAGAACTGACTGGATGACTTGACAGCTGCCATTCCAGCCGGTCTACTGCACCTGTCAGAGTTGTCAGAAATCAGTTATGAACCGGACCAGCCGGTTACCATGAAGAAGGCCTATAAATATGCTTATACTGTCTACAGAAACAGATGATCAATAGTTGTTCAAGTGATCAATATACAAAGAAGATCTAGCTATTCATTGAAGAATCAAGTGAAGATCTAAATAGTTAGAGAGAGAGAGCTCCATCCAAGAAGTCAGCCATTGGAACCAGGCTGAGAAGAAGGGTTCAGATTTGTTCTGAATCTTAAGTAGCAGAGATCAAGGATCAACTGCAGAGGAGATCAATCTTATTGTGTTCTACATTCTAGAAGCTTTGAATAAAGCCAAGTCAGGTTGATTTCAGCTGAGTTCTTCCAAGAACTCATCAAGAAACTCACAACTCTTCTCTCTTTTCTCTGAGTTGTAGAGTTAACATTTTGTATTCATATTATCTTGTAGGATCCTTAGGGATCTGAGTTTTGTAATCTTGTAATTGTAAAGGCTGAGTGTAGGGCTTGAGTGCTTGAGTGTAGGAGATTTGAATCTCTGAGTGTAGGCCTGTTGTGGCTGAGTGTAGGCCTTGGTGGCTGAATGTAGGCCTTGGTGGCTGAGTGTAGGCTTTGTGAAGAAGCTGAGTTGTAGGGCCTTGGGCCTGAGTTGTAGGAACCTGTTTTGGGGTTCTGAGTGTAAGATCTGAGGATCTGAGATAGTGGAGAGGTTTGGCCGAATCTAGTACACTGCTAGATAGGCGAAGGGGGAAAGTGGATGTACCCAAACCTTGGGGAACCACTATAAATCTGTGTGTCTACTGGTTGCTTGTGTAATTCTGTGATTACTGCTTGTGTGCTGTGATAAATTAACTAGAACTCTGTGATATTATCTGAATTCGGTCTAAAAAGTTAAAAAGATTTAAGTCACCTATTCACCCCCCCTCTAGGTGAGTAGGTACAATATCTTTTAAGTGGTATCAAAGCGAGGTTACTCAAAAAGGGACATAACAGTCTGAGTAGATCCTGTTGGTAGATTCAGTCTAAGTACATTACAGAATCAAGAAAATCAAGAACCATGGGTTCCACTAAGAATCATAAGGAATTTGGATCCATGAAGCTACACATATGTAGAAAAGAGATCTTTTGCATCTGGAAGGAAAGGGTGAGACTATTTATGGAAGCCACAGACCCTAGAATATATATCACAGTGAAGGAAGGGCCATATGTTCCCATGAAGGTTTCAGTCTTAGATGCAAATCAGAGAACGCCTAAGGATTTCTCTGAAATGACAAAGGATGAGATTGTTCTGGCGACAATGGACAAAAGGGCTCAGAATATCATTGTGAGTGCTATAGATGATGCTACCTTTCAGAATCTGATACACTGCAAGACATCCAAGGAAATTTGGGATACTCTTATTATGTACATGGAGGGTTCTGAAGAAGTGAGGCAAGACAGAAATTCTTTGCTAAACCAAGAATATGAAAGTTTCAGGCAAGGTAGGACTGATAGCATAACTGAATGCTATAAGAAGTTCTATAGGATTGTGAATGAGCTAATGTCCTATGGCAGAGAGTTCAGTAATTATGAGCTCAATGATAAGTTTCTAAGGTCCCTTACAAAAGATTGGGACACCAAGATCTATGCCATTATGGAAATGACAAAGTTAGCAGAAATTCCTCCACCAACACTGTTTGGAAAACTGCTGTCCTATGAAATGCAGTTGATGGTGAGGAAAGAAGAGGAGAAATCTATAAAAAGTGAACATAAAGAAAGGACAGTGGCATTTAAGTCAGAAGCCCCCAGAAAGTACAAAAGTAAGTCACCAACTCCACCACCAAAGGTAGCTGAAACTGAGTCAGATGAGTCAGCAAGCAGAAAGTCTGAAAGAAGTGAAAGTGATGAGGACTTTGCTGCCTTCACAAGACATTTTCAGAAGTTCTTAAAGAAGAAACAGTGGAGGACAAGGCCATCTACTTCACAGGGTAAAGAAGATTATTATCAGAATAAAAAGTCTACAAAGAAAGACAGGAAAAAGACCAAGTCTAGCAAAGCAACTCTTTCAAAAATTGTATGCTATTGCTGTAATAGACAAGGACATGTTGTTGCAGACTGTCCAGAGAAAAGGAAGGAGTCAAATGATAAGAAAAAGACTCAATTCAAGGGCAAGAAGGAAAGATCTTTTGTTGCCAAAAAGGATAAGAGCCTGTCAGATATTTCTTCATCAGAAACTGAGTCAGATGCTGAAGCATATATAGGACTGTTTGCTGAGGAAGAAGAAGAAGAGTTCATCCAGATTATGAACTCTATATATGAACAAGAGGACAGTCAGTGCCAAGGTCTGATGGCATTGACAGAAAGTGACAAAATCCAGGAGCAGCCTGGACCTAGTAAGGTACAAAATTGTTCTTTCAGTTCAAATTCTTGTGCTAGTTCAGAATCAGATTCATCATCATCAAGTGATGAGAGTGCATCTGAGTCTGAAGAGGATATTCATCAATTGATAGATGAATATAAAGTTCTATTGCAAGCATTTAAGAAATGCAAATCCTTGGCCAAGAGTCAAGCTAAGGAGATTGCAAGTCTCAAAATGGCTGCAACTGATTATGAGAAGTTGTTTGATCAAAAACTTAATGAGATAGCCAGACTGAAGCACATAACTGTGATTCAGATGGGGACTATATCATTTAAGAATGATCAAATCAAAAGTCTGGAGATTAGTCTTCAGAAGGAGAGAGATTTGGTTGCTAGGTTTTCTAAACCAAAGTCAGTTCTACCATTAATTGATGAATTTGTTCATCAAAAAGGTAAAGCTGGACTGGGGTTTACTAAACCAGCTAGGACTGTTCAGTCCAAGTCCAAGTCCAAGGGCAAAGCCCCAGCTCTCAACAAGCCAGCTGTGGATAAAACAGCTAAGACTGTACCTAAGCAAAGGTACAATAAGTTTGAGTGTTGGTGCTGTGGCAAGGTAGACCACTTTGCCATGTACTGTTGGCACAATGCTAGTGCCAAAGTGAGTAGCAAACTGCCTGTTGGAAAACCTACAGGTAGCTTTGTTAGGAAGCAAACTAACCAGTACCAAGGACCCAAGAATTCTTTGGGTTCTAAGGTTAACTAATCTGTTTTGCAGGTAAGTCCAAGTGGCCATGCCCCAATATGGTACTTGGACAGTGGATGTTCCAGACATATGACTAGAACAAGGGGATTGCTAAAGGACTTCACTCCAATCAAAGATGGTCCTAAAGTCACCTTTGGTGGTTCTGAAAAATTAATCATCAAAGGTTTTGGTAACATTTCTAGCTCCCATATTACTATTACTCAAGTGGCCTATGTTAAAGGTTTGAAACATAACCTTATTAGTATAAGTCAATTGAGTGATGTAGGATATGACATCTCATTTGTGAAAGATGGTTGTCATATCAGGAGGTCAAATGATCAAGAGATCATTTTGACAGGTTATAGAAAAAGAAATGTCTACTGTCTAGACATTATGTGTGAGAACAATTGTTCTCCAGTGTGTCTTGTAGCTGATGAGAAAGTCTCTCATTGTGTCAAATGGCACAAGAGACTAGCCCATCTCAGCTACAAGACAATTGGCAAACTCTTTAGTAAAGAGCTAGTGAGGAATGGTCCTCAAGTTAAGTGTATTAAAGATGGAATATGCTCAGCTTGTCAAAAGGGCAAGCAGACAAGATCCACCTTTAGTAGCATTGAAAACAAAGATGCTGTGAGGGGTTTATACCTCTTGCATATGGATCTCTTTGGTCCTATGCCAGTTCACAGCCTAGGTAGGAAGGTCTATACCTTTGTAGTTGTAGATGACTACTCAAGGTTTTCCTGGGTGTTCTTCCTTAGACAGAAATCTAAAACACCTAGTGTCTTCTATAGCTTTGTCAAACAAATCCAGAATGAACTAGCTAGTACAGTGGTCAAAATAAGAAGTGACCATGGTACTGAATTTCAGTCTGATAGTATGGCAAAACTATGTGAAGAATTTGGGATATTTCAAGAGTTTTCTTCACCAAGAACACCTTAGCAAAATGGAATTGCTGAGAGGAAGAATAGAACCTTGATTGAGGCTGGTAGGACCCTATTAAGTGATACATCACTACCAGAATACTTCTGGGCTGAAGCAGTTAATACTGCATGCCATGTTATTAATAGGGCTACCATAACTAAAAGCCACAACAAGACCCCCTATGAGCTTGTGAAAGGCAGAAAACCAAACCTATCCTACTTCAGGATCTTTGGTTGTAAGTGCTTTATACTTAACAATGGAAAGTCTTACTTGACTAAGTTTGCTGCCAAGTCCCAAGAGGGAATTTTTGTTGGGTACAGCAACAACAGTAAGGCTTATAGAGTCTACAACTTGTCTACATAAGTTGTAGAAGAGTCTGTACATGTAGTATTTGATGAAACTAGACTTATTAACAATGAGTTGTCTAGTAGTATTTGCAGCCCCACAGGTATAACTAAGAAGTTGGACAAGCTCACTATAGAAGAAGGACCTACTGCAAGACAGCAAGTAGAAGATAATGGCTGCTGTCCAGCGGGAGTACTACATGTACCTAATGAAGAAGAAGTCCAAGGAGTATAGCAAGATGAAGAAGTTGAAGAAGTTCAACCTGAAGCCAGGATGCCTCCAGTCAATAGGCATCTTAGAGATCATCCAGCTGAGCAAATCATTGGTGATCTAAGATAAGGGGTACAAACAAGGAGCAGAAATCTGAATGCAGTGCTCTTCTCCAGTTTTCTATCCCAAGTTGAAACAAAGAAGTTTGAAGAAACCATCCTAGAACCTCATTGGATTGAGGCAATGTAAGAAGAGCCGAATCAGTTCAAGAGGTGCAAGGTCTGGGAACTTGTTCCTAAACCTAAAGACCACAACATAATTGGGACCAAGTGGATCTTTAGGAACAAGATGGATGAACATGGAGTCATCATTAAGAACAAAGCAAGATTGGTTGCTAAAGGATATAGGCAGGAAGAAGGTATTGACTTTGATCAAACCTTTGCTCCAGTAGCCAGACTGGAAGCCATAAGGATGTTCCTGGCCTATGCAACCTTTCAAGGATTGAAAGTTTACCAAATGGATGTAAAGTCAGCCTTTCTGAATGGTAATCTAAAAGAGGAAGTCTATGTGGAACAGCCATCAGGTTTTGTTGATTCAACTCAACCTAATCATGTCTATAGACTTAGGAAAGCATTGTATGGGTTAAAGCAAGCCCCTAGGGCTTGTTATGAAACCCTGTCTAGTTTCCTCATTGAGAATAAGTTCACAAGGGGGAAAATAGACAAGACTCTATTCCTTAGGGAATCCAGAGGCAAAGTAATACTAGTCCAAATATATGTAAATGACATAATATTTGGGTCTACTGAAAGTAGTCTTTGCAAAAAGTTTGCAAAACTAATGCAAGGACAATTTGAGATGAGTAGTATGGGGGAACTTAAGTTCTTCTTGGGTCTCCAAGTTAGACAGACTGAGAATGGTTTATCCATATGCCAGTCTAAGTTCACCCTAGAACTCATAAGTAAGTATGGTATGGATTCATCCAGTACCATGAAGACTCCTATGGGGTCAAGTATGTCTCTTAGCAAGGATGATGCAGGGAAACCTGTAGATGAGTCTTTGTATAGAGTGATAGTTGGCTCCCTATTATATTTGACTGCAAGTAGACCAGATATCATGTATGCTACATGTGTCTGTGCAAGGTATCAAGCATGCCCTAAGGAGTCTCATTTGACAGCAGTCAAAATGATATTGAGATATCTAAAGGGCACACCTTATCTAGGCCTCTAGTACCCTAGGAATGGAGACTTTGATCTAACAGGTTATTCAGATGCAGACTTTGCATGATGCAAAGAAGACAAAAAAAGCACAACTGGAACCTGTCAATTCCTAGGTGGAAGACTGATTTCATGGAGTAGCAAGAAGCAAACAAGTGTGGCTATCTCCACTGCAGAGTCAGAATATGTGGCTGCAGGAAGTTGCTGTGCTCAACTTCTATTGATACAACATCAGCTTGAGGACTATGGAATTCAGGTAAGTAGAACTTCACTCTTTTGTGATTCTACTAGTGTTATATCAATTGCAAACAATCCTGTTTCCCATAGTATAACTAAACATATTGAAATAAAATATCATTTTCTTAGAGAACATGTAGAAAAAGAAGATATTTTACAGGAATATGTTAGAACAGATAATCAACTAGCTGATATGTATACTAAGCTCTTAGAAGAAACTAAGTTCAATAGGTTTAAAATTGAACTAGGTATGATAAACTTAGAATAAGTTTATAGAAATGGCTAAGTAAAAAGGTGTCGACACACAGAGATATCTGTGTCGACACAGAAAAGTGGTGTAGACACTTCAGGGAAAAGGTGTCGACACATCTAGGAAGTTGGTGTCGACACTTCAGAAAATTAGTGTCGACACCTGACAAGTAGGTGTCGACACAACCAAGGTGGTGTCGACACTTAGGCTTTACTCAGAATTAGTAAAGTAAAGTCTCGACTATGTGTCGAGCTGAGTGGTGTCGACACATAAACAAGTGTCGACACATATTATCTGTTGACTAAACTTGTGTCGACACAGTGTGTCGAGACATTATAAGTCTGTGTCGAAACTTTTCAACAGTGTCGACACAATTTAAGTTAGCTGACCCGGCCTTTCATCTTCAAACCTAGAAAGGTATAAATAGGATTTTGCATTTGTCTGTCGACCCGCTTTCAAAAGTTTCGAGACCAAACTTGTGTGTCGACACCTCTCTTCTCTCAGTTCAAATTCTTCAAACCATAATGGCGCCAAAGCTCGAAGAGAACGTCAATGAAGGCTATGAACTGGTGCGAGACGCGTTTGGTGATGCAGACCTGGAGATCAAGACTGTGGTAACCCTAGTTGCAGACTCAGGGTTAGAATTTCTTGTTTCAGAGCCGACTAAAATATGGAAGAAAGAAGTCTTAGAATTCCTAAATGGAGCTCAAGTAGACGAATCTGGACTCAAGATCAAGTCTAGGGTTCATGGTGAAAAGGTGAAGGTATCACCTAAAAGTTTGAGAAAAGTCCTAAATCTACCAAGGACAAAAGAAGAGGATGAAATAACTGCTTCTAAGACCAGAGAAGCATTGACATGGTGTGGTCTAGATTCCAAACTGAAAATTGGATCTGTATTCAATAGGAAGGGGATGAACAGTCAGGGTAAATTTCTATCAGAAATTGTTGGCAAATTGATCTTAAGTATGCCTGGAGGGCATGACTGGGTATCTGCTCATATGTTCAATCTCATGACCAGGATAATCTTCACAGTGAAAATAGATTGGTCTGTTATTGTCTTTGATAAGATTAAAGAAAGTCTGAAGAAACCCAATTTCGGTAGGATCTTAAGTCTATATTTGGCTGGTACTATACCAGAAGTTATGAGTCAAGCTACAGGCACTAAGATCAACCATATGAGAAAGATGGACATGAGGATATTCTCTAGATGGGACAGAGTTTTGACTAAGGAGATGCCTACTCCTGAAAAAGTAACTCCTCAAAAGAAGAAGAAGAAGCCTGCCCCAGTGGCTCAGGATACATCTGACAGCTCTGATAGTGAAGAGCAAGTTGTCTTTACTCCAAAAGAGGATGTAGAAGGAAATGTTGGGAGGTCTCCAGCTTAACAAGATGCTGCAGAGAGACAGGGGGAACTACCACCAGCTAGCCCCATACACCAGGATCATATCCAGGGGGAGCCTCTAGTGGTGGAAGAGCCAACTACACTGGAAAGTGAGCAAGCAACCCACATCATCCTTGAGGTAATCACTGAGCTTAATGCTTTAGATTTTCCTATAGAGGGTACTGATTTGTCTGATTCATTGAATAATGTTAATCAGCAAATTCAAATTGATAGCCAACCCCCAGATGTTGTCATGGAGGACACATCTGTCACAATTCAAATAGTATCTGATCCAGTGGTAGATGAGCTAAGAATTTCTCCTGCCCATTCTCCATAAGAATTTACAATGGAAGATTTATTTCTTAATCTGGATCAAGAAGACCTTGAGAAGGAATGTACTGCTGCTGAGGAGGAGAATGCTCCAGTTGAGGGGCAGCAAGTGCAAATTCTGGAAGAACCTGCAAGGCAAGAACCTGAGAAGGCACCAGAAGTGCAGGAGTTACCTCCAAGCCCTAAGGAGAGGGTAGATATTGCAAGCACCTCAGCTTCTGAAGATGAGGAGGCAGCAAGAGCTAAGAAAAAGAAGTTTCAAGTCTTCAAAAGAAGAAGCCAGAATTATAAGAAGGCTTTGCAAACCATAGCACAACAGCCAACTCCATCAGTAGATTACAGTGCTCTAATGGTTGCTCTGCAAATAAAGCTTGATGAGCAAAGGAAAGCTCTTGAAACATATGTGGATGAGGGGCATAAATCTCTTCAGTTTGATCTGACACAGTACATTAAGTCTATAAGATTTGAAATGAATCTTAATAAGAAGGAGATGACTGACTGCTTCCACAAAGGAGGGAATACAGTAGTCTATTTAGCAACTCATCAAGAAAAGATCAAAGCTCAAGTAGATGACATTGCACTGAAGCAAGGGTATGCTCTTGAGAACCAGATCAGAATGAATGATAACTTAACTGCTTCCCATAATGCAATTATCACAGAAATGAAGAACATAGCTGCTGGACTGACAACTTCTACTGCTACTGCTAAGGAAGATTTTGATAAAGCACTGCAAGAGAGCTTAACTGCTGTTAAAACTGCAATTCAAGACTCTCAGAAGTTGATAACTGACAAACTCCAAAGGTTGAAACCTTTCTTTAAAGATGGAGTTAATTATTTGGATAATCAGGTCAAATTTCAGAAAGATGATGTAAGAGATCACATAGAAAGAGAAGTCATAAAGGGGGAGAGGGTGTTAGTCAAAGCCAGCTCTGATCATGCCAAGTGGATATCTAATTCTATCAGAGCTACTCTTGGATATCCTCCTTTATATGATGATGACAATGTAGCAGAATCTTGGATATATCCTGCATATCTAGGAGTGGAGCAACCAGAAGTGGCTCAAGTCATCTACCCTCCTCCAGATTTTGATATGGTTCAAGATGATATACAATCAATGTATAGCCCACCTGGGGGAAAGGATAATGTCATCATAGAGAAAGTTGTTCAGCCAGTATCTGAGGCTATGCAAGAAGCTATGCAGAAAGAACAAGAAGCTAGATTGTCTAAAAAGAGGTTCAGGGATCAAGCTGAACAAAGACCAGACTTTGAGCAGTGGAGCCCCACTTCAAGAAACATTATCTTAACTGCATGGAAAGCTGCAAAAGATAATATTCAAGATAGAAATAAATGGTTTTCTGAATTGGAATGGAGAAAGCATGAGACAAGGCAAGAAGCCATAGTCCAATATAGGAGAAAGGCCAAGATGGGAAAGCAACCTCCTACTGCCCAGGAGCCTAGCAAGTACTTTCCCAAGCCTTGTCACTACTTTGAGAGGCAAAAGATTAAAGCTGAAGAGCTAAAGAAGAAGGAGCTGAAAGGGAAAAAGCCTGCTGAAACTGAAGATGCTGAAGCTTCTGTGCAAGCCAAGATACAGTCTGGAAAAGGGATAGTGATCAAAGATGGTGATCAAAAATAGCATAGAATTTTCTAAAGTTTACTATGTAATCTTTTGTTGTTAAACATTCTGTAATCTTTTGAAAAATGAATATGACAAAGCTGTTAGAACAATGTGCTGTGTGATAAATTTGCTGTGTGATAAATTTTTTTCATAATTGTTCTGAGATAATGTCTATGTTTACATGTTTTGATTAATACATGTTTATGTTTGCCCTGTTATATACTCCTGCTTTACATCATTTTGTAATTTTATTATGAATGGTGTATATCATTGACTAAGGGTTATGACTTCTCCAAATAGGGGGAGATTGTTGGGTACATTGGTTTAAATGTACCTGATTTGAAGAAGCCTCACCCTACTCAATGATATACATCAAAATGTTTTTGATTTATTTTGAGTTACCTTGTGCAGGTTAAGTATTTATAGGAAAGAAGAAAAAGTTTCTAAGTCCATGTGTCGACACCCAGAGGGAAAGTGTCGACACTTAAGAAGACTTGTGTCGACTCCCAGGCAAGTTGTGTCGACACTTGGAGTCATTGTGTCGACACCAGGGATGCAGAGTCGACACCAGACAGAAAGTGTCGACACAAGGAGCTGTGTCGACACTCAATGAAGAAAAGCCCAGTGAAGCTGTGTCGACACTTAGCAATTGTGTGGACACCCAGTGAAACTGTGTCTACATCAGAAAGTGTCGACACTTGGAGGCTATGTCGACACTCAGCAAAAGTCAGCAGAGTCTAAGTATAAGTGTCGACACCCAGAGCAACGTGTCGACACACAACAGAAGAGTCAACACTTGAAGAAAGTGTCGACACAAGAAGATGTGTCGACACTCAGCTGAAGACTCAACACTTGAAGAAAGTGTCGACACAAGAAGATGTGTCGACACTCAGCAGAAGACTCAACACTTGAAGAAAGTGTCGACACAAGAAGCTGTGTCGACACTTAGCAAAGATCATCAAAATTCTAAGTACAAGTGTCGACACTAAGGAGATGTGTCGACACTCAGCCAGAGTCTCAACACAAGAAGAATGTGTCGACACATGGAGCAGTGTCGACACTCAGCAAGTATCAACACAGAAGGCATGTGTCGACACCAAGAAGATGTGTCGACACTGAACAAGTTCAACACATGAAGATGTGTCGACACAAAGGTGTTGTGTCGACACTTACAAGAATTCAGCAATATACTGAAGTACAAGTACTTGTGTCGACACTCAATATCAGTGTCGACACATGAAGAAGAAGCTGTGTCGAGAAGTGCATTCTACAACACAAGGAGTTGTGTCGACACCTTGTAGGCTAGTGTCGACACTTAGTCAACCTGTGTCGACACTTAGTCTATAAGTGTCGACACTTAAAGATAGACAGTCTCGAAACTTTTAGACAGTTACAGAATTTTCAAGAACTGACTGAATGACTTGACAGCTGCCATTCCAGCCGGTCTACTGCACCTGTCAGATTTGTCAGAAATTAGTTATGAACCGGACCAGCCGGTTACCATGAAGAAGGCCTATAAATAGGCTTATACTGTCTACAGAAACTGATGATCAATAGTTGTTCAAGTGATCAATATACAAAGAAGATCTAGCTATTCATTGAAGAATCAAGTGAAGATCTAAGTAGTTAGAGAGAGAGAGCTCCATCCAAGAAGTCAGCCATTGGAACCAGGCTGAGAAGAAGGGTTTAGATTTGTTCTGAATCTTAAGTAGCAGAGATCAAGGATCAACTGCAGAGGAGATCAATCTTATTGTGTTCTACATTCAAGAAGCTTTGAAGAAAGCCAAGTCAGGTTGATTTCAGCTGAGTTCTTCCAAGAACTCATCAAGAAACTCACAACTCTTCTCTCTTTTCTCTAAGTTGTAGAGTTAACATTTTGTATTCATATTATCTTGTAGGATCCTTAGGGATTTGAGTTTTGTAAGCCTGTAATTATAAAGGCTAAGTGTAGGGCTTGAGTGCCTGAGTGTAGGAGATTTGAATCTCTGAGTGTAGGCCTGTTGTGGCTGAGTGTAGGCCTTGGTGGCTGAGTGTAGGCTTTGTGAAGAAGCTGAGTTGTAGGGCCTTGGCCCTGAGTTGTAGGAACCTGTTTTGGGGTTCTGAGTGTAAGATCTGAGGATCTGAGATAGTGGAGAAGTTTGGCCGAATCTAGTACACTGCTAGATAGGCGAAGGGGGAAAGTGGATGTACCCAAACCTTGGGGAACCACTATAAATCTGTGTGTCTACTGGTTGCTTGTGTAATTCTGTGATTGCTGCTTGTGTGCTGTGATAAAGTAACTAGAACTCTGTGATATTATCTAAATTCTGTCTAAAAAGTTAAAAAAATTCAGTGACCTATGCACCCCCCCCCCTCTAGGTGAGTAGGTACAATATCTTTCAGACTGCAAAACGTACAATCAAATTCCGACAAGCTTAAGCTTTGCTTGTCCCCAAGCAAAGATATAAAAACTAGCTAATCATAAAAAATGACTAATTCAAAAAGTTTTAATCATGCTTACACAAGTACTATGCAAAATTCCAAATAGGGAGAATGTGAAACATGAATCAAAACAACTATTTAGGTATGGTTTAACTTTTAAAAACTTTACTTAACAAAAATAAATCATCCAAAATTTTGACGAAATTCTTTAAATTGTTTTAAGCAAAGCATTGAAAATGAAAAAAAAATGCATTGAGTTGTTACTAGATCCAAGCAACGCATTATAATTATATCAATTAAATAACAAAAATCTAAGTTTAAATCCAAAACTAATACTGATTTACTTTTCTTCTTTTCTTAGTTATTAAATAAAATTCAAAAGGCGTGAATCAAAAGGACTTAATAGGACCGAAGCGTTTGGTTTAGGATTATGATTAGGAGTGGAATTCAAAGATAAACAGGGAGTGTTAAAATCACACTAAACCAAAACAAAGAGTTTCAAAAATTTTCCTTTTAAACAAAATATTTTTCTTTTCCATTTTTTTTTCTTTTTATCTATTTCAAAACAAAGGCCATAAATTTTTTTATTTTCATTTTGAATTGGCCAAACAAAAACAAACATTTCTTTTGAGCATACTTTTTTCAAAATCTCCTCCAAAAATAACACAAAATAACCTATCATACTCATGAAAAGTTTTTATGAAACTCAAAAAGGCTAGTGTGATTAGATAGGTTGGAAATTTTGGCTTTGGTGAAAATGATATAAAAAGAGGAGCTATCAAATAAATTGGAAAAAAGGCTCAAAAGCGGCTAACTAGTGCTGAGTGTTTTTAGGTTGGCAGGAAAGCTCAAACGAAAACAAAAATGGCCTAAATCATTTTCACTCTTTTAAATTTATTTAAAACAAAGATTTGAAAATTTTCAAAAAGCAAGTCCTAGATAATAAAAGAAGATTGATGAAATTATCTTGAAAATTGAAATAATAGGTGACTTGGATCGTTCACATCTACTACGCTATTCAAAAGTTGAACTTTCAAAAATTATCTAAAAACGAAAAGGAAAAATAGTGGATGATGAATTTTTGAGAAAGTAAAGAAAATCAAGAACGAAAAACCATAATAGAAATGCGATTTTTAGAAAAATATTTCACCTTAACATGCTACCGTGAATTAGAAACAGAGCATGACCAACATTTTACTTGTGAAACCTAATTAAAAAAGGCGATTAGAAAAATTATAATTAATTAAGAAGTTTATATCAGATTTTGAGAAAAACAAAACAAAAACAAGGTGAACTATTAAAATACCAAAATGTCTAAACTATTATAGTATAAAACAAAAAGCACATTTATTTTAAATTTTGAAATATTCGTTTTTTTGTATTTTGGAAATATTTTCTTTTTTTGGAATTTTAAGATATTCATTTTTCTTGGATTTTTGAAAAATATTCAGAAAAAGAAAAAATAATATTCACAAATAGAAAAAAGAATGAGGAAGTCCTCCCCCAAGCGTAAAATGGACATTGTCCTCAATGGAGAAGGAGGTTAGAGAGAGAGAGAAAATTTAAGTACAGAATTGAAAACAGGATTGAAAAACAGCTACTTCCCCGGAATTATTTGCTGCGAAAGCTGAGTGATGCCGCTCCCCCATGCTTGCGCTCTGGATCCTATTGACATGTCTTCTTTAGACTTTGTGATGGATTTAGCAGCAATGGCGGTGGTGATCGCAGAAGCTTCAACTTGTGGAACCGTCCAGGGCAAAAAGGGTAAAATAAAGAAAACATAAAAATGATTTGGGTTGCCTCCCAAGAGCGCCCTTTGTTTATAAAGGTCGTTTGAGCTCGACCAAAAGAATATTGTACAGCAATAAGAAGTCTTAAATTATTATTATTACAGTCCAAATGAAGGAGAAAAGAAATAGTTCAAGAGTTTGATAACATTAACTGCTCCATCGCAGTGGGAAGTAAATCGTTAGGCAAATAGAGTTTTAATCGCTGACCGTTTATCTTAAATTCACCTTTATCAGACTGCAAAATGAGAACCGTCCCATACGGAGAATCATCATTAACAATAAAGGGGCAGGAGCATCGTGGTTTTAATTTACCTAGAAAGAGGCGAAGTCGAGAGTTATAAAGAAGGACGAGATCACCCGGCTAAAAAGATTTAGGAGATTTAATATTTTTGTCATGGTAAAACTTTGTTAGCTCTTTATAAAGCCTATTACTCTAATAAGCGTTCACCCACCATTCGTCAAGTTCATTGAGCTGAAATATACGGTGTTCGGCGGTCAGGGTGGGATCTAGATTTAATGTTTTGAGGGCCTAAAACGCACGGTGCTCTAACTCAACTGGAAGGTGGCAAGCCTTACCATAAACAAATCGATACGATGTGCATCTGATGGCTGTCTTATATGCCGTTCGATAGGCCCATAGGGCATCATCTAGTTTTAGTGCCCAATCCTTCCTGTTTAAAGATACAGTTTTCTCTAAAATACGTTTCAATTCTCGATTAACAACCTCGACTTGACCCCTCATCTGGGGGTGATAGGCGGTGGAAAGATTGTGCGTTACTACATATTTTGCCAAAATTTTGGCGAACTGGCTATTGCATAAATGGGTTCCCCTATCACTAACTATAGCGTGCGGCGTGCCAAATCGAGAGAATAATTTTTTTAGAAATTTTACTACGACTCGTGCATCGTTGGTGGGGAGAGCTTGTGCTTTCGTCCACCTTGATACATAGTTGACAACTACGAGAATGTATTTATTTTGATAAGACGGAGGGAGGGGGCCAATGAAGTCGATGCCCCAAAGATCAAAGATTTCACATACGAGGAAAATGTTTTGAGGCATCTGAAAGAAATTGTACATAATCACCTAGAGGGGGTGAATAGGTGACTAAATCTTTTTTTAAAACTTTTAGGCAGATTGCAGATAATATCTCAGTTTTATAATTACTTCTTCACAGAAAACAATCAGCAATCACGGAATAAATATGCACACAGTGAACACACAGATTTATAGTGGTTCCCCAAGGTTTGGGTACATCCACTTTCCCCCTTCGCCTATCTAGTAGTGTACTAGATTCGGCCAAACTCCTCCACTATACCTCAGATCCTCAAATCTTACACTCAGAACACCAAATGGTTCCTACAGCTCAGGCCCATGGCCCTACAACTCAGTCTTCTTCAAAGACCTACACTCAGCCTCCACCAAGGCCTACACTCAGCCACAAGGCCTACACTCAGAGATATGGATCTCCTACACTCAGGCACACAGGCCCTACCACTCAGCCTTTATAATTGCAGGCTTACAACTCAGATCCCTAAGGATCCTACAAGAAATTAAGAATACAAAGAATATACCTACAACTCAGAAAAAGAGAGATGAGTTGACAGGTTCTTGATGAGTTCTTGGAAGAACTCTGCTGAGATCAACCTCACTTGGCTTTATTCAAAACTTCTTGAATGTAGAACACAATAGGGTTGATCTTCTCTGCAGTTGATCTTCAATCACTGCAACTTAAGAATCAGAACTAAGTCTGAAACTTTCTTCACAGCCTGGTTCCAACGGCTGACTTCTTGGAAGGAGCTCTCTCTCTCCAACTACTTAGATCTTCTGATCACTTCAACTGATTTGTGTTAATCTGTGTTGAATCCTCTTCTTCTGTGATAGAATAAGCCTATATATAGGCCTTCTTCATGGTGACCGGCTGATCCGGTTCCTAACAGCTTTCTGACAACTTTGACAGTTGCAGTAGACCGGCTGGAATGGCAGCTGTCATGTCATTCAGTCACTTCTTGAAATATCTGTAACTGTCTGAAAGTGTCGAGACAGTCTGTCTTTAAGTGTCGACACTTATAGACTAAGTGTCGACACAAGTAGACTAAGTGTCGACACTAGCCTTCAAGGTGTTGACACAACTCCTTGTGTTGTAGAATTTATATCTCGACACAGCTTCTTCAATATGTGTCGACAAAGAAATTGTGTGTCGACACAACTCCTTGTTCTTCAGTACTTAGTTAAATTCTTGTAAGTGTCGACACAACTCCTTTGTGTCGACACATCTTCATGTGTTGAACTTGTTCAGTGTCGACAAATCTTCTTGGTGTCGACACATGCCTTCTATGTTGATACTTGCTGAGTGTCGACACAGCTCCTTGTGTTGACACATTCTTCTTCTGTTGAGACTTTGGCTGAGTGTCGACACATCTCCTTTGTGTCGGCACTTGTACTTAGAATTTTGTTGAACTTTGTTGAGTGTCGACACAGCCTCCAAGTGTCGACACTTTCTTCATGTATTGAGTCTCCTGCTGTGTGTCGACACATTCTTCATTATGTTGACACTTATACTTATACTCTGTTGAAATTTGCTGAGTGTCGACACAGCCTCCAAGTGTCGACACTTTCTGATGTAGACACAGTTCCTCTGGGTGTCGACACTGCTTCTAAGTGTCGACACTTCTTCACTGGACATTTCTTCATTGAGTGTCGACACAGCCTTCATGTGTCGACACTATCTATCTTGTGTCGACTCTGCATCCCTGGTGTCGACACAATTACTCCAAGTGTCGACACTACTTCTCTGGGTGTCGACACAAGTCTTCTTAAGTGTCGACACTTTTCTTCTGGGTGTCGACACATGGACTTAGAAACTTTTCAGCTTTCCATGTAAATACTTGACCTGCACAACTAAACTCAAAACACATCAAATACATTTTGATGTATATCATTGAGTAGGGTGAGGCTTCTTCAAATCAGGTACATTTAATCCAATGTACCCAACAATCTCCCCCTATTTGGAGAACTCATAACCCTTAGTCAGTGATATACACCATATATAATAAAATCACAGTATGATGTAAAGCAGGATTATGTAACAGGGAAAATTCATAAACATGTAATAAACAAAACATGTATTCACAAATATCTCAGAACAATTATGTAATTGATTTATCACACATCACATTGTTCTAACAACTTTATCATATTCATTATACAAAAGTTTACAGAGTGTTTAAAATCAAAAGATTACAACTGTAAACTAAAGATAAATTCTATTCTATTTCTGCTCAGCCTCCTTGATAACTCTGCCCTTTCCAGATTGTATCTTTGCTTGGACAGGGGCTTCAGCATCTTCAGCAGCAGCAGGCTTCTTGCCTTTAAGATCCTTCTTCTTTAACTCTTTAGCTTTGATTTTCTGCCTTTCAAAGTAATGATAAAGCTTGGGAAAGTACTTGCTAGGCTCCTGGGCAGTAGGTGGTAGCTTTCCCATCTTAGCCTTTCTCTTGTATTGCATAATGGATTCTTGCCTGGACTCATGCTTTCTCCATTCTAGTTTAGAATACCACTTGTTTCTGTCTTTAATATTATCCTTGACAGCCTTCAATGTAGTTAAGATAATATTCCTTGAAGTGGGGCTCCACTGTTCAAAATCAGGCCTTTGTTCAGCTTGCTCTCTGAACCTCTTCTTAGACAACTGAGTCTCTTGTTTTTTCAGCAACAAAGCTTCTTGTTCTTTTAGTATGGACTCTGACACAGGCTGAACCACTTTCTCAATGATGACCTTCTGATTACCCTCAGGAGGGCTATACATTGATTGTATGTCTGCATGTATCATATCAAAGTCTGGTGGAGGGTAAATTACTTGAGCCACTTCAGCTTGCTCCCCTCCAAGATATGCAGGATTAATCCCAGACTCTGCTACATTGTCATCATGACACAATGGAGGATATCCAAGGGTGGCTCTGATGGAATTGGAAATCCATTTTGCATGATCAGAGCTGGCTTTGACTAACACCCTCTCACCCTTTATGACTTCTCTTTCCATGTGATCCCTTAGATCATCTTTCTGAAACCTTATTTGGGCATCCAAATAGTTTACTCCATCCTTAAAGTAAGGTTTCAACCTTTGGAGTTTTTCAGTGATCAGCTTCTGAGAATCTTGAATTACAGAAGTGACAGCAGTTAGGCTCTCTTGCAGTGCTTTGTCAAATTCCTCTTTGGCAGTGGTCAGGGCTGTATTCTGGGCAGTTGCTATATTCTTTAGTTCAGTTACAATAGCATTGTGGGAAGCTATCAAATTATCATTCATCCTTATTTGATTCTCCAGAACATAGCCTTGCTTTACTTCAAGTTCATCCACTTGAGATTTGATTTTCTCTTGATGTGTAGCCAAGTACACCACTGCATTCCCTCCCTTGTGGAAGCAGTCAGTCATCTCCTTCTTATTTAGATTCATTTCAAATCTAATGGACTTAATGTCTTGTGCAAGATCAAACTGTAAAGACTTATCGCCCTCATCCAGATATGTTTCTATTGCTTTCCTTTGCTCATCAAGCTTTATCTGCATTGCAACCATCAGAGAACTGTAATCTACAGATGGTGCTGGCTGTGGTGTAGGCTGTGGTGCAATGGTTTGCAGAGCTTTCTTATAATTTTGGCTTCTCCTCTTGAAGACTTGAAACTTTCTCTTTTTAGCTCTGGTAGCCTCCTCATCTTTAGAAGCAGATGTGCTTGCAATATCAACCCTGTCCTTAGGTCTTGGAGGCAAATCCTTCCTAGGGAATTCCTCAGCATTCTCAGGCTTTTCAGTCTCTTTGCTTGTAGTTTCGTCTACACTTTCCACTTGTTCCCCCTCAACATGGGACTTCTCCCCCTCAACAACAGCTACTTCTGTCTCAAGGTCTGTTTGGAGTAGATCAGGGAACAGTTCTTCCAAAGTAAATTCTTGTCGAGGTTGTGGTGGAGATTTTCTTATCTCATCAATTACTTGATTTGGTTCCACTTGATCTACAACAGATGTGTCCTTCATGACAACATCTTGGGGTTGGCTATGTGTTTGTGTTTGCTGATTAACATCAGATAGCTTGTCAGTTATAACTTCACTCTCAATAAGGAAATCTAATTGGTTGATTTCAGTGATTACCTCAAGAATAGTTTGAGTAGCTCTTTCACTTTCTAGAGGTGTTGGCTCTTCAACCAGTAGAGGCTCCCCCTGGATGGAATCCTGGTGTACTGGGCTAGCTTGTGGTAGCTCCCCCTGCCTCTCTGCATCATCTTGTCTAGCTGGAGACTTTCCAGCACCTCCAGTTTCTTCTTCATCAGGAGTAAACACAACTTGCTCTTCAGAGCTACTAGAAGATTCTTGAGCCACTGGGGCTGATTTATTCTTCTTCTTTAGGGGTGTTTCCTTCTCAGGAGTGGGCATTTCCTTGGTCAAAACTCTATCCCATCTAGAGAAGATTCTCATGTCCATTCTTCTCATGTGGTTGATTTTTGATCCTGCAGCTTGACTCATTACTTCTGGTATACTACCAGCCAAGTAAAGACTTAGAATCCTACCCAAATTGGGTTTCTTCAGGCTCTCCTTTATCTTATCAAACAATACTGCAGACCAATCAGTATTTAGTTGGAAGATTATCCTTGTCATTAGACTGAACATGTATGCTGAAATCCTTTCATGTCCTCCAAACTTGCACAGGATCACTTTTCCAACTATTTCAGACAAGAATTTTCCTTGGCTGTTCATTCCCTTTCTGTTGAATACTGATCCAATTTTCATCTTGGAATCCAGTCCACACCATATCAGTGCTTCTCGAGTCTTAGAAGTAGAAACTTCATCTTCTTCCTTAGTTCTTGGTAGGTTTAGTACCTTTCTCAAACTCTTAGATGAGACCTTCACCTTAGCCCCATGAACCCTAGACTTTATCTTGAGTCCAGATTCATCTATTGTAGCTCCATTCAGGAATTCCAGAACTTCTTTCTTCCATATTTTTGTCGGCTCTGAAACAAGAAAATCTAACCCTGAGTTTGCAACTAGGGTTACCACATCCTTGATCTCTGGATCTGCGTCATCAAACGCATGCCGCACCAGTTCATATCCTTCGTTCATGTTCTCTTCGAACTTGGGAGCCATTAGGGTTTGAAGAATTTGAATTGAGAGAAGAGAGGTGTCGACACACAAGTTTGGTCACGAAACTTTGGTAAGCGTGTCGAAAGACAATGTTGAAACCCTATTTATACCTTTCTAGAGTTGAAGATGAAAGGGCGCGTCAACAAACTTAAATTCTGTCGACACTGTTGAAAAGTGTCGACACAGACTTATAATGTCTCGACAACAATGTGTCGACACAAGTATAATCGACAGAATATATGTGTCGACACTTGTTTATGTGTCGACACCACTTAACTCAACACTTAGTCGAGACTTTACTTGGTTAATTCTGTGTAAATTCTAAGTGTCGACACCACCTTGGTTGTGTCGACACCGACCCTGTATGTGTCGACACAAATTTTCTGAAGTGTCGACACAGACTTCCTAGATGTGTCGACACCTTTTCTCCGAAGTGTCGACACCAATTCTCTGTCTCGACACAGACAACTCTGTGTGTCGACACTATTTTACTTAGCCATTTCTGTAAACTTATTCTAAGTTTATCATACCTAATTCAATTTTAAACCTATTGAATTTGGTTTCTTCTAAAGGCTTAGTATACATGTCAGCTAGTTGATTATCTGTATTAACATACTCCAGTGAAATATCTTCTTTTTCTACATGTTCCCTTAGAAAATGATATTTTATTTCAATGTGTTTAGTTCTACTATGGGAAACAGGATTGTTTGCAATAGATATAGCACTAGTAGAATCACAAAATAGTGGTGTTCTACTTGAATACCATAGTCTTCTAGCTGATGTTGTATCCATAGAAGTTGAGCACAGCAACTTCCTGCAGCCACATATTCTGATTCTGCTGTGCAGATAGCCACACTTGTTTGTTTCTTGCTACTCCAAGATATCAGTCTTCCACCTAGGAATTGATAGGTCCAGTTGTACTTTTCCTATCTTCTTTGCAGCCTGCAAAATCTGCATCTGAATAACCTGTCAGTTCAAAGTCTCCATTCCTAGGGTACCAAAGGCCTAAATAAGGAGTGCCCTTAAGATATCTCAGAACTCTTTTGACTGCTGTCAAATGAGACTCTTTAGGATATGCTTGGTACCTAGTACAGACACATGTAGCATACATGATATCTGGTCTACTTGCAGTCAAATACAATAGGGAGCCAACTATCCCTCTATACAAAGTCTCATCTACAGGTTTCCCTGCATCATCTTTGCTAAGAGACATACTTGACCCCATAGGAGTCTTCATGGTACTGGATGATTCCATACCATACTTCCTTATTAATTCTAGGGTGAACTTAGACTGGCATATGGATAAACCATTCTCAGTCTGTCTAACTTGGAGACCCAAGAAGAACTTAAGTTCCCCCATACTGCTCATCTCAAATTGCCCTTGCATAAGTTTTGCAAACTTTTTGCAAAGACTACTTTCAGTAGACCCAAATATTATGTCATCTACATATATTTGGACTAGTATGATCTTGCCTCTGGATTCCCTAAGGAATAAAGTATTGTCTATTTTCCCCCTTGTGAATTTATTCTCAATGAGGAAAGTAGACAGGGTTTCATACCAAGCCCTAGGGGCTTGTTTTAACCCACACAAAGCCTTCCTAAGTCTATAGATATAATTAGGTTGAGTTGAATCAACAAAACCTGATGGCTGTTCCACATAGACCTCTTCTTTCAGATTACCATTCAGAAAGGATGACTTAACACCCATTTGGAATACTTCAAATCCTTGATAGGTTGCATAGGCCAGGAACATCCTAATGGTTTCCAGTCTGGCTACTGGAGCAAAGGTTTGATCAAATTCAATACCTTCTTCCAGCCTATATCCCTTAGCAACCAGTCTTGCTTTATTCTTGATAATTACTCCATGTTCATCCATCTTGTTCCTAAAGATCCACTTGGTCTCAATTATGTTGTGGTCTTTTGGTTTAGGAACAAGCTCACAGACTTTGTATCTCTTGAACTGATTCAGCTCCTCTTGCATTGCCTCAATCCAATGAGGGTCTATGATGGCTTCTTCAAACTTCTTTGCCTCTACTTGGGATAGAAAACTGGAGTAGAGTACTGCACTCAGATTTCTGCTCCTTGTTTGTACCCCTTGTCTTATATCACCAATGATTTGATCTGCTGGATGATCTCTTAGATGTCTATTAGCTGGAGGCAGCCTGACTTCAGGTTGAACTCCTTCAGCTTCTTCAACTTGCTGCACTCCTTGGTCTTCTTCTGCATTATGTATATGTAGTACTCCGCCTGGACAACAGCCACTATTATCCACATGCTGACTTGCAGTAGATTCTTCTTCAATAGTGAGCTTGTCCATCTTCTTAGTCACACCTGTGGAGCTGCAAATACTTCTAGACAACTCATTGTTAATAAGTCTAGCTTCATCAAATACTACATGTACTGACTCTTCTACAACTTGAGTAGACAACTTATAGACCCTATAAGCCTTACTATTGTTACTGTACCCAACAAAGATCCCCTCTTGGGATTTGGCAGCAAACTTGGTCAAGTAAGACTTTCCATTGTTAAGTATAAAGCATTTACAATCAAAGATCCTGAAATAGGATAGATTTGGTTTTCTGCCTTTCACAATCTCATAGGGGGTCTTATTGTGGCTTTTAGTAATGGTAGCCCTATTAATTACATGGCATGCAGTATTAACTGCCTCAGCCCAGAAATATTCTGGTAGAGATGTGTCACTTAATAGGGTCCTACCAGCCTCAATCAAGGTTCTATTCTTCCTTTCAGCAATGCCATTTTGCTGGGGTGTTCTTGGTGAAGAAAATTCCTGAAATATCCCAAAATCTTCACATAGTTTTGTCATACTATCAGACTGGAATTCAGTATCATGGTCACTTGTTATTTTAACCACTGTGCTGTCTAACTTATTTTGAATTTGTTTGACAAAACTATAGAAGATACTAGGTGTTTCAGATTTCTGTCTAAGGAAGAACACCTAGGAAAACCTTGAGTAGTCATCTACAACCACAAATGTGTAGAACTTCCTACCTAGGCTGTGAACTGGCATAGGACCAAAGAGATCCATATGCAAGAGGTATAAGCACCTCACAGCATCTTTGTTCTCAATGCTATTAAAGGTGGATCTAGTTTGCTTGCCCTTTTGACAAGTTGTGCATATTCCATCTTTAATACACTTAACTTGAGGACCATTCCTCACTAACTCTTTGCTATAGAGTTGGCCAATTGTCTTGTAGTTGAGATGGGCTAGCCTCTTGTGCCATTTGACACAATGAGAGACTTTCTCATCAGCTACAAGACACACTGGAGAAACATTGGTCTCACACATAATGTCTAGGCAATAGACATTTCTCTTTCTATAACCTATCAAAATGATCTCTTGATCATTTGACCTCCTGATATGACAACCATCTTTGACAAATGAGATGTCATATCCTAAATCACTCAGTTGACTTATACTAATAAGGTTATGTTTCAAACCTTTAACATAAGACATTTGAGTAATTGTTATATGGGTGCTAGAAATGTTACCAAAACCCTTGATAATTCCTTTTTCAGAACCACCAAAGGTGACTTTAGGACCATCCTTGATAGGTGTGTAGTACTTTAGCAATCCCCTAGTTCCAGTCATGTGTCTGGAACATCCACTGTCCAAGTACCATATTGGGGCATGTCCACTTGGACTCACCTGCAAAATAGATTAGTTGACCTTAGAACCCAAAGAATTCTTGGGTCCTTGGTGCTGGTTAGTTTGCCTCTTAACAAAGCTACCTGCAGATCTTCCAACAGGCAGTTTGCTACTCATCTTCACACTAGAATTATGCCAGCAGTCAATGGCAAAGTGGCCTACCTTGCCATAGCACCAGCACTCAAATCTATTGTACCTTTGCTTAGGTACAACCCTAGCTGTTCTATCTACAACAGGCTTGTTGAGTACTGGGGCTTTCCCCTTAGACTTGGACTGAACAGTCCTAGCAGGTTTAGTAAACCCTAATCCAGTTTTACCTTTTTGATGAACAAATTCATCTATCAAAGGTAGAACAGACTTTGTGTTGGAACACCCTATTACTAATTTGGGTCAGGATCACTATGTCTCTAGGAAACAAATGTTTGACCTCCTGTATAGCTCAAAAGGTCAATTAGAATTGAGTCTAAGGGTTAGAAGTCTAGGTTTGGAAGCTGCCCTCAAGACCAGGATTTTCTGTTTGGAGACTAAGTCATATCGTCGAGCTCAGCACGACGATTCGTCGAACTCCGATCGACGATCATCTAGCTCAACTTCGACAGATCGTCGAACTCCATTCGACGATCGCTGAGCTCAACTTCATCATATCGTCGAACTGCATTCGACGATCGGTGAGCTCATGTCGACGATCTTGACTCAGCTTTGGATCTTTATCTCTGAGCTCAGTTCGACGATCTTGGAGCTCAGATCGACGATATTTTGCTGTTGTATTAGTCCATATCGCTGAGCTCAGTCCGACGATAGCAGAGCTCAGTTTGACATTTTCAGATAACTTCAAGGATGTTTCTAGATTCAATTTCAAATCAGTTAAGGAGTTATTCTGCAATTAATTCTGAAGATTTCCTAGCCGTTTTCATTCATTTCTGGACCAAGTTTCAAGGGATTTTCAAGGAATATTTCTATGGACTTTCCTCCAGAAGAGATTTTGCAATTAAGGATGCCATTAATGCAGACCAACGGCTATTCTTCTCAGAGAATGTTTTTCCATTTTGTATTAGAGAATAAAAGAGAAGAATTTTTGAATCTCTAATACAGATACACAGACACACACAGACAGACATCAGTAATCTTCAACAAAATATTCTATCTCAAAGAATTCTCAAGAACACTCATCCAAGGAGATCAACTTTTTCTGAAATCTTCAGATCTCTCTAGTTTTCAAGTGTCCAAGGCCAACATATTTCAAGACTCCAGACATTCAACATTTCAGCTGTTGCTGAAATCATCTTTTGCTGGAGCTCAACTTTTGAAGGCCTATCACCCTACAGCAAAGCTTCTTTTCCTGAAGATCTCAAGGACTCAGGGGGAGCTTTGACACCATCAATCCACATAGTCTTCTCAGTTGATCTGAGAAAGAGAAGACTTCCATCACTCTCTCACCCCCTCTCTGTAAAGGGTTTCTCAAACTCCCTTCAAAAGTTTGAGTTTGGTTTTTGAGCACCTTGTCAAAAGCTCATTGGTGGCAAGACACCTGATCAAAAAATATGCTTTGGTTTTTGAGCACCTTATCAAAAGCTCATTGGTGCCCAGGACACCTGATCAACTCATCCTGTAGTGGATTCCTACCTAGGGTGGTAGAAGAGTGGATGTACCCAAGTTTAGGGGAACCACTATATTTCCTTGTGTCTTCTGGTTTTGCTTGTCTTTATTTTTGTTTCTGGCGTTGATTATTCTGTGATTAGCATTTGATTAGTTTAGTTCTGTAATTAGATTTTTAATTGCTTCCCTGCTCACTCATATTACAACAATTATTGTAAAAACTTTTAAAGCACCATATACTCTATTCACCCCCCTCTAGAGTATATCAGATCTAGCTGCACTTTCAATTGGTATCAGAGGGAGGTTGGTTAAACATACCATACCTGATTGGTTGTACAGGCTAACACCTGAACCCAAAGATCCCTAGTTAGATCTGTTTTTCTTTTGTAGTTTATTATTAGATTTTGTTTTCACAAATCATGGCCCAAAACAAAGATTATGTTAGCACCAGACCTCTAGTGTGCAATCTATCCAAGTTTGCACTTTGGAAAGTAAGGATCAGACTATACATGAATTCTATTGACGAAGATATTTTTAACTCTGTTTTGACAGTGTGTCCAAGACCTCCAGAGAACTCCAGTACAAATGTTATTCCACCTCCATCAGGAACAGATGCTGATATCAAGAGATGGAAGGTAGCTGATGCCAAGGCTATGAACATCTTAGCCCAGACAATGTCTGATGACATATTTCAAAAGGTGGCTGAATGCAATTCAGCAAAGGAAATTTGGGACAAACTCTCAGAAATAGTCTCAGGCTCAGCTGATGAGAGAAAGGATAGGAGATCCCACCTCATATCTCAAAATAAGAATTTCAAGAAAGGAGAAACTGAGTCAGTGGGAGATATGTACAACAGGCTCAGTCTAATTGTCAGTGAACTCAGGACATTGGATAAAGAGATCTCACTAACTGAACTCAATGACAAGATCCTAATGTGCTTCCCTAGCACTTGGGATTCAAGAATCTGGCCAATTAAGGATGCCAGAAGTCTGAATGAGATCACCACTGAAGCTCTATTGGGTAAGCTCAAATCTTATGAGCTACTCATCAAGAATAGAGAAGAAGAACAGAAGGCTGCCTCACCAGCCACAAGAAAAGAGAAGACCATAGCCTTCAAGACAACTGAAGATCTACCTGAAGACAAAGCCAGAAGCAATGACGAACGGCTCAGTCTGCTGGCCAAAAGATTTTACAAGATGGCCAGAAAGGACTTCAGAAGGAGATCATACAAGGAACATGATAAGCCAAGGTATGACAAGTCCATTAATAATAATAATAAAGACATTATTTGCTTTGGTAGCAGGAAACCAGGGCACATAGTTCCTGACTGTCCAGAAAACAAAAACAAGGACAGAAGGGACAGGAAAGAAAGAAGAAAAGAAAAAGACTCCAAAAGGAATGGCAATGGCAAACCCTCATCAAGCAAAAACAAACATACAAGAAAGGGATTTGTTGCTGAATCCTGGAGTGAGACTGAAGAGGAGTCAGAAGCCTCATCCAGCTCCAGTGATGATGAGGATGATGCAGAAGAGAAAGAGTTCTGCATGATGGCAATCAATGACTCACAGCATAATTCAGAAGAAGAGGAGTCAGAGTCAGATTCAGAGACTCAACCTGAAGAAGATCAGGTAATCAGTTCTTTTGATTTTAATTCAGAGGATTTTAAATCTAAATTTAAAGCATTGTGTTTAGACCTGCTAAAGTCTGAGAAAGAAATTATCTCTCTCAGAAATCATTTATCTGAACACAATACTTTAAAGTCAGAAAACCTCAAACTCTCTCAGGAGTTGGAGTGCTGTAGGGAACAGATAGCTTCACTGAAAAGTGAGCTCTCTGAGGCCAAGAAGCTTGAAGAATCCCTTAATGGGAGAAGCATCAAGCTGATGGACATCACAAGCACAGTGAACTCCAGATTTAACAGTACACTGGGCTTGGGTGCTTCATCCAGCCAACCCATAGTTCTAACAACTCCAATCAAATTCATTTCTAACAAAGGAAAGGGAGTTGTAGAGGTTGCTAGGAAAAATTCTGATCTGCCCAAGAAAACCAAGTCCCAGCACAAATCGTCGAACGGAGATCGAGATCGCCGAATGAAGATCGACGATCGCCGAACGCAGATAGACGATCTCAGCCAAAATCGTCGAACGCAGGTCGACGATCTCAAATACCTGAACTCAGCCATAGTCGACCGTCGAACGGAGCTCGACGATATAACCCAAGATCGTCGAACGCAGCTCCAAGATCGTCGAACAGAGGTCAGAGCTCTGGAAACTTTTTCAAAGGCAAATCAAAATTCAATCCTGAGGGTCCTTCATCCCAAATCTTTAACCCTTATACTGAATGGATTATACCTCCAAGGAGATATCATCCTGAAGGTTATAAGAGTCAACCAGGGATGTCTTTCATTTCAGAATTTAAAGGTTATCAACCTAGGCCCAAGGTAAAGTGGGTCAAAAATAAATGAATTGTCTTATGTGCAGGTGAAGACCTATCCAACATCTAACCAGCAATGGTACTTGGATAGTGGGTGCTCTAAGCACATGACAGGGAACAAGGACAATATCACATCCTTTAGAGCCAAGCTTGGACCCAAAGTTATCTTTGGTGATTCAAACTTTGGATAGACTAAAGGATATGGTGCAGTCCAGATTGGATCAGTAACTTTCAATAAGGTACCTTATGTGGAAGGGCTGAAGCCCAACTTAATAAGCATCAGTCAGCTGTGTGATGAAGGCTATCAGGTGACCTTCAGCAAAGCCTTATGCAAAATCAAGTCAGAGGACAACACAACTGTGTTGACAGGTAAAAGGAAAGGTAACATCTATCTAGTAGATTTTCTTTCAACTGATGTAGATATTTGCTTGTTTAATTCTATCTGTAGACCAAATATTCTATGGCATAAGAGACTAGGACACCTAAACCTTAGAACTATTGCTAGGCTATCCAAGGACAACCTTGTTAGAGGACTACCTTTTGGCCCCTATAAGAAGGAAGGACTCTGCAGGGCTTGTCAATTAGGCAAGCAAACTAAAAACAGCTTTAAGTCACTTAATAAGAGTGATTCACCTAGGATATTGTATCTGTTACACATGGATCTTTTTGGACCCATCACAGTACAAAGCCTAGGAGGGAAATCCTACACCTTAGTAGTTGTAGATGACTTCTCTATATTCACTTGGGTGTTCTTTGTAAGGAAGAAGTCTGATAACTTTAGTGTCTAACAGAATTTCTCAAATGTATACAGATTGAGTTCAATACTCACATTGCCCTGATCAGAAGTGATCATGGGACAGAGTTTGATTCTCTTCTTATGCAAGAGTTCTGTCAGAGTGAAGGTATCATGCATACTGTCTCAGCTCCTAGAACTCCTCAACAAAATGGGGTAGCCTGAAGGAAAAATAGAACCCTTATTGAATCTGCCACTACATTGTTGTCAGATGCTCACCTTCCTCTATCCTTTTGGGCAGAGGCAGTGAACACCTCCAACTATGTGCTGAATAGAAGTTTGATACATAAACTAAAGGGAAAGACTCCCTATGAATTACTCAAAGGGAAGAAACCTAAAGTTGATTATTTTAGAGTCTTTGGTTGTATTTGCTACATACATAATAATGACAAGAATTATTTAGCAAAATTTCAAGCCAAAGCTGATGAAAGAGTGTTTCTGGGATACTCCATGATCAGCAAGGCTTATAGGGTCTATAATAAATCATCTTTAAAAATTGAGGAATCTGTTCATATTTCATTTGATGAATCTAACATGTCTTTCAAGGAGAAGATCTCTTCTACCATAGAACCTTTGCAGGAACATTCTCTAGTTGAAGACTTGAAAAAGTTACAGGTTACCCAAAGGGATGAAAGCAGTGAAGATGAAGAAAATGCTCAATATATTGAAGAATAACTTGAAGAGTCAGTTGTTGTACCACAAGAGGAAACAACAACACAGGTTGGTGAACAATCAACACCCCCTGTTGATTTAGTAACATCAAGAGACCATCCAATTTCCCAAATAATTGGAGACATCTCAGCTGGTGTGCAAACCAGAAATTAGGTCAACCAAAACCTATTGCACACCTGCTTCCTATCTCAAATTGAACCTCAGTCCATTCAAGATGCAGAGCAAGATCCACACTGGATCATTGCAATACAAGAAGAGTTGCATCAATTTGAGAGGAACAAAGTATGGGAACTAGTGCTAAAGCCTAAGGATCACTCCATTGTTGGAACAAAGTGGGTATTCAGAAACAAATTGGATGATCAAGGAGTAATTGTAAGAAACAAGGCAAGGCTAGTTGCTCAGGGATATTCTCAAGAAGAAGGGATAGACTACGACCAGACCTTTGCACCAGTTGCAAGATTGGAAGCCATCAGAATATTTTTAGCTTATGCAGCAGCACATAAAGGGTTCAAGGTATATCAGATGGATGTCAAAAGTGCATTTCTAAATGCAGATATCAAAGAGGAAGTATATGTCAGACAACCTCCAGGTTTTATCTCTCCAACTTATCCTAATTATGTTTTTAGATTGAACAAAGCATTATATGGTCTCAAGCAAGCTCCTAGAGCATGGTATGAGACCCTAGCATGCTTTATCTTGGAAAATGGTTTTATAAGGGGTAGAGTAGACCAAACTCTTTTCATTAGAACCCATAAGTCCCATACCCTACTAGTACAGATTTGTGTAGACGATATTATTTTTGGTTCTACTGACTCCAAATTGTGCAGAAGGTTTTCCAACCTAATGCATTATAAATTTGAGATGAGTAGCATGGGTGAGCTATATTTTTTCCTAGGATTGAAAGTCAAGCAACATGCTGAAGGCATCTTTATTTCTCAAACCAAATATGCAAATGAACTGGTTAAGAAATTTGGCATGTCTGAAGCATCTTGTATGAAAACACCCATGCCTACTAATGTTGTATTGGATGCTGATGAACATGGGAAACCTGTTGATCAGACAACATATAGAGTAATGATTGGCTCTTTACTGTATCTTACAGCTAGTAGACCAGATATAATGTTTGCTACATGTATATGTGCTAGGTTCCAAGTAAGCCCTAGAGAGTCACACCTAACACTAGTAAAGAGGATTCTTAGGTATGTTAAAAGTTGTACAAATCTAGGTCTCTGGTATCCAAAAGATTCAGCATTTGAGTTAACTGGATTTTCTGATGCTGATTATGCTGGATGCAGAATTGAAAGGAAAAGCGCCAGTGGAACTTGTCAGTTCCTTGGTGACAGACTTGTCTCTTGGTTTTGTAAGAAACAAACTTTTGTGTCAACTTCAACTGCTGAAGCTGAATATATGGCTGCAGGCAGTTGTTGTTCACAAATCTTGTGGATTCAAAACCAACTCCTAGACTATGGCTACAACTTAGAGAAGTCTAAAATCTTTTGTGATAACACCAGTACTATTTCTATAGCTCAAAATCCAGTCCTCCGTAGTAGGACAAAACACATAGATATTAGGCATCATTTCTTAAGGGATAATGTTGAAAAGAATAAAATTAAACTACAGTATATCCCAACTGATTTACAAAGGGGAGATATTTTACCCAAGCCCTTGGATGAAAAGAAACACACCTTCTTCCTAAATCAGTTAGGAATGTTGGATGGAGGAAGTCTTAAATAATCTCTAAGATTTTGAAAGCTTAAAAATTGACCAAGACTAGGCAAACATCCTGATTTTTCTTAGTGTCTCGAGTCTTTCTGATCTCTGAACTGCGCTCGACGATTTTCCCCCAGATCGTAGAACGGAGATCGACGATATCCGAAATCGTCGAACTGAGTTCAGCGCTTCTCAGATAGTATGAACTATCTCTTCCGGTCAACGATCGTCGAACGGCGGTCGACGATTTTGTTCTTTGAACGATCGTCGAACAGAGATCGACGCTCTCCAATATCGTCGAACGGAGATCGACGATGTTGAAGTCTCTTCAAATTCCTTTAGAATCCTCGATCGTCGAACGGAGTTCAACGGTCTTTCCAATTCTGCGTCGAACCCTAATATAAAATTCATTTTTCGCCGTCGTTCTCCTTTGCGCTTTCGATTTCTCTGCAAGAATTTTATTTCCCTCCAAACGGTTCTGCACTTGGTCGTTTTGTTTGTTGAATTTTTGCAGGTACCCATGGCTGTGTCTGTTGCTGTTCTCGCCGCCATGAAGTTTGATGCTGGCTTCGACATCGACACGGAATCCTTCAGCACAACCGACCAGGTCTTTCAGGATATTTTGGGGCTATTCAAAGAGCAGAACCTGACAGCAATCATGACTACAAGGATCAAGCTTGCATCTGATGAGATCAAGGAATGGGTCTACACTGCCCACAATCAAGACAACTCAACCATTGTTGGGTCAATATCTGGCACTCAGGTACCCTTAACCCCAGCAATTTTATCAGAGGTTTTTGAGTTGAGAACTGGTGAAGATACTGCTGACTTGTCTGGAGAAGAGTATACTGACCTGCTTGCCAGAATGGGTCATTCTGAGGCCAACCCTAGCAAGCTCTTGAAAAAGAACCTTTCCGTGGAATACAGATTCGTGGCAGATGTAGTTGGGAAAGTGCTACTGGCTAAGCACTCTGCCCATGATACAATCTCAAGGTATCAGCTCTGCCTCATGGGAGCCCTTGTAGACAGGAAGAATTTGAATTGGGGAGAAGTCTTCTTTGACCTTATCAAGAAGAAGATAAACAAAAGTTTTGTCAACTTTGGAAGGATTATTGGGGTGTTTCTGCAGCACAGGTGCCCTGCTTTGCTGGTCTCCTCTGGAATCCATATCAATGCATCTAAGAGACTGTCTTGTGCCCTGTTTGGTAAATGGGACAGACAAATCAGCAAGCCCAGCAGGCCCTCCTCCAGCACTCCTTCAGGCACAAGGACTCTCAGAGTCACTTCCCCACAGGTCTCTGCCCCTGCAGATGACCTGCCTGCTGTTGTTGCTTCTCCTCCTCCAATTCCATCTCTTCCCATACCATCTACCATTCCAACTCCATCCACCATCATCATCTCCAGTCCCTCTCCAACATCTACACCATCTCCAGTACCTACCCTTCCACTTACAGAAGAACAATTCCATCCCTTATTCTCCTACCCTCAACCAGATCACTTCATCACCCTCCCATCCTTCCTTCACCCTCATTGATGATTCCTTTATGGATGACTCTCCATCCTCTCCTCCTGAGCTACCCTCATCCTCAACTTCCTATCAAGATCTTCTACAAGAGATCATTGACCAACCCACATTCACCCCATCCATCTCCATCCCACTATCCTCCATATCCACCTTACCCACACCTCAGCCATCTCTTCCCCCATTCACCAGCTCTCCACTACCCTCACCCTCAGCTGCTCCTCCATCTTCTACCTATGCTCCAGTCACCCTTGAGCAAGTAGACCTTCCAGCCCTTGCTGACAGGTTGTATGAATTGCTAGCCCCCAGGCTATCTCTTCTTATGGAGACCTCCTTGGCTCCATTACACCTGTCAGTGGCAGCTCTCTTTGCCAGGCTCTCATCTCTATTTCCTCAGGCAGCCCCTACAGCAGTGTGTCTTGATCCAGCCTTGTCTGAATCTAGGCAGGGGGAGATGCCCTATGAAGTGAGTCTTCCTGCTACTGCTGTTGCTGCTGTTTCTATGAGCCTGTCTACTGCTGCTGCTGTTGCTGCTGTTTCTGTGAGCCTGTCTACTGTTGCTGCTGTTTCTTCAGCTCCTATTCTTGCTCCTGCTGTTGTGACTCAACAACAAATTCCTCCTGCTGCAGTCTTTGCAATAGACCTCAGGTCTTTGCTTTCAAACTTTGATCAGTTATATTTCAGATGTCTGCCAGAGACAGTTGCTATCCAGCCCCCAGAGGATCTGTCCAAGGCACTTGTGCCATTCTCCTGCTGTGACCCCAGCATCATCACCTCTTTTGTCAACTCAGTATATGCTGCTGCTTCTTATGATGAAAGCATTGTTGTTGATGTTGTTGCCTCTACTGCTGCTGAACATTTTGTTACTGCTGCTGAAAGTTTTGATACTGCTGCTAAAATTTCTGTTATTGCTGTTGAGCCAATTTCCAAGGAAATTCTTATGTCAGAGGCACCTGAATTTGAGTCTTCTGCAGTTTCTGATGATATTTCTACTGTTGATGCTGTTGTTAGTGAAACTGTTGCTACTGCTGTCACTTCTCCAGAATCTATTGCTGCTGCTGTTGTTACTGAACCTGCAATATCTGCTGTTGTTGTTACTGCTTCTACTCCCATTACAACAACTTCTGTATCTGTTACTGCTTCAACCTCTGCTGCTACACCATCTGTTGCCTCATCTGCTTCTGTACAGCTCAAGAAGGATTTGATGAAGAAACTTGATGCCCTGTATGATGACCAGAGTTCTGAAAGTGATGAGTACAGAACAGACTCTGATGACTCTTCTGCTACCATTGCCAGGAAAAGAAAGGCAAGGAGCAAAGCCATGAAGAGAGTACCTCCTGCCAAGGTCAAAGATAACAATGATATTCCATACTACATTCTTCATGATTGCCCTATCACTGAGCACTGGATGCAGTACTCCAAGAACCAACTGAAAGTAATGAAAAAGAAGAGGAAATATGTAAAGGGTTCTTCACAATTCCAACACTCTCATCCTCCTCCACCACCTCCTCCTGATGCAGGTGCAGGTGGAAGTTCTACTGCTCAACCCCCTGCCAGAAGTCAGGCCCCCTATCAGCCTCATGCCAGATCTTACCATAGGGGAACCCAATCCAGGGATTCTCAATCTAGGAGAGGAGGATACAGAGGAAATCAAAGAGATCTCCAGGTCTACTCCAAAGGTTACTCAAGGCAACACCCATATTCCAGGGGAGGACAAATTTCTTCTGATACCACATCTGGTCCTTTCCCCTATAAGCTGAAAGAAACTGTGTCATCCAAGCCTCCTCAAGACAATCCCTCTAACAGATATGAGCCACCAGTACCTTTTGAGGACCCTGAGAACAATCCAGTTGCTTGGACTGCAAGATTAAAAGAACTAGCTGCACTTTCAATTGGTATCAGATGATACCAGATCAAACAAAGAAGCCCTCAATCCCAACAGAGAAATCAAACTTGTTAAGGGCAAGGAAAGGAAATGACAATGTAAGGTGACAATCTCTGTGTTTTCTGATTATCTGGGATGATATATATATATCTCTGTGGTTCTGCTGTCCAGCTTTTCTTTTTGTCTTTCTGTATTGCTGCTTGTATGTTGTTAATTAAATTTTTCCAAAGTCTGTAAATAGTAATCCTAACCCAAATAGGGGGAGATTGTTGGAACACCCTATTACTAATTTGGGTCAGGATCACTATGTCTCTAGGAAACAAATGTTTGACCTCCTGTATAGCTCAAAAGGTCAATTAGAATTGAGTCTAAGGGTTAGATGTCTAGGTCTGGAAGCTGCCCTCAAGATCAGGATTTTTTGTTTGGAGACTAAGTCATATCGTCGAGCTCAGCACGACGATTCGTCGAACTCCGATCGACGATCGTCTAGCTCAACTTCGACAGATCGTCGAACTCCATTCGACGATCGCTGAGCTCAACTTCATCATATCGTCAAACTCCATTCGACGATCGGTGAGCTCAGGTCAACGATCTTGACTCAGCTTTGGATCTTTATCTCTGAGCTCAGTTCGACGATCTTGGAGCTCAGATCGACGATATTTTGCTGCTGTATTAGTCCATATCGCTGAGCTCAGTCCGACGATAGCAGAGCTCAGTTCGACGTTTTCAGATAACTTCAAGGATGTTTCTAGTTTCAATTTCAAATCAGTTAAGGAGTTATTCTGCAATTAATTCTGAAGATTTCCTAGCCGTTTTCATTCATTTCTGGACCAAGTTTCAAGGGATTTTCAAGGAATATTTCTATGGACTTTCCTCCAGAAGAGATTTTGCAATTAAGGATGCCACTAATGCAGAACAACGGCTATTCTTCTCAGAGAATGTTTTTCCATTCTGTATCAGAGAATAAAAGAGAAGAATTTTTGAATCTCTAATACAGATACACAGACACACACAGACAGACATCAGTAATCTTCAACAAAATATTCTGTCTCAAAGAATTCTCAAGAATACTCATCCAAGGAGATCAACTTTTTCTGAAATCTTCAGATCTCTCTAGTTTTCAAGTGTTCAAGGCCAACATATTTCAAGACTCCAGACATTCAACATTTCAGCTGTTGCTGAAATCATCTTTTGCTGGAGCTCAACTTTTCAAGGCCTATCACCCTGTTGGAACACCCTATTACTAATTTGGGTCAGGATCACTATGTCTCTAGGAATCTTTGTTTGACCTTCTGTATAGCTTAATAGGTCAATTAGAATTGAGTCTAAGGGTTAGAAGTCTAGGATTGGAAGCTGCCCTGAAGACCAAGTTTTTCTGTCTGGAGACTAAGTCTGATCGTCGAGCTCAGCACGACGATTCGTCGAACTCAGATCGACGATCGTCGAGCTCAACTTCGGCAGATCGTCGAGCTCCACTCGACGATCGCTGAGCTCAACTTCATAATATCGTCGAACTCCATTCGACGATCGGTGAGCTCAGTTCGACGATTTTGACTCTGCATTAGATCTTTATCTCTGAGCTCAGTTCGACGATCTTTGAGCTCAGATCGACGATTATTTTGCTGCTTAAGTTTTCCAGATCGCTGAGCTCAGATCGACGATAGCAGAGCTCAGTTCGACGATTTCAGTTAACTTCCAGAATTCAAATTCAAATCAGACAGGAGTTATTATGCAATTAATTCAGAGATTTGCTAGCCGTTTTCATTTATTTCTGGACCAAGTTTCAAGGGATTTTTCAAGGAATAATTCTGTGGACATTCCTCCAGAAGAGTTTTTGCAATTAAGGATGCAATCAATGCAGGCCAACGGCTATCTTTGACAGAGAATGATATTCTATTCTGGCACAGAGAATAAAAGACAGAATATTTTTGAATGAAGATAAAAGAACAAAAAGAGGATACACAATACAGAATACAGAGACTCTTTCAAAATCTTCTGTCGAAAAGAATTCTGAAGAACACTCATCAAGGAGATCAAGCTTTCAAAAATCTTCAGATCTATTCAGCTCTCAAAGTGTTCAAGGCCAACATCAATTCAAGACTCCAGACACTCAACATTTCAGCTTGCTGAAATCATCTATTGCTGGAGATCTACCTTTGAAGGCCTATCACCCTCAGTAAAGCTCTTCTTCCTGAAGATTTCAAGGATTCAGGGGGAGCTTTGACATCAATCCACATAGTCTTCTCAGTTGTTTGAGAAAGAGAAGACTGCCATCACTCTCTCACCCCCACTCTGTAAAGGGTTTTTCAAACTCCCTTCAAAAGTTTGAATCTGGTTTTTGAGCATCTTATCAAAAGCTCATTGGTGGCAAGACACCTGATCAAAAAATCTGCTTTGGTTTTTGAGCACCTTATCAAAAGCTCATTGGTGCCCAGGACACCTGATCAACTCATCCTGCAGTGGATTCCTACCTAGGGTGGTAGAAGAGTGGATGTACCCAAGTTTGGGGAAACACTATATTTCCTTGTGTCCTCTGGTTCTGCTTGTTTATTTTTTTGTTTCTGGCCTTGATTTGTCTGTGCTTAGTTTTTGCATAGCTTAGTTCTGTGATTAGATTTATATTTGCTTCCCTGCTCACACATAGTACAACAATTGTTGTAAAAGCTTTTAAAAAGTTTTAAAACACCATATACTCTATTCACCCCCCTCTAGAGTATATCAGATCTAGTTTCACTTTCAATTGGTATCAGAGCCAGGTTGGTTAAACATACCATACCTGATTGGTTGTACAGGCTAACACCTGAACCCCAAGATCCTAAACTAGATCTGTTTTTCTTTTGTATTTTATTATTAGATTTTGTTTGCACAAATCATGCCCCAAAATAAAGATTATGCTAGCACCAGACCTCCAGTGTGCAATCTGTCAAAGTTTGCACTTTGGAAAGCAAGGATTAGACTCTACATGAATTCTATTGACGAAGATATATTTAATTCTGTTTTGACAGTGTGTCCAAGACCCCCAGAAAGTACAAGTACAAATGCTGTTCCACCTCCATCAGGAACAGATGCTGACATCAAAAAGTGGAAAGTAGCTGATGCCAAGGCTATGAACATCCTAGCCCAGACAATGTCAGATGACATTTTTCAAAAGGTAGCTGAATGTAATTCAGCCAAGGAAATCTAGGATAGACTCTCAGAAATAGTCTCAGGCTCAGCTGATGAAAGAAAGGACAGAAGATCCCATCTCATCTCTCAATATGAGAACTTCAAGAAGGGAGAGAATGAGTCAGTGGGAGACATGTATAACAGACTGAGTCTAATTGTCAGTGAACTGAGGACATTAGACAAAGAGATCTCTCTGACAGAACTTAATGACAAGATCCTAATGTGCTTCCCCAGCACTTGGGATTCAAGAATCTGGCCAATTAAGGATGCCAGAAGTCTGAATGAGATCACCACTGAAGCCTTGTTGGGTAAGCTCACATCTTATAAGCTACTCATCAAGAACAGAGAGGAAGAACAGAAGGCTGCTTCACCAGCCACAAGAAAGGAGAAGACCATAGCATTCAAGGCAACTGAGGATCTGCCTGAAGAAAAAGCTACAAGCAATGATGAACTTCTCAGCTTGTTGGCCAAAAGATTCTACAAGATGGCCAGAAAGGACTTCAGAAGAAGTTCATACAAGGAGCAGGATAAGCCAAGGTATGACAAGTCCATTGGCAATAACAAAGACATTATCTGCTTTGGTTGCAGGAAACCAGGGCACATAGTTCCTGACTGTCCAGAGAACAAGAACAAGGACAGAAGGGACAGAAAAGAAAGAAGAAAGGAGAAGGACCCCAAAAGGAATGGAAGTGGCAAACCTTCTTCAAGCAGGAATAAGCATACAAGAAAAGGGTTTGTTGCTGAATCCTGGAGTGAGACTGAAGAGGAGTCAGAAGCCTCATCCAGCTCCAGTGATGATGAGGATGATGCAGAAGAAAAGGAGTTCTGCATGATGGCAATCAATGCCTCACAGCACAATTCAGAGGAAGAAGAGTCAGAGTCAGACTCAGAGACTCAACCTGAAGAAGATCAGGTAATTAGTTCTTTTGATTTTACTTCAGAAGATTTTAAATCTGAATTTAAAACACTGTGTTTAGACCTGCTAAAGTCTGAGAAAGAGATTATCTCTCTCAGAAATCAATTATCTGAACACACTGGTTTAAAGTCAGAAAACCTCAAACTCTCTCAGGAGTTGGAGAACTGTAGGGAACAGATAGCTACACTGAAAAGTGAGCTCTCTGAGGCCAAGAAGCTTGAAGAATCCCTTAATGGGAGAAGCATCAAGCTGATGGACATCACAAGCACAGTGAACTCTAGATTCAACAGTACACTGGGCTTGGGTGCTTCATCCAGCCAACCTATAGTCCTAACAACTCCCATCAAGTTTATTTCTAGCAAGGGAAAGGGAGTTGTAGAGGTTGCTAGGAAAAATTCTGATCTGCCTCAGAAAACTAAGTCCCAGCAAAAATCGTCGAACGGAGATCGACGATCGCCGAATGAAGATCGACGATCGCCGAACGCAGCTCGACGATCTCAGGAAAAATCGTCGAACGCAGGTCGACGATCTCAGCCAAAGTCGTCGAACGCAGCTCGACGATCTCATATACCTGACCTCAGCCATAGTCGACCGTCGAACGGAGCTCGACGATCTGACCCAAGATCGTCGAACGCAGCTCCAAGATCGTCGAACAGAGGTCAGAACTCTGGAAACTTTTTCAAAGGCAAATCAAAATTGAATCCTAAGGGTTCTTCATCCCAAACCTTTAACCCTTATACTGAATGGATTATACCTCCAAGGAGATATCATCCTGAAGGATATAAGAGTCAGCCAGGGATGTCTTTCATTTCTGAATTTAAAGGTTATCAACCTAGGCCCAAGGTAAAATGGGTCAAAAACAAGTGAATTGTTTTATGTGCAGGTGAAGACCTATCCAACATCTAACCAGCAATGGTATTTGGATAGTGGGTGCTCTAAGCATATGACAGGGAACAAGGACAACCTCAATTCCTTTAGAGCCAAGCTTGGACCCAAAGTTATCTTTGGTGATTCCAACTTTGGACAAACTAAAGGATATGGTGCAGTCCAGATTGGTTCAGTAACCTTCAAGAAGGTAGCCTATGTGGAAGGACTGAAGCACAACCTAATCAGCATCAGTCAGCTATGTGATGAAGGCTACCAGGTGACCTTCAGCAAAACCTTATGCAAAATCAAGTCAGAGGACAACACAACTGTGTTGACAGGTAAAAGGAAAGGTAACATCTACTTAGTAGATTTTCTTTCGACTGATATAGATATTTGCCTGTTTAACTCAGTCTGTAGACCAAATGTGTTATGGCATAAGAGATTAGGACACCTAAACCTTAGAACTATTGCTAGGCTATCCAAGGACAACCTTCTGGCCCCTACAAGAAGGAAGGACTCTGCAAGGCTTGTCAATTAGGCAAGCAAACTAAAAACAGTTTTAAGTCACTTAATAAGAGTGATTCACCTAGGATATTGTATCTGTTACACATGGATCTATTTGGACCCATCACAGTACAAAGCCTAGGAGGGAAATCCTACACTTTAGTAATTGTAGATGACTTCTCTAGATTCACCTGGGTGTTCTTTCTAAGGAAGAAGTCTGATAACTTTAAGTGTCTGACAGAGTTTCTCAAATGTATACAGATTGAGTTCAATACTCACATTGCCCTGATCAGAAGTGATCATGGGACAGAGTTTGATTCTCTTCTTATGCAAGAGTTCTGTCAGAGTGAAGGGATCAGGCATACTTTCTCAGCTCCTAGAACTCCTCAACAAAATGGGGTAGCTGAAAGGAAAAATAGAACCCTTATTGAATCTGCCACTACATTGTTGTCAGATGCTCATCTACCTCTATCCTTTTGGGCAGAGGCAGTGAACACCTCCAACTATGTGCTGAACAGAAGTCTGATACATAAACTGAAGGGAAAGACTCCCTATGAATTACTCAAAGGGAAGAAACCTAAAGTTGACTATTTCAGAATTTTTGGTTGTATTTGCTATATTCACAATAATGACAAGAAATATCTAGGAAAATTTCAAGCCAAAGCTGATGAAGGAGTGTTTCTGGGATACTCCATGATCAGCAAGGCCTACAGGGTCTATAATAAATCATCTTTGAAAATTGAGGAATCTGTTCATATTTCTTTTGATGAAACTAACATGTCTTTCAAGGAGAAGATTTCTTCTACCATAGAACCTTTGCAGGAACACTCTCTAGTTGAAGATATGAACAAGCTACAGGTTGCTCAAGAGGATGAAAGCAGTGAAGATGAAAACAATGCTCAACATATTGAACCACCACTTGAAGAGCCAGTTGTTGTACCACAAGAGGAAACAACAACACAGGATGGTGAACAATCAACACCCCCTGTTGATCTAGTAACATCAAGAGACCATCCAATTACCCAAATAATTGGAGAACTCTCAGCTGGTGTGCAAACCAGAAATCAGGTCAACCAAAACCTGTTGCACACCTGCTTCCTTTCTCAAATTGAACCTCAGTCCATTCAAGATGCAGAGCAAGATCCACATTGGATCATTGCAATGCAAGAGGAGTTGCATCAATTTGAGAGGAACAAAGTATGGGAACTAGTGCCAAAGCCAAAGGATCATTCCATTGTTGGAACAAAATGGGTATTCAGAAATAAACCGGATGATCAAGGAGTAATAATAAGGAACAAGGCAAGGCTACTTGCCCAGGGATATTCTCAAGAAGAAGGAATTGACTACGACCAGACCTTTACACCTGTTGCAAGATTGGAAGCCATCAGAATATTTCTAGCTTATGCAGCTCACAAAGGCTTCAAGGTTTATCAGATGGATGTCAAGAGTGCTTTCTTAAATTGAGACATCAAAGAGGAAGTTTATGTCAGACAACCTCCAGGTTTTATCTCTCCAACTTATCCTGATTATGTTTTTAGACTGAACAAAGCATTATATGGTCTCAAGCAAGCTCCTAGAGCATGGTATGAGACCCTAACATGCTTTCTCTTGGAAAATGGTTTCATAAGGGGTAGAGTAGACCAAACTCTTTTTATTAGAACACATAAGTCCCATACCCTACTAGTACAAATTTATGTAGACGATATCATTTTTGGTTCTACTGACTCAAAATTGTGCAGAAGGTTTTCTAACCTGATGCATTTTAAATTTGAGATGAGTAGCATGGGTGAGCTATCCTTCTTTCTAGGATTACATGTCAAGCAACATGCTGAAGGCATCTTTATTTGTCAAACCAAATATGCTAATGAACTGGTTAAGAAATTTGGTATGTCTGAGGCATCTTATATGAAAACACCCATGCCTACCAATGCTGTATTGGATGCTGATGAACGTGGGAAACCTGTTGATCAGACAACATATAGAGCAATGATTGGCTCTTTATTGTATCTTACAGCTAGTAGACCAGATATAATGTTTGCTACATGTATATGTGCTAGGTTCCAAGTAAGCCCTAGAGAGTCACACCTAACATTAGTAAAGAGGATTCTCAGGTATGTTAAAAGTTGTCCAAATCTAGGTCTCTGGTATCCAAAAAGATTCAGCATTTGATTTAACTGGATTCTCAGATGCTGATTATGCTGGATGCAGAATTGACAGGAAAAGCACCAGTGGAACTTGTCAGTTCCTTGGTGACAGACTTGTCTCTTGGTTTTGCAAGAAACAAACATCTGTGTCAACTTCAACTGCTAAAACTGAATATATGGCTGCAGGCAGTTGTTGTTCACAAATACTGTGGATTCAAAACCAACTCCTAGACTATGGATACAACTTAGAGAAGTCAAAAATCTTTTGTGACAATACAAGTGCTATTTCCATATCTCAAAATCCAGTCCTCCATAGTAGGACAAAACACATAGAGATTAGGCATCACTTCTTAAGGGACAATGTTGAAAAGAATAAAATTGAATTACAGTATATCCCAACTGATTTACAAAGGGGAGATATTTTCACCAAGCCTTTGGATGAAAAGAAACACACCTTCTTCCTAAATCAGTTAGGAATGTTAGATGGAGGAAGTCTTAAATAATATCCAAGATTTTGAAAGCTAAAAATTGACCAAGACTAGGCAAAAATTCTGATTTCTCTTAGTGTCTAGAATTTTCTGATCTCTGAACTGCGCTCGACGATTTCCACACAGATCGTCGAACGGAGATCGACGATTTCCAGAATCGTCGAACTGAGTTCAGCGCCTCTCAGATAGTATGAACTATCTCTTCCGGTCAACGATCGTCGAACGGCGCTCGACGATTATGTTCACTGAACGATCGTCGAACGGAGCTCGACGCCTTTCAAGATCGTCGAACGGAGATCGACGATGTTGGAGTCTCTTCAGATTCCTTTAGAAGCCTCGATCGTCAAACTGAGTTCAACTATCTCTCCAATTCTGCGTCGAACCCTAATATAAAACTCATTTTTCGCCGTCGTTCTCTCTTGCGCTTTCAATTTCTCTGCAAGAATCTTCTTCCCTCCAAACAGCTCTACACTTGGTCGTTTTGTTTGTTAAGTTTTTGCAGGTACAATGGCCGTATCAGTTGCTGTCCTAGCCGCAATAAAGTTTGATGCAGGCTTCGACATTGATCTGGAATCGTTCAACACTACTGATCAGATATTCCAAGACATCCTGAGTTTATTCAAGGATCAGAACTTGTCTGCCCTCATGACCACCAGGATAAAGCTGGCCTCAGATGAAATCAAGGAATGGGTCTATACTGCTCACAATCTCGACAACTCTACTATAGTTGGCTCCATTGCTGGAACTCAGGTACCTCTGACCCCCACAGTTTTGACAGAGGTTTTTGGTTTGAGAAATGGAGAAGAAACTGCTGAATTATCTGGAGAGGAGTTTTTTGACATACTTGCCAGGATGGGTCATCCTGAGGGAAACCCTAGCAAGTTATTCAAAAGGAACTTGTCTGTTGAGTACAGGTTCCTAGCAGATGTTGTAGGAAAAGTGCTGTTGGCAAAGCACTCTGCACATGACACTATCTCCAGACATCAGCTCTGCCTCATGGGAGCTCTGGTAGATAATAAAAGTTTGAACTGGGGAGAGGTCTTCTTTGACCTAATAAAGAAGAAGATAAATAAAAGCTTTGTAAATTTTGGAAGGATTATTGGAGTCTTCCTGCAAAACAAGTGCCCTACCTTGCTGGTCTCCTCTGGAGTGCACATAAATGCCTCCAAGAGACTCACCTGTGCTCTCTTTGGCAAGTGGGACAGGCAAATCAGCAAGCCAAGCAGGCCCTCCTCCAGTGCTCCTTCAGGCACAAGGACTCACAGAGTCACTCTCCCACAGGTCTCTGCTCCTGCAGAAGACCTGGCTGCTGTTGTTGCTGCCTCTTCTCCTCCTCCAAGTCCAACCCTACCTCTTCCATCCACCATTCCAGCTCCATCCACAATTACCATCTCTAGCCCATCTCCAACCTCAACTCCATCTCCAGACCCAATTCTACCTCCACCAGCAGACCACTTCCACCCATTGTTCTCATATCCACCACCAGATGTCACTTCTTCCCCATCCATACCATCCTTCACCCTTCTGGATGACTCCTACATGGATGATTCCCCCTCATCTCCTCCAGAATTACACTCCTCCTCAACCTCATTCCAAGATCTCCTCCACCACATCATTGACCAACCAACTTTCACCCCCTCCATATCCATCCCCTTGTCCTCCATCTCCACCATCCCCACACCTCAGCCATCCATCCCTCCACTCTCCAGCCCTCCACTTCCAGCATCCTCAGCCATCCCTATTCCATCTACCTCTGCTCCTGCTATTGAGCATGTATATCTCCCAGCCTTAGCTGACAAGTTGTATGAGCTACTTGCCCCCAGGCTCTCTCTTCTCATGGAGGCCTCCCTAGCTCCTCTACAACAGTCAGTGGCAGCTCTCTCTGCCAGGCTTTCCTCCCTCCTTCCTCAGGCAGCACCTCCAGCAGTGTGCCTTGATACAGATGTATCTGCATCCAGGCAGGGGGAGATGCCATATGAAGCAAGCCTTCATGCTGTTGCTGCTGCTGTTTCTGCTCCTGCTTCTGATGCTGCTGCTGCTGATGTTTCTGTGCCTGCTGCCTCTTCTGCTCCTGCTGCTGTGACTCCTACTGCAGTCTTAGCAATAGACCTAAGGTCTTTGCTTTCTGCCTTTGATACTGCATACTTCAGTTATCTCCCAGAGCCTAATGCTGTCTAGCCCCCAGAAGATTTGTCCAAGACACTGGTGCCTTTCTCTGGCTGTGACCCCAGCATTATATCCTCCTTTGTACTCTCAGTAACTGCTGCTGCTGCTGCTGTTGAAGAAAGGACTGTTTTTGCTGCTGCTGAAATCCCAACTGCCTCTGATGAGCAGATATCCAAGGATTTTCTGATGACAGAGGCCACTGACTTTGAGCCTGCTGAAGATTTTGTTGATGTTACTGAAGTTGCTGCTGTCATCACTCCTGAAGTTACTGTTGTTGTTTCTGCTTCTCCTTCTGTATCTGCTGCTGAATCTGTTGTTGTATCTACTGCTGAATCTGCTGTTGTTTTTGCTGCTGTCTCTGCTGCTGTCCCTGCTGCTGCTCCTTCTGCTTTTGCCTCATCTGCTGCTACTCAGTTGAAGAAAGAATTGATGAAGAAAATAGATGCTGTATATGATGACCAGAGTTCTGAGTCTGATGAATACAAAACAGACTCTGATGATTCAGCTGCCACTATTGCAAGGAAAAGGAAAGCTAGGAGCAAAGCTATGAAAAGGGTGCCTCCTGCAAAAGTCAAGGATAATAATGATATACCTTATTATATTCTGCATAACTGCCAAATTACTGAACATTGGATGCAGTATTCCAAAAACCAGTTGAAAGCAATGAAGAAGAAGAGAAAGTATGAGAAGGGCTCCTCCCAGTTCCAGCACCCTTATCCTCCTCCACCACCTCCTCCTGATGTAGGTGCAGGTGGCAGCTCTGCAAGTCAAGCCCCATCTAGAAGCCAGGCTCCCTATCAACCCCATGCCAGATCATACCAAAGGGAAAGCCAGCCTAGGGGTTCTTATTCCAGGAGAGGAGGATACAGGGGTAGTCAAAGAGATATTCAGGTTTATTCTAAAGGGCATTCCAGGCAGCACCCATACTCCAGGGGAGGACATGTTTCATCTGATACTACTTCTGGTCCATTCCCCTACAAGCTAAGAGAGACAGTGTCTGCTAGGCCTCCTCAAGATAATTCTTCCAACAGGTATGAACCACCTGTACCATTTGAGGACCCTGAGAAGAATCTTGTTGCTTGGACTGCTAGGATGAAGGAGTTGGCTGCATTAGATCAGATAAAGAAGGCCAAGGAACAAGGGCTAGACACTTCCAATATTTCTACTATGTCAGAGCAAAGACAAAAAGAGCTAGAAAAATATGCTTCCAGCAAATTCTTTGATGCAGACAGATATATGGAATTGCATCCTGCTGCTGTGGTTCCCAGGACTTCAAAGCAAACTTTCTTGGGTGCAGCGGATGACACCAGATCCAACAAGGAAGCCCAAAATCCAAACAGAGAAATCAAAATGGTTAAAGGCAAAGAGAAGAAGTAACTCTGTAAGGTGACAATCTTTGGATTTTCTGACTGCTATCTGGATGCCATATATATATATATATATATATATATATATATATATATATATATATATCTGTGATGTTTCTGCTATGTCTAGCTGCTGTTGTTTTTATGCCTTTCTGATTGTATGATGTTGTTTGAATTTTATTTTTTTTCAAAGTCTGTAAATAGTAATCCTAACCCAAATAGGGGGAGATTGTTGGAACACCCTATTACTAATTTGGGTCAGGATCACTATGTCTCTAGGAACCTTTGTTTGACCTTCTGTATAGCTTAATAGGTCAATTTGAATTGAGTCTAAGGGTTAGAAGTCTAGTATTGGAAGCTGCCCTGAAGACCAAGTTTTTCTGTCTGGAGACTAAGTCTGATCGTCGAGCTCAGCACGACGATTCGTCGAACTCAGATCGACGATCGTCGAGCTCAACTTCGGCAGATCGTCGAGCTCCACTCGACGATCGCTGAGCTCAACTTCATAATATCGTCGAACTCCATTCGACGATCGGTGAGCTCAGTTCGACGATTTTGACTCTGCATTGGATCTTTATCTCTGAGCTCATTCGACGATCTTTGAGCTCAGATCGACGATTATTTTGCTGCTTAAGTTTTCCAGATTGCTGAGCTCAGATCGACGATAGCAGAGCTCAGTTCGACGATTTCAGTTAACTTCCAGAATTCAAATTCAAATCAGACAGGAGTTATTATGCAATTAATTCAGAGATTTGCTAGCCGTTTTCATATATTTCTGGACCAAGTTTCAAGGGATTTTTCAAGGAATAATTCTATGGACTTTCCTCCAGAAGAGTTTTTGCAATTAAGGATGCAATCAATGCAGGCCAACGGCTATCTTTGACAGAGAATGATATTCTATTCTGTCACAGAGAATAAAAGACAGAATATTTTTGAATGAAGATAGAAGAACAAAAAGAGGATACACAATACAGAATACAGAGACTCTTTCAAAATCTTCTGTCGAAAAGAATTCTGAAGAACACTCATCAAGGAGATCAAGCTTTCAAAAATCTTCAGATCTCTTCAGCTCTCAAAGTGTTCAAGGCCAACATCAATTCAAGACTCCAGACACTCAACATTTCAGCTTGCTGAAATCATCTATTGCTGGAGATCTACCTTTGAAGGCCTATCACCCTCAGCAAAGCTCTTCTTCCTGAAGATTTCAAGGATTCAGGGGGAGCTTTGACATCAATCCACATAGTCTTCTCAGTTGTTTGAGAAAGAGAAGACTGCCATCACTCTCTCACCCCCACTCTGTAAAGGGTTTTTCAAACTCCCTTCAAAAGTTTGAATCTGGTTTTTGAGCACCTTGTCAAAAGCTCATTGGTGGCAAGACACCTGATCAAAAAATCTGCTTTGATTTTTGAGCACCTTATCAAAAGCTCATTGGTGCCCAGGACACCTGATCAACTCATCCTGCAGTGGATTCCTACCTAGGGTGGTAGAAGAGTGGATGTACCCAAGTTTGGGGAACCACTATATTTCCTTGTGTCCTCTGGTTCTGCTTGTTTATTTTTTTGTTTCTGGCCTTGATTTGTCTGTGCTTAGTTTTTGCATAGCTTAGTTCTGTGATTAGATTTATATTTGCTTCCCTGCTCACACATAGTACAACAATTGTTGTAAAAGCTTTTAAAAAGTTTTAAAACACCATATACTCTATTCACCCCCCTCTAGAGTATATCAGATCTAGTTGCACTTTCACACCCTACAGCAAAGCTTCTTTTCCTGAAGATCTCAAGGACTCAGGGGGAGCTTTGACACCATCAATCCACATAGTCTTCTCAGTTGATCTGAGAAAGAGAAGACTTCCATCACTCTCTCACCCCCTCTCTGTAAAGGGTTTCTCAAACTCCCTTCAAAAGTTTGAGTTTGGTTTTTGAGCACCTTGTCAAAAGCTCATTGGTGGCAAGACACCTGATCAAAAAATCTGCTTTGGTTTTTGAGCACCTTATCAAAAGCTCATTGGTGCCCAGGACACCTGATCAACTCATCCTACAGTAGATTCCTACCTAGGGTGGTAGAAGAGTGGATGTACCCAAGTTTAGGGGAACCACTATATTTCCTTGTGTCTTCTGGTTTTGCTTGTCTTTATTTTTGTTTCTGGCCTTGATTATTCTGTGATTAGCATTTGATTAGTTTAGTTCTGTAATTAGATTTTTAATTGCTTCCCTGCTCACTCATATTACAACAATTGTTGTAAAAACTTTTAAAGCACCATATACTCTATTCACCCCCTCTAGAGTATATCAGATCTACCTGCACTTTCACTTTGGTTTAGAAAACCTTGCAACAATGTCTCTCTCCTTCTGAAGACTAATCTCCAGATTTCTGATTTGATCATTTTTGAATGTTATAGTCCCCATCTGAATAACAGTTATGTTCTTCAGTCTGGCTATTTCATTTAACTTTTGATCAATCAGCTTATCAAAATCAGTTGCAGCCACTTTGAGATTTGCAATCTCCTTAGCCTGACTCTTGGCCAAGGATTTGCTTTTCTTAAATGCTTACAACAGAACTCTATATTCATCAATCAACTGATGAACATCCCCTTCAGATTCAGATCCACTAGCATCACTTGATGCTGATGTAACTGAATCTGAACTAGCACTAGAAATTGAACTTAAAGAACAATTTTGTACCTGACTAGGTCCATGCTGATCCTGGATTTTGTCAGCTTTTATTAAGGCCATCAGTCCTTTGCACTGAATGTCCTCTTGCTCATATATGGAGTTCATTATCTGGATGAACTCCTCTTCCTCTTCTTCAGCAAACAGTCCTATGTATGCTTCAGCTTCTGACTCAGTTTCTGAAGAAGAAATGTCTGACAGGCTTTTGTCCTTCTTGGCAACAAAGGACCTTTCCTTCTTGCCCTTGGTTTGAATCTTCTTCTTATCATTAGACTCTTTCCTTTTCTCTGGACAGTCAGCAATAACATGTCCTTGTCTGTTACATCAATAACATACAATTTTTGATAAAGTTGTTTTGCTTGACTTGGGCTTTCTCCTGTCTTTCTTTGATGACTTCTTGTTCTGATAATAGTCATCTTTTCCCTGTGAAGTGGATGGCTTTGACCTCCACTGTTTCTTCTTTAGAAACTTCTGAAAGTGTCTTGTGAATGCTGCAAAGTCCTCATCACTCTCACTGCTTTCAGAATTCCTGCCTTCTGATTCATCTGACTCAGTCTCAGCCACTTTAGGAGGTGGAGATGGAGACTTACTTTTGTATTTCCTGGTGGCTTCTGTCTTGAATGCCACTGTCCTTTCTTTATGCTCACTTCTTGTAGTCTTCTCCTCTTCTTTCCTCACCATCAACTGCATCTCATAGGATAGCAGTTTTCCAAACAATGTTGGAGGAGGGATATCTGCTAACTTGGCTATTTCTCTTATGGCACAGATCTTGGTGTCCCAGTCCTTTGTTAGGGACCTCAAGAACTTATCATTCAGCTCATAGTTGCTGAATTCTCTTCCATAAGACATCAACTTATCGACAATCCTATAGAATTTCTTATAGTATTATGTTATGCTATCAGACCTGCCTTGCCTGAAACTTTCATATTTCTGGTTTAACAAAGACTTTCTGTCCTGCCTAACTTCTTCAGAACCCTCCATATACACTATCAAAGTATCACACATCTCCTTAGATGTCTTACAGTGTATCAAGTTCTGAAATGTAGCATCATCTATGGCACTTACAATGATATTCTGAGCCCTCTTGTCCATTGTGGCTAGAATTATCTCATCTTTTGTCATTTCAGAAAAGTCCTTAGGTGTTCTCTGATTTGCATCCATGACTAAAACCTTCATAGGCACATATGGCCCTTCTTTAACTGTGATGTAAATTCTAGGGTCTGAGGCTTCCATAAATAGTCTCACCCTTTCTTTCCAGATGCCAAAAATCTCTTTACTGCAAATGGGCAACTTCATGGATCCAAGTTCCTTATGATTCTCTGTTGAACCCATGTTTCTTGATTTTCTTGATTCTGCACTTTATTTATACTGAATCTGCCAACAGGATCTACTCAGACAGTTAAGTCTTTTTTGAGTAACCTGGCTCTGATACCACTTGAAAGAAATTGTACCTAATCACCTAGAGGGGGGGTGAATAGGTGACTAAATGTTTTTTTAACTTTTAGGCAGATTGCAGATAATATCTCAGTTTTATAATTACTTCTTCACAGCAAACAATCAGCAATCACAGAATAAACATGCACACAGTGAACACACAGATTTATAGTGGTTCCCCAAGGTTTGGGTACATCCACTTTCCCCCTTCGCCTATCTAGTAGTGTACTAGATTCGGCCAAACTCCTCCACTATACCTCAGATCCTCAGATCTTACACTCAGAACCCCAAATGGTTCCTACAGCTCAGGCCCAAGGCCCTACAACTCAGTCTTCTTCAAAGACCTACACTCAGCCTCCACCAAGGCCTACACTCAGCCACAAGGCCTACACTCAGAGATATGGATCTCCTACACTCAGACACACAGGCCCTACCACTCAGCCTTTATAATTGCAGGCTTACAACTCAGATCCCTAAGGATCTTACAAGAAATTAAGAATACAAAGAATATACCTACAACTCTGAAAAAGAGAGATGAGTTGACAGGTTCTTGATGAGTTCTTGGAAGAACACTGCTGAGATCAACCTCACTTGGCTTTCTTCAAAGCTTCTTGAATGTAGAACACAATAGGGTTGATCTTCTCTGCAGATGATCTTCAATCACTGCAACTTAAGAATCAGAACTAAGTCTGAAACTTTCTTCACAGCCTGGTTCCAACGACTGACTTCTTGGAAGGAGCTCTCTCTCTCCAACTACTTAGATCTTCTGTTCACTTCAACTGATTTGTGTTAATCTGTGTTGAATCCTCTTCTTCTGTTGACAGAATAAGCCTATATATAGGCCTTATTCATGGTGATCGGCTGATCCGGTTCCTAACAGCTTTCTGACAACTCTGACAGTTGCAGTAGACCGGCTGGAATGGCAGCTGTCATGTCATTCATTCACTTCATGAAATATCTGTAACTGTCTGAAAGTGTCGAGACAGTCTGTCTTTAAGTGTCGACACTTATAGACTAAGTGTCGACATAAGTAGACTAAGTGTCGACACAAGTAGACTAAGTGTCGACACAACTCCTTGTGTTGTAGAATTTATATCTCGACACAGCTTCTTCAATATGTGTCGACACAGAAATTGTGTGTCGACACAACTCCTTGTTCTTCAGTACTTAGTTGAATTCTTGTAAGTGTCGACACAACTCCTTTGTGTCGACACATCTTCATGTGTTGAACTTGTTCAGTGTCGACACATCTTCTTGGTGTCGACACATGCCTTCTGTGTTGGTACTTGCTGAGTGTCGACACAGCTCCTTGTGTCGACACATTCTTCTTCTATTGAGACTTTGGCTGAGTGTCGACACATCTCCTTTGTGTCTACACTTGTACTTAGAATTTTGTTGAACTTTGCTTAGTGTCGACACAGCCTCCAAGTGTCCACACTTTCTTCATATTGAGTCTCTAACTATATGTCGACACATTCTTCATTATGTCGAACTTATACTTAGACTCTGTTGAAATTTGCTGAGTGTCGACACAGCCTCCAAGTGTCGACACTTTCTGATGTAGACACAGTTCCTCTGGGTGTCGACACTGCTTCTAAGTGTCGACACTTCTTCACTAGACATTTCTTCATTCAGTGTCGACACAGCCTTCATGTGTCGACACTATCTGTCTGGTGTCGACTCTGCATACCTGGTGTCGATACAATTACTCCAAGTGTCGACACTGCTTCTCTAGGTGTCGACACAAGTCTTCTTAAGTGTCGACACTTTTCTTCTGGGTGTCGACACAAGGACTTAGAAACTTTTCAGCTTTCTCTGTAAATACTTGACCTGCACAACTAAACTCAAAACACATCAAATACATTTTGATGTATATCATTGAGTAGGGTGAGGCTTCTTCAAATCAGGTACATTTAATCCAATGTACCCAACAGCATCTTGTCCCTTCGTGAGATATTGCCCGCCCGCTGACAACTATCGCAAGTGCTCACCAGGGTGTGAGCATCTTTGAATAGCATGGGCCAATAAAAACCAGCCTCCAGAGCCTTTCTTGCGGTGTAGTTTGCTTAATAATGACCACCCGTTGGTCCCTCGTGGCAATGCCCCAATATTTGCACTCCTTCCTCACTCAAAATGCAACGTCGCACTACCTGATCCGCACAGACTCTAAATAAGAAAGGGTCTTCCCAAAAGTAATTCTTTAAGTCAGAAAAGAATTTCTTCTTCTTCTGACTGGAGAATTCCATTGGCAAGATCGGAGCCGCTAAATAATTGGCAAAGTCGGCGAACTAGGGCACAAGATAATCTTTTGAATTTTCTAGAGCGAGGAGGCGCTCTTCAGGGAATTTATCGTTAACGTCAGCTTCCACAAATGTTTCACTTGCGTTTTCTAAACGCGATAAATGGTCGGCCGCCAAATTTTCGGCCCCCGTTTTGCCCCGGATTTCTAAATCAAACTCCTACATGAGGAGGATACATCGCAAAAGGCGGGGCTTTGCATCCGCTTTGTCTAATATAAAATGAAGGGTTGAGTGATCCGTGAAGACGATTACCTTTGAGAGGGTAATATAGGACCTAAACTTATCGAAGGCAAAAACAATCGCTAGGAGCTCTTTCTCGGTGGTGGTGTAGTTAGCCTGTGCAGACGTGAGTGTCTTGCTTGCATAATAAATCAGGTGGAAGAATTTATCCACCCGTTGGCCTAAGACCGCGCCTACCACAGTATCACTAGCATCGCACATGATTTCGAAAGGAATCGACCAATCCGGAGCAACTAGAATCGGGGAGTTTACTAATTTTTTTTATTAAGTTGAAAGCAAGAAGACAATCATTGTTAAAGATGAAAGGTGACTCTTTTTCGAGAAGATGGGTTATCGATTTCGTAATTTTGGAAAATTTTTTGAAAAAAATGTCGATATATAAAACCCCGCGTGCCCGAGAAAACTACGAATGGCTTTAATATTCGTTGGAGTGGGGTGTTTTTCAATAACTTCGATTTTGGCCCGGTCGACCTCGATCCCCTTGCCTGAAATCTTATGGCCGAGGACCAATCCCTCTCGGAACATAAAATGACATTTCTCCCAATTGAGGGCTTATTTAGTAACCTCACAACGAATCAACACGCGCTCGAGATTTTTTAAACAATTCGCAAAAGAACTACGAAACACCGAGAAGTCGTCCATGAATACCTCCATCACTTCTTCTACCAACTCGTCGAATATCGCTAGCATACATCGCTGAAATGTAGCCGGAGTGTTACATAAACCAAATGGCATCCTTCTGTAAGCGAAGGTGCCAAAGGGACAAGTAAAGGTAGTCTTCTCTTGGCCTTCAGGAGAAATCGGGATTTGAAAGTACCTCAAGAGACCGTTGAGAAAGCAGTAGAAGGAGTGACCGGAAATACCTTCTAAAATTTGGTCGATAAAGTGGAGCGGGAAGTGGTCTTTTCGGGTGGCATCATTGAGTTTGGTGTAATCAAGGCACATCCGCCAACCCGTAATAGTACGGGTTGGAATTAATTCGTTATTTTCATTGGCCACTACCGTGACTCCGCCTTTCTTTGGCACGACTTGCACTGGGCTCACCCAAGTACTATCGGAGATGGGGTAGATAATTCCTTCATCTAGAAGTTTAATAACCTCAGCCTTCACGACGTCCTTCATGATTGGATTTAAACGTTGTAGGGGATGGATAGTACTACGAGAATTATTATGTAGGAAAATCTTGTGTGTGCAGAATGATGGGTTAATCCCCTTAATGTCGGATAACTGCCACGCAATTCCGTGGCTGTGATTTTTTAAAACTAGAGTCAACTCAGAAATTTCTGAGTTGCTCAGATCTGAGGAGATAATAACAGGTAGCTTAGAGTCATTTTTGAGGAAGAGATACTGTAGATGAGGGGGGAGTTTCTTAAGCTCCAAGATGGGTGGTTCTGCGTAAGAGGTTTTGAATTTTATGGTGTCCATGGGAAGCGATTCGGTGGGGGGGGGGGGTAGTGCAAGAGACTTCTTCTAAGCAGAAGAGCTCAGTGATAAGAGATTCATCAACTGATGAAGAAACTAATTTAAAAGGTGCAGAAAATTCATTTTCGAAGAAATACTCTAGATAAAAGCAGGAATCATCGTGCTCTAGGGTGTTACGCATTGAGGGATTAATGCTGAAAGTGCTTTCATCATCTCCAACCAGAAGGAGGAGCTTTCCATCACTAACATCAATAATAGAGAGGGAGGTGGCAAGGAAGTGGCGGCCGAGTATTTGGGGTACATCGGTATCCTCTTTGATGTCTAGGATGACAAAATCTACCGGAAAGATGAATTTGTCCACCTTGACCAAGAAATCCTCCACAATCCCTATCAGATATTTCACAAAATGATCGGTTAGCTGAATGCTCATACGACTGGGATTCGGAGATCCGAGACCTAATTTCTTAAAAAGCGAAAAAGGCATAAGATTTATGCTTGCTCCCAAGTCCGCCAACGCATGTTTGACCAACGGATTACCGAATAGGTATGAGATGGAGAACATTCCTGGGTTATTCACTTTGCGGGGTAATTTGTTGAGCACAACTGCGGAGCATTCTGCATTTAAGGAAATATGCAAAATAACCTCGAGCTTTTTCTTATTTGATAGGATCTCCTTGAGATATTTTGCGTATTTCGGAATTTGAGAGATAGCCTCGTAGAACGGCACCCTTATATGAATTTGTTTTAAAATATCTAAAAATGTTTTGTAACTTTCTTTGGCGCGTTCATTTTTAAGTTTAGATAGATACGGTAAATTCAAGCAAGACGCATGCGGCGCAGGCGTAGTAGACAAATTTGATGCTAAAATAACAGGTGGAGAAGAAGGATAAGGGAGAGGTACCATGGGTTCTCTTGTTATAACAACTTCTTTTCCACTACAGAGGGCAATGGAGTTTACACTTTCTCTTGGATTTTGCTCGGTATTGCCTGGCAGAGCTCCTTGTTGCAGCTCGAAGATTATCTTGGCTAGCTGTCCCACTTGGTTTTCCAAGTTTTTGATGGACCCGACAATATTCCTGATATTCGTTTCATTTGTAGCAACGTATTTGGCAAAGACCTCTTCAAGTGAAGAGGGCTTTGCCTATTGTGGTTGGAAACCAGCTGGATTTAAATTTAAGGAGGGAGCTAGATTGAATGTTGGGTTATGATTATGAGGGGGGTTATGGGGGCGTTGAGCATTTCCTGGTTTGCTCCATGAGAAATTCGGATGGCTCCTATAACCTGCATTGTAAGTGTTATTGTACGGTGCATTGTTCGGGATATAGGAGGGACAAGGAGCATTTCCCATGAAGTCAACCTGCTCTTCTATAAAAGCAGAATTATTGTAATTATTAAACCAAGGATGAGTGGCGGAGGAAGCAGTCATCTCCTCCACTTGCTTTGTTAACCGCTCAACTTGGAGGGCAAGTTTCGAGGTAGCGTCATTTTCAAAGACTACCGCTGGCTTGTGAGACCGCACGCGGGGCGCATTCCATTGATATGAATTCATAGCCATATCCTCAAAAAGCTCCTGAGCGGCCTCTGGGGTTTTGTTATTTAGCATTCCCCCAGCGGCCACGTCGATCATTTGCCTTGATATGGAATTTATGCTGTTATAAAATATTTGCACTTGTTGCCAATTTGGAAATGCATGGAGTGGGCACCTTCGTAATAGCTCCTTGAAGCGCTCTCACATATCGTAGAGAGTCTCTGAGTCTATTAGCATGAAGGATGCAATATCTGTGCACAATTTAGCGGTCTTCGCAGGCGGGAAGTACTTGGTAAGAAATTTCCCGGTCATCTCGGCCGGCGTAGTGATGGACCCTCTTGGAAGAGAGCTCAGCCACAGCTTGGCCTTTGACCGCAAAGGCAAAGGGAATAGACGTAATTGAATGGCATCATCTGAGACTCCATTGATTTTAAAAGTATCACAAATTTCGATAAAATTCGTGATGTGGAAATTTGGACCCTCGTCCGGGAGACTATCGAAGGTTACCGACTGCTGCACCATTTGGATGATGCTGGACTTGATCTCAAAGTTATTTTTTGCCACTGTGGGGCGGACAATACTTGATAGTGTACCCTCTAGGTTCTGTCGCGCATAATATGATATAGTCCTTTGTTGGGCCTCATTTGGGTTGGGCAGATTAAGATCGATTGTTTCTGTAGCAGTGTCCCCGATCGACTCTTCGATGCCTAAATGCGATTCCTTGTCACGAGAATGGAGGCGTCACAAAGCGTTGCGCTCTATCTCAGGGTCAAAAGGAATAATCAAAGAGCTTTCTCGGGTCATACAGTTAAAAATAAATAAAGGTGGGGGAGAGATAAAGAGAAAAACTAATAAGAGATCGGTAGAAAAAAAAGGAAAAACGATAAAATTAATAGCTATCCTCTTTTCAAAATATCAAAATATACCTCCCCGGCATCGACGCCAAAAACTTGATATAAATATTTGAAAGCGGAGAAGGGGTTATGCGTGGAGAAGACAAAGTTAAGGAAGGACAAGTTGATAGTGTGATTGTGAGATGTTCTCTGATTCTATATTCGATGAAGGCAAGTGAACCTTATCGCATATATTATAGGATATTAAGTTCAATATCAAGGTCGTATTACCTGGGGCGATTTGAGTACTTCTACTTCAAGGAGTTACTATTATCTTATCAAACAAAAGTTGTTGTGGGTTTGCTTACTAAATTAGAGAAGTGAGGAACTTTTACTTGCAAATTAGAGAAAGGCTAAATGATGATTAATCGGTAGTACTCAATCGAGAATCACGTCGACTTATGTTTATCAAAACATGCAATATAAAACTTTAAATTAATAAGGCAAGAGATCTTGACCGTGGAGGTTCTTAAAGCACGAACATGCTTCTCTCGAAGTCATGCCCATCTGTGTTTAGGAAGGTCTAACCGAACTCTCGTCCGAGGGATATGTGTGAACCCTGCTATTGGATTCCACTCCAATCTAGGAGATTTAATGTCTACCACTCTCGAGGGATATGTGTAACTCTCTTCACTCTTGAGTGTTCACTCCAAACTATGAGCCTCTCGGCTATCAAAGAGTTGAAACAAACATGGAAAACATACATCAATAATATATCTCCAAACAATATTAATTAAGAGTGAATCAAGATATAAGCCTTACAAAGAAAAAGGAAAATTAGAGCATCATAACTTAATCAACTCGAACCTCAGATCATCATGATTGAGTACAGGAGGATTAATTACTCATGGTGAAATGGAGAATGAGAGATGAGTAGAAATGCGTTAAGAAAACAATGAAAAGGGCAAACTTTTTATTAACACTGAAAGAGAACTACAACTTGAAAATAAAAGATTACAGGTGCTCGAAATGAAAATCTATGCGAGCATTAACATTTAGCTATTAAGCAATTACAACAACTAATACAAAAAGAGTAAACTAAGCTAGATTAAAAAGCTTGAAATGAGGAGGGAGAGGAGAAACATAGAAAATTACAAGAGAAATACAAGAAAACTAAAGGGCAGAACCTCCCGTCTCACTCCAAAACTGCCTGCTTAACCCTTGGAGAATGGTTCAATTTATAGAATTTTTCGGGTTGGGTCACGCCCCCCCTGACACGCCCGGGTCGGGCATGTACCTGGGGCGTGACACATTCGTTGTGACTTTTTGGGCTGAAATTGAATGCTGGAGGTGATGGGTGTTATAGTTGAGTTACAGGCCCATATGTGACGCCCTACCAGGGCATGTCCGGGGGGAGTGACACATTCGGCGTGACGGTGGAGCGGGAAAAAGTGGGTGCTGCGGCGATTCCTCGGGACCTGGGGACATGCCTCTAGAACACGCCCGTGTAGTGGTGACACGGCCGTGACAGAGGGCGTGTACACTGAGTTTCCAAGAAATGCAGTTTCAGACCGATAGCTTCATTTCTCTAGGTTACACGCCTTAGGTACATGCACTGGTATGGCATGACCTTGGGGGGTGCAACAACAAAATTCGGCTGAAAGCCGTGAAAACCTTCAAAAAGCAGAAAATGCATTAGTGACAATAATATTTACAAAATGGGGTCAATATAAGCACTTGAAAGACATGATTTGTGCTTTAAAAACACGAAAAATACCCTAATATTGTTGACTGCAAAACGTTCTATCAATCCAAACGATATTGTTATCTTCTTTTGATCTATTTTAAGTTCGTGAGGATTGGCGGACATCGTTTTCTTTTTGTTGGGAGAGATTTACCATTTCTGAATCGTTTATTTTTGGTGGATCTCTTTTGGAACAACACACGCTTGAACGGATCGGGTCGATCCATTTCGCTTGAGAGAATATTGGTTCATCGCCTATATTTGATCTCTAAGGGTGTAGAGAACCCGTGCGTTAGCATTAGATTGATATTATTATGAATCGAGTGCGCTGCGTTTAAATTGTACGAGCATAGAAATTTAAATGAGTGAGAACAATTCGTTGTCTTTGTCCATTGCGGCTCGTTAGGAGATGTATCCTTCATTATGGGTGGTTAGCTTGGTTGAGTTCCCGGAGCGGCAGTCTCAATTGTTGTGGAAGTAGGCAAGTTAGCCATGCGAGCCGAAGGATCGGAAGGTAGTTGCAATAGAGAGGCCAGTTCGCGGAGCCGATAGCTCGGGAATTCATGGATGCCTGTGCATAAGGTGGTGGGTCTTTGGTATTTGACGGTCATTCACACCGACGTCGATACGATGACTCGATGGGTGTGGTTTAGACTTAGCCAAGGAAAAGTCTGGCGGGTTTGTCAGCTTTAGTACATGGTGACTCTGGTGTGTCCTTTCGAGGCATACGTAAGGGCTAGGCCTGGTAGTGTGGATGCCCGCCTAGGAGTGGGGTGGCCTTACCCAGTATCTCCGTTGGACACTACGGAGGCTCCTGGGAGTTAAGTTAGCTTCTAAAATCGGGTAACTAAAGGTCTGTGCACATAGAGTCGTGTGTGTGTGTGTGTTGCACTTGTATGAACATATCATTAAACCCATATAACATAGCATATCATGTCATCATAATACTTCGACCCATACCCCTAGCGTATAAATTTGTATGAGACTTTTTATATGTTGGGACTTGCAAAATGACCCCATAGTTTATAAGCTTATGTGGACATGCTTATAAGCTATGGTTACTTTCTTTGGGGTTATCTGTTACATTTCTTTACGATGTACTTTACTTTCTAATTTTAATGGTCTTTTATTATAGTATTGCTAGCTTGAATTCCTTTTATAGCACTATGAACATTATAATAAAACTGCTAGATTAGGTCCACCGTCATCTGCTCTTATTTACTCTCCACCATCATAGCTTTCTTATCATTCCTCCCGCACGGTGCCTAGGAGCCAAGGTGGAGGGGTGGGGGAAATCAGGCATAGTCCTTTTGACTAACGATCGGTGGAACAAACATTTCAGGGGCTCCAGATGGGAGATAGGGAACAACAGCAGGAGATGCCGCACCAGCATAGTGCGATGCAGATGGAGGTGGGCCAGTGTAGCACAGGAACACCAGCCTTAGTATCCGTGAGTGATTAGTATATTCTGCTTTTGCGAGAGTGTTGTATTGAGGCAATGATGTACTTGGCATGAGCCAATTAATCTTTGTCATTTTTATTTCATCTCTATGTGGACTCTATTGTGACATAGTTTTCTTATATTACATATGATTGTGGACTTAGATTTATTTGTTCTAACTATATACATCTATTTCTTTGGTGATGGTTTCTGCAGGCAGGATCGACATTTTGTAGTGACGACATTTCCGAGTGTTGGTGTCACCGTGAAACGGTGATTATTGGCATAAGACCCCGGAGGTGAAGCAAAATGAGCGGCGATAGCTCTGGTTAAAGTACTGCTTGGATGTAGTAACCTAACGCGCGACGGTAGACACCACATGGAAATAAGGTGGCAGCTGTTTTGGAGCGACAGTGTGATTTCGATTGGCCGAAGCAACAACCCCCTATGATACTGCCTGGCGGTAGAAGATATCACACTGCTGTAGCCTCTAAATAAAAGCTGGGGATGAGATTGAACTCTAACTTTTATCTCTCTCTTATTACTTCAAGTTCTAGATGGAAAGAGGTTGAGTCTTGTTTTTGCAAGATTGGCGAAGAAGATCCCGTGACCAGAATCAATAGCCGAAGTAAGATCCGTGATGACGAAAGTGAGGTGCTCCTTTCCATCTGCATAGAAGACTTTTTCATGAATCCAAAAAGATCTATAAGGGTAACGACTTTCTCCTTGGACAATTGAAGTTCTAAATTTGCATACGTGCATGGAAACCCTCACCAAAAGGTGAAGAAAAGGGCGGTTTCCATTGGGTAGATCATTTTGGTCCCAGATAAAACTTGCATATAGATCCAGGATCAGAGTACGAAATATGCATGCTGTGTAAATCCAATCGGGATAGGTTGGTTTGGATTGATGATGAATTGATTTGTGTACTGGAGAAGACTCCTTGGATAAAACATGTAATATCCCTTAAACAACTAAACCCCTAAGAGTGGTTTTGTCATTACTAGGTCATGACAATACCCTATGAAGCTCAAATAGACCATGTGAACTTAGGCATGAAGGTGAGTTCACCATGCCCTTCAAATTACACATTCCAATTACCAAAACTAGGATTTGACTTTAATTCCTCACCTTGAATCTTTGACCCCACCATAACATCCCTAACGCATTAGGGGGTCCCTTGGAGCACCTAGAACACATTGGGGTCAACCAAAGTTGTGAAGTTGACCAAAGTCAACCCTAACCCTAAAATAGTCAAAGTGGCCTATCTATGGCCAATGGACCTCCGACTTGCCAAAGTGACCCCACCTAGACCTTCCTAACCCTTTAGGTGGTTAATTGGGCCACTAAGGGCTCATTGGGGTCTACCCAAGAGGTCAAGTTCACCAAAGTCAACCAAAACCCTAAAATGGTGAAAGTACCCTAATAAGGGTCATGTGATCACCAAAGTGTCAAACAAACCCTACCCAAGTCTCCATAGACCCTAGGAGAGGCAAATAGGTCACTAAGCACCCATTAGTGTCAACCCAAAAGGTCAAATTGACCAAGGTCAACTCCATCTCAATTTTAGGTCAAAATGGCATATTTTGACCGAATCAAGCCCAATCCACTTGGGCTAAGCCCAATTGAGGAGGCCCACTAGCCTCATGAGGTTTGTAGTGACATAATCAACAATTCATTTCCTAGAGATAATGATTAGGAGAGAGAAAGCTCCTTATCCCCCTTTAATGGAGGAGAGAGAGAAAAAGAGAGCCATTCATGGCAAGGATGGCCAAGGGGCCTCCTCTCTTCATCTCCAATGACATGATTCATCTCCCCCATCAGTTCTGAGAAGATCTAGGGTTTTTCTAGGACATTTATTGGTTGTGTGCAATGAACTCCACCATGGACGAAATCCCCTTTCAAGGACATTAATGGCATTGATGCCATGGCCACTCCCCTCCCCCATTTTGCTATTTTTAAAGCTTCACCAGCTTGAGAGGAGATGTTTCCACCCTTCCCCTGAACATATTGAAGCATTTTGTTGTGTTGTTGCAGAGCACCCGATAGAAAATGGCGACACGGTCATCGACAAAGTTTCAGCAACCCTAGAAGTTCCGCTTCTCGTCCTCTCCCCTTCTGCTAGAATCCTAAATCAATTAAGAAAGAAATCGGGTTCAATTGAGCCCTACTGGGTTAGCAAATTTTCTGAATTTTCATGGTTTTTACATCATGCGGGTTCACCGGAAATCACCCCTCCGGCGGCCGTGCCGCCCTCCGGCGTTAGCCACCACATCAATGGAGGTGGTGGTGGTGTTGGCAGGCCTGGGAGGGGACTGGATCTCCGGTAAATGGCACTGGAAATGGTTCCAGGTCAGGTAAATCTTGTCCAAGGATTTTATGTTGAAGATGAAATCAGTGCTGTCAAACGTTTACTATATAAATTGTTATATGTAATGTATTATGTTACCGCTTTATCGTGCACCCTTTTAAATCAGAAAAAAGGTACTTAGTTACTGAACCTTGAAAAATGGCCAACATGAATATTGTAGCCATGAAGTCTAATTTATTTTAAAATTGATTTCAACCAATTTGGGTGAGTGGTCTGACCACAACACTCAAAATGATGCAGGCTATATGTAGGGCTAGTCAGACACTAAATTGAGTGTCCCCACCAAACCACTTATTGAAATGACTTAAAATTTGGGATGGGAGCCACTATTACCTATACTTAAAAAATAGCCAAAATGGGAATTTTTGGATGAGAGTTTCCGATAGTTTTTGTAAAAATTTAATAATGTAGGTTTGAATTAATTAATGTGTCTAATGACCTCAAAATCAATCAAAGTTTTGGTGGATGGTCCTTAGGGTCATGATATGACCCTAGTAAAATTTTCAGCCCATTTGGGGTTGAATGAAATAGGTTTTGGTGTGACCATAATTTTGTCACCTAAGGGTGAATTAGGGCAAAATGTATTTTTGATGTGTTGAGAGTCCAATCCTCACCCAATATGGGTGAAACTTGGGCCACTGCGTCAAAGTCATCTAAAAAACGCCCTCAAGAGATATTGAGTGGTTTGGGGTGGAGGTTCCCATGTGTAAAGATCACAATATATAGTCCATAAATTAATGAGCTAGGTCAACCCAACTAGGAAACCCGACTTACCAAGACGATTCTTAGCTTATCCTGGTCTAAATTGACCATAGGTATAAATTTAGTTAAGGTATGAGGATACCCGAAGTTGCTAGAGGAAGAATCTAACGCGAGAGAAGCAACTTGAGTCTTAAACTCAGATGTCCTTACTTTACTTATCATGTGGTACTGCCACTATTACCCAAACTAATAGGACCACCTTAAGGAGAATTGATGCCTACAATCCATTAGCAAAATAGTAGGGGACTCATAGACTCAACCCTCATATCGATGGCATGATTAGCATGAGACCACCATCATACAAAATACTTATTATCAAATAAGAATTCTGGTTCAGAAGAGACCAATTTGGGACAGTGTCACATGTTGACTTTGGGAAAGTTGTCTTAAATGGTAACCTGGAGAGTCTAAATTGTGGAGTATATCAACGAGTTTCAGGATGGCACCAGTCTAAGGTTATATGCCCTAAGGATGGTGTGCATATCTAGCCCGAATATAGCATGGTAATATCGAAGATACTTAGCCCAAGGTAGGTAGGAGCTTATCTTTTATTTATTTGGGGCTTGTCATTTCTTTGATGGGCAAATTAGTTACTAACTTGGGTTCCCTTAGACCAAATTTAGAAATGTGTTATCCCAAACATAGTGATGTTGAAGTTGGTCTTATTCAACATTACTCAGGTGTACTAAAAAGAATAAGAACTCGATCGTGTAGAGGGAGTGTATACAGTCATCGTCCACAATCACAAACTAGTATCATAGGAAACCTCGATCCGAATAGAAGAAGTCCACAAAACACTGTGTCACACCGCGCGAGCATTAGTTTGGGAACAAACTAAGCAATGAAAGCTGTGATGTGCCCATGTGTAAAAATCAAAATATATAGTCCATAAATCAATGGGTTAGGGAAACCCAACAAGGAAACTTGACTTACCAAGATGATTCTTAGTGTATCATTATCAAAATTAACCTTAGGTATAAATTTGGTGAAGGTACGAGGATACCCGAAGAGGCTGGAGGAAGAGTCTAATGCGAGAGTAGAGACTTGAGTTTTAAACTCTGAGATCCTACTTTACATATCATGTGGTACTATCACCTATTACCCAAACTAATAGGGCCACCTCAAGGAGAATTGATGCCTACAATCCATTAGAGGAATAGTAGGGTACTCATAGACTCAACTCTCGCATCGATGACATGATTAGAATAAGATAACCATCATACCAAATACCAAGGGTCAAATAAGAATTCAGTTTCAGAAGAAACCCAATTGGGACAAAGTCACATGTTGACTTTGAGAAAGATGTCGTAAATGGTAACCTAGAGAGTCTAAAGTATGGAGTATACCAACGAGTTTCAGGATGGAACACCAAGTCTAATGATGCATGCCCTAAGGATTGTGTGCATTTCTAGGATGAGTATAACATGGTGATATCGAAGATACTTAGCCCAAGATAGGTAGGGCCTTATCTTTTGTTTATTGGTTCTTATCTTTTGTTTATTGTGTAAATTAGCACTGGATAAAGTTATGGAAACTCCAAGTGCTGAGGAAAGGAATGCTCTAGTTGAGGGGGAGAAACTGATAAAAAAGATAAAGCAAGATGCATTATTTGTGGAGGAGCAGCTAAAGGTCCCTCCAATAGTTGTACAGACTACTACAGGTGAAAATGACATTGCTTATGCTGATGCTGACTTGCATGCAAATGAAGGCATGGCTGAGGTTGAGGGGGAGATACCATCTGATCTCCCTGCTCATGAAGTACATGACTTAGTTTCCTCAGAATCTGAGAAAGAGGAATATAATCATGTGAAATCACACTGTCCATCACATCCAGAAAATGGCCAGTTCAGGAGTGACACTGGTCAAGGAACATGGACCAAGCCAGTACAGGAAGCTATAGATGGGGGCACATCTGCCAAAGTTGATCTGTTGCCACCAACATTCCTAGCCAAGCTAAAAGGTTTGTTGGATGAGCAGAGGAGGGCATTATAAAATTATGTGGATGAAGCCCACAAGGATGTTAGAAATGATCTGGTAATAGAGATCAAATCTATAAGATTTGAAATAAATCTGCAGAAAGGAGAAACAGTCAAATTCTTCAAAAGAGTTGTTGAAGCTGTAGACTTCACCATGGAAAAGCTGGATGTGTCAGGCCAGAATATTGCTGTTATTATAGAAAATCAAAAGATTCAGGCCTAGAACAGTGCGACAATCCATGAAAATGATAAAATTCTGAGGAGTGAACATAATACTGAAATCTTTACAAAGATAGATGCCTGCACTAAGATACTTGATGACAACATGTTGGAAGTCAAAAATCATGTCACTGTTGGAGTCAAGTACTTGGAGAAAGAAAGAAGCAAGGCCTACATCTCCAAGACCATTGAAGTTATTGAAGAAGCCAAAAGGGGGGAGATAGAAGCTATAAGGACTAACACAGAAAACATGGTCTGGGCAACTAATGTGGTAAGAGGCTCATTGGGATTAGAGCAAGTGCAATATGATAACATCCCAATGATGCATGATCATGTGCTATAGACCTTGAACAAAGAACATGCTCAAGATAATTAGGAGTATCTGGTATATATATAAGAGTGTGATAGTGCTGGTAATTAGTGGGGAGTGCAGGCTACTGCTGCTGAAATCCCTTCTTTCAGCCACATTGTTATCTAGGCATTACAGAACAAAGAATTAATCACAACTGCTGACACTGAAGAAGAAATCAGGGTGAGGATAAGGAAATACATAAAAGAAATGGAGAAAAGGCCTAATTTCGAGCAATGGATCCCTGATTCTAGATCTATCATCTTTCTTGCTTGGGATCATGTCAAAAATAAGAGATCAGACAGAGGAAAATGGTATAAAGAATGGAATGGGACAAGATGGAGAAGAGGGACACAGAAAGAAGAATCTACTGGAGGAACAAAAATGCCAACCTTCTACCTCCTGATGTTGTTGAACCCTCTAAGTACTTTCCCAAGCCTCATGGCTACTTTTAGAGGCAGAAAGAAAAGGCTGCAGCTGAAGCTAAAAAAGAAAAATAAACTAAGGCTAAGGGTACTGATGAAGCGACAAAAAGGTAAAGAAGATAGCTGGGCCAGAAGACAAACCAGCTAAGAAATCCAAGGCCAGTGGGATTGTGATAAGGGAGCCTGAAACTTGAAAAGTTTCTAGTTCTGCTTATAAGGCTAAGGGATGTGACATTTTTTTATTACACAAACATTAATTCCTTATATGTTAAATAGAATATCATTTGCTATAATTATGATTTGTCTGACTCATCAGTTGCTATGATTTTGATTTATCTGATTTATCATCTGCTATGTTTATGACTTATCTGATTTATACTATGATAATATGTTTTGTATATATAGATAAATGTGTTAGTATATATATTGGCATAGTTTTTGACTTCCTCAAATAGGATGAGATTGTTGTGTCCATTGATCCCAATGTGCTGAATTTGAAAAAGGCCTATTAAACAATGTATATGTGGTGATCTAACTTGTGCTCAATGAAAGTTATTTAACTTAAGGTTAGCTAATCACCTAAGGGGGAGGGGGTGAATAGGTGTTTGAGGTTTTCTTACTTCTTTCTCTGACTTTTAAGATGATCTATCTAGAGATTGTCTTTAGCACCTGCAATAAATCACAAAACAAGCACATAGCAAACATACAAGGATTTATAGTGGTTCCCCAATTGGGTACATCCACTATCCCTCCAACCTATCCAACTGATTTGTTGGACTAGGCACAAACTCCACTAATATACTCCTCAGTGCTTACACCTCAGGCCCTCAGCCTTATACATAGAATCTAAACTCAGAACCATAAGGGTTCCTACACCAGAGCCATGCAGGACTCCTACAGCTCAGTGATCCACTGATTACCTACCTCAACCTTATTTCTAAGGCCTACAACTCAGGCTCTTCATCCCTACAGCTTCAGGCGCACAACCCTACTCACAGAGTGCTGCAACACTCTTACAACTCAGTACCCTTCTAGGTACGTACATCTCAGCCTCCTCTAAGGCCTACAACTTAGTGACACACTTGTCACCTACAGCTCAGTGACATTCCAGTCAGCTACCTCAGACATAAGGCCCTACAGTCAGGCTAGGAGGACAGCCCTACCTCAGATCTACACATGGATCCTACCTCAAAGAGCAACACTCTCCTACCTCAGGCAATAAAGCCCTATAGCTCAGATCCACACTTGGATCCTACCTCAGTACCCTAACAGGGCACCTACCTCAGTGACTAATTAGTCACCTTCCTCAGGCACAAAGTACCCTGCACTTAGATTCAGAAAAACTGAATCCTACAAGAAAAGTATACGGAATAGTTAAGAAAAATAAACAACTGACTCAGAGATAAATTTTTGAGTCTACTTTGTTGGACTGAGAAGATATCAGTCCAGCACACTGTTGTAGAAGGAATTAGTCCACTTCTACAACTAACTCTTTTCTGCAGCATAGAGGTGCAGTTATCAGCTTGCAGAATGGATGAATCAGATCCTCTATTAAGGAAAGAACTAACTTGCTGAGCTTAAAGATCTTCAACTAACTTATTTGCCTTAGCGGCTATCTATAACACCCTGAAAATCGTAATCAAACCGGTCGCGTACTAAGGAAATTTTGGTGCCTTAATAGGGGTACACGGCCTAGGACACGGGCGTGTCCAAGGCCGTGACTTTCTCTGTGTAAGGACACTATAGGAAACACGACAGCGTGACACGGGCGTGTCAAGTGTGACATGGGTGTGTGCATACCCGTGTCACCACCCGTGTTTCCAAGAGACGTGTCGGTTGTCGTGGCAGTTATCTGTGACACGCCCCTAGGACACGGGCGTGTCAGGACATGACACGGGCATGTTAGGTTGAGACACGGGTGTGTCTTGACCGTGTCTTTTGCTGTGCTCGACGATCATGCCTGGGTCGGGGCACACGGCCCGGGACAAGGCCGTGTTCGGCCCAGGATTGAGGAATGTTGGGTTGATCTGAGCCGTTTGTTTTCATGAAATAAGATCTGACAGCCCAGATGTGTTCCTGCTCTGTTAAGGCCGGGAATGGAGAATTAATTCCTCATTTTCTCTTAAGCCTTCTCTTTCTAAGGAGTTAGAGAGAGGAGAGAGCAAGGATGAAGGAAGAGGAGGATTCCGGCCACCAGCGGAGCATCGGAGCTCCGAATCGAGATTCGAGAACGGATCCGCGGAGGAAATTCCATTGCAAAGCTTTCCATCCGGATAGATTCCCATGATGCAAAAGCGAACTATAAGGGTAACGATTCTCTACTTTAGCATGTGAAACTCTCCTTATTTTGCATAGGGAAACCCGCTCCCACAAGTGTGCGGTGTTCCTTGGGCTTGACGGAAATAGTCCCCCTTGTGTTGCTTACAGAGTCCGGAATCGAAGTACGAACATAGGCATTGTGTGTGAAGCCTAGCCGAACGTGTTGGTCTGGATTGGTGATGTTGCATATTGTATGGTTTGCTGGAGAAGACTCCATGCCTTGTATTTCCGGGTTTCTACATGGTAGATTGCAGCAGGGATCCTTGGGGATTAATTCCAAGGCGCACCTGGAAAACTGAGCGGAAACGTAGTTCTGCTAAATTGGCGGCCGGGGTGCCAGCCTTGAACATAACTGTTTTATGTATTGTTTGGAAATGTTTTGTTATCCAAGACAATCTTGGCCCATGCGTACATCTTAAAGTGACTATGTGAAGTGAGCAACGGGCAAGTGGAATCGGTCCTGGGCTATATGGTTCGGTGCTAGAGACCCATAGAGGTACTGGCCGTTGGCATAGTCAGGAGTCTTAGACAGCGGTCAGAAAGACTAAAAATGCTCACGATGTTGTCATTCCGGGGATGGTGGTGAAGCCACGGAATTGACCGGATTCACCGATAATGTACCCTAAGTGCACGGGGTGTTTGGCCGTACGAGCCTACATCCATGGCGAAGTATTTTTGTACTTTATTGTTTAGCTAGGCTAATGAAATGGAGGGAAGGAGCACCGCCGTCCCGAGTAAGGGGCTGGGTCGTTATAATTTGGTCGGCTTTGGCTGACCGCTACTTTGTTTGCCACCGTGCGGTGGAATGTTGCTTGCAAGTACTGCGGAGCCAAGTACCAAATAGCGGGCTGAAGCCTAATTTGCTGAGCTGGCCCTCGAAGGCCAAAGTGAGTTGTTGTTTTTAATTTTTGTCATGTGTGTCCGGCCTGCGAGCTGATGTATGTAAAACACTAATTTGTTAAGTAAACTCTTGTAAGGCCATAAGGCCAAGTACTTTCAGTGTATTTGTTATTTCATTCCTATGGTAGTATGTGGACATTCATGATAGTTGTTATTCAATTATGTGTTCTTTCTAACTGTTTAAAAGCTTCCGCTAGAATGCTCTGTGTTAGGGCGAGTAGTTATAGTTAGATTTTTGATATTCTTATATAACCCTTCCGACTGTCCGTGGTATATGGCGTCGGGTTCCAGCTGGACCTTCTGCTATATGTCATTTGACAGATGGGAGTGTTACAATTTGGTATCAGAGCCAGGTTGTCGGTCTTCTTTATTTGAATTCGTGGGCGAATTCTTTTAAGGGGTGGTGAGCACATGTACGTTCGTCATCGTTATAACATAAATGAACCCATGAATATCCACTTAGGAATGTAAAATACACTTGTTTTGAGGAACCTGAGTGTTCCAATGATTGCTTTTAGCAATTTGTTTGTCACCTAATCAAGGGTTTATGGTATTATAGGCAGCTAGGAGCGGTGCTGGGCAATCGGAACGTCCGCGATTGGCGGAAAGTAGTGCACCGAATGACATGCGTAAAACACCTCCTTCAGCAGAAACCATCGGATTGGTGGATGATGCAGTCTTTGCTATGATAAATGTAATAACCCAAATTCGAGAAACGGGAAAATATCAGGTGACACGGCCTGGGACACGAGCGTGTCCCAGGTCGTGTCCTGCTCGGGTTGAGCAGATGGGCGCGTGGTCGACGAATTTCGTTCGACGAATTTTCAGGAGGTACACACCCGTGACACGGGCATGTCAAGGGGCATGACCTTGGGCGTGTACTCCCTTCGTCGAGACCAGAGTATTTGGTCACCTAAAGTGGTCGACAGAGGGAACACGCCATACTACACGGGCATGTACCATCTGACACGGGCTTGTCGGAGGGCGTGTCACCTCTGGTCGACGAACTATGCTCGACTATTGTCGAGTGTCGAGTGTCGAGTGGCAAGCAAGAGGTACACGGCCTGTGACACGGGCGTGTCATAGGGCGTGTTCTGCTATGTCGAGATGTCGACACTTTTCTCTCGATGAGGTTTCGAGTGGGTTACACGCCCTGGGTCACGGGCATGACTGGGCCGACACAGGCATGTCCCCTGGCTGTGTTCTATTTTGGATATGTCAAAATGAGTCGGTTCGTGTGTCGCTTAAGGTACACGCCCTGTGATACGGGCGTGTCACAGGCCGTGTCAGGCCCGAAAAGTGATGATGTCCGAATTTTCTGGCCATTCATTTCCCTATTCTAGATGTAATGGTACAGGCTTCTTCCCTGTGGATAAAAAGGCCAAGAATGGGATAAATTCCCTTTATTCTCATCATCTTCTTATTCTCATTCCAAGAGAGAGAAAAAGAAAGAGAAAGGCCAATGCAAGGAAAGGAGAAAGGAAAGCCAGCTGCTGGAGGAGCTACAGAGTGCGGATTGAAGATCCAAGAACAGATTCGTGAACGCAAAGCCGAGGAGGTGACTTCCATCCGGCTACTTCATGGCGCCGAAGCGATATTCAAGGGTAACCATCTCCTTCTTGGACATCGAAGTCCTTTCTTTATGCATGTGCGTGGGATCCTCCACCAAGAGGTGGATTTTGTAAGAGATTTCTTGGTTTAGTTTGCATCTAGAGCTGGAAGTGTGAGTATGACATAGGCATGCTGTGTGAAGCCCATATGGACGAGTAGTCTGGATTGGTGATGATCATGGGTAAACCGGATAAGACTCCGTGGATTTGATGTTATGAAAGGTTTATGCATTGATTGAATGGTTGTATGGATGAATGAATGTTGGTTATGGATGTATGGAGGCTTTGAGTAAGCTCCTGGTTATGATGAGAGATCAATTGGTAGCACGCCTGGGGAGCACGAGATAAACCCGGCTTGTTACACCACTAGGGTGGGTTGATTTGGATAGATGAGGGATCGATTGGTGGCAATGCCTGGGGAGCCAAGTTAAACCCGACTTGCTACACCATAGGTGTGGGTCGATCAGAAATAGGTGAGGGGTCGATTGGTGGTAATGCCTTGGGATCCCTGATAAACCCAGCATGCCACACCACATAGTGTGGGTCGATCTGCCCTGGTTATTTGTATATGTTGTGAGGTAGTACCTCTGAGTGTCATGGACGGGATTTCACCAATATTAAGATTGGTGGAATAGGATTGAACTGCCCAACCAACAAGTGAAGAGACTCGGATCGGCGGTGTACGACTGGGATACCCGGTACACCAAGAAGGTGCCATGAGTGCACGGAGCGTCTGGTGGATACCAGCATTTGTGTTATGATTGTGCTTGGTAGTGTTGATTCATATGATTATGGCAATGCATATAGGGAAGGAACCACTGCCCCGGGTAAGGGGTAGGGTCATTATAATGGGTTAGCTAATGCTGACTGTTACTTTATTTTCCACTTTTATTGGATAATGAAATGCAGGTGTTGCTGCTTGAGTTGAATTTCTTCAGTGGAATGGAGGTTTGCTACTAAAGGCCCTCGAAGTCCGTGCGAATCATGGTTGGATTTCATGTGTGGCCGGCCTGCATGTCGATGTACAAAAATGTATTTGTGTAAAGAGAAACCTGTAAGGCCTTAAGTACAGTGTGTGTGAGTTTTATACATTCCTGGTTTGGATATATAAATGTGGTGTTTATATAATAGTGGAAATTCTTTGAGTTGAGTTCATGGTAACTTAAAATGCTACGCTATAATGTATTGAGGTAGGATGCGAGTAAATTTTGATTTCCACAAGTAATTCCGCCGCTTGTCTGTGACATATGGCGTGGGGCCCCGGCCGGACCCACCATTATATGCCACGTGATGAGTGGGGGCATTACCAAGTGGTATTAGAGCTAGGTTGAGATTATTTGGGAGGAGTGAACATAATTGAACTCACGAAAGTCCATGAGGAATGTATGTCATGCATGTAAGGGGCATGAGTGTGTAGTTAATGTGTAATTACCATTATGACATGGTTAATTAATGGTGTTTTGTACATTGCTAGGTGGCGAGGAGTGGTGCTGGGAAGTCGGAGCCCCAGCGATCCGATGAGAGTGCAGCATCCATGGAAGCGCCTACGCCTCCTTCGGCGGAGACCATACGGGTGGTGAAAGAAACTATGCTTGTAGTGCTACAGGCACAGCCGAATGGGCAGACAAGGCCGGCAGGGGTACCAGTATGGCCTATTGCAAGGCAAGAGCGTGCTGCATGTAACGTCCCAAATCACATTAGGCCCCTTTTACGTGTTTTTGAGCTAGGAGAGCTGACTTGGGCTTAGGGGAGTGCTGACAACTGGGAAGCATGTAACAGCCAAAAGTCTAGGATTGGCAAATTTTTGGTGACACGGCATGGGACACGGGTGTGTCCTAGGGCGTGTCCTGCCCGGGCATGTAGTAGTCGCGAGTTCGACGGAAATGAGTTCGATGAAGTGTTAGGTAGAGACACGCCCAGTGTCACCGGCGTGTCCCATCCGACGCGGGCGTGTCGGAGGGCATGTGTTCCCTCTGGTCGATGACCAGCGCTCGACGATCGTCAAGTGTCAAGTTTGGGGTACAGAACCTGTGACATTGGCGTGTCACAGGGCGTGTCCCACTCATCCTCGATTAGTCCTCGTATAGGTCGAAATATACTCGAGTAGGTGTAAAAGTACTCGAGTAAGAGGGGGTGACACGGGCGTAGCATCCCTGTGACACGGGAGTGTCCTATCCGGGTACTCGAGTAGTTGGTTTTCTCTCAAGTATGTCCTCTCGAGTAAGTCTCGAGATGGTTATACGCCCCATGTCACGGGCGTGACAGGGCTGTCACGGGCGTGTCCAATCCGTGTACTCGAGTAGTTTGTTTTCTCTCGAGAAAGTCCTCTCGAGTAAATCTTGAGTGGGTTACACGCCCCATGTCACGGGCGTGACTAGGCCGACACGGGCTTGTCCCACCCGTGTGTCGTGTCGAGTATTAAACCGACACATAAAAACCGTCGTAACGCTTCGCCTAAGCAGGACACGGGTAAGAACACAGGCGTGTCCCTACCCGTGTCACTTTTATATAAAAGGGGAAGTGATAACCCTAACCGTTTTCACTCCTCATTCCAGCCATTTTTCTAAAAGAAACTCCTGTTGAGAGAAGGAAGTCGCTGGATCTAGTTCTAGAGGACAAGATCCGCCACCGCCGTGGAAAAGAAGATGCCGCCGAGAAGAGTCACGAGATCCATGGCCAGAAATGGTGGAAATGCCGGAAATGAGGTGAGCTTCCTACCCTCTCCCTTGGTGCTAGATCTTTAGTTATTTCCTTAGGAGAGATATCGACTTAAGAGAGTTTTGATGGAGAGAAGGAGTTTTCTATGGATGGCCATGCTAGGACATGTGTTCTAGGTTTTAGATCTCTTCAACCTCCCCTTTCTTCTATGTGATGATGGGTGGATGGTTTCTTGAAGAATCATGGCCTCATGAGGGTGAATAAGTGAGGAGGAATTTTTGGAGTGATTTTGGAAGATCCACTTGGAGAGGAAGATGAACCGATGTCGTTCATTCCTCTTTACGAAGCGTGCAGAATCTATATTCTGCGCACAGCGATCTTCTTGGCCATTTTCAAGTAGGATGTGGCCAGACCTCGGCTTTTGACTAAACACGACGGTTGAAGCCCTTGCAAATACCTTTCTAATGAGTGGTTGCACGTCTTTATGCGAAGTCTTTAGCCACAGGAAAGTCTGAATGAACATGACATCCGATAAATCTTCATGCAGAAATTGTGTTCTGTGCGCGGCGTACTTCAAGACAGATTTCAAATAGGATACACTCAAATCTGGGTTGTGGGCTGAATATGAAAGTTGTAACCCATGAAAAGACCTTTCCATCGAGGTGGTTACACGTCTTCACTGGATTCCTGTCGCTTCGGGAATCTCCGGTCGAATTTGCTGTCCAGATTTATTCTGCACTTAAATTATGAGGTTTATATAATATGAATTTGAATTCGGTGGAATCGATGTTGCTAATTAACTCTAGATTTTGATGAACTATTTTATGCTGACCACTGTAGTGCTATGAATGATAAATCCTGTTAATTAGATTTCATAAAACTGAATTGTGGAGTAAGCTTTAATGAATGATATGACTTGCTAAAATTGATAGATTATTATAAATGCGCATCATGTTTATAATATGATGAATGAAATGACTGGATATAACTGGTAGATTATTATTAATGCGCATCATGTTTGTAATATGTTGAAATCATTTGGAATGACAAATAGAAGGATAAGCCATGGCCATGAGCATGTATGATGGTTAGAATGAAATGTAGTAGTCCAATACTTAGTGCGTAGTCTCCCACGGGTATTATTGTGAATGGATGTAAGTGCGGTGTTGACCGTCACTAGTTGGTTTGTGTTGAGATGTCGTTTAGATGGCTGGTTGGGCTGTGCCCTCGTGCTTACTTCCGAGGCCCCTTCCATGCCACGGTGTCGTGGCATTTGCATGCGGTGTGAGTCGACAAGCGGTGTCGTAATCCTGGGTTAAGGATAGTGTGGCAGGTCTACAGGCTCGCCGATTGTTACACCAACGGGAGTTGACAGTTAGACTTTGGGCAGTTGTGCTTGGTCCTCGGTGTCTACGTCCCGGGGCTCCTTCCGTGCCAGGTGAACGGTTGGGCTTGGTCCTCGTGCTTACTTCCGAGGCTCATTCCGGGTCACACAAGGTTAGTTCGGGGCTTGGTCCTCGGTGCACATCTAACCGAGGCTCCTGCTGGGCCATAGTACGCATGGGCTCCTCTGTTGTGTTCTTAGCATTGATGCGTACGGAGGCCTAGGTGAAGTAGTGTGGATACCTGCCTAGTAGTAGAGATGGCCGCTCTACTGTCACCTCCTAGACACGGCGGCTGATGCCTGAGAGGTTAGCTACCTACTCGAATAGTGGGAACTATAGTCTATGTCGGCATAGCAATTGCGTGGTGTGATCATGGGTGAGTCATTGCATAGCATACATATCATTTCATAACAATGCACAAAAAGATCCTCATCGTATAAGTTTGTATGGGCACTCATATACGATGAGTTACTTTTATGTAACCCGATCCTTAACTTATAAGTTTGTATGGGCATTCTTATAAGTTAAGTTACTTTCCTGCTGTAGTTACTTGTACTTGTTGATTTACTAATATTGTTATTCAAGTAGAACTACTAGTTTATAATGTTGTTATTCATGTACTATTACCACCTGCTTGTACCTGTTTTACTACTTGCATTATACTTTTACGCTCGTTCCTTTCTCCGCCCGGTGCCGAGGAGTCGCCGGGGGAGCGGATGTGAAACCACTTAGTCTTTTCGACTAACGGTTGCTATATCTTCCTTTTTAGGAGGTCACCCCGTAGGTAGAGCAGCCACAGACTTTGCAGCATGATAGCCATGCTAGGACGATATGGCCTGATGTGACGGTGCCATCGCTACCGTCGGTTACGGATTTGAGTGACGTGAGATTTTGATGTAGACCGTTTGGGCAATTACTAGCTGTACTCTGATATTTGTGGAAGCATGTTTTAGCTTCTCTCTAATTTGATGTATTTGGACTATTGATTTAGTGTGGATTTGACTTCTTCTTGCTTATAGTATTGTTGTGTTGACATGTTTATATTGATATTGGTAGTAGCCGGCAAAATAGGAGTCTTGTGGTACAGGTTAGCCCATGTGCTAATGCTTCCGTAAGAAGGCTGTTCCGGGCATAAGACCACACTTCGTGCCGTGTTTTGGGATCCAGGAGGGGGGTCTTACACTGCAGTTGTGGCGGAGGAGCAAGCAACGAATGAGGCATTAAAAAGCTTTATGGAGTTTCGTCCACCTACGTTTGGTGGGGCGATTTCCCCAACGTAGGCGGAAGACTGGTTGGCTCGAGTAAAGAGGATCGTGACTGCAATCAGGACTGTTCAGGAGCAGAAAGTGACCCTAGCCACTTTTTTGTTGGAAGGAGATGCGATACTATTGTGGGATGAGATGGAGATACATCACTTGGCAGGTCGAGGTTTAGTGGAGGTTTCAATTGAGGAATTCTCCAGATTGTTTCTCGCCAAGTATGTGCCGGTGTCGCAGAGTATTGCGATGGAGAACGCGTTTCAATGCCTGGTGCAGGGTGAGGATGATATTGATATGTACCTGCATGAGTTTACCAGACTGGGGAGATATGCAGGGTCTACCTTCGCGGAGGAAGTGCGAAAGACGAATCACTTTTATGAGGGACTGCGGGATGAGTTGAGGTTGGTCCCCCCGAGTTCAGTGAGCCAAGGCTTCCAAGCGTTGGTCGATACGTCACGTACCCTGGAAAAAGATTTGACGCGGGTACAAGAAAAGAAGAAACTGGCAGTGGAGAAGCCAGAGTTAAAAGTGCCACAGTTGGAGCAGTTAGAGTTTAGAAGAAGAGAGAAGAAAAGGTTTAGGCCTGTTGAATCAGCTCCGTCGACTGTTTCTTCGTGGGCAACGTATGGGCAAGGACGTGTTGATACACGTATCTGTTATAACTGCAGGAAACAAGGATACATTGCTAAATTTTGTTGGAAGACCCCTTTGGGAAGTGAGAAAAAGATAGGTGCGTCGTATGAAGACAAGGGTAAAGTAGTGGCCGAATCATCTGCATCCCGGACGCAACCTCGATTGAATAATTTGGAATTACAAGAGCCGCAAAGCACACTTGGTGAAATTCAACCTCGAGTGTTTAATTTGGCTCAGACGCGAGTGATGAAAAATTTGGAGGCTGAGCGGAAGTAAGAAAAATGACTTGTATCACTTTGGTTGTATATAAGGCAAGGACTAATGTGATGGTTTTGTGCATATATATTATATGTCGTGTTACATGTTGAAATGTTGGTGCACACTTGGTGAAATTGAAGTGATCGATCGATTGTTATGTTTGTATATGCTATTTGAGGGTCGATCGATTGTGTGTGGCTAGAGATCACTAGCTGAAACTGTGGATGAATGTGCACATGTGAAGGTTGTATAGTACATGGTTATTATAACATATTAGTTTGATGTCATAACAGATTGGTTGCTATTTTTTGTGCAATTTCGTGGACGAAATTTCTTGAAGATGGGGAGTGTTGTAACAGCCCAAATTCGAGAAACGGGAAAATATCGGGTGACACGGCCTGGGACACGGGCGTGTCCCAGGGCGTGTCCTGCTCGACGAATATTCGGGAGGTACACGCCCGTGACACGGGCGTGTCAGGGGCGTGACCTAGGGCGTGTCCTCCCTTTGTCGACACCAGAGTATTTGGTCGCCTAACGTGGTCGACAGAGGGAACACGTTGTGCTATACGGGCATGTACCTTCCGACACGGGCGTGTCGGAGGGCGTGTCCCCTCTGGTCGACGAACTGTGCTCGACGATTGTTGAGTGTCGAGTGTCAAGTGGAAAGCAAGGGGTACACGACCTGGGATACAGACGTGTCACATTGCGTGTCCCGCTGTGTCGAGAGGTTGACACTTATCTCTCGACGAGGTGTCGAGTGTGTTACACGCTCTGGGTCACAGGCGTGACTAGGTCGACAGGGGCGTGTACCCTGGCCGTGTTCTATTTTGGATATGTCAGAATGATTCGGTTCATGTGCCGCTTAAGGTACATGCCCTGTGACACAGGCGTGTCATAGGGCGTGTCATGCCCGAAAAGTGATGATGTCCGAATTTTCTGGCCGTTCATTTCCCTGTTCTGTATCTAATGGTCCAGGTTTCTTCCCTGTGGATAAAAAGGCCGAGAATGGGATAAATTTCCTTTATTCTCATCTTCTTTTTCTTCTTCTCATTCCAAGAGAGAGAAAGAGAAAGGGAAAGGCCAAGATAAGGAAAGGAGAAAGGAAAGCCAGCTGTTAGAGGAGTTACAGAGTGCGGATTGAAGATCTAAGAACGGATTCGTGAAGGCAAAGCTGAGGCGGTGACTTCCATCTGGCTACTTCATGGCGCCGAAGCGATCTTCAATGGTAACAATCTCCTTCTTGGACATCGAAGTCCTTTCTTTATGCATTTGCGTGGGATCCTCCACCAAGAGGTGGATTTCATAAGAGATTCCATGGTTGAGTTTGCATCTAGTGCCAGAAGTGTGAGTATGGCATAAGCATGCTGTGTGAAGCCCATCTGGACAGGTAGTCTGGATTGGTGATGATCATGGGTAAACCGGAGAAGACTTCGTGGATTTGATGTTATGAAAGGTTTATGCGTTGATTGAATGGTTATATGGATGAATGAATGTTGGTTATGGATGTATTGATGTTTTGAGTAAGCTCCTGGTTATGATGAGAGATCAATTGGTAGCACGCCTGGGGAGCGCGAGATAAACCCGACCTGTTACACAACTAGGGTGGGTTGATCTGAATAGATGAGGGATCGATTGGTGGCAATGCCTGGGGAGTCGAGTTAAACCCGGCTTACTGCACCACAGGTGTGGGTCGATTAGAAATATGTGAGGGGTCGATTGGAGGTAATGTCTGGGGAGCCCTGATTAACCCGGCTTGCCACACCACATACTGTGGGTCAATCTGCTCTGTTCGTTTGTGTATGCTTTGAGGTAGTACCTCTGAGTGGTATGGACGGGATGTCGCCAATAGTAAGATTGGTGGACTAGGATTGAACCGCCCAACCAACAAGTGAAGAGCCTCGGATCGGCGGTGTACGACTGGGATACCCGGTACACCAAGAAGGTGCCCTGAGTGCACGGAGCGTCTGGTGGATACCAGCGTTTGTGTTATGATTGTGCTTGGTAATGTTGATTCATATGATTATGGCAATGCATATAGGGAAGGAACCACTGCCCCGAGTAAGGGGTAGGGTCGTTATAATGGGTCAGCTAATGCTGACCGTTACTTTGTTTTTCGCTTTGGATTGGATAATGAATTGCAGGTGTTGCTGCTTGAATTGAATTGCTTGAGCGAAATGGAGGTTTGCTGCTAAAGGCCCTCAAAGGCCGTGCGAATCGTGGTTGGATTTCATGTGTGGCCGGCCTTCGTGTTGATGTACGAAAATGTATTTGTATAAATCTTGGTCATTATGCTTTGTGTTCCTTGGTCATGTTGTTAGTGGAGAAGGGGTAGCGGTGGATCCGGCAAAGATAGTGGCGATACGGGAGTGGCCTGTATTGTCTACAGTGGCTGAAGTCTGGAGATTTCTGGTGCTTGCCTGCTACTACAGGTGCTTCGTAGAGAACTTCTCGCGGATAGCGCTACCACTCACGACGTTGACAAGGAAGGAACAAAAGTTTGAGTGGTCGCTGGAGTGCGAGCAAGCTTTTGAAGAATTGAAGAGGAGGTTGACCACGACGCTTATTTTATGTTCGCCGAGTGGGACCGAAGGGTTTGAAATCTATAGTGATCCTTCGGGCAGTGGTTTGGGCTGTGTTCTGCTACAGTATGGGAGCGTGATAGCCTACAGTTCACGACAATTGAAGGTTCATGAGACGAATTATCCGGTTCATGACTTAGAGTTAGCGGCCGTGATATTTGCTCTAAAGCTGTGGAGGCAATACCTGTACGGTGTGAAGGTCGATATCTACACCGATCATAAGAGCCCGAAGTACTTGTTAGATCAGAAGGACTTGAACATGAGGCAGCGAAGGTGGATGGAGTTTCTGTGGGACTACACCTTCGAGATACATTATGTGCCTGGGAAAGGAAATGCAGTGGAGGATGCATTGAGTTGCAGGGCACCTATACAGTCCAGCTGGTTGTCGGTACATGATGAGTGTTTGGTCCGTGATTTGGAGGCATTAGAGATCTCTTGTGTTGACAAGCAGACTAGTGCTGAGGTGAAATTGTATTGGACAGAGGTGCAGTATGACCTAGCTGATAGGGTTTAGCGGGATTTGGTTCAGGATAGCAGCATGAAGCAGATCTTAGATGAATCTTTGGATGGGTCAAATTCCCAATTTGCTATTGAGGATGGACTGCTAAGGAAGGACGGTCGTCTATGCGTCCCTAGTACGGATAACCTTCGGGAGGAGTTGATGTACGAGGCTCATCATACCAAGTACTCAATGCACCTGGGGGCACGAAGATGTATAAAGACATGAAGAAGTTATTCTAGTGGCCAGAATTAAAGAAGGATGTAGCACTTTATGTGGCCAAGTGCCAAACATGTGCCTTGGTGTAGGCAGAGTGCCAGAAGCCCGGAGGTTTCTTGAAGTCCTTACCTATTCCGGAGTGGAAGTTCGACGACATTCCTATGGATTTTGTGCATGGTTTTCCAAAGTCGCAGAAGGGAAACGACGCCATCTAAGTGGTCGTCGATAGATTGACAAAAGTGTCGCACTTCATCCTGAACAGGAATGAAGATCCGGTGGAAAAGTTAGCCAAACTCTATGTGGATAATATTGTTCGATTGCATGGTGTGCCCAGCAATATTGTTAGTGACCGAGATGGCTGCTTCACGTCGAGTGACTGGAGCATGATGCATAGTCTGTTGGGAACTAAGTTGAGTTTCAGCACAGCCTTTCATCCACAGATGGATGGTTAGACCGAGAGGGTCAACATGACGATGTAGGACATGCTTTGCATGTGTGTCCTAGATTTCAGAAAATAGTGGGAAGATCACCTATACATGGTGGAGTTTGCATATAACAATAGCTATCAAGCGAGTATTATAATGGCACCTTTCGAGGCCTTGTTTGGGAGAAATTTTCGCATGCTGTTGTCTTGTTTGGAGACAGGCGAGTCGAAGTTATTCAAATGTCAAGCGGTGGACGACGCCACTCCAATGATATGTACTATTCAGTAATGGTTGCAAATCGCTCAGGACAGGCAGGCAAAATACTATAATGTGAAGCATAGGAACGTGGAGTTCGGTGTTGGCGACTGGGTGTATTTGAAGATAAAGTCGTTCAAGGGTGTCTCGCGGGTTCGACGCTTGAAGAAGCTGAGTACGAGATACCTTGGACCATTTGAAATCTTGGAGCGGGTTGGCGAAGCAACATATCGATTGAAGTTGTCAGTGAAGTTGAGTGGGCTACACGATGTGTTCCACATATTGGTGTAGCGGAAGGCGGTGCAAGAGCCTTCACAGGTCGTTGCGGTCGATCAAGTGTCGGTTGATTACCGGTTGACGACAAAGTTCAAGCCAGTACGCATTGAAGACTTTGAAGTCAAACGAATCTGCAACAAGGAAATCCAAATGGTTAAAGTCCATTGGGATAACTGCAGACGTGAGGAGCTTTTATGGGAGTGAGAGCAGACTATGTTGGAGGAATACCCCGAGTTATTCCACTCAGGTAACATTTAAATTTTGTGTACCTTTACATAATTTCGGGACGAAATTCTTTAAAGGGGGGGGAGGGGAGATTTGTAACACCCCAAAAAATTTAATCGAACCGGTCGCATCCTAAGGAATTTTGGTGCCTTAATAGCGTTACACGGCCTAGGACACGAGCGTGTCCAAGGCCGTGTCTTGCTCTGTGTTGGCCGACTATGTACAGAAAAGGACACAGCAGGAAACACAGCAGCGTGTTATGGGTGTGGCATGCGTGACACTGGCGTGTGCATACCCGTGTCACCACCCATGTTGCCAAGAGACGTGTCGGTTGCCGTGGCGGTTATATATGACACGCCCCTATGACACGGGCGTGTCAGGACACGACACAGGCGTGTCAGGTTGAGACACGAGCGTGTCTTGACCTGTGTCCTTTTCTGTGCTCGATGATCGTGTCTGGGTTGGGGTACACGGCCTGGGACACGGCCGTGTACAAGGTCGTGTTCTGCCCAGGATCTGAGCCGTTCATTTTCTTTAAATAAGATCGGAAAGCCCTGATGTGTTCCTGCTCTGTTAAGGCCAGGAATGGAGGATTAATTCCTCATTTTCTCTTAAGACTTCTCTTTCTAAGGAATTAGAGAGAGGAGAGAGCAAGGAGGAAGGAAGAGGAGGATTCCGACCACCGGCGGAGCATCGAAGCACCGAATCGAGAACCGAGACCGGATTAGCGGAGGAAAATCCCTTACAAAGCTTTCCATCCAGATAGATTCCCATGGCGCAAAAGCGAACTACAAGGGTAACGATTCTCTACTTTATCATGTGAAGCTCTCCTTCTTTTGCATAAGGAAACCCGCTCCTGCGAGTGCGCGGTGAGTGTGCGGTGTTCCTTAGGGTTGACGAGAATAGTCCCCCTTGTGTTGCTTATAGAGTCCAGAATCGAAGTACAGATATAGGCATTGTGTGTGAAGCCTACCCGGATGTGTTGGTCTGGAGGGTGATGTTGCATATTGTATGGTTTGCCAGAGAAGACTCCGTCCTTTGTATTTTCGGGTTTCTACATGGTAGATTGCAGCAGGGGTCCTTGGGGATTAACTCCAAGGCGCACCCGGAAAACTGAGCGGAAATGTAGTTCCGCTAAATTAGCGGCCGAGGAGCCAGCCTTGAACATAACTTTGTTATGTATTTTTTGGAAATGTTTTGGGATCCGAGAGAAGCTTGGCCCGTGCGTACGTCTTAAAGTGACTATGCGAAGTGAGCAACAGACAAGTGGAATCGGTCTGGGCTATGTGGTTCGGTGCTAGAGACCCATAAAGGGACTGGCCGTTGGAATAGTTAGGAGACTTAGACAGTGGTTAGAAAGACTAAAAATGCTAACAATGTTGCCATCCCGGGGATGGTGGTGAAGCCACGGAATTGACCGGATTCACCGATAATGTGCCCTAAGTGCACGAGGTGTTTGGTCGTGCGAGCCTAAACCTGTGGCGAAGTATGTTTGTACTTTATTGTTTAGCTGGGCTAACGAAATGCAGGGAAGGAGTACCAACGTCCCGAGTAAGGGGTGGGGTCGTCATAATTTGGTCGGCTTTTGCTGAACGCTAATTTGTTTGCCACTGTGCGGTGGAATGTTGCTTGCAGGTGCTGCGGAGCCAAGTACCAAATAGCGGGTTGAAGCCCATATTGCTGTGTTGGCCCTCGAAGGCCAAAGCGAGTTGTTGTTTTTAATTTTTGTCATGTGTGGCTGGCCTGCGAGCTGATGGCTGTAAAATACTAATTTTTAAGTAAACTCTTGTAAGTCCATAAGGCCAAGTACTTTCCGTGTATTTGTTATTTCATTCCTATGGTAGTATGTGGACATTCATGATAGTTGTTATTCAATTATGGGTTCTTTCCAACTATTTAAAAGCTTCCGCTAGAATGCTTTGTGTTAGGGCGAGTAATTATAGTTGGATTTTTGATATTCTTATATAACCCTTCCGACTGTCCATGTTATATGGCGTCGGGTTCCAGCTGCACCTTCTGTTATATGTCATTTGACAGATGGGGGTGTTACACTATCTCTGCTAGACTTTAGCTTTCAAGCTTGGTGGTTGAAGAAGATGTCCAGCCGCCTCTAATTTCCTTTTTTCGTTCGGTCTTTTTTGTTGCCCTAATCCCTATTATTTTTCCTTTTATATGCGTTGATTTGAATCAACGACACAAATGAATGTGGGCCCAGCCAAGCTTTGGTGAGCCCCACCTTCTTCAGAAGAGGACAAGGCAGCTTTCTGCACCACTCTAGCTTTCCCGCAACGGCTACATGTAAGTTGACTTTGATGACATTGGCAATGGTCATCACCATCAGGACGTAGAAAATATTCTAGAAATCCATGAAGCGTTGAGTGATGTTAAGACACTCAATTCCATCTATCTTGGCTCTCAGCACCTCTGTACTTGTGAATTTTCTCTAGATTTGTCTCAGTGTTTCTGTCTCAGCGGTCTCAGCAGTTTCTTCTTAATAGCTGTGATAGGACTTTGTCTCAATGCTTTCTTTTTATCAGCTAAGACAAGTTTCTGTCTAAGCAATATCTTCTCAGTGGTCTCATCAGTTTTTGCTTCACAGGTGAGACTATCTTCTGTCTCAGCTATTTTCCTCTTAACTATCTCAGTGCTTCCTTCTTCATTAGAAGCATTGAGTGAACCTTCTTCACTCCATGCTTCTGTACTTAAATAAATCCAGCTAGTTTTGTCTCATGGCTTCCTTCTTCGTTAGAAGTGTTGAGTGAACCTGCTTCACTCAACGCTTTTGGACTTAGAGAAATCCAGCTAGTTTTGTCTCAGTGGTCTCAATGCCTTCTTCTGAGCTATCTCAGCTATCTCAGCGGTCTCAACGCCTTCTTCTAAGTTATCACAGCTGTCTCAGCACTTTTTTCCTTAGTCAGTTTTTCTAGCTTTAGCTGCGTTTGACGATCTGGGGGCTGAGCTCGACGAACTCTGATCTTCTGAGCGGGCTCAGCACTTTTTGCCTTTGTCAATTTTTTTTCTGGCTATAGCGCGACAAGTGTTAAGAAGAGCTCGACGATCATTAAGCTGAACTCGACGAATTGCAAACTGAGATCGACGAATTTTTTGCTTACCACCAAACTCATTTTTCTTCACCTGTTTAATCATGGACTACCTGCATTGCATGAACTAGGGCACACATCAAATATATTATGTGTGTATGTCATTGACCCGTTTGACTTCTTACAAATCTGCAATATCAGGATCGATAGACCTAACAATCTCCCCCTATTTGAAGAAGTCAAAAGAATACAGGTCATTGACAACACAACATATTCATCATAGACAAAATATAACATTAATAGGGTATGAAAATGTTAACATATTTCTCCAGCCTGTGGAGAATTACTTACTCCCACTAGCATGCTGTCATCCTTACTGTTCCACTTGTCTGTTCTTCTCAACCCTTGACACCAATCCTCCCACTTTTTGACTTCTGCAATAGGGAGCATACTGGGGGGTTTTTCTCCCCCTATCTGTCTGGAGTAGATATTCTCACTAGATTGAATCTAGTTTATCTATTGGGCTAGCTCCCCCTCAACAGTTGCACACCATCTTCATTATATGGAGGAAGAACTTATACTACCTACAAAATAAACACTGCATCATATGGTAGAAGAGAGAATTTAAGCTACACAAGATTCAACATACCCAATTCAAATTTGAGGGTGTTGAACTTGGCTTCATCTACTGGGTTAGTGAAGATATCAGCAATTTGCTTGTCTATGGAGACAAACTCTAGGGAGATGTCTTCCCTTTCCACATGTTCTCTAATGAAATGATACCTAATTTTTAAATGCTTAGTCCTGCTATGGGAGACAGGATTCCTAACTATAAAAATTGCACCAGTAAAATTGCAAAAGTGTGGATTTCTACTTATCTGAATATTGTAGTCCTGAAGTTGATGATGGATACACAATAACTGAGCACAGCAGCTTCCAGCTGATATATACTCTGACTGTGCTGTTGATATTGCAATACTTGTTTGTTTCTTGCTGCTCCAAGAGACAAGCCTTCCACCTAGAAAATGATAGGAGCCTGAAGTGCTCTTTCTGTCCTCCTTACAACCTGCATAATCTGCATCTGAATAGCCTATTAGTTTAAATTCCCCATTCCTGGGGTACCATAGGCCATGATCTGGGGTGACCTTAAGATATCTCAAGATTATTTTCACAGTAGTGTAGTGAGACTCTTTAGGGCAGGCCTGATACGTAGCTCAGACACATGTTGCATACCTAATGTCAGGCCTACTTGCAGTGAGGTAGAGAAGGGAGCCAACTATACCTCTATACAGAGTTTGATCAACAGGCTTCCCTGGATCAACTTTGCCTAAAGGCATGCTTGAGCTCATGGGAGTTCTTAAGGTGGAAGCATTCTCCATGCCATATTTTTTGATTATATCCCTGGTGAACTTTGACTGGGATATGGATAGACCATCATCAGTCTGTTTTACTTGAAGTCCCAAGAAAAATTCCAGTTCGCCAATACTAATCATCTCAAACTTCCCCTGTATAAGTTTTGCAAACTTCATGCAGAGGTTGTCATCAGTAGAGCCAAATATTATGTCATCAATATAAATCTGGACAAGGATGATCTTGCCCTTAGATTCCCTTAGGAATAGGTTCTTGTCTATCTTTCCCCTTAAGAATTTATTCTTAATGAGAAGGTAGACAATGTCTAATACCATGCTCTTGGGGCTTGCTTGAGCCAATAAAGAGCTTTCTGAAGTCTATATACAGCAGTATGAGAGTTAGAATGTACCAGGCAGTCAAAGTTATTCGAAATGGCATAGAGTTATTCTTCACGATGTTGGACGATGTTAAGCCGAAGCCTAGTTTGTGTGACGTTCCTATTATGTCAGAGTATGCAGATTTGTTTCCTAAGAATCTTCCTGAGTTTCCTCTTCAGCGGGAGATTGACTTCACTATAGAGTTGGTGCTAGTTACGAAACTTGTGGCCCGCTCTCCGTCCTGTATTGAACAAAAGAAAATGACAGAATTGAAAGTACAACTACAAGAATTGCTAGATCAAGGATATAAATGCCCAAGAATGTCACCTTGGAGTCCCTAAGTTCTATTTGTGAAAAAGAAGGAGGGAAGATTGCGCAAATGCATTGATTATAGAGATCCAAATAACATGACGGAGAAGAACAAGTATCTGATTCCACGGATTGATGACTTGTTCGATCAGCTGGTGGGATCAACTGTCTACACGAAGCTGGATCTAAAGTCTGGCTACTATCGGTCGAGGATTCAGGAAGATGATATTCCTAAGACAACATGTGGCACACGCTACAACTATTATGAGTTCACTGTAATGCTGTTTGGGCTAACAAATGCGCCATCAGTATTCTTGTACTTAATGCATCGAATGTGTACAACCCCGTGTCCGGCGAGCGGGTCCCGCCAGGGAGGTCGAGCAGACCTAGCCCCGCGACCCGCACCCAAACGGCAAAAGGGATATACGGAAGAAGGGCTGGCCCGCACCCGCCCATTCCAAGCGAGCGAGCCGGCGAGGCGAGCGAGCGGGACGAGCGGAGAATCACTGACCAAAGCGGATGGGTCTAGCGACCCGCGACTGGCGAGCCGATCGGGGGTCGCAGTGGCCGCCGGCCAGCCCCCACACGCGACCTGACCGCCAGTCCGCCCCGGCAGAAGAAAGGCGGGTCGCGACGGTCCGGCCCGCGCTCGCCCAGGGAGCATAGGCGGGCAGCTGGAGCCAGGTCGTGCTCGCCCCACGCGGAGGAGGGTTGGAGGCGAGCTGACTACCAAGGGGTGCGAATAGCCCCTCAGAACAGCGGAGCTACGCTGTTGGCACACCAGGTTGGACTGCGCATAGCCCCTCAGAACAGCGGAGTTTGGCTGTTGGCAGACCCAGCTAAGGGCCTTTGGGTATTTTCAGGTCAGTTATTTTGGTTATTGGCAGTTCAGATTCCGAAAAACTATAAATAAGACCCAAGGGGTACCTCAGAGGACACGCTTTCAGTGCCTCCTTACTCTCGTTTCCAAGTGTTCTCTGAGAGTACCTTAGCTCGGCTTCTGGCTAAGGAGGGGAAGCGCTCAGAGATCTTCCGGGTTTGTGGTGGGACCTCCCTGCCGAGCCCTTGGGTCTGTTTCTCCTTGTCTTCTTCGTTGTTTTTCTTGCAGGAGCAAAGTAGGTGCGAGACCACCCCTTCCCCAAGGGTCAAACTCCACAAGAGGCCGGATTCCGGTTTCAACATCTTGGTGCGGTGTGCGTGGGGAGTGGTCAGTGCAGAAAAGCTTTGGTGAGCTCAATGACGGGAGGACAAGGATCTGACAGGCAGGACTCGCCCCCCCCCCCCCCCCGCCTCTTGCAACGGTGGGGATGTTTGAAGACTTCAGGAACGAGGTGCTGGGCCTCGTCAAGATCGCACTCGGCGTACGGGCCGAGTGCTCGACTCCGACAGCCCAGATCGCGGTCGCCCCCTCTTTGGGCGAGGACGTCCCTGGTCGGCGAGCTGGAAAGGAAGTGGCCGAGGAAGGCCGAGGGGGCGAGCTCTCGGGGCACGAGCTTTTCCCCGGCTCGGCAAGCCGAAGCAGATTCGGCGAGCTGGGTCCGCGAGATTCGCCGACTCGCCCAGTGGGGGGAAGCAGTCCTTTCAGCGAGCTCGTCTACTCAGCACCAGTACCAGAAGGGTTCAGGGAGCCCGAGATGTCCTACTACACCGGGAAGGGAGACCCGGTTCAGCACGTCCAATGGTTCGAAGACGTGGTCTCCATCCGTCAGATGTCGGACGGATTCAAGTGCCGTCTCTTCGCCATCACCCTCCGAGAGAAGGCAAGGGAGTGGTTCCACCAGCTCCCGGCCAGCTCCATCTACTGTTTTGAGGACCTTCGCCGAGGGTTCATGTTGAGGTTCACTACTTCGAAGAAAAGGAAGAAGGAGTCCGAGTCGTTGTTCCACATTAAGCAAGGAGCGAACGAGACTTTGGGGAGCTATGTGGATCGATTTCAGGAGGAGGTTACCCAGGTCCAGGAGATGACGGGCCATAGTCTGATGATGGCTTTCACCCTGGGCCTACAGCAGGGTTTCTTCCGAATGGAGCTGAAGAGAGTTCCCCCTCTCTCTTATGAGGAGTTGATGGAGAGGGAGGCAAGAGAGGTCGACGGGGAGGCGTCGAACCCGGAATTCGCGAGGAAGCTGGCCAGGTGGGCGACGGAGGAGGAAAAGGAGTCGAAGGGAGGAAGAGGACAGGAAGAGAGAAGAGGGGAGCCTAGGCAGAGGGAGCAGAGGTAGCTCCAGTGGCAGCAGCAGCCGAGGTGGGGGCACCAGGAGCCCGACCGTCGGCTGGGCTGGAGACCTGAAGGGCAGGGCCAAGGGCCACAAAGAGGGTACTTCGGAAGGGGTCACTATCAGGGGAGGCAGGACCAATTCAACCCACCAGGCTGGAGGCATGGTCAGAGGCCCCGGCTCCCCGATCAGGAGGAGGCCATGGCCATAGCTTTGGGAACAAGGAGGGGGATCATGAGGAGGAGGAGAAGGGAGTTCAGGGTGGAGCTGCCCTATTGCGACTTCCATCAGGAAGAGGGGCACGCAACAGCCACGTGCCCGGAATTCTTGGAAATGAGAGGGAATAGGGAGCGGCAGCAGCAGCAGCAGGAGGCACGGTAAGAAGTGAGAATCGAGGAGGTCCTGCCTTGGGCGGAGGAGGATCGTTGCGAGGACCGGGTTGATGTCGGGACCCGAGGAGGGATCAGAGTGATCCACGGGGGAGTGGGGATCGAGGCTTCCCGCAAGGCAAGCCTCCACACCATGTACCGGCGGAGCGTCGCCTCTACATCCCAAACCCCGCCGCCGGAGGAGAGGATCACCTTCTCCAGAAGTGATATGCCAGACCACGAGGATCCGTTCTGTGATGCTCTGTTCATCAAGGCCGCCATCGAGAATTTCACTGTCTCGCGAATCCTCGTGGACAATGGGAGCTCCGTCAACGTCTTCTTCAAAAAGGCGTTTGACGCGATGCAGGTGGAGGCTAAGAGGGTGCTGGCCTCGGACGGGCCCTTGTTCGGGTTCTTGGGAGAAAGGAAGGAAGTAGAGGGAGGAGTCGGCCTCCATGTCACCCTGGGGGGGCAGTCCCGAAACTGCAAGTTCGTCATTGTGGACGCCCCCAGCAGCTACAGCGCAATCTTCGGGAGGCCCCTGATCAGCTCCTTCCGCTGCGTCCCCTCATCTTTCCATCAGTGCTTGAAGTTCAACGCTGAGGGGGTGCAGGTCAGGGTTAGGGGGGACCCAAAGGTGACATGGGAGTGCTATGTCACCGCGGTGAACACCATCTCTTGGCAGGAGGGAGCCGAGGAGATGGGGCGGAGGATGGAGAAGGTCGAGCAGGAAGCAGGAGGGGAGGAGCTGGGAGTGAAGGACTGCGCAGAGAAGGCGGCAGGAGGAGATCTGGAGGAGGTGGCCGAAGTAAGGGCCGTGGGAGGAGAGATAGAGGTAGAGGTCCCCGTTCCAGAGGAAGGGGACGCCGAAGGATGGGGGGAGCGGTCCAGGCTGGAGGCGGCATAGGAAGTGGTGGAGCTGGAGGTGCTCACCCGGGGAGGAAGGATAGAGAAGATCCGCGTCAGCAGAGGGCTGACCCCGGAGGACCAAGGCAGGATGCTGGAGTGCATCCAGAAGAACGTGGACATCTTCGCCTGGAACGCCGCGGAGATGCCGGGGGTTGACGCGGATGTGGCCTGCCACCGCCTCAGCTTGGACCCGGGAACACGCCCCGTCCAGCAGAAAAAGAGATCCACGGCAGACAAGCTGGCGGAACCCATCAGGGAGGAGGTGGCGAAGCTTCTCAAGGCTGGTTTCGTGTCCGAGATTCAGTATACCGGCTGGGTCTCCAACGTTGTGATGGTTAAAAAAGGAGACGGCTGCTGGCGATTGTGTATCGATTTCTCCTTACTTAATAAAGCTTGTCCTAAGGACTGTTATCCTTTACCTCGGATCGACGCGCTGGTTGACTCAGCCATCGGCTTTTCCGTAATGAGTTTTTTAGATGCCTTTTCAGGTTACCATCAGATCAGGATGCACCCCCCGGACAACAAGGATGTCTCGTTCATCACAGGGGATGGATGCTACTGCTACAAGATGATGTCATTCGGGCTGAAGAACGCTGGGGCCACCTACCAAAAAATGATGGATAGGGTCTTCAAGGAGCAAAGGGGGAGGAACTTGGAGGTGTACGTGGACGACCTCATGATCAAAAGCCGGGATATGGACTCCCACCTCCGGGACTTGGAGGAGACCTTCGCCACCCTGCGCAGATACAAGGTGCGGCTGAATCCCCTTAAGTGTGTCTTTGGGGCCGGCCGGGGGAAGTTCCTGGGGCATCTCCTCACCCCCGCGGGGGTCGAGCCGAATCCAGACAAGGTCAAGGCTATCTTGGAGCTAGGGTCCCCGCGGAATGCAAAGGAGGTCCAACGGTTGACAGGGAAGCTAGCAGGACTGAGTCGCTTCCTTTCTCGAGCAGGGGAGAAGTGCTCCCCCTTCTTCAAAACGCTGAGGGGAGGTCAGAGGTTCGAATGGACCAAGGAATGCGAGGAGGCGTTCCAGGCCCTCAAGGCGCAGTTGACACAGGCCCCGCTGCTCCAAGGGCCGAAGGAGGGTGAGGATTTGTTCTTATATCTCGGGGTCGGGGCGGAGGCTCTAAGCTCCGTCTTGGTTCGAGAAGAGGGAAAGAGACAGCTCCCTATCTATTACGTCAGCTGGGTCCTAAGGAAGGCTGAGCTCTGGTATCCAATCTTGGAGAAGCTTGCATTCGCCCTAATCATCTCGGCTCGGCGGCTGCGACCTTACTTCCAGGCGCACTCAATCTGGGTGGTGACCGACCATCCCCTCCGCAACATATTCGAGGGGGTGGAGCATTCAGGCCGGCTGGCCAAATGGTCGGTGGAGCTGAGCGAGTTCGATGTCTCCTTCATTCCGCGGCTCTCGATCAAAGCTCAGGCGATGGCCGACTTCCTGGCCGACTACGTTGTGGAAGTAGCAGAGGAAGAGCTCACCCGCCCGACCCCCTGGACAGTGTGGGTGGATGGAGCCTCGGGGAGGCACTCCCTTGGAGTGGGGGTGGTCCTAGAAAGCCCTCAAGGGACTCGGATTGAGCAGACGGTGGTGGTGCACTTTCCCATTACCAACAACCAAGCCGAGTATGAGGCCGTGATAGCGGGGCTGCGCCTGGCCAGGGAGTTGGGGGTGCTGGATGTGGAGGTCCTAACCGACTCCATGGTGGTGACTTCCCAGATCAACGGGGAGTTCGAAGCAAGGGAGCCCGCTCTGAAGTTATACTTGGCCAAAGTGAAGAGGGTCATAGGGACCTTCCAGACCATCTCCATCCGACACGTGCCAAGGGAGAGAATGACCAGGCCGACCAGCTAGCAAAGCATGGCCCCCGGGTGGGGGGCACCATCACCGACCTGTTCCGCCCCTCCATCGAAGAAGGGGAGCTCATGGAGATCGACCAGCAAGCCTCGTGGATGGATCCAGTAGTAGTTTTCCTCTCCACGGGAGAGTATCCGGAGGGGGTAGACAGGAAGAAGCTGAAGCACAAGTCCGCTTACTACCTCCTTAAAGACGGGCAGCTATACAGGAAGACCCTCTCGGGATGCTGGCTCGCTGCGTTGCCAAGGGTGAGGCGCAGAGGATCTTGGAAGAAGTACACTCCGGGGAGTGCGGGAGTCATTCCGGGAGTTGGACCCTGGAGGGGAGGATAGTCAGGCAAGGGTATTTCTGGCCCACCCTGGGCCGAGACGCCGTGGAGTTCGCAAGGAGATGTCATAAGTGCCAGCTATTTGCCCCCTGCAGCTACAGCCGTCCCAACAACTCAAGAGTATCACGGCCCCCTGGCCCTTTGCAATCTGGGGAATGGATTTGGTTGGACCGTTTCCCCAGGCCAGCGGTCAGAGAAGGTTCCTCCTAGTGATGATCGACTACTTCTCGAAGTGGATGGAGGTGAAGGAGTTGGCCAAGGTGACCTCCCAAGTAATCAGGAACTTTGTCTGGGCGGAGATCATCTGTCTCCATGGGCTACCCCAGGCCATCGTCACCGACAACGGACCCCAGTTCGCCAGTACCGAGTTCACCAGCTTCTGCGAGCAGCTTGGAATCGACCTTAGATTCGCCTCGGTCCACCACCCCAGGAGCAACGGGCAGGTAGAGGCCGCGAACAAGATCATCATCAATCTCCTCAAGAAAAAGGTGGAAAACTTGAGGGGGAGCTGGGTGGAGCAGCTCCCCGCAGTTCTTTGGGCCCTAAGAACCACCCCTAACACGGCCACGGGGGAGACCCCCTTCAAGCTCTCCCATGGGTGCGAGGCGGTGCTCCCCATAGAATTTGAAGTCCAAACGCCGCGAGTCGGAGCGGCCAGAGAGGGCCGAGAGGAGTGGCGAGCCGAGAATGAGGGGGATCTGAGACTCTCCCTTGACATGGTGGAAGAATTGAGGGACCTTTCAGCCATCCGACAGGAGGAGGTAAAAAGAAGGATGGCCAAATACTTTGACAAGCATGTCAGGGTCAAGCAGTTCGCGGAAGGAGACCTGGTGCTGAAGAAGGTGGACGCGGCAGGGAGGTCAGCGTCCGTAGGAAAGCTCAACCCCAGCTGGGAGGGGCCATTCATTGTGAAGGAATCTTTGAAGTCAGGGGGCTATCGGCTCCAAAATTTAGAGGGTGAGACCCTGAGTCTCACGTGGAGTGGAGACGACCTGAAGAGGTTTTTTCCCTAAACACCTGTAAGCAACACGATTTGTTATAATGAATTCCTTTTTCTCCCCCCCCCCCAAGAATTGCCATAGCCAGCTTGCACAGAGAATTGGAATGTGTTTGGACCCCGAGAATATCCCGCTGCCAGGCTCCCACCTAGCTAGCAGGGCCGGAAGTCACTCGGTGTCATCCCTAGCCTCAAGAAGATCCCGCTGCCAGGCTCTCACCTAGCTGGCAGGGCCGAAAGTCACTCGATGGAATGAGTTTGGACCCCGAGGAGATCCCGCTGCCAGGCTCCCACCTAGCTGGTAGGGCCGGAAGTCACTCGGTGTCATCCCTAGCCTCGAGAAGATCCTGCTGCCAGGCTCTCACCTAGCTGGCAGGGCCGGAAGTCACTCGATGGAATGAGTTTGCACCCCGAGGAGATCCCGCTGCCAGGCTCCCACCTAGCTGGCAGGGCCGAAAGTCACTCGGTGTCATCCCTAGCCTCGAGAAGATCCCGTTGCCAGGCTATCACCTAGCTGGCAGTGCCGGAAGTCACTCGATGGAATGAGTTTGGACCCCAAGGAGATCCCACTGCCAGGCTCCCACCTAGCTGGCAGGGCCGGAAGTCACTCGGTGTCATCCCTAGCCTCGAGAAGATCCCGCTGCCAGGCTCTCACCTAGCTAGCAGGGCCAGAAGTCACTCGATGGAATGTGTTTGGACCCCGAGAAGATCCAGCTGCCAGGCTCTCACCTAGCTGGCAGGGCCGGAAGTTACTCGGTGTCATCCCTAGCCTCTAGAAGATCCCGCTGCCAGGCTCCCACCTAGCTGGCAGGGCCGGAAGTCACTCGATGGAATGAGTTTGGACCCCGAGAAGATCCCGCTGCCGGGCTCTCACCTAGCTGGCAGGGCCGAAAGTAACTCGGTGTCATCCCTAGCCTCGAGAAGATCCTGCTGCCAGGCTACCACCTAGCTGGCAGGGCCGGAAGTCACTCGATGGAATGAGTTTGGACCCCGAGGAGATCCCGCTGCCAGACTCTCACCTAGCTGGCGGGGGCGGGAGTCACTCAATAGCAATAACTTGCGACCCAGAACAAATCACGCTGCCGGGCTCCCACCTAGCCGGCGAGGCCGGGAACTACTCAAACGATGTTAACAACAGGTCATAATCACAAAAGTTAATCAAAAAGGAGAGGGGTCTAACATAGCCCCCCTGCCCCAGGAAAGGCGGCCGAATGAAGGCGAGAACCTAGGCGAGAATCCGCAAGAAATTAGGCAATACAGACAAGGGACGAGCCGGCTCGCCTCGCTCGGCGGGCGAGCAGCCGCCTCATCAGGGCTGGGCTACAGAGGTAGGTCGCCCCGCATGGCAATAACAAGTATACAAGTAAGGCGTGCGAGAGAGCATTTATAAAAGCAATAACAGGTGAAAATCGCGAAGTCTAGGCGCAGCTCGCGCGTACATCTCAAAACAGGTAAACATACATGACAATATACATTTAAAAAACAAATGTCGAAAAGCGGGGAAGACGCGAGATCCGGGGCGAGAAGTCCTAGATGGGCTGGAAGGATTTGTCCCCAGGGTCTGGCACGGGAAGAAATAGCGCCGGCACCACGTCCTCCGCCGAGAGTTCCGCCGCCTCGCCCTTGAGGAGATCCGCGCGTCGCAGCATTTGCATCGTGTACTTCGCGGCGCTGGCGGCGTTCTTTTGCATCAGCACCTCCAAGTCGTAGTCGGAGAAGTGCTCGAGCGGACAGACCCTGCTGTCTAGAGGAGGGACAGTGGCGGCGGCCTCCAGCTCGCGTACCCGCGCCTCCAACACCGACTTGTCCTGACCAAGGGTGGCGATCTCAGCGCCCATCCGACTGGCCGTCGCGGCATCCTGACAAGAGGAAGAGAAAGTTATAAGGTAGATTCGCGAGAAAGGGCGGTTGACGAGGGTGAGCACATACCACCCCGCCAAAGTACTGCGCGAGGGACTCCTCTGCCGCGTCGGCCCGCCTCCTCTGAAGGTTCGCGTCCTCCTGAGCGAGTTTTTGGGTCTCCTCCCTCTCGTCCACCAGCTTCTTCAGGGAGGTGGCGTTCCGCTCCAGTTGGGTGCAGCGCCTCCCTACCATATGAGCTAGCTTCAGGCCGCGTAGCTGGGCCCGCGCGCTCTCGTGGACCAATACCCACGTCACCTCTTTGTCATAGATGGCGGCGTCCTCTCGCGAGTACAGGCCGAACGAGAAGTTGTAGGCCTCCCTGCCGATGGTGTCCTGCTCCATCCAACTCGGCAGCATGGTCGAGATCGCGGCGCGATTTGCCTCCTTGTCCCACGACAGGAGAGGGCGCCGAGCTCGTCCAAATATTTCTCGCCGTAGCCAAAGTTGCGGTGACCCCTCGGCACCGGCTTCGCGGCAGCTTGAGACCCGTCCGGCGGCGCGGAGGTTCCCGCCACCCTGTCCGGGGTGTCGCTGGTCGAAGCAACCAGCGGGGGCGAAGGTCCCTCGGCCGGAAGGACCGCAGGGGCCTTGCCCTTCCTTTGGCTCGTGGTGGGTTGCTGATCCGCGGTCTTCTCCACCTTCGGCGGAGGGGTGGGCTGTCCGCCACCCGGCCGCTTCTTGGCCGGGACCGACGGGATGTCGCGCTGAGCGGCATCCGCAGCCTGAGCTCGGGCGAGAACCCCGGGGGGGATCCGAGCGCTCTCGTAAGGGGGGTGAAGAGGGATGTCGCTCTCGCCTGCCAAGGAGAAGGGGTGAGATAAAGGAAAAACGGGGGGGGGGGGGGGGGGGGGTAAGTCAGAACAGCGGCGAGTGGCAAACCTCCCCCTAGCGGGACGGCGGCGAGGTCGTCAAGATGGCGGCGCAGGTACGCGACCTCGAAATTCTTCCCGGCGAAGAACCCACACAAGTCGGCCTCATGGCCCCCTAGGCTGGGCGGACGGTAGCTCGCCTCGCTCAGCTGCACCGGCGAGAAGGGGACGTTGCCGAAATCCCCTTTGATGAACAGGAACTTTTTGAGCCAGTTGTGACTCTTATTTACTGTCTCCCGCACCTTGAGGTGAGCGCTGGAGAAGTAGGCGGTCCCATCCCGGTTCGCCCGGAAGGAGAACAGTTTCCGGAAAACGGCGAGGCTGAACTCGACTCGCTCCTCTCGCAGGAAGCAGGCGAACCCCACCATAACGGCTATGGAGTTCAGGGTCATCTGGCCTAGGAAGACCCCGAAATACTTCAGCACCTGGCGCACCTCGGGCCACAGGGGGAGTCGCAGGCCCACCTCAAAGTGAGCTAGAGGGATGGCGAGCTCGTCCCTAGATAAGTCGTTGATCTTTTCCCCATCCCCGGGCCGTCTGGCAGAAAAGCCCGGCGGAACGTGGTCGCCAAGAGCATCCAGATACTCGCGCTCCGAGATGACGGCGTGAGGAAAGTTGTGATCTGAGAAGGTCCAGGCGCACTTACTTCGTCCGTCCACGTCGCCGCCGCCTCCGCCCATTCCCATCGAATCGCCGCCGAACGTGCGAGACAGATGTAGAAGGCGAGCCCGAGCCGTGTTTCGCGGGGAACAGGAAGCGAGAGAGCGTTTGGAATCGGTGACGGAATAAGGGCCTGCAAGGCCTATTTATAGGGAAAGAGAAAGGGCGGGAAACTTCCCGCCGAAAGAGGGGGTGCAGATAGCAAAAATCAGCCTGACGTTTCGACTTCACGACGCGCGGCCGTGCCGCCGAGGCCGGTCAGGCGTGGTTCTCGCCCGGCCGTGTCCGCTCAAAGCATGCGCGGGCGACTCTCGGCCCGTACCCATCCGGGATTCCGCGCGAGCCGGGAGACACCCGGCTGGCGAGCCCCTCGGCTCGTCCCCGCCCCGATCGGCAAGTCAGGCAGAATGAATCTCTCCCCTGTCCAGCCCCGAAGAGAGCAAAAGCAACAGCTTGGTAACTTCAATACACCTCAGCAGTGAAAAATTAGGCTCATAGGCGAGCAAAGAGAGTTACGAATCGTTACAAATACAAGATAACTTTGCAATAACAGTAGAAACCCCGTGATATCCCGCGAGCGGGGGAAAAAAGGCTGGATCAGTACTCGACCCACTTCCACTTGTGCCGCCGCTTCGTCCCCGATCGTGGCGGCACGCGAGGATTGTGGTAATCTCGAACCGCCACTAGCACCCGCTCAGCCAGGCCGATTTGCATTGTGGCGCTCCTAAGATGACCCTCGGCTCGCGCAATGTGCACGCCCGTTGAAGTGACATCGTCGTCCTCTGCTGCGCGCGGGGGTCCCTCCAAGGCCGCGAGCCGGGCCACGGTCTCGGCCTTGTCCTCATCGACCCTCTTAACGATCTCCTGAAGCAGCAGTGTGTGTTTCTGGAATAGCCGCGTCACCAGCCTCTTCATCCCCACCGCATCGGTCGGGTCGCCCAGGTAATTAGAAACACTGTCCACGTCGGGCGGAGGTGAATACCCTTCGCTCGTCTCAGTTTCAGAGGAAACCATGTTGTAGCCTACAAAAGGGCGATTCAGAAGGAGCAAGCGCGGACAAACCCAACGGTGAGAACCAGCTTACCAGGGGTTGGCACGTCACCCGCACCGACAGATGGGTGAGAGGAGCCCGGCCGACCCTGAAAGGTTTCTCCCTCGAGGGTCTCAAGAGATTTTCCTAGTCCGCGGGGAGTCGGCGAGCGGGGGGTTTCCGGAGGTGGGAGGTCCAGATCGGGGGGACTAGCAACCCTCTCAGACAACAAGGGAGGGGGGCGATCCTCTCCCCCGTCCCCCACCTCTTCACAATGAAATGCCTGCAAGACAAAAGATCAGAGATACAGTGATAATCCGAGGAAGGTCACGTACCCCAGGGACGACCTCAACACCCGCCGCCGAGCTGGAGCCCGGACAGTTACCCGCCTGAGACCTCCTAACAATCTTTCCCTTCGCCGGCCTAAAGAGAGGGCCGGGAGACCCACGTGCTAGCCAAGGGGCGGCCTCGAGGGCCTCCTCCTGAGTCTTCAGGCCCGCTGCCGCCAGGCGAGCTCGCACCTCTTCGCTGACCGGCATCGAGAAACCGGTCTGTTCAAGGAAATTGAGTGGATCTGGGGAGCCCTCTACTGGGCTCAGCGGTGTATTTATAGCCGGACAGTGGGGCCCACCAGAAGATTCCCTGCCAGCTCAACACAGTACTCGCCGAACACGCGGGTTGGATGATTCTTTCCGAGCTTGAATCAAGCTCAAAAAGAGCGGGAATTGTGTACAACCCCATGTCCGGCGAGCGGGTCCCGCCAGGGAGGTCGAGCAGACCTAGCCCCGCGACCCGCACCCAAACGACAAAAGGGATATACGGAAGAAGGGCTGGCCCGCTCCCGCCTATTCCAAGCGAGCGAGCCGACGAGGCGAGCGAGCGGGACGAGCGGAGAATCACTGACCAAAGCGGATGGGTCTGTCGACCCGCGACTGGCGAGCCGATCGGGGGGTCGCAGTGGCCGCCGGCCAGCCCCCACACGCGACCTGACCGCCGGTCCGCCCCGGCAGAAGAAAGGCGGGTCGCGACGGTCCGGCCCGCTCTCGCCCAGGGAGCATAGGCGGGCAGCTGGAGCCAGGTCGTGGTCGCCCCCCGAGGAGGAGGGTTGGAGGCGAGCTGACTACCAAGGGGTGCGAATAGCCCCTCAGAATAGCGGAGCTACGCTGTTGGCAGACCAGGTTGGACTGCGCATAGCCCCTCAGAACAGCGGAGTTTGGCTGTTGGCAGACCCAGCTAAGGGCCTTTTGGTATTTTCAGGTCAGTTATTTTGGTTATTGGCAGTTCAGATTCCGAAAAACTATAAATAAGACCCAAGGGGTACCTCAGAGGACACGCTTTCAGTGCCTCCTTACTCTCGTTTCCAAGTGTTATCTGAGAGTACCTTAGCTTGGCTTCTGGCTAAGGAGGGGAAGCTCTCAGAGATCTTCCGGGTTTGTGGTGGGACCTCCCTGCCGAGCCCTTGGGTCTATTTCTCCTTGTCTTCTTCGTTGTTTTTCTTGCAGGAGCAAAGTAGGTGCGAGACCACCCCTTCCCCAAGGGTCGAACTCCACAAGAGGCCGGATTCCGGTTTCAACAGAATGTTTAGAGAGTACTTGGCCATATTTTTGATCGTCTTTATTGATGATATCTTAGTTTACTCTCAGTCCGAAGAAGATCATGCAAATTATTTGCGGATGGTTTTGCACACCCTGATGAGAAAAAAGCTTTATGCCAAGTTCTCAAAGTGAGAGTTTTGGCTATCGTTGGTGTCTTTTCTCTGCCATGTGGTTAGTGGAGAAGGTATTACAGTGGATCCGGTGAAGATAATTACGATATGGGAGTGTCATGTGTTGTCTTTTGTAGCAAAGGTCTAGAGTTTTCTTAGGCTTGCTGGCTACTACAGACGCTTCGTAGAGAACTTTTCAAGGATAGGCTTACCTCTCACTACACTGACGAGGAAAGGTGAGAAGTTCTTTTGGATTCCTGAGTGTGCATGATCTTTTGAGGAGCTGAAGAGTTATTTGACCAAGTCGCCTATCTTGAGTTCGCCATATTATACAGAAGGCTATGAGATCTATAGTGATGTTTCAGGGAGCATGTTAAACATACTTATGATTTGGGCTAGGTTCACTATTAGGATTGATGACTCACCATGTATAGTCTAGGGTCATTTGTTTGTTCCAGTATTAAGGTCAATTACTTTAGGTTAGTTCACTAAGACCTACCTTCAAAAGGCTTCAGAGACTCAAGACTTAAGAGACAAGGTAGTTTTGAAGATTGTAGAAAAAGAAGTTTGACGATAGCTGAACTCAGATCGACGATCGTCGATCTCTGATTGACGAACTCAGAGTTCCTTCTCTGAGGTGATCTCGATGAAAGACTAGCTCAGCTCGACAAACTGTGATCTTATCTCAGGATCTCAGCTAGATAAAGTGCCTTCTCAGCTCGACGAAATTGGGGCTCCGTTTGGCAAGTGATTTTTCTGTTTGATGATCCTGGAGCTCAGCTCGACGAAGGAGAATTATCAGCTCAACGAACTTGGATCTTAGGTCGACAAAAACTTTCCTTAGTTCGACTAACTCCATCCAGTTTTTATTCAACAATCTTCTCTCAGTTTCTCAGACCATCTAAGGCAATTCGATTTCAGATTATTTCAAATATTCAGACAGTAATACTCTGATAATTAATGCTCATATTCTCAAGAATATAGCCGTTTCTGGCACCATTAATTAATGATTTTCATAGAGTTATTACTTAATATATTTCTGGGACAGTTAGGGAAATTCATTGAAGATAATATTCAGCCGTTCCAATTCTCAAAACATATGCAGAGGACTTCAAGGATTTGAATTTCAAAATCAGCAATCAGATATAAAAGATTTTCAAAAGATTGTCATGGAGTGTCTAACAGTTAGAATTTACTGAGTCAGGAAAAAGAAGAAAGAAAATATCTGCGCGCATTCTGAGAACAAGAAACATAGACACAGAACATGTTGTTCATCTTCTTCAAGTTCTCTTCCAGCAACGCAACATTTAATTTGAGACCAAAAGCTCAATCACTCAGAGATATTTACTGGAAGAAGTGCTCATCTTGAAGGCCTACACCCTAAGCAATGCATCCATTCTCCTGAACTATTCTACATCCCAGGGGGAGCATTGACAACACCAGCAATCCACTAGTCTTCTCAGAATATTGAGAAAGAGAATGCAATATCACATTTCTCTTGACTCTACTGTAAAAGGGTTTTTAACTCCCTTCAAAATATATCCCTTTGGTTGTTAAGTCTCCTGATCAAAAGACTTAGTTTGGTTTTTGGGCACCTGATCAAAGGCTCAAAGGGTTGCTAGATGACCCTTGAAAATAAATCTTATGGTGACAGGGCACCTGAGCAAAAACCTAAGGTGGGAGGGCCCCTGATCAAAAACCTGTAGTGGATTCCTAATAGAGTGGTAGAAGAGTGGATGTACCCAGGTTTATTGGGAAACAACTATAAATTTTCTTGGGTCGTCTGGTTGTGCTCTATTCTTTATTTTGATGTGTTGTGACATATATTTTCTTTTCTTATATATATATATATATATATATATATATATATATATATATATATATATATATATATATATATACGAGTGACAGGCATGGGCCTTCGTCCCCGGGGTCATTTGTCGTGCACGCGACATTTGTCCTCAGACCAACATTTGTCGTCGGGCCGACATTTATCGTGGGTGCGACTTATGTCGTGGGTGCAACATATGTCGTTGATGCGGCATTTGTCGTGGGGGTGACATTTGTCGTGGGGCGAACATTTGTCGTGGTTGCGTTATTTGTCGTGGGTGCAATAAATGTCGTGGGCGCGACATTTATCGTGGGTGCGACAAATGTCGTGGGTGCGACTTTTGTCATAGGTGCAACATATGTCGTGTGTGCGACATATGTCGTGGGGGAGACATTTATCATGAGGCCAACATTTGTCGTGAGTGCAACATATGTCGTGGGTATAAGATATGTCATGGGTGTGACATATATTGTGGGTGTGCCATATGTCGTGGGTGCGACATATATTGTGGGTTCGACATGTGTTGTGGGGGAGACAGTTTTCGTGGAGGGAATATTTGTCGTGGATGCTGACATTTGTCGTGGGTGTGACA